>CM074183.1:51979384-53179384 GCA_037179385.1 Holothuria scabra | reverse complement strand
AGCTAGTACACTTGGCTCGTGTAATAATTCTGACAGCTTCTCCGTGCAACCCTGGATCATAAGACACAGTATCCTTAGGCTAATATTGCCCTGGTATAACAAAAAAAAAGAAAAACAAAATGAAAATGAAAAAGTGGAACAAAGCTTCGACAGCCATTGACATTGGCAATGTCATTAAGAATAATGCTGAGGACACATGTAAAGGGAATTTGCGAAGCAAATGCAAATTTTTCACAGCTGGTGGTTGGCAAGATGGCGTCCATTTTTCGCCTCTGAGCCAAAGCCTTAAGTTTTTTGAGTATATCCACCTATAAAGGGCCAAGGGTCTGCATTTGACATCATCTTGTCATAGGCTTGCACTATTAAATAAAAAAGCCAACTATTGGCAGGATCAACTGCTTCCCAAAACTAGAAGATCAACTATTATTTTCTCAAAGATACCTACCTCATCATTTAAGTTACATGTCCCGCACTGCCTCTAACTTACAAATCCATACCTTGTAATAAAGCTGAGAAACACAACTGAAAGAACTAAAGTCTCAAAACCTTTGCAAAACCTGCTTTTACAATACCATTTATTCAGCCATATTGATCTGGACAGAGTAAATGTTAGAAAAGGTCTAATGAGATGCATCCAAATTTCCAGATAGTTCAAAATGAAGTCCACACATACTGAACCTGCAATGTACTTGTGGTATATAGTAACAATATCCTTACGGTACTGTATTTTGCAATTGTCCTGCATACTACAATTATCAACTTGAGCACCATCCGTGCTGTTGAATTAACGCACACTGATGACTTCCAGTGCCAAGAAAATCGCTCCCCAAGCAATGGATATACAGTATTCTAATCACTACGGGGACTGTACTTGTCGTACATAGCTATTACTTCTTGAACAGATGTTCCCACAATTTAGAATGTTTTAATTTCTCTCAGGTAAAATGACAAGGAACTTAATACTTTTTAGAATGATTACCTTTCTCTTATAGACAGTGGGCCATAGGTCAAATATATGCTTCTAAATTGGGTTCCGTGACCCACCTCAGAGGGTGGGCATGAAAAGGGTGAATTCTCATGTCAAATGATGTTACAAATGACATATATTTGTTCACAGTCACAAATGTTGCACATTACCGAGAAATTGGGCATTGAAGTTAGACTTCTAATTTAATTATCTAGTAATAACTCCAATTGTGTTACTCTGATTGAAATGAATTTTGGCAGGATTGTTCAGAATGTTCATAGCTATACGCTCAAATAAAAAACGTAGACTGCTAAACAGCGCCCTCTATGAAAATGTTCATTCATATGTTTGGGAATATAAGCTCTTGAGTGTATTTGTGCGTTAACAAATTGTGTTTCAAAGGACTTACAGGGCTCAAAATATTATACATAAGTACAGTCAAAAGTACATTTCCCAGGGAGCAAACAACAAAGTTCAGTTTGAAGAGTGCTCTCTACCCAATACATCTTCCTATCTCCCTTTGGGCTGGGGGTTGTTGAATGTACCCACGGTATTTCCACCTGTCGTAAGAGGCGACTGAAGGGACACCAAATTTGGCTTTAACCATACATGAAAATAAATTTAAACTTTGAACTGTTCATTGAGTTGACTGACACTATGTGACACATTTGTGTTGGTGTGTCGTTAAATCTCATCTTACTAACTATTTGTGTAACATGGTTGCTCTTTTTAGAAATTGCCCTGGACATTTTGGGTGGATGCGCCCTTTTTGACAAGGTGTTTCTTGATTGGATGTTGCCATTGTATTGTATCAATTGTGTTCTTTATAAGGGTTAGGGATCAGGTCAGGCATTAGAGCTATCATTAGCCCGTTAGGAAATTTCTTGTTAAACAGTGCGCACCTCCCCGCCATTTTTGTTATGACTATTTAAGCGAAGATAAAGATTTTTTTTTTCAACTCACTAAAACAGGAGTATATCTAAGTTGTAACACCTTAACAGTTGGAAAACTCCTCTTTTTCAGCTTTTACTGCTCTCCTGCTTGTGATAACACTGGTTCAGGTCGACCTTGAACCCAGTGGTTTCTTTCCATTTCAAATAAAATAATTGGAAATAGACAATAGAAACTTGTTTGACCTTTTTCAATGGGCATTGTCCTGTCTACATTGTGAGCTACTGGCCTGAACATGTAGGCTCCATGGCTGAATCGGGTAGCAAAAAATCGGAACCCAGTACCCGTTTTCATTACCCCATTAGGTAGCAGGTACTAGACTCATAAAGGGGAAGTTTAAGCAGAAATTTAATTTACAGAAGTGAAAGGAGAACCAAATCTGCACAATATGATGCAATTTCTATTCAAAGTTCAGACATGTATTCCTTGAAATATCGGTAAAAGAAGTCACTAGATTTGTGTTCCAAAGTAGGCTTCAGGGCAGAAGAGGTTTTATAACGTCCTCACTCAGGAATGATTTCTTCCTCTTTGTTTTTCAAAGCAAATTTCACTGTAATGTTGAAAATCAGTATTAAATTAACCTTTCAAAACTTGATGTGATCTTCTTTTAAGAATTAAAGGGCAAAAGCAGTCACCTCAACTTGAAGTAATGTAGTAGACTACTGTTTTACAATTGGAGTCATGTGACAACATTATTTCCCTTCAATGTGTGATTTACTGCTTGATTTACCCTGAATATACAATACTGAAGTCTGAAAATATGATGAAAGATACTTCTAAGAGAAATTAGAAGGAAACTGTCATGTTTAGGTGTTGTTTCAAATTATGTTTGGGGGAGCTGCTCTTTAACCTCTGAAGTTTGTAGTTTTCACAGCCAACAAGCACATTTATATGGTTAACTGAATATGAACACAATTTACACGATAAACAAATTTTTATTAATCGGCCGGGTACCCATCTCAGCCCCTGTACAAACTATTCTACACATGTGTTATGTCGTGTGAACTACAGCAGGTTGTTCACGCAAATTTACCAACCAGCTACAAGTAACAAATATTGTAACGTCTGTAAGGCATATTTACTGAAATATGGCTATGGACCTATGAACAGCGAGAGCAGCTGCCGCAGAGAAGTTAGTGTGCATATTTCAAAAGTCTCTGCATATTTTAAACTTTGACTAATCTGTCAACGTGGAAGCCCAATGCCTCCTGCGTTTGTGATCTTCATGCTCTATACTGCCCTTGCATGTTTCCTAGAGTGAATGGAGCAATATCATTTCTTTAAACTTAACCTCAATCCTGAACTGAGCATCTCTTTTCACTAAGTTTAAGATTTCAACAGAAATTACTGAAAATGTATAGGTAGTCCTATTTGTCCCGGAAAAGAATTTCCCACACAGTCCTGCAGTACTGTACTTATTTTGTTAACTCGGTACAAAAGTTTTAAAGTGTACCTCAAGTCAAAAAAATCAAAAATATATTAGTAAAGGGCATGGAAAATGAATTCTAACTGTCCAACTCCCATCTTCATAGAACATTCCTGTGCTGGGATATAAAATGTTGACATATATCCACTTAAAACAAATCGGTTCATTGCACAATAATTTGTGACTTACTCTAAATTGTACAACTCATTACCTGCTTTGTTTCCCTTTAAAATTAACAATGTTTTAAAAATCTTGAACACTGCCTGTTTTCTTACATAACATCTTGCATGGAGAGGGCTTAATTTATTACATCACCTCATAAGAGTAACAGTTCTATGACACCTTGGTACAAGGTGCAGTAAGTTTTAGAAAAAAAAACAAAGAAATACAAAGACTGTAATTTGAGTAGTAGAACAATGACATCACAAATTGTTGTGCAATGTACCATTTTAAATTGAGTGAACAAACTTCAACATTTTATATCTCAGTTCAGGAATGTCCTATGAAGATGGAAGTTGGACAGTTAGAATTCATTTTTCATGGGTCTTAAATATTTATTTTTGAATGTGAGACTTTCAATGGAGATAATTTACTAAAAGAGAGCAACAGCAGATTCTGGAAGATCCTAGAGACAATTTTGGTAACATATTTTTTTGCCCTCTGGAATTTTTTCAAGGGTTGATTTTGTTAGTTTGTACTGTGAATGACCCAATGACCAGTGTTTTTTGAGTGCTAGTCTTTGGTGTCTTTGCAATAACTGTGTCTGCTGTACATGAGTTGGTTTTTGAAATAGCAACTCCACAGGAAATGGTAAAAAGGAGAGCTGCCAATTAAGTTTATGATATTCAGGCATCTCCAGTTATACTGAAGATGCTGAAATCATTGTTGAGGAAAGTGGTGGCCTGAACGCAGACAACAATCACTGGTTCTAAAACTAAGAGATTATAAAGACAACTAATTGCCACTTGTGCCACTGAAGTTCTTGTCACTTAATCACTTAGAGAGAAAATGGGATGAATTATAGTTCTTTCAACATGTCATACCTATTCTACACTAGCCTATAGACAGGTTTATTTTTAAATTGAACACTACAGAAACACTTTTTAAATCACTTTTCAAATCACTTTTCCATGCAGTAATTGTGAGACAAGTCTGATGCCATTATGAATTTTCTCAAAGACATCTCAGGTATTGCCACAGTTTAAGTTAATGGTGGAAATCACTGGTCACAAAATTTGTCAAAAATTATGTAAAAGGAATAGAAAATCTGGTACTGAGTTGAAAAAAATACTTCCTCCTTCACATAATTCAAATCAGATTTTGAAAATAAAATCTTTCAACTTATTTTCAGAAAATTCCTGTATAAGCCTACTATTTGCAACATCAAAATCATTACTGCAAGGCATTCACCATGTAGAGTTATACATTTCAGTTTTTTCTGAATATGAATCAGCCTATTTGTTCATATTTTGAACACATTTGGATTTATTGGAGCCTAGCCAACTGTAAGTTTGAAATTTCTAAATTTCTACCTCAATTGGTGACAGATAAATGTAATGTTGCACTTGCAGTCACAAATCGTCTGTGGTGCTGGAGGCACATCAGTCCACAGTCTGCTGGCTGAGCATCATGAAAAGATACTACGTACATACAGTATACTTCAGCAATATTGCTATGGGCTTAAAATTACAAAATTAGGTCATGCACCCCATAAATTTTGACTGGTCTGATTCATGGTTATGTGTATTTCATTCTAGATATGCAACTAATATGCACAGATTATAAACTTATCGCAAGGAATTTGCACAAGCTAAGCTATTTTTGTTTTTTTGTTTTTTGTTTTTTAGATGATTTTTCAAACTGCTTTAATCTTGTTATTAAGATTTTCACACTGTTGTATGCTAAAAAAAGCACACATTGTTGTTCAATTGTGACATCAACCAAAGCTGTATGGTTACTTCATACACACCATACATTGGCACAATAGCAAAAACCATTCTGCAGCAGCACACAAAGTTGTTCTGTGGCTCACTGGTTTGTTTTTCCTACTCCATTACTTATGCCGAGCACCAAGCATAATGGCAGTAGGTTCCATTTTTAAAGTCGTCTTCGATATAACCAAGTCAGGATTCTAACCCCAGAGCTTCCGGCTGCAAGTCATGATCACATGTTCTTATGACTAGGCCATGCAGTTGTTTGGTCTTCCCATTTCTCAGTCACTATACTCTAATCTAAAGTTAGGCCTAAATCAGAATGACATTAGATATAGGATGTTAAACAGAGAAAAGACACTGAAAGGGCCATTTCTGCTACCTGAGAAGTATGTTTTTGCCAAATTGTTGTATATGCCTCAAGCCAGCAGAGCTGACTAGGCCTAACTATACAGTACTTAGCCCTAAGGGTATAAGCTAGGTCTGGGCCTAGGTATTTTCAAGATTTACGCCCCACACTCACATCTTTCTACCTACATCCCTGATCACCAACGTAAGTCTCTGTGCTGTCCAACAACTTCCCTATTTTTCAGGATGTTGTCAGTAATTCTTGAGTAGCGGGTCCCTGTAGAACCCACAATTAATGGGTGTAACGTTAGCGTTTACTAGCCTAATGTTATTTAACGTTAGCGCAATCCTGTTGTTGACCGGGGAATTTTCTTTCTATTACAGCATATTCACCCTCTAAATCTTTCCATTTTTCCACACATTCAAAGAACGTCGACCGCATTGTCTCTGAAAATAGTTTCACTGCATTTACTTTAGGGGAAACACAATAAAACAACAGAGGTCTGATTTGTTCGTCGGTATTTTCATCTGTTGTGGAGGCGGCCATTTTGAAAGTAGAAGTGTTCTCTGAAATGGTCTATGTTTCGAGTATAAAAATACTGGGTCTTCGAATAAACTTCTAATTTTTTTAAATGACCTAATTATTCTTTCAATGCCTCCTAAAGTAAAACATAGGCACAACTTTAGACTACTATTGCATTAAAACAGATAAATTATCTTTAAAAGGGTCAGTCACATTTCTTTCACCGGAAAGGGAATTTTCAATATTGCTTGAGAGTGGAAAACGTGAACTGCCCTACAAATAGAATGGACAAGGTTAAGTATTCAACCATCGATGATATTTTCATAATTAGCTTACAATCAAATGTGCAAGAGGTAATCCTGTGAAAAGATACCAAAATTCTTTTAATTTTTTGTGAAAATTTTGAGACTCTTTTCATCCCCACCCTCGTTACTGGGTCACGGAATGAAACGATAAAGGCACACAGATTGCAGTCTATTAGGTGTAGCCTAAGTGAGAAGCCCCTGTTGCCTTGCTTTCTAGTTTTACAGAAATCAGGAAGTCTAGTTACCAAGGAAGAAAGCAAGTTTAATGAGCTATGGTAACACAATTAGTAAGCAAGAGCTTCCTCTCTAAACACAAGAAAAAAAAATTGACCCTCTTCATCCTTACCTCAAGCAAGTCTAGTTTAGAAACTGTGTAAGGAGACTCTGCGCTTACTTAGTAAGTACTGTAATTCATCCTCCTGAAGTTGAGTATGTCTACAAAGCCCCTGCATGCACTAATTAACAATACAACTACTGTTCTCATCAAACAAGATCTGTTTACACTAACCTACTTAACCTAACATGATTAACAATCTTGCACCTAGACAGTTTGGGTGTTAAGTTCAATGGGAAACACTGAATTTGTGAAACTGGTAGAAATACAAGGGTGGCACAAAATTGGTCACAAAGGTGTCAAAATTATTAACCATCTAAAAACAGGCAAAAAATTTGTAATCAGCACATATCAATTTGATATCTGAACAATTTTGAGGACAAGTTTGCAATGCATCTAGGAGAAAATAGCATTTCAAAATATTTACACCTATGAGCTCAATGACCCAAATGACCTGGGATAAACAAGTACACGTACAAGATTCAACAACCACTACCTGAGGAATATTATGGCCAGCTTTCAAGGACATTCAGCATTATTTGCAGGAGAAGTGACACTTCAAAAAATATTCACAAAACAGCCACTAATCAACCCTAGATGACTTTTGACCTCAACTTTTTGAACATAACATGTAGCCCAATGACTGATGTGTCCACAAATGTGCCCCTGAGAGCATTAAAGGCAATTGTAAACAGATATGATAGACTGATAGACAGAGTGATGATGGTAGACCACAATAGCTCAAACAGCT
This sequence comes from Holothuria scabra, assembly GCA_037179385.1. Classification (NCBI taxonomy): domain Eukaryota; kingdom Metazoa; phylum Echinodermata; class Holothuroidea; order Aspidochirotida; family Holothuriidae; genus Holothuria; species Holothuria scabra. The sequence continues at coordinate 53,171,848 of CM074183.1, read as the reverse complement.
CTTTGAGCTGGTTTGAGCTAACAGATCAGATTTAACTTACATGACAAAATGACTTCCACAAGCCTGTAGCCAAAGTGAAATTTTGAGTCAGCATCAAGTAATCCCATATTTTTTCATTTTATCAAAGAATGTAAACCATGCCAGCAACAAATGAATAATGGTGTGGACGCTTCCCCCCAAAATTTAAGCAAGGGCCCACATGTCTGAACATGTTCAATTTTTAGCTTGTTTCATCTTCCGGACAAGTTTTCAAACATGTTTGGGGCTTAAGTTGAAGAGTATTGTTACATGTTTGTGAATTTGAAAAATATCAATTGTACTGTTTCTATTTTTCATGAGATCTTTGTGGAATGTCACTGAAATCTGGTGACTATTGGTGATTGTCATTTAGTGATATGGTGCGTCACAAGATAGCTTTTGATTGATTTGTTCGGGCAAAATTTTGGGGACTGTATACATCCTCTCTCCCCTTGTAATCTGGCAGTTAAAATGTCCCAGAACTTTTTTGCAACTTTTGCCCGAATATTGCGTCATTTCGGGCAAAGGTTTGCGCAAGAATATGAAGTGAGGCTGAAGAAAAATTGTTTTTTTATAAGTTGTCTGAATGTGTCGCAAATTTTGGTATCTTTTAGAGTTTTCATGAAAATTGTACCGTGACTATGATGCTTTTTTATTATTTTTTCGGCCAAGTGTTTGAAGGAATTTTAAACTAGGAGTTTTCTGTGTAAGTAGAAACAAACCAGGTTTTAAGACTCAAACGGCTGCCCGAATTTTTCCAGATCCCTGCCCGAATTTTAGGTCTTGAGAAAATTTTTTGGGGGGGGCAGTCTGCCCCTGACCACCCCCCCCCCTCGTAGACCTATGGATGAGTGAATACTGATCAACTGTTCGTTCACGTGATGGCAATGGCAATGCTTCACTTCTCGCGGAGGGAAAATACTAGTACAGTAAAGGTTCGGTTTCACTGGACAAGTGATCTACTACATACACCTGGTTTGGGGACTGGGCGAGGTTGCCAGATTCTTGTAATGATTTGTAGCCAAAAAATAGGTCACAGGCGTAGAGCATGGTCTCAGGGGACCATGACAATAATCAGCCAAACAATGGCAGATCATACGCTTAGTCAATTTCGGCTGCTCTGTTCGGTGGTGGGTTAACTATATTCTCAACTTTGAATTGGTTCAAGGCTCCCAAGTTTCTTTTACTTCTTCTCTGATTTTTTGGGGGAACGTCCCCTCGCTAAGAAATTTAGGGGGGGACGTCCCCTCGCTAAGAAATTTAGGGGGGGATGTGTCCCACCGCTTCTGCCGCCAGTGAAAGCCACCTCTGTCCTTCAAGGTCGGCATTTGCAGCATTATCAAATCTTATCTACTACTGGGTTTTGATATTATTTTGATAAAATGATCATAGGTGTATGAGGCGAAGCTGCAGGGGGGAGGGGTACTCACCCTCCCAATTTGGACAAACTCAGTTGGTCTATTCAGGCAAAATATGATAAACAGTGACATTATTCAGGCAAAAAATACTCTTTCCCTCTCATAGAAAATTACCCCCCCCCCCATGCCTATGAAAATGATTAACTGAGTTTACCACAAAGGTTGGTTCTTGCTTTGGTACCATTGGCTTCTGTTTTTTCTTGTTGTTCTGTAACACTGGCGAGGGGGTTGGTTCTTTTCTGAGATGGTATTTGTAGCAGCTGTCCACCAAGTCTCTAAGTGACTCTACAAGTGACATGACATATTCAACCTGAGCAGCAGGACTGTGGAACACTCTCCAAATGTCTGCCAAGGGCAGAGGTTGCTGTGAAAGTACCAGAATTAATACTGAAAGTCCATTGTATTTATGTAATGAGGGATGGGAATGCACAAATACTGCAGGTCCATGACAATTTAAGTTTTTCTACCTCACCTAGCTTCCACAGCCATAGAAAAGTAAAAGCTACAAGAAAAAAGTTGTACCAGTAATTTAATCATGTCCACATTTTCCACAGGGTGTCACTTCTTAGTGTGATTTTCATATTAAGTGCCCTAGTAATCCGAGCACTGCTGTGCAAACACTACATCTCGCATTTATGGACATTGGAAAACACTGTCACATTTAAACTTGGAATCTAACATTTATAAATAATATAAAATATATACATATATAGAGACTTATTTCATTCACAAGCTTTCTCAACCAACTGCACAAAGGTATTGTGTTACAGAAACAACTAAGCATCATTTGCTTTCAGTATGGGGACTTCCCCCCCCCTTACACTTTGGGACCTTAAAGGCAGTTGTTCCATGGTACTAAGAGACTGCAAATATGAAACAAGCCCTATCAGGCCTATGAATTACAACATTAGGCCACAGGATCACTAGAGCAAAGAATTCACTAGACTGACAAAGTTAAAAATTTCTAGCAAGATGCTTCTATAAACTAACAAGTCTGTAGCATCCAAGTTCATCCATTCTGTAAAAGAATTAATTGAAACCTTCATTACCCACCATCAAAATTTTGCACAAAAGCAGGGGAATAGGATGGGGTTTGCAAACTTTGCATTCGCAATCATGGCCACCTCAAGCACCTCCTCTACTCTGCTCATATTAAGCTGCCAGAGTAAAGCAACCTGCCCCAGGCTCACACTGAAGGTGCCATGAATTCAGGCTAAAACAGCTGACATTTTATCCTAAGATACCTCCAAAGTGCAAGATTCTTTTATTGCCTCTTTACCCTCACAAAGGCCATTGAGGCAGGCCTGTGTCTACTTCATTTTCCAAAAATTATATAAATTGTTTTGATAACATACATCACCAATAAGACATTTCAAGAGAAAGCATCGATATGCTGGTAAAACATCTCTTCTGGATAGATTTCCTGAGATATCTAGGTCTAGTTGGGCCATGAGCTTCCGCTTAGATGCTTCTGTTCTATCTTCCGAACACTTATGAAAGTACTCCACAGCCTATGATTGAAATATACAAAAAGATTAAAGAATTCCTGCCAGCCATTAAAGGATAGATAGCCAGTCAAGACATTATTAATACCTCCAGCTTTAAAGGGCAAGAGCAGTCACCCCAAATTGAAGTAGTGTAGTAGACTGTCCTGTTTCATAATTGGTTGTTGAGAGTCATGTGACAACAATTTTTCTTTTCAAATGTGAAATTTACTAGAAATAACTGGTTGGTTTGCCTTAAATATGCAGATTAAAATTACAAAATAGGATGAAAGATACTTTGAAGAGAAATAAGAAGAAAATTGTGATATTTAGCAGTTTCTTCAAAATAAGTTTGGGGGACTGCTCTTGTCCTTTAAGGATGGAGTGTCATAAGTAAACAAGAAAGCTGTTATATTGTTTTCACTGTAAAATTAAAGCTTTGCTTCTGATGCAATGCTTTGTACTACATTAGCAAATAAAATTTGCTGCAGCTCTTTTCATGATAAGATATGCACACATTAAACAAGTGCCACAATGCTCTTATCATCACAATTCAAATGGCATATATTCAAAATATGCAGGCTGCCAGCCATCTTTAAATTGTCCTGCCAGTGAGTTTTGATATGATAACTCCATGAATAACCATTTTATAGACACAACAAGCTGGTACTACCATATGAGCTTTTTACAGAGTAATCCAAAAACTTAAAAACTTTGATGAGTCTGTCAAGACCTAACATGGTTTTGTTGGATGGTAATTTGATAGTGTAATCCTCATCATTCTCACACTCTTTCCCCTTCTTACCTCGTCTTTGGACAAGAACACATACAGGTGTTCTTCAGCAAGATTTTCAGGGAAATAAGCCTCATGCCTGAAAAAAAATGGAAACACTGAGTAGCCTAGTTTTATTATTATTATTACATAAACTTATATAGCGCACTTCCATAAAATGTTCAGTTGCGCTTTACAACACCTTAAGAAAAGGCCAGGCTAAAAAAATACGTTTTCAAATTTACCTTAAACGACTTAAAGAGATACAGACTCTCTAACATTAAGAGGGAGAGTGTTCCATGACATAGGGCCACTAAAAGCAAATGCTCTTCTCCCCAAATTGATGTTTTACAAAAGGAACAACCAGGCTTGTCTCGTTACGAGCAGAGCTTCTTAAGTTGTAAGAAGGAGACTCAACAATACACATATCACGAACATAAGAGGGAGCCTGCCCACAACACGATTTGTGCACTAGAATGAGAATTTTATTCTATACTCAACAGGTAGCCAGTGCAAACTTCTTGAAGTAGAGGTAATGTGTTGGTGATAATTAATACCAGTTAACACTCTTGCAGCAAAATTTTGCACTTTTTGCAATCTCTGAATTTGCTTTTTGGGCAGGCCATACAAGAGGCTGTTACAGTAGTCAAGGTGAGCCTACATTCACATTGATGTAAATACAAATAAGAACATGCAAATCAACATGTTTTTCATATTTAAATACTCAGACAGGATACCTTGTGATCTAAACAAAGTATCTACTCATACTCCATCAGCTGTTCCATAATTAAGAATTGTGTTTTCTGCCAACCATACAAAAAAAATATGGATTCATGTCACATATTGCTATACTAAGACTAGTGAAATCATGCAATTGAATAAATCATGGCAACATTTTCTCCACATAGCTCAGAAAATTTTAAATTTTGTCAATTTTTAAATAAATTGTGAGTCTTTGAAATTACAGTTCACTTTCAAATTCCTGATTCCAAATGAATAAAGACCCATTTTACCAAGCATATGACATATTCCAAAAATAAATGATAGGAAGTATAAATTTTTTTGTTACACTCTTCCTTATTTCCTAAAGCAATGTGTCTTCAAAGCTTCTTAACTGAAAATAAAAGGTTAATTGTAATGGAATCAGTAAACTGACCGTGCAAAGGAATTTCAAATTCTCGTAATGAGCAACTCAGCATGCCTTATGTTTTTATGTAAATTACTGTGATTAGTAAAAGGTTTGGACTGCCACAGCAAACTGGTAAAGCTTTCTTGATAATGGAGCTTCAATTATCCAAGCATCAAAAGCTATACCCATATGGCAATATATTTGAGATAAGCATTCCATAAATGAATTTCAAGGTCTTCCAAAGGATCATCATAATTTAATGACAATAAAACATCATTCTTGGTTTTGAACAACAGAACTGTATTTCTTAGCTCTGTACACAAACAAGCAAAAACGCTTTGCCTCATCCTCTTAACATTTGACAAGCACATCTGTTATTGTGTTTTTTTCTTGAAAGAAATTCTCATTATTCTGTCTCTCTTTCAACATTTCTGGCATAAAGACTTTCACTCCGACACCCAAAAATGGATTTTAAATTTAATATTTGTAAAAAAGACAAGTAGTGATTTCCTTATTATTGTCTGATACATTTCAAGCTGGTACATAAAACACATATTACTAAGTTACTGTGAAACTTGAAAGGTCCCAGGCCCTAAGTAGGTTCATGGAATGTTTTAATTAGACTGGTAGGAATGTCTGCTATACATCTGAAGTGTTATATTTACATACTGTGCTTACCTATCATCAGCATTGTCCACAAAGAGGTAGTGAAGTCTGTAATGTTTCACTATGGGAACATAGATCCAGCCAATGAAGTGATACAGCTGTCAGAAAAAACACAACAATGTATGGATGCTTTAAATGAAAGTAGAGTGCCCCTCAAAATCACACCAGTTAGGACCCTTTATGGACTAAAGGTAAGGTGCAGGGTGCCTATCAAAATTACCCCCCTTTACTATAAAAGGAAATTTTCAACTGGGTTAAAAATACACTAAATTTATTGCGATTGTTGTTGGAGAATAAACTGTCGAAACTCCGCATGTAGGAAAATATCAGTAGAGGCCAAAGAGATCCGTCATTTTTTTTCAAATTTGGAGTCTCGACAGTTTATTCACCAACAATTATCCCGACAAATGTGGTTTATTCCTTTTCTGCCACTGCAAAATGTTCCTTATTTGGTTTAATACTTTCTCCTACATTAAATCTGATTTGTAGGCCTGTAGGCATAGTGTGTGGTACTCACACAGCTATAAAGTTGTCCTAGACTTAATAAAGGATGTCCATATTTTTGTGTTCCTGATCTGTGTGCAAAACAGATGAAAGCCTTGGCACTTTCTTTGCACCTGTTAGCATGCAAGGCATTTCTTGTATGATGTGATGTGCATTGACTTGCATGCATCTTTAACAAAGCAAATTCTGCATATAGAACCAATCAGGAGTTTGTGCACATGGGTGCATGCAAAAGTGCAAAAGCTGCATGAGCCTTCACAATATGCACCACTCAGAAAAAATGTATGCCCTTGCCCATCTTTGCCAGTGGTTTCTGCATATCATCATAACTGACAGTTTGTTCAAGAATAACCAGTCAGTGTTTAACAAATCAGAATGCAGGATTCTAAATAACCAGTCAGCAGAGGTGACAGAGAGTAATTTTTACATAGTGTAAAGGTGATAGTTTTATTACAAGGAACTGTCTGTTCAGAAGGGGTAATGAGCAATAATGTTTCACCGCAAATAATCTTTTAATAGCTTGACGTTTGTAGCAAGAAGACAGTTTTACACCCTAAAGAAGTAATTGACATTATGGTGGCACTTACCTCCACACAAATCTGTTCTGTTAAATTCTCACCTTGAGATAAATAATTGATTTCTTAGAAGCTGCATCTAAGATAATTGTTGACAAATCAACCTGGGTGACTTCATCAACATCTGTAACTTTCTGGTTGCCAACAAATACTCCAGCCATGACAAATCTCTGGGAATTCCCTTGTAATGCAATGATGTCTTCAGATACTGAAGTAAGATAGATGCAGTAGCACAGAATTATGAAATGGAGAATAGAACAAGACAGCATAACTTTTTCAACCTGCACTGTCATCATCAGTACAGGCTGGGTAGGTATCATGCCTTTGTGTGCTAGACAGGAATTTATTTGTTCTTTCATTAAACTTAAAGTAAACTTTGCGGGGAGGACATCGTACTGTTTCTGGTGAGATGAAAGAGCCGTTTCTTCACTACCATTGAAGACCAACAAACTAAGCCTATTCATATGAGACTACCGAGGAACAAAAAAATTGACATCCTCTGTCATCCATCCATGCTCAAGTTTGTGTCCGGAGAGTATAAATATGATACACACGACATTTCAAGGCATACTCTGGTGGCTTTACACTTGGGTGTTGTAAGAAAAGCAAGAATATTCTATACCATGTCCTTCAAACCTTGTCTTAATACCCTTTTCCTAACTCAAATTCCTTTTGTTTTTCTTCATAATTGAATGTCCTTTTTGTCCTTGAAATCTGATACAGCTGGAATGTTTGAATATCTTTACCTTTAGATCTAGCATAACCCTCCACCATATGAACAGTACAACCAACAATGTTGCTTAATATTGCCTGCAGCAGAATCAATGTTATAAATAAATTGAATGCAATGTCAAATTAAAGTGCCACGATTACATCACAGATTAGTGATTACCCATGATGCACCAAACCTCAAAAAAAAAATTGCATTACTTTAAAAATCTGTATCTTCTGAACACTGCATGCTATTGAAATGCAGATTTCACCTCCTGAAAGAGAAAATTTTTGTGCATATTTTGAAGTTAATGAATTTGTCTCCAGAATATACCTTTCAGAATTTTAAATATTGCCGTGTGAAGAGGACGCACACATGCACATATTCGCATGCGTAGTAGAGCAGTAGATCCTCTTCAGAATCTTTTGCAAGTAAGGGATTTCAACAGTGTACTAGGTCTATGTGAGAAATCATTTTTCCTTCCACTCACCAACTTTTGAAAACAGTTGCAAAACCTCAGAAGCAGATCCAAGGGGACCCTTGATGTAAAAATGATGATGTAACTCCAGTTTCAACACATAGGGAACCATTTGACCATAAAACACTGTACGCCCTGAAATACAGGTGCCTGATGAAATCTGTTGGAAAAGTGTACATATTGTAATCATAACTATGATGTCACAAGTTTTTCAGATGGTAATCTCTTTAAAATTGACCATTTTCAGTCTGCTCACAAGACAAGTTTCCTTTTTCAAGAGGTGCTTTTTCTAAGAAAAATACATGATGAATTGGTCATGGTAAAAATAAACACTTGGTTTCCTTCCTTGCCCAATTACACAATTTGATGATTGACAAGCAGTAATACTCCGTGCAAAGACATTTAATCAAGAAACCCTAGCCACAGTATGCAGAGCACACAGAGGGGGTTTTGATTAAAATCCTGCCCAAAGTACTTTTTGCAACCCAAGTGGACCAGAAGCTCGGTGAAGTGATAATAATAGACCTCCAGCAGTGGGTTTGGAAACTTGATATACCTCACTTGAACAATAGATTACTGAGGTTAGAAAATCAACTTTTTTACTGCAATCAAAACAGCATGCAATTTTCAAGAGAGTAAGTCTGATTTACTTTACAATACGGTTGACATCTCTCTGGAGATATTGCATCTTGCCCAAGGACACAACATAATGAACCTGCTAGGACACAAACCATCAATCACTGGATCAAAAGTTTCACACCTTGGTCATTAATCCCCCATGATTATGAGATGCCCAAGCATTTGGGAATAGCCCTAAATGTTGACATTTGACAGCAATTTATCTCAGATTAAAAATTCTGAGGGGAGTTACCCCTTCAATGCACCAAGGGCAATTTAATCCTTCTGCCAGACTTATTTCAAAATTTGTTTTGAGTTATTATACATACCACTAAGTTGCTTGCTTTTCATTGTACCAGACTGATCATTCAAGCTCTTCACAGAGTTGTGCCTTATCAGAGCAACTAATTGGAGTCATGAACCAGTTATAATTTACTTTAATTGCGAACCACAGTTCTTCCCTAAAAACTTGCCGAAGTCACGATGGACTTTTGTAAAAACACTTGTCATAAAATGTTATGAAAACCAATTAATTAAAGAACCACAGAAGCTTGTATGTCTTACTTGAAATTTTCCTTTCTGTTTCATGGGTTCCTGATCTGATATTGTATCTGTTAGTTCAATAACTTTCTTCAGTTTATCCTGATCAACCATGACGAGGGCACTCTTCAGTCCAAACACACCACACTCTGTCAGTGAGTAAAGCTTCAGTTTGTGGTCAGCAATCTGTGGTTGACTATTAAGCACACTCTTCATAATGTCTTGATCTCTCCTGCCACATAATCTCATTCTGGAAGATAAATTGTTAAATTTCAAACACTTTAATGTCAAATTCATAGCAGATATATTTCCCATTAGGTAGACAAGTCCTTTGAAGAAGTATTAAAACCATTCATCTACAGTATTTAAACCATGATCCAAACAACAGTCATCAGCAATCCCCTACTCTCTACCATCAGTGAACTGGAAATTTTTTTGCTTTAGCTAGCAAAACAAGTATCCCCTTTCTTTATCTTTGGGGGACTACCAGCTGCACATAGAACTGATCCTTTTCAAGGAAATCAATTAAAATGTCCAATTCCCTCAAAATTTTAAAGATACTGTTGTCCTTATATTAAGTTTGAAGCAGGCATTGAAAATGAAGTTTATGAACATAAGTAATTTTCATGTACCACATACTCTATTAACGCAAACACAAACACAAACATATATTGACAGAGATCAACCAACCTCCTAAAAACATGAGTCCAGTTTGAAATTATGTTAGAAATGTTAGAAATCGTACACTGGAACCACATTGAAATTGGTTGCATGAAATGCCTTGAAATTAGATTTGCTTTACTTGATCTTCAGTTTAAATGTTAATAATTTTTGTTTGTTGTGATTGTAAATATGAATAATTATTAGCATACACTGTAAATACAGATTATCATGGAATTCTGGTAAAAGTTCACAAACATTGGTATTACGGGTGCAACCAACACAGGTGTAGTAGTAGTACCCATTCAACTTGCAATCGTGTCAAAATCTGACTTAAATGCAGTCATCAACTACCTTTAAGCATGACATCTATAGATCTTGCCTCAAAAGTTGGAATCTATGTAGCCTAACTGTTCTACTGAAATAAACCTTGTGAAATATGATATCTCTTTAAAACCATGTATTGTAACCTGCAGATTCTGTCTCATGAAGTCACTTTATAAGTAGCTTTATGAGGAGAGTAATTTGGCTCTACCCTGGCAACTTGTTAAAGAGCATAAATTTGCATAACCCTTACAGGCAGGTATTCATGACCCCAGACATTTCCAACTTACTTACTTTTTGCGACTCTGACCCACAACTGTCTAACATTCATCCTCATCCCCACATAATCCTAGTTTACAATTTCAGGGCATATCCTGGTGAGCATACAAGGCTGTAATTTGAAATTAAACCACTCACAGTGCCTCTGTGTGGTATGAGCTACTCTGCATTTTTTTTAATTTGATGTCAATGAAAGAAGAGATGTACCAATGGAGACATTTGAAAAAATCCAAGAAAAGATTATAGTTTGGGGTGACAAATAACTGCCTTTAAAGAATGCTAAAATATGACTTTTGCAATTTATCCACTCCCTGCGTAATCCCTACCAATAATGATTCCATGGATTATCAGTCACTAGACAACTTCTGATAAGGAACAGTAACTGTTAAGGAAGAGCCTCAGCTAACAATTGGCCTAATACACACCACAGTTTAGAAATGTTTCCGTAGTGATGGCAGCATGCTAGGCAACCAAACAAAAATTATTCAAATGTAGTTGTTTACACCAGGCAAAAATGTTTTAACATAAATCTAAACTCAATTGATCTTACTTGAGTGATGCTTTCCTCATTGCAGTTACCAATCTTGGGTATGGATTTGGTGGTGGTGTAGATTCGTCCAAGATGCCTCGCAGATATTCTCCCCAAACATTATCTAATCTGATGTTTAGCAAGTACTTTCATGAAAAAGTAAAGATGAAAGGTTTCTTTTTATGGCTAAAATATGACTTTGGAATATCAAAATGTAGGGTCATGAACAAAATACAAAACCACTAGTATGGAAAGAGGCAGGGAACCAGGGATATATAAAACAAGAAAACCACACCAAGCCAAATGTACACTGGGTTTCCTGATCTCTTGCCCTCTAACCATCTGATGAAGTATTGAAATACTTGAGTAACATTTTTGAAGTTTGTTAGAACAGTGTACAGAAAATTAAGTCATGAAATCTTGACAGACAGGAAAGCATAAAAAATTCCCAAACTCACAAAATAAAATTTTATTTCAAGAGTAACCCATAGATTAAATTCATGTCATGGCTACCAGATACATTTCTGATATTCAGACATCAAAGGCTGTATTTAAAGTTACGAAGAGCCTACAGGAGAAGTTTGTCCATTGGGATACCTAAGCCCCTCCCCTCTTTCATTACGCAGGTATCATTCCAACAGAATTGAAATTCAATTGCGTCGATTGATCGGGATTATATGATACAACACTTTACATGTGAAATTGGTAACTGCCAGATTCAAATTGGCAAGAGTAAATATCAACTACAAGAAATGACAGAAATGAAATGCAAAACCTTGCAAACAGCTGCAAATGTTTACAATTAACCATTCTTGTGTGGCCACATGCAATAGCTAATTGTTACTTAGCAACCAAGTCAGTGAGCCACAACTGGAAAAAGGCTCTGGCCAACTAGACTTGAATCAATAGGTTGGAAGCTGGGCCTTAAAACTACATGTAACTAAACTAACTAACCCAGCGAACCAAGCACTAGAGGAGAAGAAACCTGTCCCATACAACAATTTTGCTCTTAACCTTCAATCACAAAGTCACCATAGTACTGGACACATCCTAGCTGACATTATATTATTCACAATTTAATTTTATTAAGTGCACATGTACTGTAAGTGCACATCTCGTCAGACATTGTTGGGCACACAAAGACAATGAGAGTCTCACTACCGACTTAACTTTAAAGAGGCTCATTGAGTTGATGACCATAACTCAATGAGAGTGTTTAAGGGTCACTACCACATGACAACGCTTATAGTAAGCATAATTAGTCAAGTGTCATGTCCAATAGTTACTGAAAATGTGGAAATTTTGAGCTTTGTGATGTTCTGATTTGTAACCATTTTGTATATAATTTGAAAAGTGTCTGGTCACAAATTTTTGAAATCTGAATTGAACCATTACGTACTCACTCATAAAACAGCTATTTTTTGAAGGATATGGGGATTGTCTAAGTTTGACCGTTTATATTGGTTTGTGAAGAAAACCTAACAGCTTTGGAAAAATTTGCTGAATTTCATGAAACAACTCATTGAGACTCTTTAAACCAGTTGGTTAGATACTGGACCATGAACTTCATCTAACTACATGTAACTCACCACATATGACTGGGTGGCCCTAAGTACACAATTCAAGGTCCCCACACTACAAGAAGCAGCTTCATTTTAAACTCAAAATCCATCTTCTAAATAAAATTACATCCAAATTACCTGCATTAAGACCCCTTCCTTAGCCATAATGACAGGATGGTTGTTAGATTTCATTGCATCTTCCACGGAAAGATCTACACAGAAACATCAAACATAACATCAGTATTTAATCAGAATAATATACATCCCATCATGATACCTGATTGTATTGATCTTAGCCAATTCTTATGAGCAGCTTTACTTTTCTGGTATGAGACCAGCAAAGACTGTCTGAGACTAACAATACACAGTATTGTGTTCTTACCAGGGCTTTAAGAGGCACATTGTTTGTCAAAGGTCAATGCACTTACATTTGAAGATATTACCAATGCAATTTTATGAAAACAGCAATTTTCCAACAGTGTGCGTATAGAGGAATTTTGTGTAATTTCATGGTGATTGTACATGCATACTATTGTTTGCTTGACATGTGCTCTGCAAAGCCTCACATGTGATTGTAATAATATGAAAGCATATTAGTTGAAATGCCTATGAATCAGCCACTGACAACCACCCAATAATTTCTATAAAACAAATTTTTAACGTTGCTTTTAGTTACTTTCTTATTGTCACATTTCTGTATAAAAAAACCATAAGTTGATGGAAATCTTGTAAGATTGAAAAAGCAAATTTTATGACAATTGCAATTATGCTTACCTGGCACTATGATGATATGAGTCACACCCAATATCAATTTAACTGCAAGTTCCATATCAAACCCCCAACCCTTACAAAAAAGGTGAGGCAATTGGTTCCAAATTTGCAGGTTTTCACAGGTTTTTTCCAGGGGTTATCACAGGTTTTTGCATGAAAACCTGTGTTTTCCCTTGACATTGACACAGGTTGATCATTTGCCACAGGTTGGACGCAGGTTTGCCAGCACAATGTGCAAAACATGTGGTGATAAAAACTAGGGTTAGCAAGAATTCTTCCACAAAACTTGTGGCTTGATATTACAGGCAAGGAAAGGTGTGCAAAACCTGTGTCAAATCTGTGAGCAGAAGGTTCCAAAAATGCACGTTTGTCACCCAAGAACAGGCATGATTTCCTTTGTTTTTCACACATGGTGTGGACACAGGCTGATGCACCTTTGTTTGTAAGGGAACAGATCTTGAATTATGAGACATGAAAGTGCCATCGCACACCATTACTTACCTTAAATCAAAGTGAGGAGAGTGATATTTTGCACACCTACATGAAGATTGGAAGCTCATATATGTCTACTGATGTTAAATAAAAAAGCAAAATTGCTACACTCCTTAGTTTTCTGAGGGAGTGTGATTTGTAACACGCCATCCATTAAAATCTAAAACTGAAGGCGTGCCCCACCCTTAATTCTTTTTGTGATCCCATACATCCAGCATTGAACTCTCCCAATAATTTGCAAGTCCTATAATTTTTGTTCGAGTACTATGAACTTACACTGGAATCTCTGCTGCATGATTTCTATATCTTCTGCACCATGTTTGAGGATTGGTTTAATACTGCCCTCACTGGTGGCATCCTTTACCTGAAAAACAAATGCAGCACTGAATTATTTTAACATTTATTTTAAGAAAAATGAATCAATTGATCAAAACACAGTCTATGGAGGAAATTAACTGACTTCATTTAGGGTAGCAAATATATTTTTGGAGTCAGGTACCAGGACTATTTTTATAACTTTGCATGGAGTCACCACTCCAAACAAGATGTCACAACAAGTGTCGGAATATATACCTAAACAGTATTAAACTGTCAATCACTTGCCTAACAATCAGTGTTGTGGAGAGCATTCGGTCTGGGGGAACCCAAATCTAATGGATGTCTCCTGTACAGACTGACCTGCAAAAAAAACAGAACCTACTGCCATTGTGCGGGTGCTCAGAATAAGCAATGTAGTAGGGAGCAATTAAAGCAAGTGAGCCACAACTAGAAAAGGCTGTGACAGTGGCCAGACCAAATGGTTAGAAACGGAGCTGCAAAACTACATCTAACCTAAACTTAACCCCAACTCTCACCAGCATCATAAAACACTTTAGATTTATGACTCTTCAGCTCTAAGAAGTGAAACAATATGTTTTTTTCCTTTTCTCTGAAATTTTGCTCTTTGTTGACATTTTGTCATCCTCTTTGTGAAGGAAGTAATAAACTCTCACATAGAGAGCCATGGAGAAGTTTCATCACAGCAGCCAATCTGCAGTCCATTAGGCTAACTCCTCCGATGCTCCAAAAACCTGGATTTTGAGGCCTTTTTCAGGGTATTTCCACTTCATTAATTGCCCATTAAGATAAAGACTCCCTGGCCCAGTGGACCATGAAATTGCAGATAGGGTGCCAGAAGACTCTTCTCCATAAATACATAGCCTGTGAGTACATAAGGAAGCTTTGTGCTGTTACCTCAGTGTAGTCAGTCAATGAGCAGAGTGGTCAGTGGGAGCTGAGAGCATTATTTACACTTCACTTAAGCAACCATGAAGGTGCTGTATGGAGAGCATCAGGCTGGATTTCATCATGCTCCACTGGACATGTACTCATTCAGAAAAATAGCTAGGCATAAAATAGGACAATACCATAACAAAAACAAATTACTTAATTTGTTTTAAAAGACCAAACAGACCCATATGAAGGATTTTTTTTTAATGGTTCCCTTCCTTGTACAGTATGTACAACATTATTTCTAGTTTAAGATTGTCGTATAAAATGTTCAAAATTACATGTTGTTCGGGGTTAGGGTGATTAGATGGAGGTTTATGCCCAGTTCCCAGCTGACTGGTTCAAGTCGAGCCAACCACAGCCTTTTTTCCACTTGTGGCTCACTGGCTTGTTTACATAGGATGTACTGTATATTGAGTGTAGTTTGTCTACAGTATCTTCTTTTTCATCCGACAAATCCTCCAGCACTTGAGATTGCAAAAAGGGATTTCAATATACAGATAATTCAGGCCTTGAGTTTTACATTTTCCAGGTGTGCTACAAATAGCACTCCTCAGGAAAGTAAGGTGTGTGGTAGGTGTGCTGCTTTATCAAACTTTAATAGATTTGTATGGGCTCTCATCTTCACCTACTGTAGGTGTGAAAAAAATCTCTCTCCTCACAGTGATTTGAGGTGAGTGATGGCATGCAATCCCACTCCCACACCTCAAAATTCAAGGCCTGGATAAAATAAAACACCATCATGTTTTGAAACAAGACTTGATCTTTTTTACTTCTTTGGGGGAGCACTGTGTGTTGGTCTGCCTCTAAAGAAAAGAATATTATTCTGCCAGAACTGAAAAATCTTTCCACGTCATCAAAAATTTTATTTCTTCAGTTCTCACCTCTTCAGCTTTCATGTTGGATTCTGTTCCAGCATTTTTCTTTTTGGCACTTTCCAAGTTAGGACCGAGTTGTTCCTTACAAGCAGTCAAAAAATTCTGCAATGCAAATGTTATAGATGATATCTTCCAGTATTTAAGCAACTGTTGTCACATTAGCTACTCAATCACAATGTTCATGGCTCTGAAAGACCATGCTCTCTAGAGATAGAGAAAAATGATCCTAAATTTGCAAATACTTAATCACGTAGCTAAGGGTTTTCTAAATATTCCTTGCAAAAGAAAACAATAATGAGAAAATGTAATAAAACATGCTCTTAATCATACCAAGAAAACCTGTAGAATGCAACCTGTTGTCTATTAAATTTACCTTCACATTAAAATGAGCACAATTTTTCAAAGCATCTTCTGTCAGTTGGAGCTGGACAGTCTCACAAAATACACCAAGTTGAAGGAATTTTCTGATTATCTGTGAACAAAAAATTCATTAGTCTCAAGTTAATCTTCTTGTGCCAGAACACAATTCACTGCTTTGTGACTATTGCCCCCCCCCCCCAAAAAAAAAGCTATCCCATCTTTCAAAGATTGTAACTTCCATATTAACTTATGTAACATGTGATATTTTGTGGAAAAAGGACTAACAGAGGTTCAAGGTGGTACTCAATAGTTTAGTAACGGTAGAGTTTTCTTTTTTTTTTGTACTATCTCGTATGAATTTAATTGCAATACTATCCCTTTAAACTACGAAACAAACACAACCATATCAGATTTTAGAGAACTGTGTTTTATAATTTAATTACCAAGCAAGGAAAAAAGTAGCTTTTGAAGTCAAGACTTTACTAGTGTGTGTAGTGACAGTGCTTCCACTTTCCATGCACTTCCTTGCATACGATCAACTATATGCCTATTGGAATACTATGATCAATTTAAACACCAAAGTTTAATGAACAAAATGTACACCAAAATTCTTCATTCAGTTTGAAAGGTGAGTAGAGTATACAAATCACAAATGTTAAAGTAATCCCATCTTTCTAAACCTTACATGCAAATGGTTTGATTCATGCAAACTTTAAACAGATTTACAGGGCTGGAATTAAGGTTGGAGGAGGGCACGGCCATTTGGCCTTGGTCATTCATTAATTTTGGAGGGCACCACGGCCATCAGGTAGGGCACCAAGGCCAAATATTTTTGAATGGCAGGGCACCAAGGCCATTTTTGGAGGGGGTGATTTTATCGGAGTGTTGCACAGCACAGCGGTATAACAGGGTTTTCCCTGGATTTAGAATTGAACATCGCGCATCTAATGTGTCCATGAGTGGATCGCCGGCCTGGGGGAGGGGTATGAGGGGAGGGGATGTCCCCCTGGAAATTTTGGGACGTATGCAAGTCCCTAGACGCAAAATGGTGACACTTTTGAGGCAAATTAGTCAACACAACTTCTGTAAGGTGACACCAAAATATTGGCACTAAAACTCACATTCGTATTAATTTTGATGTACTGATAGCATTAACATTGGCTTTATATCACCCTAATTTCTGCTTCAAAAGTTTTGGTTCATCGGCATGGCTTTTATAAAGCGATGGCACCGGACGATTTTTACCCCAGGTTGGCCCTCATTTCGCGCCCGTTGCTCGCCAAAATTGACATGATTGGGCAGGCTTGCAATATCACCAGTTCAGGAAAGAAAATATTGGGAATATTTCCGTTCGTTTCACAAACGGGGTATCACAGGCGTAATATTTTCACTTCAGAAGTGGAGATACAAGTCACCGTTAATACAGTACTGTAGATTTGTTTGCAGTCGATGTCACATGCTCTTTAATAATTTAGTTCTTAGGCCAACATCATGCTCATTCTGTTTTTCATCCCCCAATCATGTCGGAACATTTGCATTTTTTTACTGCACTGGGTAGTAGTGGCGTCATGTAATGTAGTTACTCTCCTGCTTTAACGAACCCGATGTAGAACAATCATTCAGTTCATGATAATCTTAGCAGTTCTGGGCAGCCAACAATTGCACCCGGTTAACGTATCTTATGGTTCCTTTCGGATATAAATATCCCCGTATATTTTAAGCAGTTCTTGTCCAAAACTTACGTCTGGTTTAAAAAGAATCTGCAACTGAAATGCACGTAAGTCAGATCCCCAAAAAATCCACGTACGCAGAGATTTGTGATACCGTTTCATGGTGAATTTTGCATGGGGCTCGCCCCGCTGCGATAGCCGGCTATATAAGTATGGGAAGTGCGATCGTCGTAACACAAACTCAACTGGGAAGCTTGTCTCAAGACCGAGTATTTTCACACACTAAATCACATAGGCGAAGGCGCGAGTTGTGATTGGCTGGCTAGAATCAATGCAATTGAACCAATCACGATGCAGGGACCAATTTAAATTTTGAAATGGATTCTATACATATGATGTCACCAAGCAAAACATGATGCCTTGTTTGGTGGAAAAAACGGACATGCACGAAAGTCTACTGCACGCGTGGGCCAAGAATTTTGCTGCATGAGACCACGTGCATCACTATTTTTGTTTCCAATGACGTCGCATGACAACATTGCTTAAGTCCTACTGTAAATAACATCACAGAAGGAATGCTAGAAATGACTTAATTTATGCAAGAAAGTAACCACGGAACTTCACAAGATTCTAGGAGCTACGTGTACAAAACGTGCACAGATATGTATGCTAAACTTGGGGATTTGAAAAAGGTAAAACACTGCAGCTGGATAGTCTGTTGTCTGTACAATGTGTTTTGTGCAGAACAGTTTGTACAACAACTTATGCGGCGCTTTCTGTGAGAAAGCAAGGAAAACACATTGAAAGCAATTCTAAATCTAATTCCATGTAATACTACAGGGTTATAGCGGAAAATATCAAACGATCACTTCCATGGCGGGGGTAAAATTTTACGTTTGTGGTTATCAATGCACCCCGTTTTGGCGGGAAGTTAAAGGATTGAGTTACCGAGAGTTTTAAGAAACTAAGGGCAAGTTTCCAGCAGTCTGATTCGATCGCGCAAGTTGCGTATCGAGTTCATTTAGTATCCTTTTTGTTATGGTATTTAGGATATTTTATTGGAATCCTGATGAAATTTTTTCATTCAGATGGGAAGGCACGACGGCCACGTACTTGCGGGCACGACGGCCTACGTGGCCGTGAGAAGTGGCTGTTTTTGTAGGGCACCATGGCCATCCCCTTGGGCACGACGGCCATGGCCGTCGTGGCCGTCGTTTAATTCCAGCCCTGGATTTAATACTCAAAGACTGGAAAAGATCTAAACCTGACCTGTTTTGTTGAAGATATCTCTTCCTTCAATGAAGCCTCAATTTCATTCAAAGAGTATTCAAAGTATGAGTGATAAGCCGTTTGATGGGAAGGTCTCTCATGGCTGTGAAAAAACAATCAATAGAAGAGTCTAAAAACTTTTAGAACCCTTATCTTAACGTTAGTAGGGGGTTTCCTTCAGTAAGTTGGGAGGGGGGTGGGATAAACTCTCATTTAAATGATTGGAATTTGTTTCTTCTTCCTTAAGTAGGTAGCCAAGACATTTCTAAATTCAACTACTTATCATGTAGATAAATATCACTACATGAATTACATATGTTTCCAACATTTTAAACCTTTTGACCTCTGTTGAGCCCCAATGACCTTAGAACTGCAACAAAATTGCTAGCATTTCTCCATCTACTTAAAGTGTGCCTCAAGTCAAAAAATTCAAAAATATATATTTAAGAGAATGAAAACTGAATTTTAACAGTCCAACTCCTATCTTCATATGACGTTCCTGAGCTGAGATATAAAATGTTGAAGTTTATTCACTTAAAACAAATTGTTCAATTGCGCAATAATTTGTGACTTTCTTGTTGTACAACTCACATAACATGCTTTGTTTTTCTTTAAAATAAAAAAATGTTTTTATGACCTTGAACACTTCCTGTTTGCTTGCATAGCATGTTGCAAAGGGAGGGCATAATTAATTACATTACCTCATAAGAGTAAGGGTGCTATCACACCTTGGTACAAGGTGCAGTAACATTCAGAAAAACAAAGAAATACAAAGATTATAGGTGCGTTCCATTAAGCGGCTCGAGCCGGCTCAACTGGCTCAACAAGTTTCTTGACTGGGGGAAACATGATGTAAACTACATCAGCAGCTCAACTAGACCACCTCTGAGGGCTAGTTGTTTTGGTCGGCTCAAGTTGTGACGTTTTGATGACGTTAAGATCACTTTCCGCAAAGTTCTTTCGTAGGCTGAGCCACTTGAGCCGGCTCAAGCCGCTAAATCGAACCCACCTTATGTTGTCATTTGAGTAGTACAAAAATGACATCACAAATTATTGTGCAATGTACCATTTTAATTTGAGTGAATAAACTTCAACATTTTATATCTCAGCTCAGGAATGTCCTATGAAGATGGGGAATGGACTGTTAGAATTTATTTTTCACGGCCTTTAATATATATTTTTGAATTTTTTGACTTGAGGTACACTTTAATATGGGTAATATACATGGTAAGTGTGAGATCCTCCCTGTTACCCACCTTGAGATATCATCTTTATAAAGTTTTGAACTTCTGACCTCTCCTGATTCTAAATGACCTTTGACTTCTACCAGAAACAACAGGGATCATTTAATCATACGGCCAATCCACACACCAAATATGAAATAAGTCTCACTTACCTTTCTTGAGATACACGCTCATGCACAAACACACACACAACATCACAGTCACATAGATTCCTTGCCTGCCTTCAGCAAGGAATCAAAAATTATTGCCAAATGTTCACAAAATGAAAACATTCATCCTCTGAACATTAAATTTTTGCATCTTTAGTTGTCAGAACTAGCAGATAAGTCTTCATTAATTAATTTGTTAGACATTAGTTTTTCAGTAATAAGTCCCAGACATCAGTTTTCATCATGTTCTCTAATAGTTTTATGTACATCAATTTCTTTCAGACATCACCTAATTCTGGTTAGGTTCACTTGGAAGTTAACATTTCACCCACACATAACATTTCACCCGCACATAATATAAAGTTGGTACCTGAAGCATTTTTGTGGCAATTTACAACAAATTACAAGAATTGTTTCATTCCTTGCAACATCACATTTTTATCAGTCCTTCTTTAAATGTGCTCAGCTGGAATTTTCCTATCACACTGCCCTGCAACCACTGGAAAAAATATTGTGAAGTGGAGAAACCTTTAAGTGTTTCAAAGCTTGGGGAGACTCATACTCTCTTAAATACTGACTGCATGGTCAAGTGGTTAGAGCTTTTGACCTACAGCCCAGAAGGTCTGCAGTTTGACTCCTAGCAGGGTCATACCAAAGGCTTGGAACCTTCTGCCATTGTTCTTGATGCTCTGCATCAGCAATTGAGTAGGGAAAACAAACCAGTGACCCACTGGAAAAAAGGCTGTGGTGGGCCTGATTTAATTGGCTAACTCTTTCACCCCAAACTATAACTTTTGTAGTAGTCTACAGAATTTCCCCACTACCACAGTTCTTTGATTGTCAGCTAGTTAGAGAATGCAGAGTATTGAAGCCCAAATTACACAGCATGTACTGTACTGAGAGTGTTTTGATTACACATTGGGGTCTTGTATACCCACTATGAAGCAATTACCTGAAGTTGTGTCTGAGTGAGAATGAGTTCTGGGAAGGACTTACGTAAGTAAGTTTGGAGAATTGTTACTACTTGGGGTGAGAAGATTAGGCCTTTAAAACAAATTGGTTAGATACTGAGCTGAAAAACCTCATCTAACTATTTAAATACTCCATGCATCTGATGTAACCCAAGAGAAAGTACACCCAGCTTGAGAGGTAAGAGCATATTACTTCAATCCACACCATCAAATGTAGACTTCTGATTTAAGTTCCACAGGATAAATGTGATACAATACTACCTGGGATCCTAAACCTAAGTTGCACATGCAGTACGTTTCACTATTAGCCTTGAAAATGATGTCAGGAAGAAGCAATGCATGATGTATGCTGTCCATAAAACTCACAGTAATGGATTTAAACTTTTCAGCAGATCTTCCTTGTACTGTTGTAACATCTTCTTCAACACTGAGTCAGACACTTCTTCTTTCTGCTGTTGAAACAAAAGTGTTCAAAATTACCTTTGGCAATTTCATTAGCAAAACAGTTGCTATAGAAGTCTGTTGACCACCAACCCGGTGAATCAGACATTTGGATGGGGACCCTGGATTAGTATCAATTACCAAATTCAACTAGAAGTCACCCAAGCAAAGGCAAGATAAGGAAATCAATTGTTCTGCTAGTAAAGTGAGTAATCTCCCTGCTGGCTGATGGGAGAGAGCAGAGAATTACAGGGAACTATTTTAGGGAAGTCATCTATCTACTGGCGGTTATGGCCAAGTTACAAATGTATTTCCTTTGCCCACTTGCCCATACTGGCTGGTTAGATAAATGGCTCTCCCCTTAGATTAATCACAGTTTGTAAACTTCAAAGGACTTGTCCATCTAATGTGCATAAGCAACCTAAAATTGTAAACATTTATTTTCCATCTGCATCCTTAAATTTAAAAAATATCCTTCATTGGACAAACCTTTCCCATATGAAACTCACAGAGTCATGGTAGGACAGGAGTGTTCACACAACAACTTGTAAGTTTCGCTTTTTAAAATTTTTGAAGGGTTTCTTTGAACATTTGGACATTCTTATTATAATTTGGCAATCCAGCTGTAATAACAATCGCTTATCATATCAGCTAAAACTCACTCTAACAACAAAAGCCCCTCCACCAACTCTAAAGAGAAAGTGAAAGCCAAAATTTCCTTACAAGAACTTAATAAAGGAAACACATTTTTCATTTTCTCATTCATATCAATGAAGTAAAAAATATGAAAAGAAACCAATTTAAGATAAAAACTAGAAAGCCAAAAGGCTTAGTGATTCCTTGCCATATGATATATTGTAATAATGAACATGGATGCCCACATGACCAGCATGAGATCCCTCACAAATACTGAGGTATACTAGTAAGGTCAAAATCTTTTGAGATCATGTGACCCAAAATGACCTTTCACACTCACTTAAAACAATAGGGAGCAACTACCTTAAAAGACCATCAACATGCTAACTATGAGCAATTCACAAACTGAGTATGAGATCCCTCCACAGTTCAATAACCACATAAAATGTCATGTCTTCAAGGTTTTGCCCTTTTGTGACCCCAACCTTTGACCTCCACAAACAAGAGAAATCTCCCACGCAGTTATGATGCTGGTAAACTATGTTGTCTATAAACTTGATAAAGAGATATTTTTGAAACATGCTCCTTTAAATCAAAATTTGGGGTATTGAGGATAGCTCTCTATATAATGATGTCTCTATGATCCAAAAAGTTGACTGCATTGAGGTTAGTGTTAGAACAAGCCCTAATCCAAACAGTCATCCATTCATATCTTGGAACATACAGTAGAGACATCTCAACAGGAAGGTGTAACCTTGGCTATTAGTGGTGGTCCTTTTGTATTTGTTTTTTGGTGTAATGCCCTTCCCAATGACTATGATATCCTTGAAAATTAACAAAAAATGGGAACCGTAATAATCCAGAAATTAACAAGATTTGTAATTTGCCTTAAATTGTCTGCTTGTAGGAACACCATATAACAGAGTACACACAGTAGATATACACTTATATACATATACACATACACAGTAGATACTATTATGCTAGTTTTGATTACCTAAACTACAGTACTTTCTGAAAAACAAGACTTACTGAGAGGGCTAAATAAGTGTCAGACACTATCTCCAGAGAGGTAGGAAATGGTTAAAGCCATTGAGCTGTATGATTCAATGAGAAAACCCCTCAGGAAACTGTGGCAGTCAAATGTGATGAATTAGGTATTAAAGATAACAGTGACCAGCAATTTTCACAGACTCTGGTGGGTCAGTTACAATTTGATTCATTCAATTAGGCAATCTCAGTTCAAGCATGCTCAGGGGTATTTGATCCAAATGATCAGTTATTTAGTTCTTTTTATAAAACTAATTACCCGTGGTGTATTTAATTATCTAGCTCCCACTTCCATGCCCTTATGAGGACAGTGGCACAAGGTTTGTCTGTAACTTTTAACAATCTTTGATACTAAATTTAATGTTATCTTCATATTTTCTTTAGGGTTATGGAAGAAACAATGCTTGTATGTTCTAAAAGAAATTTTGGGCATCATACAGAGCACTTGATCTGTTCAAAGTTTACACTTATGAAGTTCCCCACTGAACAATTCCTCTGCTTTATGGGCATGGAAGCTTTCTCCAATATGTTCAGACTATGTCCCCAAATAACCCTCATACAGCCTTTGTTTAACTCACATATTTTATGAAAATCTATAGGCCGAGATACTTATGGCAAAATCAGCATACCTATGACAAAGATAAATCAACTAACATGTCAGCCTGATGAACAGTTTTTTTTTCTTTTTACCTTTTTGAGATTTTGTTCTACCCACTTACTCTTATGCATATTAATACTGGCACTAAATGTTATAGGGCAAAACTTCAAACCAAAATCAACATAAATACTGTACCAAATGCACTTTTATGTACTTAAGACATTCTTAATACAGTGAGATTGCTTCAGCACATATTTTGAAATTACCCAACTTGATCATTTACATAATGAAGTGGATTCCAAAAGCTTACCAAATGCATCTTACATTACCCATGCCTTTCAAAACTCTTCACCCTATGCACTAATGAATATTAACCCTAACAGTTACCCTTTTTGAGATATAGTATGTGCAAAGTTTAACCTCTGATGACCCTAAATGACCTTTGACCTCCAGTAAAAACAATAGGGATCATCTACTCAATGTGGACAATCCACATGCTAAGTATGAGATCCCTCACAGTTACCCTTCTTGAGATATACTGTTTACAAAGTTTTGATGTTTTGACCTCTGGTGACCCCAGATGACCTTTGACCTCCACTAAAAACAATAGGGATCATCTACTTAACATGGACAATCCACATGCTATGTATAAGAGCCCTCACAGTTACCCTTCTTGAGATACAGTGTTTAAAAGGTTTTGACCTTTTTACCTCTGGTGACCCCAAATGACCTTTGACCTCCACCAAAAACGATAGGGATCATCTACTCAATATGGGCAATCTGCATGGTAAGTATGAGATCACTAACATTTTTCCTTCTGGAGATATCATGTTTACAAGCAACTTCCAAGGTATTTACCATTTGACCCCTGGTGACCCCAAATGACCTTTGACCTCCACCAAAAGTAATAGGGACCTTCTACTCAATGTGGACAATCTACATGCCAAGTTTGAGATCTCTCAGAGTTACCCTTCTTGAGATATCGTGTTTACAAGCGGGCATCACACACACACACATACACGCACACACGCACACACACACACACACACGACATCACCATCGCATAGATTCCTTGCCTGCCTTCGGCAAGGAATCAAAAAACAGGTAAGCTCATCTTTGTAACACCTTCCCCTCTAAGATGTATCATTTGTCTCTTACCAATCCTACATATTGGATGAATTCAACCAAGGCTTGATTCTGACAGGATGCAGAGTAAAACCTGCAGCTGGTGCTATGAAGAAATCGGTAGATATCCACCAGAGTATCTATGCCGTAGCGCCCTCTATGGAAAACAATTTCTTCAGGTTATTTATTAAAACTGTTATGTAATAGTGTGGTTTGAGGGATTGTAAATGGTAGATTTACTTTGTTTTGTGAACAATATGGTTGGTTGGGCTGGGTTGGTTGGTTGGGCTGGGATGGTTGGTTAGATTGGATTTTACAACACAACAACCAACATACAGTTCAAATTCATTTCAAGTTCTGCCTTTTAGTTGCCTCTTACACCAGGTAGGGAATACCATAGCCATATTCTGTGACCCCAGCTCACTGGAGGCAACTATATGGTAAGTACTATTTTAATGTCAAACATGGACAAGGGGAAAAAATATGTAAATAAAGGGTGTAAGTATGATGGGGTGACCATCAAGTGTGCGGGCTCGTCAAGTGCGCATCTGCATTAGCATAACGTGTAAAAACCTTGAAATGACAGAGCTAGCTCTTAGGTGCCCATGCGATGGTACACTGAGTATACAGTCAACAAAATCCTATCCTTTAATATTTGTTTATTTATTTTTTTATTATTTTTTATTATTGTTTATTTATTTTGTTATTTATTAATATAATGCCTCTTTACTATTCCTCAAATTTACATACTATGAGACACACATTAAACACAAATTTTCTTAAAAATAAAAACCTGGTAAAAACTCATACTTTCAGTTAACCAGATAAGAAATGAAATCATGTTATTAAAAAAAAAGTTGGGCTAAATTTGCTGTACTGGGTATCTAATAAAAACATGCATACAAGAATAATCATTGAAATTAACAATACACTCACCTGTCCATAAGAATGAGAATAAGGGCTACATCTATCATTCTAAAACAGTCTTCTACTTTATGAAGGTCTTCAATCATCCTCAAATATTTCAACCTGAAGAAGAAGAAAAAAATAGTGTTTTGCTTTTGTACCATTACATTTTAAAATATTATACAATGCCAGCTGCCAAATATTAAAAGAAGACCTAAGTTGTTGCCCTACATTTTGAAAAATTTCTCAACCCATAGTTTGGAAGTGAACTACAGACCTTAACATCAAACAGTTCTTACTCTTTTTTATGCATTCAATAAATGACAGAACAAAGATGGTGTATACTGAGAGAGTTTTAAATTTAAGGGTTACTCTTTTTCAGTTTGTCTGTAGTTTGATCTCTACATGTCAGCATTTGTTTATGGATAGGTAGTTCTCATGTGATGTCATAGAAGTTCATTTTGAGGGCAACCCTGATATGTATGTACAGGCTTGCTCACAGACCTGGCTGTTGCTAATTTCTAGTTGTGAAGTGACTGAGAAATTGCTATGCTACTGCAGCCCAAAAAAGGGATTTTTGACGTCCGTTCTTACAGGTATTTAGGTATCTCTTCTTTTCAGCCAGCATTGTGGCTTTGCAATAACATCATGGATATGCCATGCTGGAGGGCAATCATGCCAACTGCACTCTTGTATGACTATGTGCTGAATGTACTGCACAGTGTTAACTGTGATATATGAGATGTGCACACTTTCTTTGTGAAAGGGTGTCGAGTAAGGCCTAGTACGTGGTTACAGGTACTCCAAAATGGCAGCCGGG
The DNA here is from genome assembly GCA_037179385.1 of Holothuria scabra. Lineage (NCBI taxonomy): Eukaryota > Metazoa > Echinodermata > Holothuroidea > Aspidochirotida > Holothuriidae > Holothuria > Holothuria scabra. Next base: position 53,144,931 of record CM074183.1, on the reverse strand, counting down.
GAGTATTACAGCACCAAAGAAAAGCCTCTATAAAACAGACAATTACCAATGACAGACCCAGCAATACAAGGTCTTAACTTAAAGGTCAAGAGTTGGTCACATCTTGCCTCATATGTCCTTTGTAGCTAAAGCTCCATTAAGAGAAGCAATACTTCCAGCTTGAAGACATTACATTTGGTACTCATCCTGGGGCTCTTCCCCAAAAAGGGTTTAGGAACTTTGGGAAAAGAGTGAAGGAAGTAGCATTTGCAGAAAAGGTAATCAACAATCATGTAGGGACCGAGTCAGAAGCAACCTGTGGTCTCTTCTGTCGACATGGTCTTTAAAATAAAAATATTCCAAATTTGCAAGAAAATAATGAAAACCATTGAATAGACATGTGAAATTCATTACTAGGAAGGAAAGAGTGGGATATGCTTTGCTTCTACTTCTCAAACTTTGATATCCTGCGAAAAAGCATCATAAATCTTCTTAAAAGAAGAGTTTAAGGTGGCAACAGGATTTAGTATGTTACAGAGGTACTTATTCTAAGCATTTTTGGGGAATTTGCTTTGAAATCCATTGTGTGGTTCTCAATATATGAACACACAAAGTTTTCACATTTTCAACAAAATGTGAACTTGAAGCAAGCACATATGACATCATATCCCCACATTAGTGCACAGTCTTTTGTTTTTTTTAAACTTATAGAGTTAATTTCCTCAATAAGAATCTCATTTTATTAAAATGTGTTTGAATAAGTGGCATGAGAACTTCACAAACTTTGCATCCCCACAGGGAAGTCCTATTCCTATACTTCAAGGTCAACCAGCCCAGTTTCCAACCTACTGGTTCAAGTCGAGCCGGCCACAGCCTTTTTTCCAGTTGTGGCTCACTGGCTTGTTTTCCCTACTCCATTGCTTATGCAAAGCATCACACACAACCACAGTAAGGAAGTGATATAAGCTCTGCTGCCCTTAAACTCTCTTTGAAACCCAAATCTACTGAGTTCATTAAGTAATATCTTGAAAAACGAATGTCCGATTTCAGTGGAACGTTCACAACACTATGTAGATTTGGTTCCTCTTTTACATATAAAAATTGAGGAGGTTTTGGCAGGCCAGGGAATCTTTACAAACATGTTGCCACATTTGGGCATGTGTCCCTTCATGTTTGCCTTAGATTGTAGAACAAAAAACCAAACCTGATTGGTTGTTTAATGACTTCTTCTAGGTCATCGTCCTTCTGTTTACCACCACCAGTAGTTTTCATTTCCCCTGCATTGCGACTGGCATGTCGTGACATCTTTCTAGAGGGTTTCCTGGGTGTATTTGCAGGGTGGCGCTGCATGGTCAGTAGGTAAGTCTCTGCATCAGCTTTCTTCAAGTACACCCCTTCAAACAGGGTTTGGTATGGGTGTTCCCCAAAAGATATTAACCTTTTATAAAGTAAACGAGTGAATTACCAGTAATTATTAGAAGGAAATGTAATAAGGGGAATTATTGCATTAAAAATGCACCAAAATGGCACACAAAATAAACAGCTTTAATCACCATAAAGTCTTTCAGTATCATCAATCAGAATTGCCTTAAATGTCCTCAAACTATTGTGCATTAGCGGAGTTACTTAAAGGCATATACCAGAGGCTTTTCACTTGGGCATTATAAGAACGTCAAAAATATTTCACACCATGTCCTTCAAACCCTGTTGCAATACCATCTTCCTAACTCGATATATCTCACTTCAAAGACTGGTTATTTTGTTGATAAATACAAACTACTTTTCAACAAAGCCACAGAAAGCTGCGTAATGTAGGCAAATTGTGTCAGATTCTTTTTGTTTTTCTTGATCATTGAATGTCCTGTTTGTCCTTGAAATTTGATACTGTTGGAACATTTGAACATCTCTTCCTGTAGATCTAGCATTACCCTACACCATATGTGGAGTACAGCATGAAAAGTCACTTAATATTCCATGCAGTGGTGTCAAAGTTATAAATAAATTAAAATGCCATGTCAAATTAATGTGCTTGGATGACATCACAGATTTCTCATAATGCACCAGAACTCAAGAAAAAAAATTGCTTTACTCAGATGATTGGTGCCATTGGAACACTATATGCTATTGATATGCAGTTTTAACATTCTAAAAGAGAAAATTTTTCTGCATATTTTGAAGTTAATGAATTTTGCATTGAAGTAGCATCATTTGAATATTGAATGTTTGAGTGAATTATTATACTTGAGCAATGAATTTTTACTGAGTTTCTCTCTGTGAATATTCATTGAGTTTCTTTCTGTGAAGGTGACCACACTATTTGGAAAAAATCCACTTATTTGGAATAATCCATCCTTCTAAATAATGATTTTATGAATAATAATTTTTCCTGTAAAAACCCTGCAATATTTGACTCAAAGGAGTTATGAATGTTGGAGATGGGAGGCCTTCAATTCTAATAAGGATGACTGGTTTAAAGAAGGTCAAACCACAGCTGTTTCTAAGTGACAGAAAGAGTTTAAGTCCAGAAAAATTTAACACAGAACCAAAAAGGGCAGGTCCACACTCTGCCTTGGCTTTCACACACTTGTATAATGACAATGCAAAGTGCTGTAAGGAGAACTGAAATTTAACAATTTAGAGGGAAGAAAGGAACAATAAGACAATATGTCAATGAAGAATAAGAAGCCATTGCAGCCTTTCACAAAATTTATTTTTGAAGCGTCTTGTGGCAAAGTAAAATATCCTTTAAGGTTAGCACTTCTAGTATCGATCTTCCACAATTTTTTAGCCTTTTCTTAGGGAATCAAATAGATTTTGGTCTAAAATCAAATGTCTCATAAGTTTTAAAGACTGAGACATATGGCTCAGTTCCTGACAAGATTGAATGTTAGAATGTTATTTTAACAACAAGACTTTACAGGTGTCATTTTGAAGCATCATTGTTTTCTTAAATGCTGCCGACAAATCTTTACAATTAATCTATTGACAAATTTGCAAAAGCAATTATTACTCACTTTTCTACATCATGGGTGGGAGATATTTCGATGAAGTATAAAATATACTCTTTACTGCTTCTGATGACATGCTGACTGGATTCATCTTCAAAATGAGTAACCATCTTTAAATTTAGGTAGAAACAGAAAATTTCAATTAGTTATTTAGACATAATCATCTTTGACAGAGCACTCCCTTAACTCTGAACTATAATGGGGCCTACACCCCATGATGTATAGCCTCCCTAACCTGGTCAGGCCATGATGTATAGGTTAACAAACATTTGCTCATTTTCCTCATGTAAATGGGACTTAATGGATCTTAACTTGCCATACATCAGGTAGGTGTTATTCATAGTGACCCCACCCTCTTAGATAATTACGCACAGTTAATAATTTTTGTTTGCTAAATATTGAGCAAATGACAGAAAGTTCAGTATAACAGTACACTTTCAGCTGAATGTTGCTCAGACAAATAATCTCTCAACTGGTGTGTCCAGTAATGTCTAAAACCCTGTTTTAAACATTTTTAAGTTGAGTCCAGATGGGCCCAAGAGGGTACCTAAAGTGGGTCCCACTTGAAATGTGCCAGTCAAAGCTAAACAGAATTTATTTATTTGGTTGAACTACCTTTGTAGATTAAAGACCCAAAGGATATGATTTTGATGGGTCCAGACAATTTGGTCTAATTCTGTAGAAAAATTAAGAACCACAAGCTTATTTTCACAGCTCAGTTGTAAATGGCACCATCATACAGTAATCATTCTTACTAACTATAAACATGCTAATTCCCCCTCCCCCCCACCATACCTGAGTCTTTATAGTTCCTTGTGACTGTACTGCATGTTCGATTTCTGTTCTAAACTCTTCTTCTTGGTCTTCAATCTTAGTTTTGACCCATTTTGTCACTCCATCTCTGGTTCCTTCTACCTGGCTAGGTTTAGTTAGACTCACATCTGTAGGTAAACATAAACCAAATAATAAAGTGTGATTCCTTACCACCAATGTAAACTCATTCATACATGTTTATTCGGGGGGAAATTCTTTCCAAACTTCCCGAAAGGTACTAAATGTTTAGGAAAGCTCTATAAAATTAACCTAAGTTTTATATTTACTTGGCTGTTGCAAGCTACAAATCCTTGCAAGTAACAGCTCAAGCTTATAGCAGTCCTGTACAGCTGAAAACAAAATTCTTAAGTTGGGTGTCACACAAAACAGAGGACGAATTGGAGCAATGAATGCAATTTACTCAGTCAAGTTTTTTTCCTTTCATTTCAAAGGAAAAGACCAAAGTTCGCTACTTTGATTCACAATTAAATTATTTGAAAGTACATCCAAATGATTCCTTACAAAATATGGAATATGAAGTTCATCTCCTCTCACTGTCTCTATCTGTTTCTTAAACGTGTTAATCAGTCCATCAAGTTGTCTTACCCTGAACCACAATCCCTTTCAATGTTGCTGGAACAATTGAATTAGGTCATTGAACCACAAAGATGGATTCCTTAAAATTCAACAGCAGCACATGAAATGTTGGAGTTACACCTATTTAGGTCAACATGGGGATAAATCCTTGACAAAAGTAGTACATAAATAAAACCATTAGATGCATTTATAAACCACCACCTTCTACTGTATCATTGTTAAACATAAGGCTCTGGCACGCTACTTCATGTAAGGCTACCTGCAACTGAGGTGAATAGACCACTGAAGGTTGATGAATAGGCTGAATAGCTTTGGATTGAAAAGGATTAGTAGGTGTTTATTCACTCCAGTTTGACGCTAGTGTACATGAAGTATATACAATGCTCTGTGCAAGCAAAAGGAACATACATGTAGAAGACCTATCACTTGTGACAGGAAATATTTTCAGATTAGAAATGAGTGTGGATAAAAATGTTTTATTAGGCTTTCCAAAACTATCTAAACCATTACCATAGCAACATTATCAAGTTACCATAGAAATGGTAAAATTCAGGTGAATCAAATCTATACTTACACAGAAGCTTAGACTCAGATTTATCTTCAAGAGTTCTTTTGGCATCAGAAACAATACTGCTGACAAATATTTCAAGTCCCTACAGAAAAATATAAATGACAATGACACATCCGACTGTAATTTAAATGTTATATTTTCACTGGCTATTCGTTGTTTGCAGGGGGAGGGGTTAAATACAGAACACAATCACAGACTAAATGAAAGAGTAAACAAAGTTTAAACAGGATGTGAAAAGGAGAACCTACTGTAGTAACGTCAGCACCGTAGATAACATATTCCAACCTTATCTGAAGAGTTACTGGCCTGGGCTGAAATCCTCCCATTAGTACCACTGGACTGGTCAATGAAGTAAGAATTTGTCCCTGCAATTAATTTAGAAACAGAAACAAAATTTTTTAGATTCTTTGGCATATACGGTGGTAGTAATAAGCATTAAACTATTTTAATAACACTGCCCAAGTTATAAATTTCCATTGCATTTACAGTATTAAAATTTAATACAATTTCTATCAAATCTTTTTTTTTTTCAGGTGCATTCCTTGCCACTTCTTTAAAAGCTGCTTTGCCTGACAACCCATTTCCCAAATATGCATCAGTTGCTTAATTATTTTGTAAGGAGCACTTTGTTGTGGAGAATACAGGACTCTAAAGACTTCCCATTTTGATTGTGATCCATTTCCCATTTTGACAGAGATCTATTTAATACTCACTGACTTTTCAAATCTTCATCAACAAACAGCATACCAATACTTAAAACACTAGTGGGCAGAGAATCCCCCGTACATACTCCACTGCTAACCCACCTCCCCCCACCCCACCTCCCCACCCCACCCTCCCTCCCTCCCCTGAGTTATTAAAATATTAACATAACCTACAGTAAGTCATAATGTGTAACATGATTTATGTCACATTTTTTTTTTTTTAAATCCACTTTTTGTATTCAAGATTCAAATACATGACATTGAAGATTTTTTAAAAACAATTTGCAATTTGAATAAAAACATCCATTGGTAAGACAATCAAAATCAAGTAAGTGTGTAGACCTCTTTACAACTTTTGCACTCTGAGTTTCAATAGCAATAGAATTCATCACACAAGCACTTGCAATGACCACTGCTATGTACCACAAATTGATTGATATGGGAAGACTACTGTAGACAATACTCACAGAATATCCCTCTCTCTCAGTAACATCAACATCGCATGAGACGACTCCTTCAATTACCTCCCGGAACTTTCCAATGTACTCTGGATCTACCACTTGTACCAAGTTCTTCAAACCCCAGACATTTGTATGCCCATTGATCCCCCAAATAAGTTTAGATGTAGTGCTCTTTAAAGGATTCTGCAGTTTACTTCTAATAGTTGCATTATCCTCTTTGGACATGTGAAATCTACAAAATAAAAGTATTTATGTGGATTAAAGGTTAGGAATGGACAAGATATTCATTTGATCACAGCATTCATACTGGCCTATGGTTCTGCAATGGTGCGCTGAGAGTAGATTAATAATTTGACAAGCACATGCAGCTGCCATTTATCCAGGGTGTTTCTACATCCAAATATTTTTATGCAAACAAAATTAACAACTTATAAGATGCAAAAATATGGGACAGCTGGTTAGCACCATCCTATTGGCATTACATGAACAGCTCTGTTTTAAGTCAGTTGCTCCTGGTCAACAACAGTGAACTGAATTCTGCCACCACTGCCTCATACACCCAAACCATCAGTGATTACCATGGAAATGGACCCTACAGCTTGAATAAAATATTACCAACTGTAAACTAAATCCATCCACTGTATACTTTAACCTTCAAATTCTTGAAATATTTTAAAATGGTAAATCAAACCAGTTTGTCCAAATGCTTGTACCTACCATTTGCTATGCTATAATATAAATGCAGAGAGGTCAAATGACCTGTTCTATTAGGTCCACCAGGGATATGCATGTACATAAGGGAGAGTGTAAGAGCAGACTTGGAAGGGGAATATGGAGTTAGGGAAAGGTTTACAGGGATAAAGGGTAAGTCATCTTTTTAGGCAGAAAATGTGCTACTCTGGGGCAAAATGCTACCTTAGACCACCTTGCTGATATTTCTAAGTTAAAGCTCATCATTCTCAGATCCCCAGGCTTTGAATTTTGAGGCATGCGGGTGTAATTAAACACCACCGAGCCCTTCAAATCACTATGAGGAGTGCAATTTTGGCACACCAAGATAAAAATGAGAACTAAGACTTATAGATTACAGTTTAATAAAATACCACACCTACCACACTCCCTGATTCCCTAAGGAGTGATTTGTAGCGCACTAAAAGAATTTAAAACTCAAGGCCTGTGATCTCACCCCTATTACATTAAAACTACAGCTTTGGCTAAATTAACAGTCTGCAAAACCGGTCATGCCACACTGTAAAATTTGTAACAACCTACTTTTCTGCTAGAGGAAGGCACTGTTGTGTAAACACTGGGTAGGGATTGTAAGGCAGCTTAGAACTCCTAGCCAGTGACCTTGAAAACTTGACCATTTGTTCAACAACATTTGTGTCTCTCAGATAATCCATCACTATGTCCATTCTACCCACAGCTTCAGGATCATCAGGTGGCTGGAACATAAAACGTTTCTAAATTTCAAAAGAAAAAGACAAAAATTCAACTTCATGTTGAGAAGTATTGATGTATCAGTACACACAGTTCCATTTAATGAAAGACCATCTCTTCTCAGCTGGTAAGGCTCTCCAAAAATTATGTTTTTCTCTGCTATCCCACCATTTCTACCTCCCCTCCCCCCCCCCCCCACCCCCACAAGAAAAAAATTCTAAGGAAGGAAAGAGCACCTTCAAACTACATTTACACAATGCAAAGCCAAATGACCTACTAAACAGGTTACGAATTGCTGAACTACAGCATATTAAGTGAAACAATTTCTTTAAATATTATTCACCAAATGTAGCCTGGTCAAAATTTCTGGACAAAGATAAGGCCTCCTTGAACAAAAAAAGGTTCACTTTAAGGAGGCAAGCAACAGTTGGTTCAAAAGAAAAGGTAAAATATTGGCTAAAAACGTTCTGTGGAAAAACTGAAAGTATATGAAGGGAAAACTTCAATATGCTGGTTTGCTTTACTGAATTAATAATACCACTGAATGACCCAACCAAAGACATGTAACTGACAAAGTGGACTCAAATCAGATAGGGTTGCATACCTTATTCTGAGAGCTTTGTTCCACATCATTCTGTGATTTATTTGCCTGTTTCTGTAAGTTGTTCTGTGCATTCAGTTCAGATGAAACAGTTGCCATCTTCCTTTGCAAAGTATTTGTATAGTATATTTATACAAGTACTGTAAGTTACCTATATGAACAACGAAAAAGGAAAAATTTACAGTACAATAATATAGTAATTTAAATTTTTCACTTTACTGTTTATCAGAAGAACTATATCACGTGTTGAAACAAACTTAAATTTCAGTATCAATTTACATTTCAATCATAGAAATTCCCTTCAAATAACAAAAGATGGGAATCAATCACACACAATTACTTTTATGTACTTGAGACACTATCATTTCAGATTTCAGATGGATTTTATGGGAATAATTGTTTCCCAAAACATGGTGGTCATATGCAGATGACGTCACCCAGAGCCCAAAAATTGGTTACCACCAATCAGTCATCACCACTGACATTGTACTGGATTAACTTTATCTATGGAAATAGTCAATATGCAGACCCTGGACACCTTCAGGTGTAGCCTGAGATCTTGCTGACCGCTCTCTCTCCTACTCAGTACTCAGTTGCCGTATGGGACACTGCAGCCTTACCATGATGTTGACCCATGAATTTTTTTAACTAAACTGAAAAGTGGGTTGCTATGGTGTAAAATGGCAAAATACTCAAATGGATTCCCTTTTGACTTTGAAATCATACTGCTTGCAGTTTTTATACATCCTAAGCTATTCTAATAAATAGTGTCACTCTTAACGTAAAATGTTCTTTGATGTGGTGTACAGTACTAGAAAACATATGTTGTATTAGAACTACAGTACATCACCCGTCCTTCAAGTAGTTGCAACAATTAAAAGAAGGGTTTCTGGTCACATTCAGTTGTGGTATGTTAGAGTGGTACTTCAAAGCGTTCGGTGAAGTTTGCATTAAAATCCTACAGTACATGTGGTTCTCAAGACATGAGCAGGTATTAAACTTGTCAAATTTTCAACATAAAGGGACCTTGCAGCAAGCACATATGATATCATATCCTTACATTAATGGACAGTCTTTTGCTTTTCTTTAAATTTTACGTGCTCAAATTTTCTCCAAAACAATCCCATATCATTAGAATAAGATTGCAAAAGTGGCATATGAACTTAAAATAGTTTGTTCCCCACAGGGAGGTCCTTTTCTTTATTTCAGGGTTAATACAATAGTCAGAAAAACAAAACAATCCTTTTTAATGTGAAGAACCTCTGCTGCCCTCCAGCTCATTTTGGAGCACAAATCTAGTGACTTCATTTGCTATTATCTCAAGAAATACAAGTCCAATTTGAATGGAAGTTTTACCACACTGTGTAGCGTAGATGTGAGTCCTCTTTCACATGTGAAGATTAAATTTTTGCTTAAACTTCCCCTTTTTAAAGTTATGCGAATAGCAAATTTAAGACTCCTGTCTTTTGCAGGGATAAATTAAGTTCCCCGGCCAAGTGGCAATTTTCAAATCTGGTGGCCACTCAGTGTAATCTTTTGTGTAAGCCTAGTCCTCAGTAAAGGACTATGTATAGAAGATCCCATATATATAGTCTTTTCCCTACACATAGTACTTACTCCAGCCATTTGAGGGTTGTGGGTCTTTGACTGGCTCACAAGTGGATAAAATTGATTTTCTTCATAAACCTAAAGCAAAGGTAGAACCTAAAATCTTAACTTACTATTATAACTTTCCAAGTTTCAAACTTTGCACAACTGTTGGGACTATTTTGATAACTTGACTTGAAACGAGATCTGGTCCTAAAATGTGGAGTAAAATTATCAGATTTGCAACTTCCAAAAATTTACCATACTGTATTGTACATACTGCAGCATTCAAAATATTTGTTTACATTGGAAAATCTTATGTGCATAACATTGTGACTATGAAGTTTGATCTGTTCCAGTGGTGTAAGTGGACACTAAAGCTACAGTAGGTTTGAAAAACAGTTGGTTGAGGTTAAGATTAACCCAAAATCTTTTCATGCCTATGTCAGGCATACTTGCCAACTTTCACGGTTTCACCGTGAGTCTCACGGTTTGGGGCATCATCTCACGGTCAAATTTTCAAATCTCACGGTAAAATAACATTATTCAAAGAAATACTAACACTAAACCACATAGGAAATAAGCAGCTTTCCTTTCCCGCTTTCCGGTAAAATGGGATTGCGATCTCATCATACAGCGATATAGGCGTAGGCCGGCTGCTACACATAGGCCTGGCAAGTTGGCGTACGTACCGTAGCCTGCGCATGCAACTTTTTCGGTCGTACATACAGCGCATACAACGTTGCATAAACACGGCGCTCCATTGAGCGAAGCGGATCGCGAATTTTTTTCTGCATGCGAACAGTTCAAATCCTTGTCTTCTTATCTGTCCTGCAATAAAAAAGTAAGGCGCTTAATCACCGTGTATGCAATTCTTACAAGTGCCACAGACCGATTCATATTGGAAATGGAAACAATTCCAAATTTTCTCCAATATAAGCTCTTGACTTTGAAATAGTCTAAAATAAACAACAAAGCTTCGGAAACTTTTAAATTTTATTGGAGAGCTTCAGTTCGTATACCTTCAAGAAAACATTATGTAGCAACAACGATATTCAGTAGATCACCGTGCAATCATTCTCAGATTTGCCAATGTAGGAAGTGCAGATTCTTCAATCAGTAATCCCCCAACTTTTCAAATTTCCATAAACAAGAAACCCAGAATACAAAAATGTCTGCAATACAAGCTCCATAGCCACAAATATTTGTTTCAAAAGGGCAAACTGCGTCCCTAATACAGTGGTGTTTACACTTCAAAGAAAACTCAGAAAATTGGGGTGCTTGCCCATATCCCCTGAAGAAGTCTTTTTACCTCCCTTCTTCTTGGCTAGCTACTACTTACAAGCCTGAGAACTGCCATTTTCGACTGTCCGAGGGGTCCGATTTTTCAAAATTTTCTCTACGCTCCGCGCGAACTGACTGTGGCGCTCCGCTTAAATAGTCTTTCGGGCAAGACTTTAGGCAGGGAATCATTTGCCTACCGAAAGTGCTCTCGAATACTTTTCATCAGTTACCTTTCAACCCTGTCAGTTGAATAATCTGTGAGTGGATGGATTCTTTAGTAACTTGAAGAATTAACATTTTATCAATGTTCCTCAGTTTGTAAAGGGCATAGATATACTAGAATTGTTGTCTACTGTAGCATGGCTGGAAAAACGAACGATTCTACTTTCTTTAGTGCCCAGTTTCATTTGAAAAAATGATTTATAGCATACAATTGTTTTTATTTAAAAACAATCGTTCTTCCTGGTAGGAAAAAGCGAAAAATTTAGCATAAAAAATTAACCTTTTGGTCAATGGGGTAGGGTGAGGTGCATAGTCCAAAAATTGCTCTGCCCCCTACTTTTCAAATTGCTTCTTATGCTACTGCCCACCTCATCATCTGTTATCTTCCCAGTGATGAAAAACTCGTCGTGGTATAGTACAGAACAAATTTCGAAACTCCAGGTTTGAGGTACCAATCTCCAGGTTTTGTTATGAAAATCTCAAGGTTTGCTATTTTGGAGGTTGGCATGTCTGGTCAGGTCTAATCGGCATGTTAAGGAGGGGGTTAAACCGCTTCATGATGAGAATGGTTCATTAGTTAGTGATCATCGGGATATGGCTAATTTGTTAAATGATTATTTTGTATCTGTTTTTACCAAGAAGTTATCTGCCATGGGGATTTGTAGGGGTTCCGATAACTCTTCTTCCATAAGTGACATTGTTTTCTCTGAAGAACTGGTTCTGAAAAAATTAAAAAGTTCAAAGGCAAGTAAGGCTCCTGGGCCAGATGGAATCCATCCCACCATCCTTCATGAATGCTCCGAGATTTTATCAGTTCCTCTATCATTTATTTTTCCAAAATGTCGTGACTCAAATTTTGTTCCTGCTGACTGGCGGGTTGCTAATGTCACTCCAATTTTTGAAAAGGGGGATTGGAGCTCACCTTGTAATCAATTACAGGCCAGTCAATTTAACTAGTGTTGTAGGGGCGATCATGGAATCCTTAATTAAGGACTGTTTGCTTCAAGCATCTTTTAGATACAGAAATGGGTTACCCAATCTGACTCAGAATGGTTCCCACCTAGTAGGTCATGTGTTACAAATTTGCTTAGCTTTCTTGAGGATGTTTCTTTGTCTCTCGATTCCGGTTCCAGTCTTGATGTCGTTTACCTAGACTTCCCAAAAAGCCTTTGACAAAGTACTGTACCGCTAGGTAGACTAATGGTAAAATTGCATAGGTTACGCATCAAAAGCAAGTGTGCTCAGTGGATCAATTCAAGGCTCAGTGGTAGGTCTCAGAGAGTTGTTGTCAATGGTAATTTTTTTTCTTGGAAAGAAGTATCAAGTGGTGTACCACAAGGTTCTATTCTTGGCCCTTTTCTTTTCTTAGGTTTCATTAATGAGATCACTTCCAGTCCAAGTAAGTTTGCTGATGATACTAAGCACTATACTGTAGGAAGGTGGGGGATAAGGATGACTCCTCATTGCTTCAGAATGATTGGGATAGATTATTTCCATGGTCTTAGACTTGGCAAATTTCTTTTAATGCTGATAAGTGCAAAGTCTTCCACTTTGGTTCTAAGAATTCCTGCTATGAATCTTATATTGTATCATGAATGGTACAAATTTGAATACAATACATACATACATACATACATACAAACTTTTATAAAGCGCAAATTCCATATGATCAATGCGCTAAGACCCCAAGAAAAATAATACCAGCAAAACACAATCAACTAAATAAGTAAGTCTTAAGCTGTTTTTTAAACAGCGCAACGGATGTGGAATTCCGTATGTGAGGAGGAAGAGAGTTCCATAACATAGGACCTGCAATGGAAAAGGCCTCCTCACCTACTCGCTTCTTGTAGGGCCCCATCCATTGCAGACCTAGTAACAGGACCAGATAAAGGTGTGGTTTTCCTTTGGAGCATATTAGCGAGATAGGCGGGAGCCAAATCATTCAAACATTTGTAAACATATAAACAAACTTTACATTGGATTCTTTCCCGAATAGGTAACCAGTGAAGGGCACGTAGAAGAGGTTTGGGGCTATCTAATCTACCAGCCGAGAAAATAAACTTAGCACAACGATTTTGCAAGGATTGGAGGCGATTAAGGTCCTTTGACGAAGCACCATATAAAAGGGCATTGCTGTAATCAAAACGTGATAGGAGGAAAGCACGGACAGCAGAATGACGAGTCTCTTCATCAAGGTACCGACCAATACTTCTGAGAAAAACCTACTAAAGGAGTAGTTATTATGGGGGATTTAAAGCCATATTGGTAGTGTACAGAGCTCTACTGCTGCAAGAGCAGTAGGGTGCTTGGGTTGATCAGGAGGAATGTTAAGAGTCTGAATGAATAAATTGTTCTAAATTTGTATATGCAGCTGTTTTGGCCCCATCTTCTTTGAAAAGGACAAATTGCTTTTAGAGCAAGTTCAGAGGAGAGCTACTCGACTCATACCTGAGGTTAGAAATCTAACATAACATAACAGGTTGAAGGGCAAAGGAGGGCCAAGGCCCCATCAGATGCCCTGAAGTCCAAGCCCTAATCAAAAGTCAAACCACCAAACCTAGACAACAGCCCCAAACAATCAGATTCTACCACAGTCATGGAAGAACTTGTCAATGTTAACCTTAAAGCAGTTAACTGACAGGGAGTTTCACTCGTACCAGATCCCCAAAGGCTTAAGTAACTTGGGCTAACCACTTTGGAGCTGAGAAAGATTAGGGGAGACATGCTCCAGGATTGCAATTTTCTTTCTGAAGGGAACCCTTTGTTAGCTTGTAGTTATTTAAAGGTCTTAACTAATTCTCAGGTTAAGGCCTTTGTAAAAAGCTTAGTAAGTCTTTTGCTAGATATATTTGACACAAGGAAGTTCAGTTTCTCTCAAATGGTGGTTAATGAGTGGAATAACCTGCTTAAGTAGGTTGTTAACTTCACATCAGTGTACCACTTTAAGGTAAACATATGCAAGTTTTTCCATGACTGTGGTAGAATCTAATCTTTCTGGGCGCATTAGGTGTTGGTGGTGTCACTGGTGTGCTTTTTTTTTGTTTTGTTTTTTTAGGGTTTTGAATTACAGGGCATCCTAGGGGCTTTTATGGCCCTGTTCTTTGCTCTTAACCTGTTCATGGTAAGTCCCAATGGTAGGCCTTAGTTTATTGTGTTCATTTTCCAGTGGATCCTACCGCTGTTTTGAACAGTTGGAGTAAGGACTGTGCATCTTGAGTCTAGTGAACGACCAGAGGCTTTACTGAGGACTAGCCTAGCATAAGTTGTGGCTCTGCTATATTTGTTTATACTGAGCATGTGAAGTGATAGTACAGTAGTCTATGCCTAGCCTAGCCTATGCAGTGTGTTGGCAGTGATAGAATTTCTGTGTAGATTACAGATAGCTATGCCTATCACTGACTGTTTTTTTTTCCGCAAGGCTGCAAGTAGATCTGCGGATTGCTATCACACACTGAGCCCTAATGTAGCTTAGTTACATAAGCTACAGCAACACCTAGCCTAGGCATTACTACTAGTAGTAAGTGGTAACGTATGCACAGTACACAGCTCTCTATGCATGGAAGTACTACCTCGGAGGTAGTACTTCCATGCTCTATGCATACGCACTGTATAGGGAGCAATTACGCGACCGTCTACAACATACAACACCCACGGACTGTATGGGAAGTCCGTGACAACACCCCAAGCTGAATGACTCAACATTGTCAATAACATTAATTACATTTTGATAAGGTACATGAAGTTACCTAGGCTTGGTACCTATTCGGTGAAGCTAAATAGCCCAGCAAGATGTCACACACTATAGCACCCTTCGAACAAGTTGAAAATACATCCGCCATTAATAGCTGATCATATTATAAATCTGACTTTTGGCATTCTCACGTCTGATAGTGTAAACAAGTGTGAAGAATTCCACATTTACAGCAAAAACTCCACAAAATTCCTCAAAATATATATGACGTTTAAACAGGGGAATTTTCCTTCACTTATTTGGGGGGGGGGGGGGGGGATCAAAAGTAACACTAAAATACCTGAAACTGAAGGATAAACTCTCAATTGGACCCTAGTAGCATACTACGCTCCATATGAGCAATGTAGATAGCCCATTATGTATCAGTGGCGGAGGAAGGGAATTCAGTCAGAGGGGGGCAAGATTGGCCTGTAGGGGAGCTCAAAGTTTGTAGGGCAAGAAAATTTGGTCAGAGGGGGCGAAAAATAGGTTGTGGGGTGCTTTTATGTAGGTAGATACATATATGCCTCAATACGGTAAAAAGAGTAAAATGGCTCTGACAGGCAATTTGAGTCCGTCGAGGCGGTCGCCCCCTCTGACTATATGGTAGCTCCGCCACTCTTATGTACGGCCTGAATATTGAGGACCTTGGAAGGGAAACATTATCTTCATATTCACGCCTCATTGCCCTTTGTCCAATTTCTTTAAATCAAACAAATGGGGATTTTAATTCCGAAGAACAAACAGCTAAGCTTCAACGGAAATCAACTACGTCGTTTGCAGGATGCATAATATGGATCACTAAATTTGATATTGTTCAACAAGTGGAAGCATTTCTCAATATCCCTACACCAAAATCATCGATGTGAAGATAAAAAGGTGACCTCTCAACGTGAACAGTGAACAAGCAGAGCGCGTACATGTTTCCTGAGAAACAGTGTGACGTCTATCGTTTCGTTTCTTACAGACGTTTTGGTGCAGTTGTACGTACTGTGCATACGTTAGCACTTGGTACACCTTTTCAGTACACACAGTCAACTTAAGTACAGTACGTGAAGGTCGCGGATTCTACTCGGACATCAAATATGAATATGTGGGGGACCATTATTACCTTTAGTCTTTCAGTGATAGAATTTGCTTACCTGTATCATGGATTGTTAAAGTGTACCTCAAGTCAAAATATTCGAAATTATATATTAAAGACCATAAAAATAAATTCTAACATCTAAATCCCATCTTCATAAGACATTCCTGAGCTGAGATATAAAATGTTGAAGTTTATTCACTCAAATTAGAATGGTACATTGCGCAATAGTTTGTGATGGATCTTGTACTACACACTCAAATTACAATCTTTGTATTTCTTTGATTTCCGAATGTTACTGCACCTTGTACCAAGGTGTGATAGCACTCTTACTCTTATGAGGTGATGTAATTAATTAAGCCCTCCTTGTGCAACATGCTATGCAAGCAAACATCAAGTGTTCAAGGTCATAAAAACATTTTTAATTTTTTAAAGGGAAGCAAAGCTCGGTTATGTGAGTTGTACAACAAGAAAGTCACAAATTATTGTGCAATCGACCAATTTGTTTTAAAGGCATATTTTCATCATCCCAAACAGTTCCAATTCTCCCAACCTACTTACTTCTAGCCCCTCCCACATTCTATCTAAACCTCATCTTTATCCAGACACAATCCTAGTTTATTGCTTCATGGCTTGTCCCAGTGGCCATGCAAGTCCATAGTGTGTAATCAAGACACTCTCAGTGCCCGTGCTGTGTAATTTAGCTATGATATGCATTGTTTGAATGTGATGCCAATCAAAGAGCTGTACCAATTGAGAGTTTTGATATATGTATACTGAAACTGTAGTTTAGGGTGACGAATGACTGCCTTTAAGTGAATAAACTTCAACATTTTATATCTCAGCTCAGGAATGTCCTATGAAGATGGGAGTTAGACTGTTAGAATTCATTGTTCATGCTCTTAAATATATTTTTTTGAATTTTTTTTTTCTTGAGGTACACTTTAAACACTAAATTTTATCTTGATTCCCTCAAACTCAATGATGGCTTAAAATCCATGCAGACAATAATTTAATAGACCCTTAGAGTAATAATAGGCAATAATATACCCGATGACTAAAGGCTGCCTACGGTAACTAAACATACAGGCTGATCGGATTCGTCTAAATATAGGGTTTTTTTCTTTTTCTACAACAAAGGTAAGGATGTACTACAATCATGAATACTTTTGCGACAATGAATAAAAGTAGATAGAAGGGAAAGGAGCTTACCGAAAGGTCCCCATGCATTACCATGGGCGGCGATCCGGGGGGGGGGGGGGATATCCCCCAATGAAACTGGATGAGGGGATACTCAGTGTACACTAGCTATATCCCCCAGAAAACAAACAAACCTTCAGCCTTCGCAAACTATGTAAAAGTTAAGTACGTAAATATATGAAAACTTCTTTAATAGAACAGAAAACAAAAAGATTACAAAAATCCTCGCTTTAAAATGTAACATAAAACCGTTTCCCTAAAAATAGAAGGGAACCCATGAATGTGGCTTGACAGTTCTGTACACCCTCCCATGGAGTAACTAAAACTGAACATATATGCGAGTATCCGGGATCAATCGCCTATCACCTTCGAAAGTTATCTTCCAGCTTGAACTTGAAGTTTATTTCTCCTGCAGTGTTTGAAATAGAACGTAATCCATTTCTTACATAAATATTCTGATAAGGTGATTTTTCCATGCAGTGAACGAATATAGGCTATAACATTAAGATGCCATGAAATCTGCAAAATAGTTTGTGTATAATTTCCCGCCGCGCCGACGAAGCGTTTTTTTCTGAAAGATTTAATTCTGTTACAACTTGGGTTTCTAGCTTCAGTTCTCCAGATGAGTTACCGCAGTTAGTAAGCTCCACGCGGTTCTTACGGTAATTCAGAAACTACGGTGATTTAGAAACTTAACCCCCAATTATACAACTTTTACTTTTCTATACTTTTTACAATAGTCCTTTCTACCTTTTATGAAATAGGATTCTGACAGTTGCTATGATATTACGTTAGATAACCCGGAAAAGGCCGATCTTGACCAAAATTGTCTTTGTACGCTCCGCGCCAACCGTATGGTGACGCTCCGCTTAGATAGTGACAGAGAGTACCCCCCACACACACACACACACTTTCAAAGACGGATCGCCGCCCATGCCCATTACGAAAAGAGAGAAAAGTCAACGCAAGAAAAAGAAGCAACCGTCATCGCTGTAGATCAGGGTATCTCAGATGCAAATAATGATGTGCCCTTCAGTTTGCGGTCGGTTTTGGCATGTGTACAGAGACTACCGGGGCTGGAACCCAAACCCATGAAATTGTACAGACCCCAGCAGTCTCCCGACCCACTGACGATAGAATAAGAAAAATTATTAAATTAAAGAAAGAAATGAAAAATAACAAAATGGAAAGTAAAATGGAATGTTTGCCATCAGAAACTAAATTCATAGTTTTATTGCACTGCTCAGCTGTCCGATTACAGTCTAAAATTAATGAAGGAGAACTTATCCGTAATTCAGATTCGGATGCCGTGACTGCGTGCGGTGACATCTCGGGATTTTCCTATCAAATGATATGGACCATAGGGCCTACTAAATTTTAGCAGAATTGACACGTCCATGTGCCCAAAGTATAGCTAATTAAATTGAGCGAACAAAATGTTGAATTGTTATACATGTTCTAAATGTGTTCGGATGTCAGGGGCGAATCCAGGACTTTGGGACCTTGAGGCCAAGGTGCACACACACCTTCGGCCGAAGGCCGAAGGCCGACGGGCAAGTGCCGAAGGATGTTAGCCACGGCGGGGAGGGGGATGTTGGGGTCCTATCTCCAAGAAAATTTGAATTCTAGAGGGGCTTTGCAGATGTATGAAACGTCAGCCTAGAGTCGATCTAGAAGCCCTCATCTCTCTTCAGTGCAATTCGATCGTAAGTAGATGCATGCGCGATACTGTCCATGGACTGATGAACACTTTGCAAAGATACAATGCACTCTCCGATCATTTTGCAATATATGCTAATTTTTTTTTTTTTTATCGAATTGGAAATTCTATTTCAAAAGAAAGCTTAAAATCACGAAATTCCACTTGCAAGCCTGGGAAATGCAAGTTTCCGTCTGAGTGGTCGAAATTTTCCAACATATTCTATACGCCCTGCGCAGTAGTCGTGAAACGCAACAATGCACCACAAAATGGTACAATATTTAGTCTAGACAAAAGGTCTGAAGATAGGGATGTTTTCAGTAGCTAAATAACACGGGCTGGTGGTAGGATATGTGCGCGCGTGCACAAAGTGCGCACAATTTTGCTCGGAAAAAGGTAGAGGTAAATGCAATATGGCAATTTTTTATCATTTTTCAATTGGGGCATTTTTTTGAAAAAAAAAAACATTTTATTGCAAAGAAATACTCAAGTAACGACTGCTCAAATTCCACCCACAGGCGTGGAAGTGCTATGTTCGACTGCCAGAGGGGAATCGATTTTCCGACATTTATTTACGCTCCGCACCAACTGATCATGCATTTTGTGCTCGATCCCTTTCGGGATCTTCCTAGCATTTAGATGTCCATTTTTCCATTCTGACTGGCCGTAAAACTCCATCTAACTAATTTTTGTCCGTTCCGCCGTGTCTGTTACTAAATAACTAAATGACTAACGCACACACACACAGTGGCGTAGCCAGGATGGAATTTTTAGAAGGGCCTAGGGAAGAGTGGGGGGGGGGGCCTGGTACCTCATAGGGTCAGGCGCGGCAAGACTATCTAAGCCGAGCGCCACCATCAGTTGGGGCGGAGCGTAGGAGAAAATTTGGGGCTTTACAAACCCTCCAGATGGCCGGAAACGGCACTTTCCATGTGTTTTAAGCTGGATATACCCGACCTTGAAATACGAACCTCATGTCTGCCACTTCTCAAATAATGAGAATAAAAATTCAATCTATGAAAAAATGGTAATACATACACTTTTAAGGGACCCCAAAACTGGGCATTTCTGATCTGTGGCCTGGGGGATGAGGCTAAAGGGAACCGGTATCTCCCTTTCCCTTGGGAAACTTAATTGTAAACTTCAGGAGGACGTAGATCGCAAATGCGACAATATTTGAATGGCCAGATTTCAGCTGAGGAAAACCAAAAGTAGTTGTGTCCCCCTCTGAGAAACCTTCTTTGCGTTAGATTTCAAAATTAAAATACTACGAGTAAATCTCTCAAAATATTTAAACCGCAAGGCAGAAGTATGGATGTGGGAAACACATGAAATCCGGACCTTGTGGACATTTTACAAATCCGCCCGGATGCAAGTGTCAACTAGTAAAAAGAAAACTTGTCGAAAAAATCGTTCTACAGTGGGCAGGAGTGAGGCACGACATAGGCTTACTTGTTGAGGATGGAAGGGAAGAATTATTCGAAGGCAGTACCTTACCCTTACGGCATATTTTGAGTATGATAAAATATAGGAATTGTCGTGTATACATAAGAATGGTATCCAGTGTATGATTGCCTCGTTTTCAATAAATCAACCAGCCACCCGAAAGGCAGAAAGGGTCTTAACCTAACAGAGTCACATTCGAGTTTGTCGTCGAGACGTTCGTTTCATCTTCGAAGTGAAATGCAATAAACTACAGTGCAGATTGTATACGGTATCTAATTCAGTGAAAGTAGGCATTTTGAAGTTAATACTTGATTTCATACGTGCACACAAAATGTGTTTTACACACATTCATGCATGTTTTCTTAATTGTTGCACATTTTATTTATTTACTGTTTTTGAAGGAAATGCTTCAAAGTTTATTTCCGTTCAAACATTTTATTTTTTCTCAATTACTTTATCAGGACGCAAAAAATCTGGGGGGGGGGGGCTGGAGAAAATCTGGGGGACCTAGGCCGCCCTCCCGTGGCTACGCCACTGCGCACACAATTACTGGAGAACGTTTGATTTGAACGTTTATCTATCTGACTAGACTTTTTCTAAAGTCCTCCAGACCCTCTGGCAATGCAAAGAGCCGTTCGGGGAAACAAAAATTTAAACTGCTTCCCAAAGTGGGATAATATTTGAGACGGGGACCAATGAGACAAAATAATAAGAGGGGGACCAATGAGACGGGGGACTAATGAGACGAATTACGCTAAATGGGGGACCAATGAGACGGGGGACTATAGAGCGGACCCTCCCAAAGTAGCTACAACACTTAACCAACCTCATGCCCATAGACCATTTACATCATTGATCTGTCATGTAAGGCTCCATTCTAGACTGCAGGATGAAAATAACAAGTTTGGTTTCGCCGAACGGCTCTTTGCCATAGAGTCGGGAGGACTTTAGGAAAAGAACAGAACGCCTGAGATGAAAAACGTCGTCTCCCTCGTCCACCAGTCAAGTCGAGAACATGTCCACTGTTTTGCCGTTCGTCCCAAATGCGACGCAGTTCACTAGTGTGAGTTCAAATATTTTCTCTAAATAGATGAACTGGCAACATCGGATGATAGTTTCTCTCCTTATTATCTTTTCTTTTCAACTGTTATCCCCTTATAAATAAAATATCTGTGATAATGACGGTTTGGGAGGCGGATTTGCTTTATTTTAGACATGTTTTCTTGCACCTTCAATAGGCAGAGAAGTTGTCTTATATTGTTGCTACTGTTTCTTTCGTCATGAAAACAAACACGCCAGTAATTTAACAAAACTGACGTTCATTTGTAGACATGCACTTGCTAAAGCTTGGTGGACGGTTGAATTAAGAAAAGTTACAAAAATGTAACTTTGCCGTCATGGATACGACCGTCGTCGGCTGGATACGTCTGGAGGGTCGAAACAAGCTTTACCGGCCCATAATAGCTGTACGGACTCGGAAGCATGTCACTTTTGGGCAGAAGATTTTGCCCGAAGAAATGTAATTCCGAAAGACTATCTCAGCTGAGTGCCACAATCTCGTAGAAGAGCGTAGATTTTTTTTTGAAACTCATGAGAACCCTAAAATAGGAAATGACATGATTCCAAGGCTTGTACGTAGAATATTGGCAGTCGATATTTTAAGTTTTCGTTTGCAAAAGAATTAATCAAACCCAAATCATAAACTATCAAAAAATAACAAAATAAATTGAACCAGAACCATTAGATTTACATGCTATAAATGAACAATAATTCTTAATACTGACACAAAACGAAAAAGGATGTGGAAATCAGCATGAACCTGTTCGACAAAAGCCCATCTAAGCGGAGCGCCAAAATCATTGGCTCGGATAAAACAGAAAATTTTAAAAAATCGGGCCCTCAAACAGTGGAAAATGACATTCAGTCGTTTTTGAACTTTCCGTTGCAATTTTATTTCCACTTCAGCAGAAAAAAAAATGCCGCACTGTGCTGAAAGTGCTCAGAAAATTACGAGATAAAATGTATCACTTTTACCAATAGATAAAAAGGTCTTGTACCTTTCGAATGAAAACTACAAGAAAATTGGTAACATGCTATTATTTCTGGCCCTTTTGCGACTCTTGGCTGAATTCAACTGAAATGTCCACTGTATTGATGAAATTTCTATGTTACTGCCCAATTTCCGGACTATAAATGCTTTTACATCTAACGTCTTTTGAAATATGTCACGTTACAAGGTGGGTTCCAAAAATTTTGAGACTGATAAGTGGGAAGCAATTCTCACACAGTTGTACGTATACCATTTTGCGTAATTAAAAAATAACCTGAGCGAGTTTTATTACCAGATTACCTTTGCCCGAATTCGGCTGTCGGAGCAGGATAGACGGCAAACTCTTCCGCACTGCATGTACCAACACCATCCGGTCCGTCCGTGTCATTTGGCTATTGAAGACATCCCAGAACTTTTTCCAACCTTCTCCCGAATATCGCGCCATTTCAGGCGGGCAAAGGTTTTGCAAGACTAGTGACGACAGTATGAAATGTGGATGAAGAAAGATCCATAAGCCGCCCGAAAGAGTCGCAATTCTTTGTAACAGGTTTATTTTCCACGAAAATATCACTTTCGATGCAGCGTGTTTTGCTTTCGGGGAAAGTTTTGAAAAAAATCAGATAATCGGTCAATTCGGGCATCTCGTTGCGCCAGATTTAAAAACAGGTTGAGGAATGATTTCTTTTCTTTAGCCATAGGCGAACTTTGTTTTTGGGGGCCTACTTTTAATCAAAATGTTGAAGACTGAAATACGTTTTCATTTTCCGGGCAAATGTTTGAAAGAATTCCCGGATATTTTACCATTTCGTAATGCTTGGGGCTATGAAGTAAAGCTCACGAATTATAGTTTTTAGTTGCTCGAATTTTTTATACCCCTGAATGCTGTTTTTACCATGACTGTGACTTTTTCTCTTTTTGGGGTCATATCTTTTTAGATTTCAGACTCGATTAGGGGTTCCTGTCATCTTGTGTAATTAGTGCCAATATTTTTAAAGTCAAATGGCTGTCCGAATTTGCCAAATATTTCTGCCGGAATTTAGCGTTTAACCGAAATTTGAGGGCAATCTGCCCCTCCCCCATTAAGAAAAGTCCTGGCTTAGACCACTGATTTCAATTACAGCTGTTTACAGCCAAGTTCTCTTTCGTTGGTGACATGCTCTAAGTAACGGTACCTGGAGGCTGCCTTACTAAAAAAGTTTCAAGGAACACACAAAGTAACAAGAGAGAGAGTGACGCTTTCCGTCAATGTCATGTCACACAAAATCTCATTAGGCATATGAAATGAGAAAAAATATAATTCTGACTGGCATATGTACTGGGTAGCTGGTTTTTTCCCCCTAGCGTATTGGCTTTCGGAGAAGTGAAAAACGAGGAGAGCGGAAATATGCTTCCGTTTCGGGAAAACCCTTTTTCATTTCTCCAAATCTCAATGAATCAATATAAATGATGATCAAACACCTTCCTCTCCCTATATTACCTTAACGTTTTCCCCATTTGCCCATCCCACGATCGTCACCATGGAATTTTATCTGATAGGCGCTGCGAAGTATTTTTTCCCCAGAACATTTTCACAAGTGGCTCCTCGCACGTATACACACGGGCAGCGTGACTAGACAGGCTGACTTCCACTGCGTATGCGTCGCATCCACCGTGCAACTAGCTTATCCGAGTACGCCTCGCGTTTCCACCCTCAAGAAATTCAATCGAGATTCGAACCATCAGACGGTTGTGAAAGTTACAAACATAAAATGTAACATAATTAAATAGCCCGAAATATAAAAAGCATCATTATGATCGTCACAGTAAAATTTAAGGAAAAATAAAAAAGATTCTAGAATGCGCATGATTAGCTTTAACTTTGTATTCAGTGGCACTGTACTTCTCATTTGGTAATTTTCTGATCATTTTGCAGTTTGCTCATTTTTATTGAAGTGAAAAATTTTAATGCAAAAGAAAGCTGACAATAGCGACTGCTTAGCACTGTCATAGCTACAGGTGCACTAGACCTGGCTCTGAAAAATGAAAATTTCGGGAAATTGCCATTTGTGGCACCAGTCATTTGTAGTGTGATTTTCTCAACTTCTCTTTCATAAAACTCCGAATTCTCTCCAATACAAGCTTCATATTTCTCATTAATTGTTCAAAAAAGCAAATTTTCTGCGCGCTTCTCCCGCCACGAAGTGCAATTTATAAAGCAGTAGTGCTCGCTCATAAATATGAAAAATGACCAAACCGTATATTTGCCATATGTGACACCAGATCATCAAGAGATACCGACACAGTGGCGTAGCCGGGATTGAATTTTAGGGGGGGGGCCTAGGGAACAAGTGGGGGGCCTGGTACCTCCGAGGATCAGGCGCGTCAAGACTATCTAAGCGGAGCGCCACCATCAGTTGGCGAGGAGCGAGGAAAAAAATTTGGGCTTTACAAACCCTCCAGATGGCCTGAAACGGCACTTCCCACGTCTTTTAAGCTGCATGTACCCAGCCTTGAAATACGAATCTCATGCCTGCCACTTCTTAAATAATGAAAAAAAAAAATCAATCTTTGAAAAATAGTAATACATACACTTTTTAGGGACCCCAAAGCTGGGCATTTGTGATCTGTGGTCTAGGGAACTAAAGCGAACCGGTATATCCCTTTCCCTTGGGAAAGATTGCAAACTTCAGGAGGACGTAGATCTCAAATGTGGCAATATTTGAATGGATTTCAGCTTTAAGAGGAAAACCATAAGTAGTTGTGTCCCCCTCTGAGAAACTTTCTTTGCGTTAGATTTCTTAGATGCAAAACGGTGCTGCTTGGCAAAACTTTGAACTGATTATAGGCCTACGTTTTAGGATTTTCCTTTTTGAGGAGCATAACAAATTTCAAAATACTCATTTTTAGTATTTGTGGAGACTTTACAAGTGACATGCATGGTATCAAAAAAAAAACCAATTTTTCCGGTTTTCAGTGGTGTCTAGATGCAAAGCGGTGCAGTATTTTTTCAGTCATCGGTATATTAAGTGGTCAAAATTAAAATACTACGAGTAAATCTCAAAAAATATTTAAACCGCAAAGCAGAAGTAGGGATCATGTGGGAAACATAAAATCGGACCTTGTGGACATTTTACAAATCCTCCCGGACGCCAGTGCCAACTAGTAAAAAGAAGACTTGTCGAAAAAATAGTTCTACAGCGGCACTTGTCATGGGCAGTAGTGAGGCACGACATAGGCCTACTTGTTAAGGATGGAAGGGAAGAATTATTCGAAGGCAGTACCTTACCCTTACGGCATATTTTGCGTATGATAAAGTATAGGAATTGTCGTGTAAGAATGGAATCCAGTGTATGGTTGCCTGTTTTCAGTAAATCAATCAGCCATCCGAACTGCCGAAAGGCAGAAAGGGTCTTAACCTAACAAAGTCACATTCGAGTTTGTCGTCGAGACGTTCGTTTCATCTTCGAAGTGAAATTCAATAAATTAAAACGACAGTGCAGATTATATATGGTATCTAATTTAGTGAAAGTAGGCTTTATGAAGTTATTACTTGATTTCATAGGTGCGCACAAAACGCGTTTTACAAATATTCATGCATGTTTTCTCAATTGTTACACATTTTCATTATTTACTGTTTTTGAAGGAAATACTTCAAAGTTTATTTCCGTTCAAACATTTTATTTTTTCTCAATCACTTTATCAGGACGCAAAAATCTGGGGGCCTGGAGAAAATCTGGGGGCCTAGGCCCCAGGCCTCCCCTCCCCGTGGCTACGCCACTGTACCGACAGCTACAGTGCTATTTTTATAAATTGTCCTTCAGAAATTTCCAAATTTTCTCCAATGTGAGATGTTGATTTTGAACTGTTTTGTCTAAAAGGGACAACAAAGTTTGGTAAACTTTTGAAATGTCGTCGGAGAACCTCAGTAGGCCTTACATAACATTAACACATCTATTTAACCCCTGCTGATAAGCCACTACTTACAAGCCTGAGAATTACCAGCCATTTCCGGCTGTCTGAGAGGTTGAGATTTTTCAAAATTTTCTGTACGCTCCGTGCCAACTGAAGGTGGCGCTCCCCCTAGACAGTTTTTTTTTTTCGGGCAAAACTTCATATTTCAGGCAGGGAATCATTTGTCTACCGTGCTCAAATGCTCTCATATAAAATTATCAGCAGATAGGTTGAATAGTTTGAGTCAGTTGAGTAGTTTGTATAGATGGATTCTTTAATTATTGAAGTGTCAAAAATGTTCCCCAATTTGCAGAGGGAATAGGCATACTGGAATTGTTGTCTAGCATGGCTAGCAAAAAATGAAGATTTCCACCTTTTTTTAGTGCTCAATGCCATTTGAAAACATTGGTTACGGCATAAGGGTTTTTTTTTTTAAAAAAAAAATCGTTCCATCTGGTATAGAAAGCGAAAATATTTAGCATTAAAAATGTACCTTTTGGTCAACGAGGCAGGGTAAGGTGCAAAGTTCAAAATTGCTCCAACACCCCCCCCCCCCTCCCCGAGTTCGTATTGCTTCCTACGCCACTGGCCGGGAGAAGGAATATTTTTATAACCAAACTGTGAAATGTTTCTTGAAGGGTAAGTAAAATAACTTTAAAAATGTCACTAATGGACTGTGATTTGCCCCCTCAACATACGTGTATTTCTTCTGCACCTCTATTGGTTGCATTAAATGTACTTCAAAAGGGGGAAAATGTTCGACGTCTGCTTGGAGCTTAACCGTTTGTACGTATTTCTCTTACCATTCACCTTATTTCCACAGCTAACGTATATATCAACTTTTCCTATGTAGGCTATTTTGAAATATGGTACGTAACGATTCTAAAATCGTACAACCTGCTATGCAGGTACATAGCGGACTTGACTGATAAGAATATAACATAGAGCAGGATAAGGTCATCAGCTTTTATTACCGTACCGGGGTATTCTGATCACGATATTAATCGGCACTAAATCGCACTAATCAGCAGGTTTTCATTTTTTTTTCTTACCAAAGGTCGTTATCAGGTAACTACATACAATTCCTCAGAAAACCAATTTAAACTTTAGAAACTTTAGAATGCCTTAAAATTTCTTAGGCTGTAAGTTCGGGAGCCTGGGTCTCGCAATGGGATAACAGAAATGGAGTTCGGGATGATATATAGCAAATATAAGGTATGGTCGGGTAGTTACCAAAATCTACCGTACATCAGAATTAAAAGGACAACAGCTGTTAACTAAAGGGTTGAATAGTTTCGCCGAAAAATGTATGCACTAAACATAATGATGGGACAATAGGATTACGACAGAACCTCATTCTCCATACCTGTATTGATTTTCATGCCTACAGTATGACTTTACGTAGCTGTGTACTTTCGAGCTGCTAACTTAACAATAAAGCCACAAAGCTAATTGTTTTCGATTAAACGTTTATGGAAATTTTTACCATCAGCCTCATATCGTATGTACAGCATTACAAAAATGACTTCACAAATTTCACTGTGCCCACCGTCACTTCATGGAAATGTTTTGTTAAGGAATATCAAGTTTTCAGAACTTTCAATCCGTTTAGTATAGTTTCCGGATGCGTGAAGTAACAAATGCCTGGGATCAATTTAGGTTAATATAGGGTCACGGAAAATAGATCACGAAAATGCAAAATTCTGTATAAAGCGTGTATTAAGTTTGACGTAAAAGTACAGTCATTCATTGCTATGGTAACGTGCATGATATAGGGTTACTAGATATATTTATTTATCAGTCATCTGTAAATACTCTAAACAAGTCCAGTGTCAATTTTAATGAGAAATATTTGCAAAATATTTGATGAGGTAAATAGCTACTGAACTAAGTTAGAGTTATACAATCTAAGTTCAATTAGAAGCGTTGCCACGGAAATGTTGCTCATGTTCTGATAGAAATTACTAAAAACACTGTTTAATTTGTGCACTTTAACGATCACTTCATTTTTTACTATGAATTTACAGCAAACGTTGATTAGACCAGAAAAAGGTCCAGTTTGATCACAAGGTTGAATATGTCCGTCAATTTCGTATCTTTCCTTCGTATTGGCATAATAAGATTTTGCGCTGCTATTAGAGTCACAAATATTTGAGCACATCTCCTTTCAGTATATAGTCCTGCAGAGTTGTCTCTCTCATTGAAGGGGTTTTTCGAAAAAAAAATCACTGATTTCAACCTTGAATATGACAAAAATGTTCTCTATCAGAAGGTGAAAACTGTATCAACAGAACATCGCTTTCAGAAGATACTAATTTTCAGAGTAATTCAGATTAAGTGCATTTTGGGAAATCTGTGATGTCATCGTGGGACATGAATTTAACATTGCAGTCAAGTTATTCATATAGTTTTGAATCTTTTAATGTTAAGTAATATGTATATTATAATGTAAGTTAATGCTAGATCTACAGGAACAGATATTCCAACAATGTCATATTTTAGAGACAAGCAGGATGTTCAGTTAGGAAAAAAATCTGAGGCAATGTGCCCACATTTCATAACTTTTTGTGAGATATCTTGAGTTTAGAAAAGGATATTGAGACACGGTTGGTTGATATGGTCTGGAATATTTTGTCTTCCTTGTTTTTAATTCATCGACTCAATGGCAGAGATTCGTGTGGCGAAACTAAACTTACTCCCGAAGGAGTTCTGCTTCTCAAGAAAGTTTATATCGTCAAAAGGACAACTTTTAACTACTGACCACTCCTTAAAGCCTTCAGACCATTTACATCATATGTGGCAACATTCTAGACGAAATGAAACGATCAGATATTCCACAAGATTTAAACAACTTAAAGCCACGAAGTGAATATTTTTGTTTTCGGAGAAGACGAAAGTGAAAAGCCAAGCAAACATGCCTTAAATTTTCACTGTTTCTAAACCCTAAAAAATGTCACATCCCAAAAACAACACTTTGAATTAAAACTGTCTTGACTCAACCTTTTTGTGAACATCATTCAAACAGTGTCAAACTTAATACATGGTTCTTTTTCTATTATTAATATTCACACTTTAATATTTGGTACGTATTGAATGTCCATGTAGATGTAACACTAACTTTAAGCACGGATATGAAATGTTTTCAACACATATTGTTTTTTTTTTAATTCGAATTTGGGTGTCTGCATTATAAAACTGCCAAACTTAGGGCCATTGAGGTCGCAACTTCACTCTACAAAAGGTGTTTGAAAAATAAACGCTTTTCTAAACACTTTTGTCTGACCCAACGTCAACATGATTAAATGCTAAACACGCGTACCTTATTCTTAATCATTTCGTTCTATAACTCTTCTAATTGCGAAACATTTGGTGTTTAATTGTTAAACACGTTTATGAGAGTGTACTGCATGCAAGTTGTATATCATCTTATTTACACGAACTGTTCCTGAAAAAGCTTATTTGTAGTGAAATGAACGAAGATTGCGTTCGCAGAAGAGAGTATGGGGAAGGCTCGTGTACAATTGAAATTTTCTGAAGGGAACTTTTGTTAGCCAATTTTGATCATAATAACAGATGAAGTAAAAACAAAGTAAAATATAAAAAGTGAATCTAATAAAAATTAAGGCATAAGGGAACACTAAGGTAGTCGGAGAGGAATAAGACAGAGGAAATTGTGAATTAAAGTAATTCATGGGAAAGCTGGCGAGAATACACTCTAAAACAAAAGAGTAAACTAACTGACTAAGTAAATCTGTAATACAGTGAAAGAGTATGAATTCAGTCCATTTTGGAGTGATCTTAAAAACCTCTCACTCTTCTAACAAGTGAAAGTTCATTACTTCTATTTTTAGAGTGTAGATGGTACACCAACACATGGAACGACTTGATGCTAAAGGTTAATAATGCAGGAAGCTTGTTCCACCAATAAGGGGCAGCCCAGGAAAAAAATGTAGTCCACAAAGGAAGTCGTCAGAGGGAAAAGTAGTATGGGTAAGAATTTTCCTACAGGGAATGTCCATGTGAAATGTCCATGTAGGCAGCTGAGGTTATTCACCGATGGCAGGTGTCTTGGGTGATTTATCCGTGTAGAGGTATTATATTGTCACCACTATGACGTGCTATGGTGTTTGTAAAATAAATGTTTTATTCTCCACAGTCTTCAACTTCGATTCGCACGCGAAATACAATATTTTAAAAGTTTTACTTTTTATTGAAGCTGAACGCCCTTTATTCTTTGTAAAAAAAAATCCACAAACTTCCGAACAGTTCCAGTGAACAGTAATCATCTTGACCGGGATAGGTATACTCGACAGGTATTCCGGAAGTTGTAGAAGCTATAACTTTCTAAAATAAATATTAATAGTGGACATGTTCTTGTATTCTTGTCCAATTTGCTTTATTTAGGGTATTTTGACCTCCATGACGGTCAATTGTTTTATTTGGGTCATACATCTGCATTTTTTCAGGTGCTGCCTATAGCAACAAAGTCCTTTGTAATTGTCTTTTCTATTTGTGCTGACTTGCGGAGACTGCACTTCCTATGACGTCAT
This sequence comes from Holothuria scabra, assembly GCA_037179385.1. Taxonomy (NCBI): domain Eukaryota; kingdom Metazoa; phylum Echinodermata; class Holothuroidea; order Aspidochirotida; family Holothuriidae; genus Holothuria; species Holothuria scabra. The sequence goes on along the minus strand of CM074183.1, from coordinate 53,113,975 downwards.
CATCTGATAGTGAAAACAGAGTTACAACTCTACAACAAAGTAAAATGCAACCTTAAGAGGGTCTATTACTGGAATCCGGCCACGGGCACAAAACAATATTTAAGAATTCCATCATGTTTGGGATGAGTTTTAAAAGGATGATTTGACAAATTTCGTAAAGTTGTAGGGGTGTTTAGTTTCAGTATCCATTTGATTTGGTGGATGTGCACACTCATGTTCCAACAACTTGCCGAACTAGTTTATTCCGAGTCCAGCCATATTTCAACGTTTTATATCATATAAATGACTTAAATATTGTTTGCCAGATACTTTAATTTATACAATTTGAAATCGGGATCATTCTTTGATGATAAGCGTCGAATCTGAGACATAAGCCTTTTTGTAGAAACTGTCGTAAGTTGTCCTCTAAAGGAGGTTATAATTAAAAGAAATGAAACATAAAATATGAGATTTGTTTAAATACAATGAGAATAAAATAAGTTGTTCATGCTGTAGCGATCTTTGAAAGTAATTAAATGCTTAAATATTGATGGTAGTGTTTCAACGTTTATTATTATTATATATATTATTATATATATTATTAGAGATCAACTAATCTAATAAAAATCAAATGGTAATCCTACTGGACTAATCAATGTAGACAGTGAAGCATGATATCACCGTCAAGCATTAAATAATCATACGTAAAGCCTATACTGTACACTGTTTATGTGGTGATTCTGGTTATTTACATTTTTGAGTTGTTTGGAAACCTTCATGCATGTATTAGCCTAGCGTGTTTGCCTTTTCCACCGTTTTCAAACGGTACTATAGAGGCGAGAGACTGAACAATTTACGTGTATCGCCATCCGCTGAGTTTAAAGAGAGGAACTTCAGGTATTAAGTCTGAAGAAATTGAAGAAGAATCATGTGAATACTTGTGACGGTAATTTTATTTTTTCTAAAACACACATGAAGAAGACGATTACAACATTTGAAATGTCTTCAGATTATAAAAATGCGCAATAATGGCTCACTCGGCCTCCCACACTGCAATGTTACCTCCGCATGGGTATACCCAAATAATTCCCAATTGGTACAGTTCTTATTTGGTTGACATCAAATTTAAAATGCAGAATAGCTCATATCACACAGCATACGCTGGCAGTGGTCTAATTATACATTATAAGGCCCTACACAGCACAGTGCAACAATCCCCCTTCCAGAAATATTCAAAGTACACCTTTTTCACGCAGTTCCTAAAACATTCAGTGAAACACGGTTAAATGGACCGTGCGTACTTCGAGTTATGATTGAAAACAATATTAAATAGACTACATCGAAGTCCTTTATGTCTGTTTAATTAATCTGTTTTTCTGAAGCGTTTAGCAGCCGACCAAAACAGTGAACAGTCCTCTTGAGTCATACAGGAAAACTTAAATGTCAGAGCTTCACCTCCATTTTGTCTCCACCAGGGCAAGGATGCATGATTTCATTACACAGAATTAAAACCACTAACCGTGTCAGAATTCCTAACGAAAAATTACCATAAAATTAAAAAAACATCAAATTCATAGTAGAGTTTCCAAAGAAAACATACAAAGGTACAAAAATTCTCAAAACAGTCGAGCAGCTTAAAAAGGAAATATCTCCCGACCTCACTAGTCTTGCACATCACTTTGCGGGAAATGGTATTCGGGTGGAAGTTGCAAAAACATGTTGAGGTGTTGACAGGCAGACTAGCCCCTGGGGCGGACGGAACTTCTTCGCCCATCGCTGCGAAAAGGGGCGGCAGCCTAAGGGGGCGAGCGTCACAGAGGCGCTATGCAGGCCACAGGCAGACAGAAATGTTTACACAATGACACTAACATAAGCAAGGGCAATGAGTTTCCCCAAATCATGCTTTGACCCCAAAGCAAATTACTGCGTACCAAGACAATTTAATGTGACGTCACGGGATTGAAAAGACATTAGGTGCGTTCGATTTAGCGGCTCGAGCCGGTTCAACTGGCTCAACCAGTTTTTTAACTGGTCGAAATGTGACGTAAAATACGTCACCGGCTCAAGTAGACCACCTCGGAGGGCTGGTCGTTTTGGCCGGCTCAAGTTGTGACGATTTGATGACGTTAAGATCACTTTTGCGAAAGATCGATAGCTGGCTGAGCCGCTAAATCGAACGCACCTATTGAGGACAACTGACATCATTCTTGGGGGAAAACAATAGACCCTTTTCCAAATAGCAATTACAAAGGATTGTGGGACAGACTTTTGGTGCGCGTCGTTTATGTCAATGTCATTTTACCGTGGCCAAAAACGACGCGCACCAAAATGTGTTCCCACAATCTTTTGTAATTGTTATTTGGAAAAGGGTCTATGCGGGAACACGTGGCCACATGCATAAGAATTCGCCCTGCACGTGTAGCAGACTGTGCGCGTATTCGACTGGTTGACAAATTAGCTGACTGCATTTGTCTGCGTTGGTTTGTTTTACCCTCAAAGGAGGCTGTTTGACATCATATGTACAAGGTCTAGTTGCCCAGCATAGACCTCGTGCATATGATGTCACAGAGCGGCAAGTACGCCCTACTTTTGGGGCAAAACAAACCATCGCAGACAAATGCAGACAGCTGATTTGTCAACCAGTCGAATAAGTGCATTGTCTGTTACACGTGCAGAGCGAATCCTTATGCGTGTGACCACGTGTTCTATTGTTTTGCTCCAAGGATGACGTCAGTGAGTCGTCAAGGCACAAGGTCTATTGAAGGGCAAAACACGCACGCAGTAAGCGTATTTACAGCAGACCCACACGGTTTTCCCATAGAAACCATCGAAATCCTAAGCTTTAGCTTAGGATTTCTATGATAGAAACTACTATGACATATGCTGCGCGTGTTGCAAACACTCTTACTGCGCGTGTTGATAAAATAGACGCTTGCCCGTCAAAAGACGTCAGTGATATTTCCTTATTATTGTCATATCTATTTGTAGGGGTGGGATTAGATGTGAATGAACAGAAAAGCATCCAATTCAGACGGGTTCGAAAATGCCATTTGCGGTGATCTGGTAAGTATTTGCGGCCACGGCAACCAATTGTAATGCTCGCTGAAGTAGTCCTTTTCTCTTGACCTCACTTCTTGTCTCCCAAACAAAAATGCCTGCGTACCACCTTGACACACCAGGGCATTATATTCTCTAAAGAAACAGATTTGTGTGAAAGCTTTTACTCGCCGAGTTTGGGGAAAATGCGCTGTTATCGTCCTTGTACATGTATTGTAAGCTCTACTCGGGCAAAACCCGTTCAAATCTTTTCTAAAATGATACCGTCCATACCGGTAGAATGACCAAAGCAGATATAGTCAGACATTTCCATGATAATGTGACTCGTGTTTTTCCAGTGGTTTTATTTTCCACCAATTTAACAAACTTTGTAAAGTAATTAATACCGACCAGCAAGAATGTGTAAGAGGTCAATGTATGAACCACAAGGTACAAATAAAAATCACACGGAATATGAAACGTGAAGAAATAAATTGTATATACTGATAATTGTATAAAAAAGTAATATCACAAACAACCTCTTCTTTGGTAAATTTAGCACCCTTGGCGTGAAACTTGAGTCGGATCCCACTTTAAGGTTTATGAAAAACAATTTATTATTTAGAGTCAAACAGATCTAGAGAATCACTTCCTTACCGGAATGCTTTAGTTTTGTATTCGGCAAGCGGGTAGGTGGAAAACGTAATAATCATCGGATGATTTAGCGACTTTGAATTGCTTAAAAGAAACAGGTTTACTTAGCCAAGATGAGTTTCCTTAACCCTTTCTAGCGAGAAATATCACCACTGGGAGAGGTTTTCTTATTGACGGTTTGTTTAAATTTTAAAATCATGGAACTCTTCGGGGTTGTATGGACCTTCTTGATACTTTCAGGTACAGGAAGGGTACACTGCATGGACCAGTATCCGAACATGGAAGGAGACATGGAAGGTAAGCTGAAGACTCTTTCACTGTCTTTGTTTTCAAGTCTCTTTGAAGGAATTTGAGATTGTTCTTTTCATGTTTTACATTGAGCAAGGGTGACTTCGGCTGGGTTTTCATAGCGAAGGAACGTTTGATCTGCTCTGCTTCTTTGCTTCTCTAAATCATCATGGCGTGTAGCCAGGGAACGGAGTCCCTCGAAGTTTTCTACCCTCGCAAACAGACTAACAGTTGCCATTTACTTGGTTCATTATACGTTACGTTCACCCACCCTCCCACCCCCCCCCCCAAAAAAAAAACACGCATCCGAAAGGCTTATCGTCCCTTTAATGTCTGGCTGCGTGCATACTAGCATCTGTCGTTTAGGACCGTGAAATACAAAGCTTCCTTCATCTTCTCTGAATTTCCGTCAACCATTAGTTTTTAGTTACTGCGGGACCCAATAGATAGCCTACTACTTCTTGTAAATGTAGAGCTGATGTTTTAAACTTGTGTCAGTTCTGGTTGACAATTTAATGACAAACATGCTTGGAGCTACCAAGTCAACGAAACTTAAAAATATTTCTCAATTAATGAGCCATTAACATTCGATGATACGAAATTGACTTTGGCTAAACTTATTCCATTGAAAGTTAGAGCTTTTGTTGTTGTTTAACACTACGCATGAAGATTAAAATTGAAGTGATGAAAAAATTGGTACTACCTGATCAGAAAAGGAATTTATTGCATGTCGTAGCCCCACATTTGTTCTGCACTCTAAAACAGACTCAACGGAATGAAACAAATGTTTCAGGGACGGGCTGAGTGCCAGCGAGTTTACCCAGGCGGAGCGCTACAATTAGTTGGGCGTACAAAAGAAAAGATTGTAGAACGCCAGATGGCCGGAAACGGCACTTCCTGAGCGTTCTAAACTGCTCGTATACACTGGACCGATCAAGAAATTTGTTTTGCAGCCACTTCGAAATTCTCTAACCACATCTTGGAGCACTTGGTAATATTGCCAAGAATCGTACTTTTCGATTTTTTTTCAATGGGAAGTTGAACCATCCAGCCCACCCTTCTGCCGGTTTGTAGCTCCTGCTCTGGAATATAGATTTCAATACCACCGATCTTAGATCTAAAGTTTGCATCTGAAATATGACATTATCAAGAAAAATAGAACTTTCTTCTGTTGATGTTTTTTAGTGTTCCAACCAAATTTCAAGCTGTTAGTTTTAAGGCCCCACTTGTAAATAGGTCAAGATAGCATCTTATTTATGACAGTATTTTCGTTTGGTTAGATATACTTAAAGATATATCACAGGTCACCGCTGTCCAAACAGATCGAAAAGTAATTTTCGATATGAGCGGAAACAAACATAATTCAAGTTCTTTTAAGGGCTTCCACAGAAATTTGTGTGAGAATAATTTCTCTTGTAGTCTTCCTGTGGAGGAATATGATAATAACAGTGAAGTTTGGCTCATTAACCGGTTAGAATACGGCGGGTCCTTTAAAGAAATATATATTCGTAACATTTGACAGAAAGAGAAAGGAAATGCTTCTAAAATTTAAAGGATGAAGCACCTTAATCATTTAGAGAAAGTGTTCATATGGCAGAACAAGAACAAGTTATTGCTTGGTGCTCAGGGTAAGCCATGGAGTAGGGCAAACAATAGTCAGTCACGACTGGTAAAAAGACCGTGGCCGGCTCGAGTGAAACCAATTGACAAGGAACTGCAGGCGCGCATACAAGGGGGGGGGGGGCTAGAGCCTCACCCTCCCTTTTCGCCACATCAACAATAAATTAGCGGTGCGACTTCCTCGCACCCCCTGCTCTTTCTTACGTCAGCTCCCCTTTCTTGATCCGCACCTGAACTTGGCCATAAAACTCAACGTAACTATATTGCCCGCAACAAGACACCCTGATCATCGAGGAAGGGGAAGACTCTTCTAACAAAAGCATTTATTACTTACATATTTCATTTAATTATTGTTACGTAACCATCAGATATTTGTATCCCACAACTTGAATTGACGCTACAACAAATAGAGCTCTTTCGTGAATGTATTCTTTTGCCCTAAATTTCCAAAAATGTGTGAAATGGTTTTTACAGTTTCATTCGCAAGAGTAGTAACCGATGCTGAAGGGTAATAGACTTTAGATGTTAAAACATAACTACTGTACTTCAAATTTGTACTCTAAATCATGCAATAGGCCTATTGTGTAACATGCTGTTCTTGTAAACTTTTATAAACTGTTTGTAGTTTAACCTTGTCGTCTTTTACTAATTTTACAATTTATTTTGTATTGATTGCCTTTAATGTTTCTTAATATGTGTTGGTTTTAATGATTGGGAAGTTTGCCTACATGTATATTTAGTTTAAAACCCATTTTGTGAAAGGTTTTGCTTGCGGACGCTTAACTTTCAAAATTTGTACACTTTTAATTGAAAAGCAAGCTTTACATGTTTTAATATAGTTATAATTTTATTCGCCTACTTTGAAAGACTTCATGACGTCACTGATCTTACTGATGTCTTCAAAAAGTATGTTATATTCGATCCTTACTCTGAATATCAAAAGTTTCCTCGTTTTAAGTTATCCCATTCAATCGACAAATTCTTCGAGCAAATTGATAAATACAATAGTGTCCACTTAAGAGTTTGGGACACTAATATTACAATATTACCAATGGCAGAAATAATCGATATTCGATATTTTAGTCATAGAAATTGGCCGATATCGATATTTTAAGACCGATGGAATCTTGAGAGATATTGCATATAAACTCGAAGTTTAATTGTTAAAAGACGCCATCTAATCATAAGAAGTAACATTTATACATATTGTGTCAAAACTCCTACGTTTGCATTGTACTACCTAAATTTGTTGGGGCGATGCGCACTGTTTAACAAGCAATTTCCTAACTGGATAACGATAGCCCTAATCCCTAACCTAATCCCTAACCTTGACAAAGGATACAATCGATGCAATACAATGGCAACATCCAATCAAGAGACATCAGTGGCGTAGCTACGGGAGGGGGGGGGGGGCTGGGGGCCTAAGCCCCCAGAAATGTCATAGGCCCCCAACTTCATGAAGTTTAAATATAAATATTTCAAAATCGACAGTGTATTTTCGCAACGTATTGTAACTTCTTGCTTCCGTAAGAGTAACGAATTCCCTTATTCGTTCGGTTAATACAACGAAAAGTTTTGGAAAACTGACAACACCCGAAGTACCTGCTTCAAGTTGATATGGCAAAAGATACTGAATTTCGAAAAAAAAAACGATAGTGTGGGGTTCGATACTGTTGTGCAGCTCACCATTGAACTGTATAACATTACCAAAACAGGTACAAAGTCAGCTCGAAAGACACAGCTTCCCACCCATTTTAAAAGCAATATCCTTATGGAGACAATTGGCCAGCGGAACCAGAATCTCACAGATACAGCAAATCTTCAAAGGTTGTGGCATGCTGCTTTAGATAACCTTCTTACAGAACTGGCAGATCGCTTCTTATAGGCGCAGACTGATTTCATGAAGTGTGCAGAGACCTGTAGACCTCAGAACAATTCATGTCATTGAACAAAATACTAGTTGGATGCCAAAAAGCAGTCACTAATGAGGAGATCGCGGTGTTTTCGAAATTAATGAAAAAAAAAACGATGTGAAAAAGAAGGGATAGACAAATTTCCATGTTTACTTTCAGTACTTTTCCATATAGACCGTGACGTATTTCCGGTGTCCAAAAACTCTATAGCTTTCTACATACTTTACAGATGACTAGTGTTACAGTTGAGAGAATATACTCAACAATGAACCGTGTTAAAACTCGCAGGCGGCAAAGTATGCTTACAATGCGTCTCTCAAATCTTTCCTTGGTCCTGGGTATGACGCCACACAAAACCGAGCAAGTCCCTCCATGGTTGTCCCCTTGTGGGCTGGATGTTGTAGAATATGCCCACGGTAGGCCTTTTCTCCGCCTATCGTAAGAGGCGACTTAACGGGGGGACTTGCATAGTATTTGAATTGTATGACACTATGTAACACATTCATGTTGGTTTGTCGTTAAATCTTATCTAACTCAAATCTTTCGTTGATATCTTTTGAAAGAGAATTACTTCTGGCAATCAGCTATGATGATATAATTAATTGATCGTTTCAGAAGAACGTCGAGACGATTAGCACTATAGTTCTGTACTGCTGTTTCATGAAGAGAAGTGTACATTTTTATACATCTTTTGGTTCTTAGCTAGTCCAGGGAGTTGTTATTAAATAACAGCTCCCGGTAAATCACTCTAAAGTTCACGATGAAAATTATACTGTGTTATATCACGTGCTTATACAACTTGTGCTTCTAAAGGGCAAGAACAGTCACCCCAAACTTACTTTGAAAACAACTGCTAATTCTTACAAACTTCTTCTTCTTAATTTCTCCCCAAGTGCCCTCATTACACTTTAGGATTTAAATATCGCATATGCACGGTGAAGCACTGTGAGTGTAGTTCTTCGTAAATCCTACAATTCAGTTAGACAAATGTTGTCAAATGATTCTCAACAGCCATTCATTGAATAGGATAGATTACTATACCAGTTCCAACTTACACGACTACTCTTTAACTGCACGGGTAATTGTCTTTCCAACAGGGCTCTGGACAGGGGATCAAGCTGACACACACGACATTCTTATTTCTCTCAATTGCTAACATCATTATACGAATATTTATATGTTTATTATATTTCAATTGCAAATATAAACCTTATGACCTTTCTGTTATTATTTCACTACCCGCAGATTAACATCTATGGTAGGTACCGGAGCTGGTAGATGGATATTATATTTTCGTTATCACACCAAATTTTGTTTAAAATGATCCACCATGACGTCTTGTCGAACCCCCCCCCCATTCCCGTGCCAGGCGCCCCTAAAAACGAAATTCTGGCTACGCCCTTAAAAAGGCACCTTGTTAAACAATGCGCATCTACCCATTTTGTTATTGTTTAAGTATGAACTTAAGCAACCGTTATACCAGGCTCTAATCATGCTTATTTCTTATATGTCTACATTTCTGATACTGCAGTTGCAACTTTAAGAAATTTTACAAGGCACAGAGATCTTAATTTGTCTTTCCCCTCAGTCCTATCCTCCAAACTTCTTTTCGCATTAAGGGAAATGCTCTTTTCCCCTTGGAGAAAATTTTCCACGATGTACTAAGTAATCTCTGATTGCATTAGTTTTGATGGCGTCAGCCACCACATAGGTTTTTCTTTTCCGTCTAGGGAAAGACAGATCCTTAAACAGACATCAGCGGTAGATAGATATAAACATACACTTAATAATAGACAGAAATACTTAAGACTAATACTTAAGACAGTAATATTAGTTGAATATGGGGTTTGAGTGTTCTTTCCTTTGTTTCATTCTATGTTGCTAAACTTGTAAATGAAGCCCGAAAATTTTTCTGTAAATGTTTGTAATTTCAGACCATCCCGACATTCACTAAGCTTTTAAGGCGCGCTCTATGGGACCGATTTGACATTAAGCAAATTAGATTAAGACAGTCGAATATGATATTAACTCCGGTACATTATCTAATACCTTTCTTTTTCACAATTACTGTAGATTCTTTCATGTATACCCATATTTTGTTCCGTACACCCTACTGCATCTTATCGTCAAAATTCCATGTATGCAACACTGATACAGTTTAGAAGTTTCATTACTTAAATATTTCACGATTAACACTCGCATACCGCAAGCAGTTAGCCAACAATGTTATTACTACCTTGACTGACTAACAATATAGAATCGTGTCCTCTTCTTATTTTCTTTACTATCCCAAAGAGGTAGAAGAGAGATATATCTTCAGTTTTCTATCGAATGCGTTTTATCGGGAGACGCATGGACAGGTATTTATAGCACCGACAACCGACAAACCGACATGTGGCTTTGTGTGGTTACCGTACTTAGACTTTGAAGAATATTTCTATGATTTGGAGTTAGGCAATTATACCGTCATCGACTTACCATTCCGTGCCAACCCTATTGGCACCGGTGAGCAACCGTCTACCGTTGTGATAGAAGCCAATGCCGACATCGTGGTCTACGGTATTCATTTTCGTCAGGAAAAATTTACCCAGGACAGTTTTGTAGTCGTTCCCAGACGTGCTTTGGGTACGAAATATTATGTAGCCTCATACAGTCCTCTCCGGAGCTGGAGCCCTGTATTTACTGTTACCGCGGTTGAAAATGACACTGAAGTTAGCATAGAGTTCAGCCAGGGTTTTAGCTTCGAAGGAAGGACGTACACGAAACAGAGACCACTCAGTCTCGACTTGAACAAGTATCAAACTTATCAATTTGAAACTGCTTTCGACCCGACAGGCACTTACATATCCTCCAATAAACCTATTAGTGTTAGTTCTGGCTCAGAATGCTCTTATGTTCCTGTCGATGTGCCTACATGTGACAATCTTCTAGAAAACTTGCCACCTGTGACCTCGTGGGGTAGGAGATTCTCCCTTGCACCTTTCCGAGGACGAGAATCAGCTGGTTACGTCATCAGAGTTATAGCAGCCTTTCAAGATACTCATATCCGATTAAGCACAAGCAATAAAACGAAGGTCCTTCAAAATGGCAAATTCTTTGAACATGATGTCAGACACCGAGGCATACTAGAAATAAATTCTAATGCATCGATCCTGGTGCTACAATACCAAAAGGGAAATGATATAAATGCCATGGAAAATGGTGACCCATCCATGGTAATCGTTCCCTCCCACGAACAATCACGCAAAGGTGACATCATTGTTCCTGTCTATGACATCGAGTCGGCTCACCTCACGGTTCGATTGACGAAAGGGGACGTTAGGTCCCTTCTTTTAGACGGAGAGAGCACGGAGTGGTCATTCATTGGCAAAGATTATTACGGGGGGAAACTGTATCAGAAGGATGTGACACCTGGATATCACGTCATCAATCACGTGTATGCCAAGGCTGAAATCTCTGCACTTGTTTATGGCAACGAACGTCAGAAAACTTATGCCCATCCTGGTTCTTACAGGTTTGAAAGGATACCACCAGGTGAGGATATTTTTAATATTTCAATTTATATTCACTAACACAGCTTGCAAAATAAAGATAATTGAAAATTACCTTTAAAAATGGAATAAGATTTGAATTCAAGTGGAATTAATGCAACAACCGATATTTTGATATTCTATTATTCAGCATTGATTAATTTAAGGCTGATTACTGATTTTCAGGAAAATTAACAAGTGATTAATTTCACATGTTTCCAGTATTAAAGGTAGTGTGACATGTCAGCGAAATGACCGGACTTCACTTGGCAGTTACAAACTGAACTTTTCTAAGAAAAACTCCATTTGAATCAATTCAAATTAATTCAAATGCGGTTCTCAAGGTATACATCTTCAAAGTTCCAATGTTTCTAAAGCAACTCGTTGCTTTTGTAAAAATAATGATGTAGAGTGTTGCACAGTGTTGACATTTCTTTTGTTAACCCTATTTTTAATTATCTCTTAATTACTCAGAAGATAGTTCAAAGTTTGGTAATTGATACTGATGATTTTCAAGGACACAATTTAAACTTCCAAAATAAAACTCTCAGGACAAACTAATGTTACACTGTCCTTGAAATGAAGATTGCAAAAACAAAGGATAACATTAGTTATATATGGCATGTCCCTGGGTTAATGCCACAATCGAATTCTGAAATAAAATTTAAATGATGCTTGTTATGTTGCACCACATAATATCTGAGAGTGCGATGCTTGATATTCACAGATTTCTTAAACAGTATTTACACCCCTCCTCTAGGCCCCGCCGGGGATCGGGAACTGCACTTGGCAACCTCAAAACAAAAATCTCGGCCATGCCAGTGAAACATATGGTTATGTCTGTCACGAAACAGTAGAAAAGACGCATTTTAATCATACAAGATTATATATGCAAACATAAAGATTGTCAAATAACAGTTTTTATCCTTATTTCAGTGGCAGCAACATGCACAGTATGGGGTGATCCACACTACATAACATTCGACGGTAGAAAGTATGATTTCCAAGGAAATTGCGAGTATGTCCTTACTGAGACATGTGGATACAAAGGCGAGCTTTATCCATTCCAAATCATTGGAGACAATTTCAAGTTCAGGCCATCTCATAAGTTTTCTCTTTTGGGATCATTAAGGCTGCTCGTCTTCGGAAAAGAGTATGAGCTCACAGCGAAGAATGGAGTACGAGTCGATGGAGTTGCAAGAACTCTTCCGTACTCGGACAAATTTGGGGTTTCCATTTATTACAGCAGACCCCATACGGTACGTTTGACCCAGAAAGGTGTTACTTTACCCAATTAGTGTGCCTGAGCGCCAAAACCGAAATCTGTTCCTATTTGAGGGTGGGAATACCGGTACTAAATAGCCCGAAAAACTAATTCTAACAGTCCAACTCCCATTTTCTTTGGACATTCCTGAGCCGAGATATGAAATGTTGAAATTTATTCACTCAACACAAATTAGTCCATTGCGCAATAACTTTTGACTTTCTTTTTGTACATCTTACATTACCTGCTTTGTTTGTCTTTAAAATTAAAAATGTTATTATGACCTGGTACACTTCCTGTGTGGTTGCATAGCATGTTGCACAGAGAGGGATTAATTAAGCACATTTCCCATGAGATTAATAGCGCTATCAGACCTTAGTAACCTTTAGAAAAGCAAACAAATACAAGCATTGTAATTTGAGATAGTACAACAATGACACCACAAATTATTGCGCAATGAACCATTTTAATTGAACTTTTTATATTTCGGCCCAAAAATGCCCTATGAAGATGGGAGCTGGATTGTAAGAATTTATTTTTAATGCTGTTTAACAAGTATATTTTAAATTTTTTGACTTGAGGTACACTTTAACTTAATATAATCAACTTAAGGTATATGATCAAAGTACAATAAATGATCAAAGTAAAGTAATATATAACTACGTGTTATCTTATGAGAGAAAGGGAAAGAGGGGAGTGAGGAGGCAAAAATTAGTGACAGTTTTGCCCCACGTTTCAGACATTGTAATTTCGCACACGTTTTCCTTTTTTAATAGGTGTTAATGACCGAATTTGGCTTGGCGATTCGTATAGATGATAAATATAATGCAGAAATTGGTATCCCAAGTAAATATATGAAGAGGTTATGTGGTCTCTGTGGCAACTATGACGGAGATCCTGATAACGAGTACGTTTCACCCAACGGAAATCAGGTAAGAACCTCTCAACAGGGACCGCCCTCTCTCAATCTTAGCATGTTAAAAGTCAACAAAGTTGGACTCGTAAGAATAATTCACGCCCAGCTTGTACCGATATCCCTATATTTAATTTGAACGTTTGGTTGACCAACTAAAATAGTAGTTAACTATATTTTAAAGAAAGAGAGTTATCATAGAAAGGAATCCATTGTTTTGTTTCTCTTAAATGATGCCAAAACGTTTAACTTGCGATATTTATATCTCTGTAATGTTGAGATTTTATAAAGAACTACTGCTACAACAAGTTTCCTAATACAAAGCAGTGTTCCGCTCTTGCCATTTCAGTCAAATTTAAATATAACATTTCTCTTTTAAGGTCAAAAGCAGTCGACAGAGACTCATTTCTCAAAGCAACAGCTAAATCTCACAAAATTCTACCGTATTATCCCTTCCAAGTATATATCTTTCATGATATTTCAGGATATACCAGCGTTGTAATCGAGTCACTAGATTAGAGACTCGAGTCACCAGTTTCAAACTTTTAAGTGACTCGAGTCGAGTCATTGACTCGAGTCACTTTACTATTTCAATGGGGAAATTACTCCTGAATTCTATCGAGTCACTATCATTTTGAGAGGAAGTGACTCGAGTCATGACTTTTTACAACACTGGGACATACTAATTGCATATTCCGCACATTTTAATCAGTGAATCCTTCTTTAGTTCCCAATTGACTGAGTGTTGTTCCCAACTTCCCTACAGAGTTGGATGGATTTTGTCAACAAATTTGTTGGCGTAGATGGGCACTGTTTAACAAGGTGCTTCTTGACTTGCTACGGTTAGGGATTAGGTTAGTTAGATAAGATTTAACGACACACCAACACGAATGTGTTATATAGTGTCATACTGTTCAATACTTTTCAAGTCCTCCCATTTAATCGCCTCTTACAACAGGGAGGGAATACCGTGGGCATATTCTACAACCCCCAGCCCACAGGAATTAGGTTAGGGATTAGGACCATCGTTAGCCATTTAGAAAATTTCTTGTCAAACAATGCGTATCGCCCCAAACTTTCTGTTCGGTATGGTGAGGTTCCTCTTAAACAAATGAAATGTAATGTTATGATGTGTAGATAGAAAAAAGAACATTTCCCAATTTTCAGATTTATTCAGTCGACAACTTTGCAACAAGTTGGGTGAAGGACGACCGAGAGACATGTGAGGCATATATGCCTCAAGAGCCTTGTGAGGATGGCGGTGGTTCTCCAAATATACCGAGAGCAAGGACTTTGTGTGGAGTGCTGAGAAACAGGAGAGGTTCGGTGATGCTTGTAGAAGATACTCTTTAATACTTGTACTACCCGTTCAATAACAAAAAATGATGCTATATATTCAAATCTAAGGAACAGATTTTCAATTTTTGACGTGAATTTGGTTTCATATTACCTTTTTAGTGACTGTTGAGTATATTTAATTCATAAAATTGTCAATGAGGAATTTGTATGCATCGTCACTTAAATAAAATTGGAACCTGCAGTATAATGAAAAAAAAATGCTGGATTTTTCAATTAGAACTTATTAATGGGTCTAAAGAGAGACTGTTTACCACAGCAACTCACTGTAAATTCATATATAAACTATCTGTGAACAAACGTCACACAAGCTTAGTAGTTTCAAATGCATTAGTGGAGGAATTTTACATTTTTAGAGTGCGAAAGTTGGAGTGATTTGCCGCATTCATTTTCACTAAAGTGAAGTTCAGTCCCTACTATCATTGATCAAGAAAATGAAGACCTGAGTGACGAACACTCGCTGGGTATGCATACATATCTGTACGCATGCGTAAAAAGCGCACAGGTACAGTATATGTGACCTTGTGACATAGCCGGAAGTGCAAAATTTCCAAACTTGTTTATTAATTATTTCGTGGTTTTTTTTTTCATTTTACATGCTTGAAAAAGATGTCTTTTCTGTGTAACTGAAACTGTGATGACAGATCTTCCATTAGCCTTATTCATTTATTAAAGATCCAAGAAAGACACTAAACAGTATCAAAGTCTTACTGTTACTTGGATTAATGGGGAGTTAAATAATTTGTAGCAAAATGATCTTTACTATGTTAAATTGTGGTGTAACCTCTTCTAAAGTTGAAATCATTTTCTTTTAAAATAGGTCCCTTTTCCGATTGTAGGAAGGTAGTTGATCCCCAGCCATACTTTGAGACTTGCGTATATGATCTATGTGCCATGTTACCGGATGATAGCATGTTATGTAGTCACTTGGAACAGTACGCACAAGCCTGTCGTAATGCAGGGAAAAAACCCGGAAACTGGAGGGCTACTCGTTCGCAGTGCGGTAAGATTTATATGGTTTAGAATTGCCACAAGATTAATCCTCGTGGACAGTTTCAGTTCTCGTAAATTAGCCATTAATATCCATTCAGTCTAGTTTGTTAGTTAGATAAATGAATAAGGTCCCAACATTCCAATCCTTAACTGATACATTCACAGTGACGGTCCTAGAATTTTTGGGTGCAATCTAAGACCGGAAGACCGGGCAAAAGAGAACTTTGGGAAAGATTTCGCGCACAGCTCGAAACTAAGCGTGAAGCGCGAGCTTCTGTAGGTGAGGTCCACCTTAGACCCTTGGTGGGTCCAGGGGCAAAGCCCCCGTAAGCTCTGAGATATCTCTGGGTGAAAAATTAAGTTTGAGATACTGAAAAGTACTGACCTTAGTTGGGGAGGGGAACTGAAGGGGCAGGGAAAATATGTTCAAACAGTAAGCCCTATACCGCCGCCACTGGACATTCACCTAATATGAGTGCACCCGGTATTCCTAATTTATGGATATGTTTAAAATGTAACCATACTGAGGATACTGAACAGTTGAATGTTTGGAAAATAACTCGTTGTTTGAATTTTTTTGTGATTCGTAATAATCATCAAGAACATATTCAGAGGTACTTACAGAAGGTTAAACTTGACAGTTGTTCGCTGGCGCTTTTACGAATTGAACCTTTAAATCAAAGATAAATAAAGATTGTTGGTTCATTCTGCAGCATTTGAATGCCCAGGAGACATGGTATACAATCCATGTGGGACAGGCTGTCCCGCAACATGTGTGGATCCGGAGGTTAGGGAAGACTGCCCTATGAAGTGTTTAGAGATATGTGAATGCCCTGAAGGAACAGTACGCGATGGAACAAACTGCGTTGAGCCATCCCAGTGTGGCTGTCCACTGCCTGATGGTGGCTATGCTTCGGTAAGTTAGAAGAACTCAAATCTCATCCTGTCAGCAAAATATGTCATTTAAAGATTATTTTCAAAACGAGAGCACATATATCCAGTGTATCTCTACTAGAAAAGGGACCCTTATTAGCCTGTACAGAGCTTAAAGTTTTGACGGTACACATTTTGACAAACAATGGCTGTGTGTGAACGTAATTAAGAACACACTTGACCGCAAAAAGTCACCATAAGGATTTCATTTTCCCCTCCCCTTTGGTTAGTTAGTTAGGCAGTTAGTAATTAAGTCAATTAAGAAGAAGTTAGTTAGTTGGTAAGTCAGTCAGTCAGTCAGTCAGCCATTCAGTCAATCAGTCAGTCAGTCAGTTAGCTAGTTGGAATTTTACGGCCGGGTTTCCAACCAATAGGTTCAAGTCGAGCCGGCCACGGCCTTTTTTCCAGAGAAAACCTTGCCTTAGGTGTCCAGATTCGCAATGATTTGGGTCTCAAACAAGAAAAGTTAAGACGTGATCACACATATTGCCATTTTGACTATTATTTCAATCTTGGTTCATTGGGGTTTCAACCCCCAGAACCCCATCCCTTGGCTACACACCTGAACTTTGAAAGCAGAGTGAACATGTGATGCTTTAATAAATACAAATAAAATTGCGACATCAACTATATTGTGCGTGTATTCAGACTTCAAGGGCTGTTTCTAAATATGCTTGGGCAGCTGGGCGTTGCCATAAATTTTCTGGTTAATGTTGATGTCATATCAGCACCCTTCTTCAGTTCAATTGGAATAACTATTTGCCAGTTAAACCATGGTTTTTCATTGATTAGAATTTGTGACACGTGGCATTTGTGACATTTAGGGATATTGCTATAGAGTATCTTCCAAATGCTGTATAAAACCCTGTTGGCTATTGGGTTTTTATAGATTACGCTCATGTTTCCCGCCTGTCGTAAGATTCTGAGGCAACTAAAGGGAAGGACTAGGATATCATTTGAACGCATTTGAACGCAATGCACAGTGTACACTGTAGTATACGCGGTGTGTGCACATTCATCGCTCAAGCGCTTCGAGTGTGGTCTAATACGAAATTACATGTACTCCAACCAATTGGCGGCGCCAAAATTTCGAAATTGGGGGGGGGAGAGACTTAGGGCAAAGGAAAATGTAAAAAAAGGTAATAATATAATAATGTGAAAATTTCCGAGCTAAGCGCAAAGCCGAGCCCAAAGCTCACGGGGTGGGGTCCAGGCGGCGAAGCCCTCGGAAGAGGCTCCGAGGTTTTATCATATCATTGGATGAAAAAATAAGTCTCTGGAGATGTATATTATTTACTTTTTCGGTTACCTCAGCTCCTAACTGACCTAACTTGGGGGTCAAGGACAAAATCTGGGAGGTCAAATGTCCCCTCTTGCTCTTAAATGGAACCTACTGCCGTTGTGCGTGATGCTCCGCATAAGCAATGGAGTAGGGAAAACAAGCCAGGGAGCCACAACTGGAAAAAGGGACGTGGCAGGCTCGACTTGAACCAATAGGTTGGAAACTGGGCCGTAAAACTCTATCTAACTAACTAACTTACTAACTAACTAACTCTTGCCCACCGTAGCGCCTCCACTGACTTCAAAATGGTCGCTGGGGAGCGTTATGGTGTCATATGCACATATCACAGTCGTGTTGGTGGGTTAAAAAGGGCTCTATGTGTCATCCAAATCATACCAGCGTACCATCTTCAGTTCTTTAATTCAAGTATCTTTTTTGAGAATTGGTTCCTTTTGTAAAACAATACCTCCGTTGAATGTCACGGAATGCGATGCCACCAAGTGGGCATGTTGTTTCAGATTTTTCTTGTTGGTCTTTATAATATATTATCTAACAAAGTTTCTTCAATTTGATATTTGATATATTTGGACATTTTTATAGGAAAAGATCAAGCTTTTTGTTCTCTCATACTTCCATTATAGCAAACAAAGTTTTCCATCTTCTGTGTACTTGTGTAGTAGTATCAAAATAATAGAAAACAAAGAACATTCTGTACGCCTGATATAGTTCTGTAAAGCTTATGCAAAAGGAAACACAGACTTTCTACACTTAGAAAGCTAAAAAACTATCCACTTTTTTCAAAAAACGTGAGATGATCTAAGGAAAGAAAACAAATTTCGTCACTAGAAACAATCTTTATAAAAAAAAACCGCTTTTCGCACTCTTAAGAAAGTTAGAAAAACGAATAGAAAATGAAAAACCAAATTTCCCAGTGAGTGCACTTTGGTGTCTTCGTACGTAGCCGTGTAAACATAAATGAAAGCTACGTTAGCAATATTGCTGAAAGTCTGTAAAGCGCATATTGGATAATATTCCAGAGTAGTAGTTGCGCTAACAAGGGTAGCGCTTCCGAAATTGCAATATGATTAAGACTGGAAACTTTCAAAAAAAATCAATCGGTTTCTGTCGTTTTTAGGAAGGAGAGGAAGTTATGTTTGAGGACTGCACCTTGACCTGCTTCTGTTTGAATGGAACTCTTGAATGCACGGAGATTGAGTGCGACATTAATGCTAAATGTGATATCAGAGGCGGAGAGAGAAATTGTTACTGCAATGAAGGGTACGTAGGTAACGGAACTTCATGTGAGGCAGGTAAGAATCTTTGTGTTATTCCAAAACATTCAAAATATTTCAACGGTAGATTGCATCTGAGCTAGGGAACTGAAATGTTCTAAGATTTCTCAAAGGGAAGGATACCCCATCCAAACACTGTTAAAAATCGCTGTTAATTAACAGAGCAAAAACTAAAGAGATGCATAAAGATTACAGACATTTTCTGACAAATGTTTGCCAGTATTTTTCAGTAATCTTTATGTGTCTTTTTAGTTTTTTTCTGTTAATTTACAGCGATGTTCAAACAGTGTGCACTTGAACCCCTTACAAGCCCTGCGGTTGGCCATCAAAAGTCATGGCTATAGTTCATTCTCAACATCAGATCAGCGACAATTCTGTTAAACTTTATTTATAACAGTGTTTACAAAGAAAAATGATGAAATGGGAACGCGTGAATGAAAATAGATAAATAGTGGGCAACTTGGACACCGTTATCAAAACCAGCGTTCAGGTTTGCTGTCATAGGGCTCAGAAAGTGCTGTCTTTACACGTTTTTCTTCGGAATGATAAAAATTGTTTTCCTTTCCTTGGCTCTTGACCTTGGCTATTGATTTCATTTCTTTCAGTCATTCAAAAAGTAATCGAATTACACCACGTTCGTTTTTATTATCTTGTAATTTTCTTCTTTATCACAAACTTAATGCAAAGTAAAACACATACGTCATTACGTCCTTTGGCCCATTACGTACAATCGGTAGAAACAGATGCAACTTCTATCAAAATAAAACAGACCAGTCTCACAGATGAGCTGACAAATAAAGCCAGAGTCTTTCCTTCCCAAAATTATTGCACATTTTAAAGTTATCGTTTTTACTGATTACTTAAAATATTGAAACTTCGGAAGGTTAGATACCTGTATGAGATGATCAAATCGATGAATATCCACATATAAAAACTTTATTTCTTAGAAATAAATTTCATTTTCACTTACTTTTCCTTTAAATCATGGTTTAAAAGTTAAATATTTTCTACACCTCAAACACATTTTCCTTTCAATTAATCTGAATTCAGTTTGTATATCAGCACTAAAATGACCTAAACTTTACATTACTTTAACCTGATCTTCGTCTTGTTCATCCTAGCTCCCAAGTTCTGTCAAATATTTGGTGACCCTCATTACAACACCTTTGACAATGTCATGTACCGCTTTGCGGGACAATGCAGCTATATGCTGACGCAGACCTGTGGCAGAATCCGTGGTCTACCAACATTCCGTATCGTTGGTAGTAATGAAGTTACAATGGCTGGTATCTTTTCTACAAATATTCGCTCCATTCGTTTGTCAGTCTATGGGAAGAGCTTCCTTCTTGACAATACTGGTACTGCATATGTAGGCGGTGTATTCATCGATTCCTTCCCCCACTATGATGATGATGGCATAGTCATAACCTACAGCTATCCCAGTTTGGTAAGTAAAAGACAAAAAATGATGCACGTCAGCATTCTGTTCTGGACCTGAAACATCTCTGCACAGTTGTGAAAAGATATTCCATTTAAAGGTCAAGAGAAGCAGTCGCCCCAAAATTATTTTGAAACAACCAATAAATTTTGCTATTTTTCTGTCATTTTTCTTCCAAAAAGCCTTCGGGATATTTTAAGGCTTAAACATTCATCATTCATGGCTAACCAAGATATAACTACATGTAAATTTCACAATTTAGTGAAAAACACATTGTCACATGATTGTCAAAAACCATTCACAAACTAGTAAAGACTACTATTCTTGTTCAAATTGGGGTAACTGTATTTGCCCTTTCAGTGTTTAAAATGTGATCATGACTTAAAGGGCCAAACCTCTCACCCCAAACTACAATTTTGGTACGGGGGTACCGAAATTCTCAATTGGCTCAGCTCTTTGATTGACAGCTAATTCAAACAATGCAGAGTAACAAGGCTTATATTACACAGCATGAACGGTACTGAGAGTGTTTTGATTATATAAATTGAGTTTTTCTATACCCACCTTGAAGCAATAAACTGAGATTGTATCTGGATGAGGATGAATTTCATACAATTGTGGGAGGGGCTTCAGTAAGAAGGGTAGGAGAATTGGTACTGTTTGGGGTGAGAGAACTGGGCCTTTAAAACGAGGTCAAATAAATTTTTGGCCTGGTTGATGATGACGCCCATGCCATCAATTCCTTTATCATGTATCTCTCTCTGAATCAACTGGACCTGGTTCGTGCAAAGGTCTCATTTACATCATGCCTCCTGTCTCTTGTCCATGTCAGAGGACATGTTTAGGTGGAAAACCCCATTGGCTGTGGACATGACATAGCTGTACGATACTGAACCAAAGTGTTAGAAGCATAATCTTCC
This sequence comes from Holothuria scabra, assembly GCA_037179385.1. Classification (NCBI taxonomy): domain Eukaryota; kingdom Metazoa; phylum Echinodermata; class Holothuroidea; order Aspidochirotida; family Holothuriidae; genus Holothuria; species Holothuria scabra. The sequence continues at coordinate 53,092,564 of CM074183.1, read as the reverse complement.
AGTGTTTATATAACTTGACGAAGTTGGTTCAAAAAATTCCTCAACACTGGTCACGTATGTGAAATACCTGAAATTGGGTAAAGTTTTTCCCAATATGTGTTGTTTATTTGGCTACCCCACAGGCTGGTTACCCAATTAAATGGTAAAAACCTCTTGGATAACCCATTAATCAACAATTATTGGGTAAAGTTTAACCAGTTTCAGGTATTTGACATACGTGACCCTGGCAGTGTTGGTAAGTTTTTTTTTAACCAACTTTTTTATTAGAGTGTAGACATATGACTGTATGGTGTACTGGCAGTAAATACAACTTTTATCTCGTCGTCCCGTCTTAGCCTGAATTTGGTGGTATATTTATACATCAGCCCCTCACTTTTGGGTTTTAGGCCAACAGATCGTCCTTCAAAATAATGTTAAATGGCATGACCAGTTCCCAAACTTAGTCTGAAGCAGGCGCGTAGCCAGGACTGTGTCGGGGGGGTTGGGGTTGGTGTCATGGGGGGGGGGCGGGGGAACGACATGAGGGAAAAGTCTAAGCTGGATAGAGAGAAAACACCGCAATTTTTAGGTTTTTTTTGCATTGCAAGGTTGGGTCATGGGGGGTTCTGACCCACCCCTCCCCCCCCCCCCCCCTGCGTGGCTACGCCACTGGACTTTGAGGCAACGGCTAAATATCTTTCATAATATTTTAGGACTTCAATATTTCACATTCTAGGTAATCCAAGCAGTTACTCCAAATAAATTACAATTTTGCAGAAAAATACTGTCACATGATTCTCAACAGCCAAACCAAGAACAGGACATATGCTCTCTAATTCAGGTTGGGGGACTGTATTACCTCCTTTTAACCCCCGGTCACACAACAACGAATTAGGATAGGATTCCGTTCCGATTTTGTGAGTCTCTATTACAAAGAACTCAAAATTTGCCAACTTGTGTAAATCTATGAGTTGAACCGCAGGACTATGGAGATTACATTTGTGCTACTTGATGAGGATGTCACATCGACTGACAGAGTTTATCAGACTAAGCTGTCCGACAAAAAAATGACATCTGACATCTCATGGAAATCATACATGTACACTAGTTGACAAATTTTGAGCTCGTTCCGACTAGAGACTGAGACGATTTTAACACTAAACTCCGATTCAAATTGGTTGTAGTGTGACAGCGGCTTAACCGAATCAGAGTAGATAACATAATGACAAAAATGTACACCAAACTTCCGGTCCATATTGAACCGGAAAAAGATGAAATGGGCACTGAACCGAAAAAGGATCAAATATTTGACTAGAAGTGGTTCATGTTTGACCCCCAAAAAAAGGGTTCATTTTGAACCGAAACTAGTCAAATTTTTTAACCTTTTTAGGTTCAGAGCCCATTTGATCCTTTTCCCGTTCAATTTGAACCGGACGTTTTTAGAGTGTACGATATACTTTACTGTTTATGTGTTTACAGATGATAATGGCCGACTTTGGAGTGAACATCAAGTATAACTTCCTTGGAAATGGTTCAGCATCCATTGAAATACCTCCTTGGTACTTCGGTAAACTTTGTGGTCTATGTGGCAATGCAGATGGTGAAACGGACAATGAGTATAAACTGCCGAATGGAAACATTGTAAGTGAAAAGTAAAACTGGTTCTTAAATTATCTTAATGTTTCATTTAAGAGCTTGTAAATATTTAATGTGGACGGAAATCGTGTAATGTAGGCTAATCTTTTACAATATGCAACAAGATTCTAATGTGCTAATTCAAAAGGCAGCTCTATTTAAAATTAGTTGTGCAAACCTGTGACTTTTATTCATGATTAACGATCCATATGGTGTCGATACCTCCTTCAAGTAAGGCATATTATTGGGAGGGTTTCGGATTACTACTTTGCTCTTGATTTCTTTCCAGTATCACCATAAACGTTAATGGTAATTGAAATAGGTCTTTTCATTATAAAATAATCTATTGAACAATGATGTAAGTAATTCCACTGTTCATGTCCATTCTCAATATCTTAATTATTCATTTGCACTGAGGTAAAATGTTGGAACTTTGACTAACCTGGTTGGTTTGAATTGGTCCAGTATAGTTGATCGTAATATCCTTTTTGTACTGATTAACACTGTATGATATTGTAAGGCCTATTTTTTGAGTATGTGCGTAGTGTACGGGCCTCACACAAAGTTTTACGATATCCGAGCGGTGAATACGGCGAAATACTGAATAAAAGGGATGACAAGTTCTTGGACAGTTCACAATAATTTTATTAAAACGCTTTGTTGAACAATTCTGGATCCAAATCTAACGGGGAATACGAATTATATTACTAATTTTATGAGGGAGTCCTAAATACAGGTCTGGTTGAGTTGACGGGCCGAATCCAGCTGAACTCAAATAACCCTACGAGCTCCGTATAACTAAAATTACTAAATGTTCTACTGATCCTGATTTGTCAATATGGTAAAGTCATCTGCATAAGCTATAATACAACTCTGTGGTTGGCTAAATTAGACATCAGATCACGCAGTGCCTGCACACGACATGCGTGCGCGCACTTCTAAGCGTGATTCAGTGACGTAGCATAATTTGTCGTTACGTAGTCAATCTTGTCATGACGTAACCAGACAGTCATAACCTAGAAGGTGACCTTCAACATAAAGTACAGCTAACATGAATCTCACTATAATAGATTAGTGCAATCACCTACAAGTCATGAAAAATACTAAATGTTTTAGTATTGTCAGATATTACTTTAAATACGTCTCACAATATCCTTTTTTTTATGTGATCTTGAAAAGCTTACTTTTTGTATAAAGAGATTGTGTTGAATGTGGTACTTGTAAACCTTTCATGAGTTATTTTCAACATATCATATTTTATTAGTCAACGGAATTTGAAATGGCTTAAGTTGGGGATGAGGGTAGTATCAAGAGGACCAGAAATGTTTCGATGTTTGTAAAATTACAGGAAATTGTTCATTCACGACAAGATAAGAAAATATTATTGTCTGTGGGTGTGGGAGCTGTCTAGGAATTCTTTTTAACACTAGTGTTCGTATTTTTAGAATTCTCAATCTATTCAATCGAAAGTACCCAGTGGTCCCTAACAGGCGAGTAGCCAGGATTGTGTCATGAGGAGGGTTTTGGTGTCATGGGGGGGGGGGGGGGCACGATATGAGGGAAAAGTCAAAGGATAGAGAGAAAAACCGCTATTTTAGGTGTTTTTTGCATTGCAAGGTTGGGTCTTGGGGGCGGGGTTCTAACCTCCAAAACCCTCCCCGTGGCCACGCCACTGGTCCGTAATTTAAATCTTTTGTATTTAAAAAAAAGATAATCCTGAAAGTTTGTTTGCTACTATAAAGGTAATGCACTTGGGAGTTTGATTCGTTTTTTCTTGACACAAACTTCCCCTTACTACACCATTTTACCTAATAAACATCCCCAACAGACCTACGAATGAATTTCATTTTTATTGCCAAGATTACTTTAAAGTGTAATCTTATCTAGCTTCATACTAAACCTAGCGTCTTACTTCACTCATAAGAGTCATATTTTTTGTCTGCAGGTGTCTTCACCAGTCGAATTTGCCAATGAATGGAATGTAGGGTACTGTCCATCTACTGCTCCAGTTAATCCAAAACCTTGCTTAGAGAATCCGGAAGCTTTTGTCTCAGCTAAGGATAACTGTTATTTTCTTGTGTCTGAAAGTGGTAAGTAACTGACAGCATCAATTAACGGCACCGACTATGAATCGTTTGTCACCCTAGACAGTTACAATCGTACAATCTTCTTACTTCTAGCATCGAGTCCTGGCCGGGTCATACCGAAGACTTTTAAAACGGAACCTACTGTCATTGTGCTTGGTGCTCAGCATAAGCAATGGAGTAGGGAAAACAAGCCAGTGAGCCACAACTGGTAAAAAGACCGTGGCCGGCTCGACTTGAACTAATTGGTTAGCAACTGGGCGGTAAAACTATCTAACTACTTCTAGCATCTCCCACAGCTATCTAAAACTCATCCAGTTATCAGGACAATCAGGGCATACCCGACTGAACATACAAGACCCTGTGTAATCAGAACTCTTTCAGTGTGTTGTGTTAGGCCTACATGAGCTACTGCATTTTTAATTTGATGTCACACAAAGAGCTGGGTCAATTGAAATTTTTGATAGGCTCTGAGTTAATTGGTTGTCTGGGGTGACGAAATGACTGCTTTTAATGCACCGACTCGATCGACTGCTACCCGACGGGTTCTCACTCCGGTCAGTTGGATCGTAGTCGGTGCAGTGCAGTCAGTGTGTGTCAATCTTTCTCTACGCTCCCCGATCACGTGTGAATTGTATTGAACAGAGCTATAGGTATACAATAAGGGGACCGGAATCCCGAATTCGATATGTACCTCGGAATTTGTTCACCCGGCATTTTTCGTTTGGAAAGTTAAATCACAAAACACGAATGGGAACTAGGGACCTGTGAAATATTCCACACAGACTGTAGGTTATAGTCTACAGCGATGCAACGTACAAGATTCAAATATCTCTTTTCCTACTTCTTTGGGAAGCAGTTTTAAGTTCGGTTTCGCCGAGCGGCCCTTTGCCAGAGGGTCGGTAGGACTTTAGAAAAAGAAATATCCCCTTTCCTTTGACAGTCTCTACGGCCATAACGCACCTAACAGTAGTTCACAGCTCCGTAGAGCTCAAAGAAAAATCCTCGCATCGTTTCGTGTTTAAATTTACAGCTGAATGTATGGTAAGTGTATAATGAAATTCAATATGAAGTTTTCTTATGGACTACTGTTCCATTAATGCATGCACTTCGAAATTACGATGAATTAATCTCTGAAAACATGCATACTTTTGGAGTCTGCAAATGGGGAAAGAGTTTTTTAATAGTGCTTATTTTAAATAAACCCTATAGCGTCGCTGTGAAAATGAACATTTTACATCCAATTTGGTTCATTCATCCGCAGATTAATTCAGAATTTGTTTAGGATGACGCTTACAATCTTTAAGTAAAAATTGTAAATACAGTCCAGGAAATAGACCATCCTTCCCCCACCTAGTCAAAAGGTTACTTTCTTTACTCCAACCTACCGCTGTAATTTTTTTGTACCAATAATAGGCCTACCATTTAGTGTGAACATCTTTGCTAAATTGTTCCCCATGTACAGGTCCTTTGTCACAGTGCTATGATTTTGTGGATCCTACTCCTTACTATGAAGCCTGCCTGTTTGATCTGTGCGCCATATACCCCTACACAGAGTTTATGTGTGACAGTGCTATGCACTACGTGGAGGCTTGCTCTCGTGCAGGAGGAAGACCTAGAAACTGGAGAGAGCTGGTACCTGATTGTGGTAAGTGATTGTCCTATGATATAAAAATATCATTGTCCTAACGGATTTAGCGTATCTTACCTTGGAATGTGTTTGCCCCCTCCCCGGGGAGACTTCTCCTCTTCAGCACCTTGTTCGGTTATCTGCTTAGCAGGCTGTACGGCATATTCCGTGTTCCGCCAGGGTTTTTAAAGCTGCCGAACCGAGAAAACAAAATAGTTGGGTACTTGTTTTGTTGTGGGGCTGTATGTAAAGACTGCAACTCATTTTTGCCCACATTTTTCTTTTTGTGTGTGAACTTGGATAAAGAAACCAATTTTGGTAGTGGCCATCCACTGATCAGTCGAACAGAGAGGTGTTGTGCCCGAAAGAGTTTGGGAGTATAGACCATTTTGAGTAATAGAAGCATAGATCTGCACCTAAGATGCAAACAGAGAAGCGGTGGTATTTTTTCATCAATGCACAAAATTCATCGATGAAAATTTTCTGGGATGAGGGATGCAAAGACATGCTCTCTTAAAGAATCTCTTATTGAAAAATCCCACAATAAATCTATGCCCGTCGTGATTATGTACTTAGCTGCCTTTTATGCACGGACCGCGGAGTCGGGGGTCTTGGGGGCTTTAGCCCCCCCCCCCCTTTCTGCCGTGTTTTGAGCCGCCGTAGTGCTATTGTATTGTTGAACATATTGAGACGCTTTGGTGATAAGTCCCACACTTCAAAATTCGCTCCTCTGCTCCTGTTATGTAAGACATTGTAGTACGGTAGCCTAAATCTCAAGGAGATGCACTTGGGGACTTTGACTCCTGGTTAAACCCTAGTCAGGGTAACCCTTCCGCCGATGGTATGGGTAACCCTGACTTTTTCATGCCCCTCGACGTCAGGGAGCAGATAGCGCGATTTTGACTTCAAATGAGGGTGGAGCATCCAACCGAAACATATGTAGTTATCACAGCTCTGCGGTATCATTCATTGGTCATCTAAAGATCAGTGCTATTTTTAAATCAAGGGTAATTTCGTAAATGAGTCCTCTAGTTGTACAAAGGCCTATTTGTTCTAAAGCTGCAAAAATGCAATGTCGGCTAGTTAACTGGTCCACCCGAAGGTGCTTCAGTCCGGCGCGGAACCGATTTTGTGGTAAGTCTATGCCAAGTGAGAGGAAAGCCGGAGTGCCAGGAGAAAAACCCACGTTCATCGAATGGGATTTGAACCCATGCACACGTGAAATACATTGGTACACAGCAATTCTAAAGCGTCGAGAATAGTATTTATACCGATACTTTTTCTAAAGTCCTCCCGACTCTCTGGCAAAGAGCCGTTCGGCGAAATCAAACTTTAAACTGCTTCCCAAAGAAGCTATACGTTCACTGAAGGACCACACTTGACCACCCTCACGACCCTCAGATCATTTACATCATTGGTCTGTCATGTATGACTCCATTCTAGACTGGCTGAAAATAACAGATACTACACATGATCTTAGCCAAAGGGCCTAGCGGCGATACTTTTTCTTAAGCTCCAAAGCGATACGAAAGTTGGTTAAAAAAAACTTAACAACACTGGTCACGTATGTCAAATATCTGAAATTGGCTAAAGTTTACCCAATAATTGTTGGTTAATGGGTTATCAATGAGGTTTTTACCACTTAATTGGGTAACCAGCCTGTGGGGTAACCAAATAAACAACACATATTGGGGAAAACTTTTCCCAATTTCAGGTATTTGACATACGTGACCAGTGTTGGTGAATTTTTTAACCAACTTTTGAAGAGTGTATGCAGTCATCATTTTATGAGCTAAACGTCTCGGTTATATTAGGATCAGAAACGAAGTTCTTTTTCATTAGTGCTCCCCATTGGCTTAGAATCCCAACAATATGAATTTTCATAGAAGATGAGCGTTCTCTTCCCTGATAGGCGCACCAAACTTGTTTAGTTTGTGGAGTCGCTTTTGTCGCTATCTGCTTCTTGACGTCGAGGGAACCATGAACAAGTCAGGGTTACCCATATCCTCGACGGTTAAACCGCAATGTATTAGAGAAGATTAATAAGTCTTATTATAAGATAATATAAGTTTACCTGTTCAGCTGCATTAACAGTCTCCATTGTTTATTTATACAATACTTTTCAATATTTTTAATTAGTTATCTCTGTGGCTTAATTTGGACTTAACTTGTATGTTTGGCTCTTCAAATGAGTAATATGGCAACAGAAATTAACTAAAATTGGGATGAATAGGCAAATAAACCACTTTTAAATTGGCATTGACAGAAAAAAGCAACGACTTGACTGCGAAGTTTATTTCATGGGTAGACACTGGAAAGGTGGGTGTGACCGTAACCAACCCTCCCGAAGGCCCTAAAAATAGTGGACATACAGGGAACCCTTTTAATAAGACTTTCATTCTCTTGCGTTTTTCATAACTCAAAGAGCATTAAAGCAAGTTAAGTAAACAAAATCGTTGGATCAGTGGCGTAGTCAATGGGGGGGGGGGGGGCAAGTTTCCCCCTGGAAAATATTTTGGGAAATTCGTGGAATTTGGGGAAATTTTAAGTTGACGAAATAAAACTTCCTTTTCCTATTTCTTTTAAGTTTTCTCACTTTAAGTAATCGTGAAACATTTCTCATGCATAACTCGCGAATTTCCATGCAACGTATTTCCCCAGATCTCATCTGTGTCACTGTAGCATGAAGCGCGCTTGACTCGAGTTCCGCAGAAATGCCCTCTCTAGTACAGCGGCGTGAATGTTCTCTGGTACACATGCAGGGTATTTTGATCAGTTCAGCGTATACTGCGAAACGCTGACAGGTTATAGGATCGGAACATAGGATACCATCATCGAGCTAATTCCTTACGTATTGTTGAGCTAATGTTGTGTTCATCAACTTGATGCACTATTGGATAATACGTTGCTAATAAATATTAACATAATCATAGCCTCGTGAACGAAATATTCCCTCATTGAATTATCACAATTTCCGTTTGTTTTCAGCAATACATACCGGTAGGCCTTAGAGTTTCCAATTTTTCCTTTATATGTATATTGTGAACAAATTGTCTCCTTAAAAGTTTTCAGGAAAAGAAAAACATGGCATTCTACAGTAAGCATGCAGTAATGAGTCACAGGAAGTGTCGTTTCCTGAAATCTAGGGGGTTTTCAGCGAAATTTCCCCGGGCGCGACGCTCCGCGCGAACCTATGGTTGCGCTCCGCGTATTACTCTCACCCGTTACTAAGGATGACAACGCCCTGGGGGTGGTGGTGGGGGGGGGAGTTTAAGCATTTAATGGCCTCTCATCCTACAAGCTAGTACCGGGCAGTTTATAGACTGATCTTACTCTGTGTTTAACCATGGACAGAGCTAAAAACAATAGCTTACCGTTGTCTAGACATAATAACCCCGCAAACCTGGAAAAACGTATGATGTTTACCTTATTTTTAAAGGACTGGTTCGGAAAATTAATCTATTTAATCTGTTTGAAAAATTAATCTAATTAATCACTGGGGATAGGGGGTGACAACGGGCCCACGATGAAATTGTCTTAATCCTATGTATAGCCCTATAGTAGGCAGCTTCAGGATCTTGTAGGCCATGTATTAATTTAGGCAACATTACAAGACGTCATGATGATCTTGTTATTATCATAAATTTACGTATTTTGTATGTAATACATGCACCTTGACCTTGAAAATATACTGAAACTGAAAATATACTGAAACTGAAACGTTTTGGGGAAATTTTCGAGCTTTGCCCCCTGGAAAATATCCTAGCTACGCCACTAAGTTGGATCATGATGGTTGAATGAAGTATCTCTGATGATTTTCTTGTGTCTGCAAAACGTTTAGATAAGTAAAACGGGTATGTTTCCGATTTGAAACAGACATGAGGTGTCCAGTAAATTCAACATATGGCAGTTGCAACAGCGGATGTCCAAAGACATGTAGCAATCCTGAAGGCCTGAACCACTGTCCAATGAACTGCCTTGAGACTTGCGAGTGTCCACCTGGGTATGTCCTTGATAATGACCGCTGTGTGCGTCTATCTCAGTGTAGGTGTCCTGATCCAAACGGTGGAATGGTGTTGGTGAGACATATTTTTATACATGTTTATTTATTTTATGTCCCTGATAGATCTTAAAATGATGCCCATATTTAGCCAGAGTTTAATGATACCTTTAAACTCTATTGAGTTCCTCAAAATGTTGCTGCGCATACGAGTATTTAAAAAAGGTTAGAACTTAAAAATAGAATTAGAACTTAAAGGGGTGGCATAGCCAACCACCATTTTTAGAACATCAGCTAAATATAACGAACCATTTTACATGCTTTAAAAGAGTCTTTCATGATAGTTAATAAAGCGAAATGTTGCTTTTTAAAATTGAGTCTTTCATCTAAGACAATGTGAAAAATAACCCCTTTTTCATCCAGTCTAGAACAAAGGTTTGAGGGCTGAAAAGAGTTGAATTTTGAGTCCTCTCGGGAGCATGGCTCCTTTTCTCTAGCAGAGCTTCTTTGGAAGTGGTACATTTCTAGTTTCGCGTCTCGGCTCTTCGCCAGAGAGTCGAAGGGACTTTAGGAAAAACGAATGAGTGAATGAATGAATGAATCATTATCAAGTAACTAAAAGTTCTCCCGAAAGAATCAAACATAAATTAGAACACATGAATTCGATAGTGGGTGACTGCAGCAGCCCTTTAATTAAAATGAAATTTACAACTAGAGGACGCATATAACACGAAAATACCCAATTCCACTGTTGAAAGCAATCCATTCAACTTTACCTAGCAACTGGATCTATTGGATTAAAACTGCATTAATTTTGGTGAAAATGGTAACCGGGGAGGCAAGGGAAAAGTTGAAAAAAGAAGGTACACGAGAAGCGATATGAAGCTCAATTAAGTTAGTACAAAGAGCGAGTGTATATCGAATTAAGCGTTTGGTATCACTCCTGAGGGCACCAAACCGCGCCGACACACACTTAGATTTCATCAAATGCAATTTAAAAGGTGTACGAGTCCGGACCCTAACTTCTGCTTACTTGGACCTTCCTATTACATCTTTTACTTGAAGGGCAACAATTTCTCGACTGTGCACATAACCCATTTCCTATTATGGTAATCCTCCCTCTACTACTACTATAAAATCTAATCCAAGACTGAAAATTATAAAGGAATACCACTATTCTTTAATATAGCCTGGAACTGTTCACGTTGACGAGGAGTGCACCTTCAAGTGTAAATGCGTCGATGGAGTCTATTCATGCTTTAATATCACATGTGATGTTAATACAGTATGCGAGCAGAGAGGTAGTTTCCGGGATTGTTACTGCAACGAAGGATACGAGGGTGATGGTCAAGAATGCTCCACAGGTGAGTCATTGCCTACTTTTCACAACAGTAAAATAAAGTGTTAGTAGAAAATGACAACTATTTTTCACTTTGATAAAGAACAGTTACCATTTTCACATTAATAAACCCGTTACGGAGTTGTTTTAATTCCCCCTTTTTACCTGGGTTATTACAAGCAAGTTCAACTGATGGACTACGTTCGTATTCGTATGACCAGGGAGGGGGCCACTTGACCAGAACGACCGCCACTTGACTGTTCACAATTCAGGCTCATCAAGAAACTACTTTCATTTATGAAATCTAGTGTACGGAAGAAAATGCTGCGTGTCAAACAAAGGATTCTACCACGAATGGAAGAAAGTAACCACAGTCCTTCTTTCCATTAGACTAATAAATCTACCTAAGATTTGAATATTTTAAAACAATTCGACCCAACTCCCACCCTCTATCCCCGCCAAACCATGTTTCAACGAATGTCTTTGCTCTGAGCAATTAAGCATCCTCCATGTGTGTTTTACAAAAACTGCCAAGTTTGACATCTTGCCGTTGTAACAACACTTTTCAAGTACTTTTGACCTTTCTTCACATATCATTGACTTGGGTGTTAGGTTTGTGGGATAAGACTTTGGTACGTCTCGTTTCACCAACGATTTTTTAGGCTGTGCAAAAAAGAAGCATACCACAAAACATATCCCATAATCCTTTGTATTTACTATGCACAAAAGGGTAACTTTATTGTCCAAGGGACACCACAACATCATTCTTCGTGCTTCATGCTTGATATTACAAATTTTTCAAGTATGAAATTCATCTCTGGTTTAAGAAAAAACACTACCTCTTGTCATTCACATTTCCAGTGTTCAGATCTCAATGCGTTGAGGAAACTTTTTAATAATTTAGTTGCACACCTTAATCATTGGGAGAAGTAACATTCATTTCATGTTTCAGGATCTATCGTTTATTGTCGATTTATACATGCATAGAGGGAGAGGGTGGATCGTGTTGCTCTTCGCGTGAGGGCGGGGCTTGTAATTATGGTAGTCGGTGTGATACGAATCCATAGTTGATGCTGTCCTCTATGGGGACAATCCCACCGCACACACACCTCCCCTTCCGTACTTGCATTTGTTAAAACGAACAAAGTTTTGTGTAGCAGTTATTCTGCCAGGTATTAAAGGCTGTCTTCAAAGGAACATATTGAGTTGTTATCTACAACTTAACGAGGGTGTTGGGGTATTACCAGTTGATAAAGCTTGTAATTTGCATAATGGCCAAGTCACGATAACAATGGTTAGCTAAGTGACAAGTAAAATTTTGAACTTTTTGTAAACTGGCTTGTAACGATTTTTTACATGATTTGAAAAAAGTGTCTTGTTCACGAATGTTTTTAACAACCAAATTGAATCCTCCATAACTCACTCGTGAATGATTTCTTTGTGCGTATGATATTTGAATTGTCTAATTGTGACCGTTTGTTATTAAATGTGAAGAAAATTTCACAGATTTTCAAAAAAAAATTGGTGACTTTTACGAATCAACTTTTTGCACCGTGACCAATTAAAGTAGCATAAATGAAACGTCATTTGATCTTAAATTCAGAGTGTGTAACGTTCGGTACTCTCAGCTGTCCTCAAGATATTAATCAACGAGTCTTTATAATTATACTAGTCCAATGAATGTGCATATGTATAAATATACTTTTGTCAAGTTGTGGATTAAAGTGAGGTTTTTCCAAAAACTAATGCTTCAATATTGTCTTGCAATTCTCTTCGAAACAGGGGTAGAGGGGCGGTGTGAACCACACTGGTACACCCCTCGTCAGGGTTCCTGTTACGGATTTTATGACACACCAAAGTCATTTTACGAAGCCGATGAAGTTTGTAGAGAGAACTATGGGAACCTCGTCTCAATCAGTGATGCGAAGGAGAACGCCTTTGTAACACGACTGTCTAACAATGAACGCACCTGGATAGGCGGGCTGAGAAATGTCTCGCTTGGTAAGACCATCCAGACTGTTTATTATATGATTTTGGTGGAAAAAAGTCACCTATAATCTCCGCTGAAACCATGGTTGTCAATTCTGGAGGACAGGGGTACTTGTCCTCCGAAATTTTTAAAAAATACTAGTTGGCTTTAGATTTATACACGGTTATTTTGACAATGAGAATTGGCCATGTCCCCCACATTCGAGTCAATATTGACGCTTCTGACCAAAACAAATGAAACAAACGTCCCATAAACAAATCGTGCAAATGCTTTTATGACACTCTAGCTAGCCTCTTTCCCTCCTTTCAACCCAGTCCCTTTTAGATGTGAAAAACGGCAATTAATGTAACAACATTGAAATGGAGGAAGGGGTTTAAATCATTTACTTTTACCGGGGATTGTAGAAAGTCTAAACATTGATCGTCTAGATTATTTGTTTTCTCTCTTTCCTCATAAGAAATAAAAAAAAATTGAACAAATAAGATTCTTTAAAATGAACAAAAAAGAAAGAAAGTAGTCTAAAAAGCCTTAAAGGCTTAACAAGAAGATCCACTCCCCCAAAAAGCAGAAACAATAATTAAGAAAAGAAGAAGAAAATGTCATTAAAACAATACAAGTTAATAGGGAAAAAACATTGTGAAACCATTTCAAACATACTTAAGTACCTTATCGTTGTATAGGATGTAATATAGGATTGAACTATGTAGGTATAGGTCCTACCCCTCTGTCAGTTCGGTTGAATCATCACTTTCAATGTTATTTTCTGAAAAAATGTATGGTGGAACATTTATTGTAAAGTGTTTCCATTTCCCAAGCGAGGGTGATCGCATTCACTGAGGCCTAGCAAAAGTAGCAAATTATTATATAGAGAGCTTTAAGGCTTGCAATGAATACCAGAATAGGTCTGCTGTGTATTGAACCTTGGATTAATCTTAATGAAGAAAGAACATTACTGGTACTTGCATTATAATTACATCCTTTTTGTGCCGAGTGGTACACAAGGCCTTAACAACCTTTTTTGAAACTACTCCATTCCTTGCCTGAAACCTACCTTCATCCCAAGTTCTCCCTCCAAACTCTTTCTTTCCACTCAAACTGTTCTCTGCCATGTTGGTTTTAGTGTACCAACCTATCTTCAACCTTCAGGTAGCCGCATGTCAATGAAGACAAACTTTGTCCTTATCTTCCCCGGCCCCAAAGCGTGCAGCCCAACCAGTTGCATCTTCGTCTTGTCACTGAAAGGCTGATTTTGGGGGTGATGTCACTAAGTTACTGGTACTAGTATCCTATAAAACAATTGTTAACAAAAAGAAAAAATAGTTTTAAAGGATTTTTCTCACATCAAGTTTGATTTTTTTGTCAGGAGTATGTCGTTGACTAACAGGGGTACTGGTAAATACAACACCATCTTTAACAAAAACAGAGAATCAATTTTTTATGAACTTGAAAACGAATGGCTAAAAGCAAGTTCTATGAATGGTTGGTTCACTGGACACTGAGGGCACGCGATTGTAAGTATATTATCGCTTTTCTTTCATTGTTTAGATTCTGCATGGAAGCAAACAGATGCCAGCTACTCGTTTAATTACATAAGGAAGGAGATGCCTTCTGGAATTCACCGGATTGAATTTAGTGTCAGAGCCAGAAAGAATGCCCACATTGCTTTGAGTCCCTACGATAGTGACAATCCAGATATGTATGAAATAGGTGAGTTTTGTTTGTTTTACTATACTAGCACTTTCAAGTAAAATCCCATTGCTTAGGTCATAAATATTCTACGTCAGCTTTGAATTTATTAACATTGATTCGGATTCGGTCTTGTGGATTAAACTTGCAAATACTATTAGAAAAGTGTTTGGTGTTAATAGAGGTTAGATATGTGAAGAAGAGTTTTAATAACCATTCTACTAAAGCTTGCATGGAAATTGAGTACTTTTCAGGATAAAGTAGTTAAATTCGTTACCTTTTCAACCCCAAGTGAACGTGAAACAAGTACAGTAGATAAAACACTTAAGCATTTCAAAAACATCTACAAAAAATACTTCTTCGTAATGCTGTGTCTCCGGAGTTTGAAGCAGGAAAACGTTGAAGACCCGACATTTATACTGAAACCAGAAAGCGTAAAATGGCTTAATACGTCTTAACCGAAAGGATCTCTTGTTAAACAGACGTTTTTCGGTCAGATTTACCCTTTTAGGGATATCATAGTGTTTTGTGATGTTTTAAAAATTTGACTTCTTTTGATCTTGCATCGCCTTCCAAAAACTGAATAGCAAAAACTAGGAAGAAATAAAATGCCCTGAACTGATTACGAAACGGCAACATTCGGAGAAGCCGTCTGTTTTCTATTTAGTAGAGGAAGGTTCATTGTATCATCCCTTACATAAGAAGACCTCAACGCCACCAACGGCATAGAATTTCAGTGTCTTACAATAAAAACGCTGCACCTTAAGAAAGGAAAGTAGCTGTCCTGCTGTCTTCCTCTCTTTTTTAATATCATTCCATGCGGTCGAACCTTTTTCAGACACGTCTACTTTCATTTCAACTTATTAAAGGCGATGCATCCACAGCAATCATTTGAGAAGTCTCTTAACTGTGCGTATTTTCATATTTCTGCATATCTCAGTGATTGGAGGGTGGAATAATGCAAAGTCGGTGATAAGAAGGTGTAAAGGCTGCAATCCCGAGGTGGAGGTTGATACTCCGGGTATATTGAATCCCAGACTGGATATCAGGTTTTACATCTCATTTAAAGGTGGGGTGATTGAAGTAGGTCTACTTGGTGAGGAGCCTTTTATGAGTTGGACTGATCCAGATCCGATTGACTGTAACTATATTGGCTACACTACTGCCTTGAACAGTGGACGCTGGAAGTTCTACAGTGAGTAACACCAAACCTTTAACATAAAACTAAGTCATTACAATATAGAAAAGTGGTTTAAAGAACATGAAGAAAGCTTAAAGGGGCTCATTGAGTTAACATTGATAACTCAATGAGAGTGTTTAAGGGTCAGCAACGCCCAAATATAGCATAAGGAGTCAGGTTTCAAATCCAAGAGTAATAGAAAAATTAAAAATCTGTGATTTGTGGTGTCCTGACTTGAAACGGTTTTGCTCATAATTTGAAAGAAAAAAATGTCTGGTCACCAATTCTTGAAAACTGGACTAAACCTTTAAGTACTCACTCATGAAACAGTTATCTGTATGTAGGATATAGGGATTGGTTAAGTTTGATGATTTGCCATTATTATGTGGAGAAAACTTGACAGGTTTGAAAAAAATTAAATTTGGTTAACCGTGTAACACATGTAACGGCTTTAAGATGGATTTTTCTTCTAAATTGATTATATCAAAGCCGCACATCTTTGTGAAACATTTATCTTGGATGTAGACAAGTCTTTGGGAAAGAAAGAGGAGCAGTAACATTTGCTCCAATCCAACAATCCCAGCACATGAAAGGTGTATAATAATTATGGTACATGCAAATTGCGATGCATCCTATTTAAAGCCATCTCTTAAAATTTTAAAATTTTTTTTGTATATTGAATTACTTTGAAGAAGGGACTCATGATCAAGGAAAAAGGGAATTTAGTATGAAGTTTAAATAGGTTGCATTATTACATGCTACAATTGTCCAAAATAGACGTGAGCGAATTCATGAAGGCTTATGTGTAGCACATGTCTTTAACATTTCACAGATGACATGTTTCATTTTTGGTGTTCTCTACCCACAGATGAATTTGTTTGGTTGAATGGTGATCCTTGGGTTTACGAAAATTGGCGACGTGGAGAACCAAGTAATCACAATGGTAACGAAGGTTGCATTGAAATCAACTACATCTCAGAGGGACTGTGGAATGATATCCAATGCAGACTGAGAAAACCTTTTATTTGTGAAAACCCAAATCTGCTGGGTAACGACCAACCATACCTTCCTATCCTTCCTTAAGAACAGCACGTACTCAGCTTTACTGATCCCAAGAGGGAATTTGGTAGAAATTTAGATCAATTTTCAAACTGAAAAATTTCTAATGTAGTTACTGCCAGCAAAGTATCGCAAAGTATAGTAATAAGTATCTATTTCTTACTCCAAGATTAGGATATTTTACACTGAAATAAGAAACCAACGTAAGTTAAAATCATGCCATTTTTCAAATATTTTACTAATACGTTTTTTTTAAATATTTACAATTAACAAACAAAAGTGAATCTAAACATTAACATCGAATAATTTGTAAGATATCTCTATTAATCTGTGTCCTACCTGCATAAAAGAAACCTGTTAAGCTAGATAGAAAACTGATTTTCTGAGCCTGAAAATTGGAACAAAATTGACCGAATTTTGGCACAACTTCCCAGTGCATGATGTAAGCAATTTACTCAATCAATCAATGAAGTTATTGTATCAGTACAATGTGAAGTAGTCTTTTGTCAGCAAATTAATCAGGGCAGCCTATAACCATCATTTTTACATGAGGCTTAACGCAAAAAAAAAATAAACCACAAATGCTTTCTTTCTTTTCAGTATTACCAGAACATCATCAATTAACATCTGTCTCTTATCTATAAAAAGTTAAAATAAACTGAAATATAATTTACAAGTAATTTTTGCAACTGTGTTTCATTTGAATCTTCAATTACATCATAACCACCATTGCTGTTGAACTTTTTTTTTCGAAGCTTTATGCATGTAGTTCTTTCCAACAAAGGACTAAGCCAATCCACATTTTTGTAAAGAAAACTTCATAATTAAACTTTCAACTAATAGACCAGGCGGAGAAGGTGGGGGGGGGGGGGTATCGTCACGCGAAAGCGAAATTTATGAGACCAAGTGGATTTGGTCAATTTTGGTCGCTGATTCCAAAAATCGAGGGTATACGTGCCATATCCGGGCTTTTCTGCGCCAGTTTGACGTTTAAACTTTAAAGGGCGCCCTCTATTTATCAAAAATCTCGTTTTCTCCATAAATTTACGGTCCAGTCATTAACTGATGTGAGATTTGGCTCTAAAATTCTCTAAATATAATGTCAACTGATAAATAAGGGGAAATATTAGTATTCATATTAATATGCTAATTAGATAAGGTTAAAGGTCAAGTTATAATGTTAGCAGAAAAATAGGCCGAGGGTTTGAGTCATGGAAAATTACATCAAAATAGACCTGCCTTACACCCTACAAACACAATAGATACTCATTTTAGAGCATGTGGCAGGGCTGGCGCTGTCTGACGACCCCTTCCTTCCTCATCTGGGAACAATGGACCCCTTTTGAAGACTTAAAGTGTATAACTGTAATGCCGACAACTAGAGCTGTGCTGGTCATCGCACGGTCGTAGGTTGTAAGTTGATTTCTTTCTCCAGTTATTAATTAGATACAATACATACAATTGTAGAAATGGGGGACAGATGTAGTACTAGTCATATCGAAAAGTTTCGATTATTAACCTCACAAATGCGTTACATTGCATGGGCGTTTGGTTATTGTTCGGTTTTTCGCTTAATGTAGTGCTCGGGGTTGTGATTTAAGGTCTGGCAAAATTTGGATTTGTAATATCCATACTATTACACACACAGTGAATACTTTTTTGATTGGGCACACCTTTTAATTTTGTCGTAAAACATTAATGTATGGGAATTTATATCTTTAAGCAAAAATTTGCTTTTCACCCCAACTTTACATAATTTAAAGGATTAATTCTTCTAGCCACATATATATCGAAATGGCTAAACGCGTTATGCATATCATACTGTAGGTAGCAGGAGGAAAAGAGTTGGTGTTATTTGGGTCTATAATTTTGTCGTAATCCGCGTTTATATGACATAAAATGACGCTTTATTTGGGAGAAATTCCCCAAAAATATGACATCACAAAATTTTGAAATCGTCAAAAATCATGTATTTCGAATGAAAATTGGTGTTTCATGGGTGCTCTCACCTAGACATATCTTTTCGAAGCATAAAAAGAAATTTTGGTGTAAAATGAGCAAATGATCGTTTTTTTTTTAAAAACTTTCGATATGGTTGCCCAATCAAGGCTTGACATATATGCTATTACATCTTTCGGAGAGAAAAATAAAGTGATTTCATTTACCGAGCTTTAGTCGGCACGGTTCTCAGAATCGGTTCCCGCTCTATGGCATAGGGAGGAATATGTGCATAAAAGTGCCATTCACAGTGTATGTGTACGAAGGCGTGGTCGAGGAATTGCTCAACTGCCCGGTACGTGGGCTCATAATAGGCTCGTGAGTGAATTTTTAAGTGCGCGGCTTTTCATCTAAGTGGCTCATTTTCAGGGGTGTTGTTATCTGGGGCCGGAAGTTCGGATTTACTTGGGAAATTTCGATCACTTGGGCAGTGATTACTACTTCGAATAGCCTTGTTCCGGGAAATATATATATAATGTGTGTACACAAATTGTCACGTCTAGCTAAGGAATCGTAAGGTATCAAGCACTTTTGCAGTTTCCTTGGCCCTTGTGGTACTTTCTGCCATTGCTCCATGAAAGCCAAATATTCTGTTTGGTCACTGAAAGAAAGGCCAAGTGAACTTTTACTCCATCACCTCATGTTTGGGTAGGAAATTAATATGTCAAGCATGTAAAGATCGATGTAAACATGTTTCATAGGCTACTTCTTCAACTTTGGCTTCAAGTTTAGTCTGATGGACTTCTGACCACAACTTACTTTTCGCTACCCAAAAGTTGGAATTTATTCCCTTAATTTTCATTTGGTTTTTTTTTTCTGGAACTCGTTTCAAACTCCTATGACCTCATATGAAATACACATAAGACTGAACTTTGTAATAAATCAATGAAATATTCTATCACAATCGCATCTTTAAAACCAATTTTATTGACGTATTACGTAGGCTATTGGGGTAGAATTGCATCAAAATTCATAGGTGATCTCCACTCCACTTCCCTCCCTTTCGTTCAAGTCTTCTCCAAATCTGTCGATTGAGCAGGCAACGCAGGTGGGTGTTCGAGACGTGTCTATAGCCCTCTCCCCTCCATACACGTATGCACACTTTTCTACCAAGAGCATTTTAGTCTGCTTCAAAATGTCATTTGGGTTGCTTTAATTTGACTAAAAAGGGGGAACAAATGGCAGTGGGATTTTTTTCCATGGGGGACTTAAGTGAGAGGCGGATAGCAAATTGAAGGCTATGACATAAATTACACATGTTATAATTTGAAAGCATATATCTTGCGAATTTTTATATTGATTTTTTTTTCGTGTATTTCCCGCTACAATGTTATCCGAAGGAGTAATCATTGTCCCACAAAGGATCGAGATTTTCCAAGTAAATCCGAACTTCCGGCTCCAGGTAACACCACCCCTGCAAAGGACCCACTTAAATGAATAGTCGCGCACTAAAAAATTCGCTCCTGAGCCTATGCTGAGCCCACAGACAGTTGAGCACTTCCCTCGTACACATCCATGTGAATGCACATATTACTCCCTATGCCATAGAGCGGGGACAGATTCTTCGAAACGTGGCGATTAAGACTCGGCAAATGAAATTACTTTAAATGTTCTCTCCGAATGATCTCATGCAATTTATGTCAAGCCTTGATTGGGCAGCACCGGTACTGAATTTGTTCCCCATAACTACAATGGTATATATTGTATATAATTAATAACTGGAGAAAGAAATCAACTTACAAACTACGATCGTGCGATGACCAGCACAGCTCTAGTTGTCGGCATTACAGTTATACACTTTAAGTCTTCAAAAGGGGTCCATTGTTCCCAGATGAGGAAGGAAGGGGTCGTCAGACAGCGCCAGCCCTGCCACATGCTCTAAAATGAGTATCTATTGTGTTTGTAGGGTGTAAGGCAGGTCTATTTTGATGTAATTTTCCATGACTCAAACCCTCGGCCTATTTTTCTGCTAACATCATAACTTGACCTTTAACCTTATCTAATTAGCATATTAATATGAATACTAATATTTCCCCTCATTTATCAATTGACATTATATTTGCAGAATTTTAGAACCAAATCTCACATCAGTTAATGACTGGACCGTAAATTTATGGAGAAAACGAGATTTTTGATAAATAGAGGGCGCCCTTTAAAGTTTAAACGTCAAACTGGCGCAGAAAAGCCCGGATATGGCACGTATACCCTCGATTTTCGGAATCAGCGACCCAAGATTGACCAAATCCACTTGGTCTCATAAATTTCGCTTTCGGGGGACGTTACCCCCCCCCCCCCCCCGCCCCACCTTCTCCGCCTGGCCTATAACTTTCTAACATAAAATCACAAATTACATTTGAAATTCTTGGGAGGGCGAGTTTCAAAAATTTTCAGACACCTCTCTTATTGATAATATTTCCAATCTTGGTAAACAGTTTGAAATTGATGGAATGAGACTAAAAGCATACTTCAATTGCTTGTAATATATCTTGCAGTATGGATGACTTTCAGCAAACAGGCGGGTGACCAAAACTTGTCTTCATTGCTAAACCACAATTACTTTGTATGCAAGTACACATAGTGAAACCAGATATTTTATGAGGGTATTTCAGATAAAAATCCCCTTAACGTCTGTCATAATGGAATGTAAAGAATACTTTTATGTTGTGTTCATAAAAGAAATAACAATGGAAGGAGTTAGGGGGTGGTGCCTGTTGCTGTTGGTCCTACAGCCTCTGTTCTTTTTATCTATGTGGTAATGTGTGTTAGGTCCATTATAAGCATGTGAAGCTGAAATCAAACAAGACACAACAATGCATAAATAGTGCATAGTTATAAAAAACATACCCATCTTTCCATGAACCTTCTAGTAGAGAGCAAATTTTGAACATAGGCATTTTTCTACTCATAAAACATTTCAAAGACTACTCCATATCAAGTAATCTTTCATTTGTCCTGTATGACTCCATCAATTTTCCTTCATATGGTACTGGATTCGGTGAGTTTTGGACAGGTTAGTCTGAAGACGGAGGTAAAATACATTCACATAAAGGGATCCTTCACTTTTCCCCCTCGAGAATGTCATCAATGATAAAGAATTTTGTATGGATTTCTCAGATGCAAGATTCCACAAACTTCCCTATATGATACTTTGTCCTAGTCTTGTTACTAATCAGGTGAGCACTTTTGAACAGGCAAACAGGCATATACAAGAAAGAATGCACATACTAGTAAAGGAATCCTGCTTTTTCCCTGAAGAAAATTCATCAAAGATAGAAAATCCTGTACGAATTCTTCACAAATGACCTTCATTAGTTTTGCAGGATTCCACCGATTTCCAGTACACAGAGCAGGATCATAAGCAGGAATTTAAAGGCATATTCTGGTGGCTTTTTACCTGGGCCTTCTAAGAAAAACCAAAAATGTTCCACACCATGTCCTTCAAACCTTGTCTTAATATCTTTTTCCTAACTCAAGCTAGCTTACTTTAAAGATTGGTTATTTTTGTTTAAAAGTATCTCTTCCTTTCAACAAAGCCACAGAGGTTATGTAATGCGAGCACATTGCCTCAAAATCCTTTGGTTTTTCTTTATCATTGAGAGTCCTATTTGTACCTCAAATTTGATACTGCTGGAATGTTTGTATATCTTTTCCTGTAGATATACAGGTGGCATCACCCTACCCCATACTGTAGGTAGAGAACAACAAAAATGTTGCAGCGGCATCAAAATTATAAATAAATAAAATGCAATGTCAAGTTACTGTGCTACGATAAGAATTCCAATGATGCGCCAAACAGGGGGTGGCTCCAGGATTTGCCCGACAGGGGGGGGGGCAAGCTCCCCAACAGGGGGTCCAGCAGTTCAAGGCCCCGACAAAGGCGATGGGTTAGGCTCGTTGGACGTAGCTTGACAGAATTTGAGGCGCGCGGAGCTCGCCGAAATTTTTGCCTTTTTTTAACAAATACTTGAAAATCTGCTTGAAAATCTGAAGTTTATTTTTTGAAACAAATTTGGCTTTTGTAATGAAAAAAATAAACACCCCCCAAAATTGGGGTGTTTATTGAAGAATCTGTCCTTCATATGGGCAAATTCAAAACCGTTTTACACGCGACAGCTGAAATTATGTTGGGGTTATGCATTTAATCGTTGTATGCCTACGTACTAAGGTCTCAAGACGCGGCTAAAAGTTTGCCCGAAAAGTTTTTTATCCTTTTTTGAATGAACATTTGGAAATTAAGAGTTTATTCTACTGCAGAAATTTTGGAATTTAATAAAATAAAATAAAAGTAAGTTTGGTTTTTGGTAAGGCTATAATAAAAAAAATGGTTCTTTTATAAGTTAATGCCTTTTAAAAGCAAAATTAGGTAGAATGGAGCGGTGATTAATAGAGATGTCTGGTTATTTGTTGTACTGAGTATCTATCAAAATTGGAAAATTTTGGCACTTTTAACAATCTGAAACTTGTATTATGACAGATTTTGGTATTTTTATGGAAGACTGAACTTCTTATAAGAAAAATCAAGTAGGGGGTGACAGTGGCGTAGCTACGGGGGGGGGGGGCAGGGAGAAAGTGCCCCCTGGAAAATTATTTGGGGAAATTTGATGCATTTTCTTATTCTCACAGAAATTTCTCAAAAGTTTTTGTTAGAATAAGAAATTATTGTGAGACATTTCTCATACATTATTCGTATTTTCATGCAACAAATAAACCCACATTTTGTCAGTTTCGCATGAACCGGCCCCACTTGCGTTCCACAGGAACGTCCTCGCCGCGACGCAGATTGAATGTTCTCGTGTATACGCGCGGGTGTTACGATCAGTGCATTTCAGTGCGCAAGAAGCTGTTATTCAGGAATTTAACAACAGCTGATACAGTACAACGAACACTGAAAGGCTGTAAACCCGGACTTACCCCCTTGTGCACAGTCTCTGCGTTGTACACTTTGGGAATTCAGAAAAAGGATGTGAAAACTGACAAGTAACTAACGTAGACCCCCGAGGTTATATTGTCCTACAAGCTAGTAGAGGTAGGGGTTTAAACTATACCGATTTTACTCTGTGTACATAACGGTGGATGGGGCTGAAACAATCCATGGCCAACGATAGACTTAACGTTAGTCTAGAAATTAGAATGAACGGGATCCATAGGCATACTTGTATTTTGTTACTTAGCCTAGTCCTAATTGGAGGCTTACAGGCTAGTTCGGGAAAATAGCTTTCTGCTCACTTGGAGAAGGATTGTCTCTGCAAGGCCCCTCAGTGATGCCAATTTTTTTAATTCCTACAAATAGGCAAGTTCTGTCAAATTCCAATTTTTACTTTAAAAGGTGGACTCTGTATCCCACTGGTGGAATCGATGAAAATAAAGACTACATGTTAAGATTCTCTTTACAAGTATGAATACGCTATTTTTGGCCATCTGAGGGGTCTGATTTTTCGAAATTTCCTTTACGTTCCACGCCAACCAATGGTGGCGCTTCGCTCAGTCTTTTGGGCAAAATTACATTTTTGGGGTCAAATTAGCTCTCTCTAATCACTTTGCAGTTTTCGAACATATTTTGAAGTGAGCATTTCATTGCAAACGTCAAAAGAAGATAGCGACTCGTTAGATTCTTCGTATAAGTCAGGAAAATGCTATTTCCGGCCATCTGAGGGGTCCGATTTTTCGAAATTTTCTCTACGCTCTGCGCCAACTAATGGTGGCGCTCCGCTTAGATAATCTGTATGATAAAATAAAGTTTTGTGGCCAAGAAAAACCACAATCCTGTACCGATCAATTCTCTTTTATTTTGACTCCTAAATGTGTGCAAATTTAATGACAAGTTCTACTTCGTAAGGTAGCATAAATGGCATAAGAATGCATGTAAAGACACAAAAGTTTCAGTTTTATCCTCATGAACCACCACGATTTAACTTTTAACACTGTTCCTGTCAAAGTCGAAAATCTTGCACCATTTTGCATCTAGGCTCCTTGAAAACGTCAAGAAATTTCCGGACACCCCTCCCTTTAGACCATACTGCATGCCCCCCCCCCCCTTCAGAGAAATCCTGCGTACCCTACTGCGTTACTACATACAAAAAAACAGATATTGTTTACCAAAATAATATACTTTGTTATTTCCGATTGCTCTATATTACACTTTAAGAATAGAATGCAGGTAATATTACAAAATGATATGGTAATTTTGTTATACATGTAAATTTGCATATTTTTTATGAAATACATTCACATTGACCGGGAAAAGTTTTGGGGAAATTTCATACCTTTGCCCCCCCCCCTGGAAAAAAACCTAGCTACGCCACTGGGGGGTTATTTGTATTTTTGTACAGTTTTGTTGGGGTAACTGAATATCATCAGGCAGGTTAATGCCCTTGGACCATATTGGAAAATTTTCCCGCGGAAAAAGTTTGGCTTCCCATATATTTGAAGTTCTGAAAGAGGCGGACGGGGGTGTTTCAGTTTGGGAGGGGACAGAATTGTTGTTTTTCTTTTGTCCGAAAAATATAATATTGCCAGAAAGACTATGAGTGGAGCGCACAGATATTTTTGAAAAATTAACAACCCCCAGACAGCCGGAAAAGGCATTTCCGCGGCCGGGATAGTAACTGGAAACAAAGTACCGAGAGTCACTATTTTAAGCTTTCTTTTGAAATAAAATTTTCACTTTGTAATACTGCCCCAAAAAGAAGAATAATGTGCAAGCATGCATTGTTCTGTTAAGTAATTTTTCGACCAAAACACTATCTAAGCGGAGCGCCACCCATCAGTTGGCGCGGAACGTATAGAAAATTGTTAAAAAAAACTTACACCACAGACACCCGAAAATCACATTTCCCAGACTTGTAACTAGAAATGTAGCAGTTGTTATTCTGAGCTTTCCTTTGAGCTTTCCTTTCCTGAAATGGAAATTTCGCTTCAATAGAAAAAAAAAACAACTTGCTAAGTGATCAGAAAATTACCAGATAAAAGGCACTGCTGCAATTAGATGTAATGGACTTGTCTCTTTTCGGGGGGAAACTATGCCACGGTATTGAAAACATACTGTTTTTCTACCAGGAATCTTCGTTATATTCAATTGCAATATCCACTTAATAGATGAAATTTTCTTCGTGACTGCCCGAACTCCAGACTATAAATGATCTAACTTCCAACGTATTTGCAAAAATGTCACGTTACAAGGTGGCTTCACATGAATTTTCAGTCAGACTTAAGTGGAGACATATTCAAGCCACTATTTATTATGTGTAGCCCAAAACGGCCTGGCCGATTTTCGATACCGTTGCTAGAATTCGGCTGTCGGTGGGGGGGGGGGGGAGGGGGGAAGATGGCAGACGATTGGGCAATGCATGCCGGACGGATCTTTGCCAGAGGATCGGGAGGACTTTAGAAAAAGACCATTGGGCAATGCATGCACATGAAAAACAACTCGTCTGTTTTTGTAAGGAAAATTTGGAATTGTCAGTTTCCTTGAAGGATATGGTCTTCTAGTAAGCAAAATCAAGAAGATCGTCGGGGTGACTGAAGTTATCAGGCCCACATTTTTTTATCTTGGACCTGTATATGAAAGATCCCCGATGAAATTGGATTACTCAACTGCAGGGGGAGGGAAGTCCTTCCCCGGCGGAGAGAAATAGGACAATGGGTACATGGAATGAGGAATAACAGAGCTGAGAAAAAGTGATTGAAAATCGACTAACAACATGATTTAAAATAGCATTGCAAAACAAAAAATGTGTTCAAGATCACCCACCTAGTAACTTCAGTCCTTTTAGGTTTTTTAATTATTTTTTTATTATTATCTTTAGGTCTCCCCGACGAAATCGCCGACCTCCCCCAACGGGGGGGGGGGGGGGGCAGTGTTCCCCGACGGGGGAATCCCCCCCCCCCCCGCTGGAGCCACCCCTGGCGCCAAATCTCAAGAAAAATGCATTACTTTAAAAATTTGTATCTTCTGAACGCTATATGCTATTTAGATTCAGTTTAAATTTCACCTCCTGAAAAAAAACTTTTTCTGCATATTTGAAATGTAAAGAATTTTGTCTCCGGAATATGCCTTTTGGACGGGCTAGGCGGATGACAAGAGGTAAAATGCAGGCACGTAGCTCACATGAATCCTCCATTTTCCCTGCCTCACAAATGCATGTAGTATTTCACTTGTCCTGCAAGATTACACGCTCATCGTCCCTTAATATTGCACAGGATCCTTTATAGAATCCTTCAATTTATTTCCCAAATCAATGAGGTTATTGAGGTACCCTGACGATCGTTTGGATTTGAGAGATACTTTATGTAAGGATTTATTTGCTTTAACAGCATAAATACTTAACCATTATCCTCACCATCAACGTTGATATGCCCACATAGAACCGAACACATCCCTTGTGCATAAAAGGATGATTTTTGAGCAACATTTAAGACCTAATTGTAAACACAATCGTAAACTTCATGCGAAAAGGATGATTTTTGAGCAACATTTAGGACCTAATTGTAAACACAATCGTAAACGTAATGCGAAACATAGGAGCATTAGGCTACACCCTGTGTAAGCCTGCCACTTAAACTGAGCGATATTTTAGCGTCACATAACCCATATACTGAATGACTTGTTTGCTTTGGTTTGGGTTTAGAACGTATCATAGGTTTTAATGAGAACGCTACAAGCAGCTACCACAAGGTTGTACAGAGGGACTTACTCTGGCGGCATATGACTTCAAACGTTTTGCCGTTTAACAAAAACCATCTTACAGAACGTGAGAACAATGCTTGAGTTTTTTTTTTAACCTAAATGCTGTCTTCCAAAATTCGAAGTGGCTAACATTTAGAATTTAAAATGAGAAAATTTTCAAATAATCCCTCTAAAAATTGTTTAAAAACCATCTGAATCGGGACACATCGTTTCTTCTAAGAAGGCGGTAGTCAAATTAGGTATAATCTGAAGTTCCGGCAACGAGACGTACATACTATAGTTTTATGTATTCAGTGAATCATGAATTCGGGCAAGAGTCGGATTAGAGTCGCAGTTATCACCTGACTTTTGTTATCCATTTCGGTTTCATAGCTGGTTGTTGTTGTTGGGTTTTTTTTTTGTTTTTTTTTGTTTTGTTTTTTTGTTTTTTGTTTTTTGTTTTGTTAGCGAAGTGTGTCTGCGATGTGTAGATGCTATTTGCAAGTCTAAGAATTGCTAAGAATATTCTGTACTCTCCCTGCCTATTGGTGCTCTGTTTTGATCAGGCTTCTTCAATTAAATATTCAGGAGCACCACAATTCTAAATGTTACTGATATACTGCGCCACTGATCGCCGTCCTGGGGGAGGGGTATGAGGGGGAGGGGGATCCCCTCCCGTTTTGAAAATTTTTGCGTTTCAAAAGGGGCTTGCATGCAAAATGGTGCAAAGTTTGTTCAATTTTTTCAGCCGATTCACCGGTAACGGTGAATCGACAAAGCGCTGACTCTAATGAACGTAAACATTTACTGTGATTTTACTTTCTTGTGAGTAGAAATAGGACGTTATCATATTCTTGTCGGTATTTAACTTCAGTCTGTGGGAAGTATTAGATATATTTATAGTACCTAGTTTTGAGACAGAAAATTCTTGTCAAAAAAAGTTATCATGAAAAGTTAAATTTTTCAAATTCTTCCAGTAATTTTTTGCGCCACTTCAAACCACGTCGCTCGCCAAAAGTGGTGGGCGCGCCGCCATTTGAGAAAGCCTGGTTTAGATGCTTAGATAGTCTTTGGATCAGGATGATATATTTCTTGTACTCCAATGGTTTGTTCCTTCTCTGCTTTATGCTCGATTTCCACCCCTGTGTTTGCGGTTTCTTAGGTCTTGAGACCTTAAAGTTGTGAATTAAAACAATTTTTCAGCATTTCTAAATTTCACTTTTCATTCCTAGGGTATCCCACTCTTCTCCGGCTGTAAACCGTTCCTCACACTGGTTACGGTCTTTTAGAGGAAGTTATACGAATCTATAAAGAGTAAGGACAAATCATGCAGGACAGTTAAAGAAAAGAAAAAAACATGCGATCCTTCACGTGATAATACCGACGGATTGATTTCGCCAATGTCATTCAGAACAACTTTTCCCCTTTAAAAATGCAATATTTATTAAAGTTTCATTTGATATCACACCTTTAAAAATATCGTTGCAGTATATAGCTCTTACCATGTGTAAGACATATAGTTGTTCATCTTTTCATGAGATTATTATTTTATTTTCCTTTCATTCATATCTCTCCTTCAAATAAGGCCTAAGGGTATTGACAAGTTGAGTTACGGACCTAATCAAAAGATGGAGTTACCACCTCGGGTTGTAATTCCATGATCAAAATATTGACGGCACACTTTCCCATAACCTAGGGAATGTTGAGCCGTAGCAACACTGTTGCAATTGTTTTAATTTTCCTCATCAAATCCGTGCAATCTTGCTTTAACAGAACCAAAACTTTTGCAGTAACGTGCCCTCCGCGCATGCCAACTTTTATGTTCAGCATCCGTTAGGCAAACATCGCTTACTGTTGGGTTTTGGGTTGCTACATGCCTAATGGGAGTTTGATTCCCTTGTTGGGCATATGTGCTTGTATCATATTGTCCCTGTCTACAGGAACAATAAATGAGGCTTAGCCTACTGCGTTTCTTCAAAGTTCTAACACAAAACACATTTGCGAATAGCGATTGTAAAAGGAAGAAAAAACTTAGTTTTAAGGACATTGCACTTTTTGACAATATGACATGTCATTTTCAACTCTGTCTTGTGGCCCCCAATCTTAACGCATAACTGATTCGTTTTGTTTAAACACTGGCGGCAGACCTATGCCCCAACCCCAAATCAATGCATGGTACTCAGCCTTATTGATTTTCTTGGATTACAAAATCTGCACAAAGTTAACTGATAGTAATCATCTTCCTTTCTAGGCTGCGGGAACGTTTTCATTATCAAAAGTTTTTCCCTAGCACCCAAAGGCTCTCTTGAAAAATGGAGCTTTTCCACCCGGAGGCAGTAAATATCATGTTTGGGTATAACATTGATTTATCTAGTGTTGATCTGGTATATTTTAGCAATTGATCACTTCAAAAAGTTTTATGATCTTCAATAATGGAAATGTTAAAGTGCGTTCGCTAAATAACACTGAAAGAGCATTTTCTAAGACTTAAACGAGTCATTCAAACGAGAAAGATGAAACAAAGGCACTTAGAAATTTGTCATTAAATTTTTATATTTTAATACACAAGTCTGTTTTCAGCCAATTTAATAACTTACTAATGGCTTAGCGTCTTCCCAGTGTAATCATCTTCTTTTAAGAAAACTCCAGCCATTTAAAAAAAAAATTGCCACAATATTGAAAACATCCTCTGTGAAATAGTAAATCTGTATCAAATAATAAATATTGTGGACAGGAATAAAAGTCACTGCCAGTCTTAATGTTTTCAATATACTTACATAAACAAATGAATTTTCTTGAAAGGCGATAATGGAACCATATAGGGGAAACACATCCTAAAAACTCAGCAAGTACCAAGAAGAATGAACGTTTTACATGTTATGTCTTCGCCTAGTCTACACCCTCTACGATTGCCTTGTTATCACTGCTTTTTAAGGAGTACAGTTATCAACAATTTTTTGTATGTTTTGTGTGTACCTAAACCCTACAATACGTTCTACTCAAAGAATTATGTTTCATTCCAAAATAGTTGATTGATTTCTTAATAAAATGGTGTCATTGTGCTCACTGAAACCTAGCCATTATGAAAGCAAGGATATTCCTCAATTTCTCCAATATTATTTTCTTCACTAGACCGTGTAATATGACATTATTAAACACTTTCATATTAACAAAATCATGAGTTACAAAAGGAGGGGAAGGCAGTGAACTTTAAAAAACAAGTGGGTTTGACAACAACGGATCAGTTTTTAGAAAAAAATAGATAAAAGCAGAAAGCTATAAATACCACGAGATAATTATGCCCTTTGAATGGTGGATATAAATACTGTGACCTTGTTTTCCCAATCCAGCAGAACAGCAACGCATTTTTGTGACTGAATTCATCATGCTGCGCATCCACCTTCAAAAAATCACTAAGAATTGATTTTTATTTTCAGGTTAAATGTGGCTAGAATCGACATCAATGTCTAATTTAGTTAACAAGTTAAATTTTGATCCATGAAAATCTGTTCAGATTTAGTAAAGTTATGCACGAGCATAAAATAGAAAAATGCGAGAAAGGAGTTCGAAAACTTCTAGACCTATCTTTCAAATTATTGATGTTTGGGACCAAAATACATATCAAATAGGTACTCCATGTGCTAAAGTTACAAAGAGCATATTTTTAACTACAAACGAACACTATTTTTTGATGATCTCAGCTGTGGTCACTTGGTAGAAATTCATTCCAAGGTCAGTTTGTTGTTTGCGGGGGGTTTTTTTGGATAAAAAAATCGACCAAGTCATGTCGCTAGTGTCGAGGGGCAGAATTCTCTAATGAAAAATACCGGAGAGTGGCAGTAATTAGATAAAGTTACGAAACAAAACACAAGCCTGCACTAGGCGTCCACCCTATTCCACCAGTTCAGTACAAAACATGGTAAGCTGATCAATTGAATGAATTGAAGAATTAGTGACGACAGTCGTTAAAACATGGTGAGAATTAAATACGTGCGAAGCGACAGAAAACTTGAATATATTCAGGCTTATCAAATCAGTATATCTTAACAGATTTACCAAACGCCAGCTAAAGTTGAGTAATCGAATGGTTGGAATGGGATGACTGTTCTCTCAAGAGTGAGCGGATGACATGATAAGCAATTTTCCTGTTAAATTTCTTATTTCTCAAAAGCTTATGGTCCGTTGGCAAAGCAACATTGTCAAACTCTTTCTCGGGATCAATTTCATTTCTCCATTTACTAAGAACCTTCTGGGTGAGTATAGTATCTCTAACGCCAGAAAACATTGTCATATTACATTGCAAGGGCTTTGATAAGACATATTTACAACTTTTGCAAATGATTTCACTGGCTTTTAAATTAAGAAAAGTCTTCCGGGGATTGTGAGTCTGTCTTATGTCTCGGTTATCTAAGAAAACTACTTTTTGGTCGTCTTTGTTATCTTTGTTGGGACTCTTCTTATCCAAGTGTTTCAGTTTTACTGAGTTTATGTAGGATGTCGATGGGGGGTACCATCCAGATATATATATGTGGTTGATAGTGAAATTATGCTCTGCTTGTAAGTACCTAGCAGTTTCAAATGCCAACAAAGATCCAATACCACTTCCAAAAAAACCGACCAGGGCTGATAGTGATTTTGACATGATAGCTTCTGAGACAGGTTTGATAAGAGAGCTCAAATCGTGACTAGCTTGTTCATTCTCCCTTCCTTCCCACCCCGGTAACTGGATTACTACCAAACGAATGTTTTCAGACATGAAAATCTCTCCCCATTCAGCGAACAAAGTGGGACCTTTGCCCGTAGGTGGAAAGCAGAATAAATCGGCACAATATGTCTGTGATTCAGGAGGTTCGTGTAACCACAAAACCTTTGAAGATATAACCGGTTTGTTGGTCGAAACGTTTTCGGTTGCATTCCTCTCGCTTGCCCTACTTAAAATAATGGAGCTAATGTTTGATATTTTGACAGAATCATTCAGTAATTCAACTGAGCTAAGAACAACATTATATTCTGACCAAATAAGACTAGAGAGCTCCCATGACATTGCCGAATCGAATCCGAAAGAGGAAAGAGGTAAGTCTTTTGACACTTCTTCTGACAATCCCAACCTTTGACGAAGAAAATTGACTACGAACTTGTCAATGACGGCAATGGCTTCAGATGCATTCAGGGAGGCAAATATATTTCGAGATCTGTCTAATACAGACAAAAATGTTTCCGGCGGGAATTCGCTTTTGAACATAGAAAATCGATTTAGTTGGTGTATATTTTGAAAAAGTTCTAGTTTCCCTCTCATGAAGGTTTCTCGGAGTAATGCACCAGAAAACCCGAACTCTAGAGTGTTCGTCCCCAAAGCCCAAGAAAGTGACCGAACTATCTCTGACGGATCTAATGCCCTTATACCACGATTCTCCCATACTTTGTCAAATCCTTCTCTGGCTGCATACCCGACCTTTCCGATTGCACCAGGGGCAATGACAGTCGCTGGAAGGTTTTGCAACCTCCTTGTCTGGCAAAGTAAATGCAAAAACGTGTTTGCACTACAGTAACTGCCTTGTCCAGCATTACCTAAGTATTGAACAATTGAAGAAATAGCGACAAAGTCTTTGATTGGTATTTCTAGCTTCTTGGTGCACTTGTGAAGAAGAAGTAGACCATACGCTTTTGGTAACAAAACCTTACCCCAAGTCTCTTGTGATACGTTTTCTAAGCGCTGATTATCAAACATTGCAGCACAGTGAAAAATACTGAGGGGGGATACACCCTTACTCTTGATGGTCTCTAACAATTCTT
This sequence comes from Holothuria scabra, assembly GCA_037179385.1. Classification (NCBI taxonomy): domain Eukaryota; kingdom Metazoa; phylum Echinodermata; class Holothuroidea; order Aspidochirotida; family Holothuriidae; genus Holothuria; species Holothuria scabra. The sequence continues at coordinate 53,059,526 of CM074183.1, read as the reverse complement.
CTGTGTCTTTTTCATCAGTAATGTCACATGCTATAAACATTACTCGGCATTTTTCCCTCCCTTGGTTCAGCTCATGCAGAACTTGTTCCGTGGGTTCATTTCTGCCCGAAATATAAACACTCATCGCTCCTTGATTGATAAGCCAATGTGCAATCTCAACACCAATTCCTTTTGTGCCTCCAACAATGAGAAAGGCTGAGGTGGAATCTACTTTAAAAAGTTTTTCTGCCTCACTGTAAGCGAAACGTATGTTCAATGTCGGCTTTAAATGCCAGATTCTGCAATCAAACTCATGATCATCAATTGCCTGATCTTGAACTGTGGATATCTCACCCAATTTCATGTTGTTTAACAATTGATTCATCCTATCACTAAGGTCGTCGTTGTTGGTTAAAAGCTTCAGTAATGAGTCAGTCAATTGATTTATCAGGGCAGTATTATCAAAGACCCATATATATTGTAAATCGACAACTCTCACACCAAGTTGGCGTGCTTTTATGAGACTATTTTCGAAAATGCTATCTGTCAATGTAGCAACTGTTCCACAGAAACGCACTTTACTGAAAAGGGTGTCTAATTCTGTACTTTTCACCATAAAGTCTTGATGAATTAAGAGAGTGTCCACTGAACCATTACTCACGTCAGTGTGAAAAGTTTCTGATGTTGTAACAATAACGTTGTCGTAATTGGAACAAAGGTTTATCAGCTGGTATGAATCTTGAACATAAACAATTACTTTTTCGATGTTGTTGTCTTTCGCGGAGGCAATTTGTGCTCCAAATGCAAGGTACTGATTAAAGCTCGCTTTGTCTGACGTAAACATTACAACTTGTTCTCTAGGCATCTTAAAAGTTTCTTGCAAAGCCAAAAGAAGAGGCAAATACGTTTTAACAAGATATAAAGTTTCACTTATAACTAAATCAGGATGTATAGGGACCACCTCATGCGGACTAACTTTCACAACTGATGTTACTCTGTCACCCCTTTTGTAACCGAGAACGTTTTTAGTAATTCCATTGGGATTTTTCTGGTTTTGAATAGTACCCCCAAACAAAAATCCTACTTCACGCTTTGTTGAGTTTGAAACGTTCTTTTGATATTGCCTTGTAAATGTCATTACCTGAATGATTATTTCAGAAGTCTTACATGTCTCATCATCTATTTCATATCTTAAACTTTCAAAGCTTGAATCAGCTGGTTTCACTAGGACGCTTTTTATTCCAGAGCCAATGTCGATCATCCAATTATCTGAATCCTTTCGGAAGGACATATCAGAAGAAGGCTTGAACTTGATTCGCATGGAGAACAACTCGAACTCTGAACCATCTTTTGAAATAATATCCGGGGGACGTAAAGCTAAATAATTTTCAGATCTTTCTGGTTGTAAAAAGAAGGCAGATAACCATTGCATGGAATCTTCGATGGACTGCTCGAAGGGTAAATCGAGATTTGTCATTGTGAGCGTTGGGAATTCATTCATGATATTCATAACGAGAGAAAAACCATTTGACATCAGAGGATTAACTGAACCATCAGACTTACTTGCAAGTACTGCACCCTTTGTTATGATCCAAAATGAAAGTTTTTTTGTATCTTCTTTGGAATATAGGTCAATAACTGTTTTCATTAGGGACATGGGGTCATTTATTTGAGACCGAAAAAACTGCTCTCTTGAAATGTCATCCAAAGATTTAAAGTTTGCATAATTCATAAATGTCAGGACAATGACGTTTTGAGCACGACTTCCTTGTTTACAATATGCTTGTAATTTGGTATCTTGTGATGACTCACAAACTTTTATTGCCTCCGGGGATATGCCTGCTTTGTAAAGAGAGTTGCAAAATATGTCTGTTACACCGCAGTTATCAGATATTAATACGTAATCTTCTTCATGTTTGCTATCAATTGTAATTTGGGGATGCAGTATCGATGCACTCCGACTAACTGGAACCCACTCCTTCTCCCAAGCTTGAACACCATCCAAATCCATATTAGACCCTAAGGAGGCAAATTTAACGTTTTCTAACTTTGCAAATACTTTTCCGTCTTCTGCATTAGCAATTTTTAAATGAATCGATTTGCTTGAATCCATCGTACCTACTTTGCCTTTAATTACAACAGAGGAAGGCGCGCTACCATTGACAGTTACAGTTCCTACAGATTTCGGCACTTCTACATTACTACCAATCCTGGCGCTGACTTTCTCAAATGTGAAACCAAGTACTGACTGAAAGACTGCATCAAGGAGACATGGATGAAACACATATGTTATCAATTCATTTTCAAGGCATTTTGGCAAGGCAGCATAAACTAAGCACTCTTGGCGTTCGAAATTGTAAAAAGCCTCAGTAACGCCCTGAAACATGCTTCCAATATCTACACCGTTTTCTGCTAGTTTTTCGTAAAACTGTTCTGTGGTTATTTTCTTCCACGTTTTCCGCATTTGATCTTCGTTAAAGAGTAACCTATTTGGAAGGGCAGTTTTTGTAGACTCACTCATAACTAAACTGCAAGTTGCATTTTTTGCCCACAACTGATTGTTTTCATTGAAAGTACTGACTGCTATCTGCCACTGGTTACTTGTGGATGATTCAGTTGCTATAGTATTCAAAGAACCAATGCATTCAGGTGAATCGTGGAATTTGTGAAACTGGACGTTTTCTAAAATTATTGCATAAGGCTCTTCCAGAATGCTTTTAGCCACCGTCAACATCATTTCAATGTATGCTGCCCCTGGTAAAATGATTACATTTTCAATGTTGTGGTGAGGAAGCCAGGGCAGTGAGCCAAGGTTGTAGTTCGATTTCCATACCTTCCTCTTTACTCCATCAGCTTCATCATGAAATAATACAAAGGACTCGCCCAACAGAGGGTGTAATGCTCTTGGAGTGATGTAAAGACTTTTAGCACTACCTGTAACGGCAATGCAATCCTGGCGTATCCATGGATTCTTTGGTAGTGATACGACGTTAAAAGGATCGTCTGGGAAGAGCATTTCTAGATTTAGTGGATACCCTTGGACGTAAAGTTTTGCTATTGACATAAAAATACTATCTTCCTCTTCTTTGGGTGGTTGGGAAAGATTTGTAGGTCTTTTCAGTGATCCTAAAACAGCATAATTTTCATGGAAATATGTCTCAAATTTATCTGAGAATGCAGCCATTGTATCTTTTATAGCCGGTGCCAGCGAAGGATGTGCACCTATTTCTAGAAAAATATTGTAGCCTTTCTCAAATAACTCGAGTAAAGACTTTTCAAATTGAACGGTTTGTCTAATATTTTTCCACCAGTACTGATTATTATTCAAATCCTTAGAGTTAAGAAACATACCGTTTACTGTGGAAATCATAGGTACTTGGCGAGGAGAGTATTTCTCATGCCCGTGGTGTATCGGGCTGTGAAAACATTCACCGCCGGTCAGTTTCAAAAATTCTGATTTTATTTTCTCTTGTTGAAAACTGTGAAAGGCGTTTTGTACTTTTAAAGTAACACATTTATGCCCGTGACTTTTGAAATGATCGACGACTGTTTTAACTGCATCAACATTGCCAGATATAACTGTTTGTGTAGGACTATTTACACAGGCAATATCAATTCTTCCCTCAAACTCGGGTTCTGACAATTTTGCAGTGACTTCTATGGCATTTACGAAAATGGCAGCCATAGCACCCTTTCCTGCCGTGCTCTTCAGTAATTTGCCGCGAATGTAAATAAGCTTTATCGCATCTTGAAAGGTTATATATCCGGAAACGCAAGCTGCCGCAACCTCTCCTACACTGTGTCCAATAACAGCATGCGGTAGAATTCCGAGTTGGCGGTACACTTCTGCCAAGGCGATTTGCAATGCACAAATTGCGGGTTGAGCTATAGCTGAAAAATTAAGAAAAAAATAATGGCATTTAAAACCTCCACTTCTGACGTAGAAACTCTCTTAAACTGAAAAATCCAGTATATGAGTTAGTTGTTTGCCGCATGGCATTGTGTGGCATAGCCCGGGATATACAAAACGAGCGCAGCATGTAGGGAACTGCGTTCCCTAGCTTGCTTTCGTTAGTACGTGCATACAACACTAAGTGTCTCACGTCGAACGAATAAAGTGTCTCACTGCTACTTTGGGGCAGATAAAATGCAAATTTTTTCAGCGGAAAATAATAATAATAATAATAATAATAATAATAATAATAATAATAATAATAATAATAATAATAATAATAATAATAATAATAATAATAATAATAATAATAATAATAATAATAATAATAATAATAATAATAATAATAATAATAATAATAATAATAATAATAATAATAATAATAATAATAATAATAATAATAATAATAATAATAATAATAATAATAATAATAATAATAATAATAATAATAATAATAATAATAATAATAATAATAATAATTTAGGAACAAACCACTGCGCAAAACCACACTTGATATCCCTCTTTACGTTACTCCTTTTGTTATCGATGGATGAAGAAAAAAAATTTCACCAAATTTTTAGTCATTTCATCTAAAATTTTGGAGAACGTGTTGTAGGTGTAGGGCTGGTTTGTTTATCCCGACAATCCGCATAGCTACCAAAGCCAATTACCGAACTGGCTATATTATTCATGATGTTGTGAGAGAAGCTACCCGAATCATTTTTCATGCATACCCCACACAATCTATACCCCATCTCCTAAAACGTGATCTAAAATGAAAGCGATAAGTAGCCTATATTTCATATTTTCATTTGCCATAAAATTCAAAATAGTTATGATTTGCATGTTTAATCTATGGGAGTATAAAAAGGTGATTCTGAAACTGATTTGAATATTTGCAAACATAATGAGCTCAATTTATGCAAATAAAATTTGTACTAAAATTCCACATCTTTGCTCTTTACAATAATATGTAGGTTCTTACATTAGAAGATCTTCTTAAATATCCCAAAATTCCGGAAAATATTCCCTTTTGTAACACTGCAATAACTCATCTAGTGCTTTTCTGAAGATAGTAACCTTGCCAGACGGGTAAAAGGGTTTGCCGAAGACAAAATTCATTGACTTCAAAATATACAGAACAATTTTCTCTTCCTGTAGGTACAGAATGCATCTCAATAGCATAGCATAGCATTTGGAAGGTACTAGTTTTGGAAGGGCATTTTTCTTGAGGTATTGTTCATTAAGGGAAATTTGATTTGAATCAATTTTTTTAAAATGGAGATGTAGCTGCCTCTTCAAGAGAGGAAGCATCCGACTTGCAGCCGGAAGATCTGAAATTCTACTCTTGGCAGGGTCCTACCGAAGACTTTCAAAATTGAACCCACTGTCATCGTGCTTGAAGCTCAGAATTAGCAATGGATAGGGAAACGAGTCAGTGAGCCAAAACTGGAAAAAGGGTTCGTGGCAGGTCCAACTTAAAACAATTAGACGGAAACTTAGCCGTGTTACTTCATCTTACCAAGTGATTTACTGCTTAACTAACTGACTAACTGACAACTTGATGAAGCTGCACGAAATATTAATCTACACTGTTTGCTAAACCTCGCATACGGTGTATGGAAATGCTAGATATACAGAAAAAGATATTCAAACATTCGACCTTCAATTATAAAGAAAAGAAAAAAGGGTCATGCAATGTCCAGTCATTTCATAGCTTTTGTGGCTTTGTTGAAAATTCGAGGTTTTTTTAACAAAGATATCAATCTTAAAAGTGGGATATCTTTAGTGAAGAAAGGGTAATGTGACAGGGTTGAATGGCAATGGGTCTGAAGTTTTTGGTTCCTTTTTTACAAGACCCTGTTAAAAAGTCACTAGAGTGTGCCTTTCATTCCACCACTAATATTTTTATTGATCAAGGTGAACATTTGCTGATTTTCGGTTTTCATTCAGTTGCCTTTCTTTAATGCATATCATTAATTGCATATGGAAACAGAGCCCCAGCCGCCAATCCATGATACGTTTCTTTATTATAAACTTGCTAAATTTGCCCAAAATCTTGAGAGGCATGGCATTTCTCCTCCTGAAAGTGCACTTAAGATCTAGAATTACAATCATCTCCACAGCTTCATTCTAAAACGAGACTAATTTTAAAATAGTCAATTGCGCAATGATTTGTGATGTCGTTCTTGCACCCCTCTTTTCACCCTTTTTTATTTTCCTTTTCATTAAATTTTTATATGATCTTGAATACATAATGATTTTTGCATATAGTATGTGGTATGGAAAGGGTTGAATTGTCCCTTTTCCGTCTAACAGAGAGGAAGTGATCACATGTTGGTAACAGGTGCAGTTGCATTTGAGAAATGCAAAGAAGATCACATTGTTATTTGAGCAGTACAAGAACAACATCATAAATTGTTGCTATTTTTATGATTTTACTATATTACCATGTTTTATTGACCGTTTATGTTAAAATCACTCAATATTTCAGCTTAAGATGTCCTGTGAAGGTGGAAGCTGGAAAATTTCGAATAACATGTCAAATTTGAAACATGTTATTTCGGAATTTCGACCTAAGTTACACATTAGATGTCATTTTGAAACAGAGTCTAACCTTAAGAAAACACCCCCCCCCCCGGTTGAACAAAGGAATGTGGTTTTTTGGCTTCAAACTGTTCACATTGCAATAAGACCGACAAAAGTATAGACGAATCCGATTGGCGCTTGTTTTGTAGGCAGCCATTAGTGGGGTCCATCATCCTTAAATCGCCTTCATTTATTGTGTTATTGTAAATGAAGCCGTCATATAGACTGACATTGATGGAATCAAGAGGCATTTCAGTGTAAAACCCTTCATGATACAGGTACGAAAAAATTGAAAGATTTAAAGGTAATAGACTCCGGTTATGCCGAACCAACTCAGACCATCACTTGCTGTCCGGATTTGTCAATATTAAATACTTGAAAGCTCACCAGTGTCATGTATTTTATCCATGTTTTCCTCTGTTGTCAGCATAGTCTTCAGTGACCACCGAGCACCAAACTCTTTCAGTAACTTGTCAGCTCTCTGTAGTTATACCAAAAACGTTTTATCAGGTCAATTTTATTTCAAATAAAATCAATGTCAATTTCAAACGCATTCCAAATAAATCGAGTTGTAACCTTGACTATAGTTGTCTAAGCACTGTATACGGGCACTCGAGCAAAGTAACAGCAGTTCTGAGATCAAATCACGGAGCTGTTATTTGGCCAAATTATAGCTTCCTGATCAAATGGAGAGTGGTCACAAAAGCACTTACCACTATAAATGGATTTTTGAAACCTTTGTGTGGAAAAGAAAATCGCTATTATCTGCACCAACAGAGCAAGTATACTCAATACATTAGAGAATTCTGCCCCTTGAACTTGTCATGGTGTCATGATTAGGACGACAGCGCCATGACTTGGCCGATTTTTTTAACAAAAGAAATTGTTCCTTTCTGAACATGGAAAACCTATTTGATATGCTTTTTGTACAAAAGATCAATAAATTGACAGAATGGTCTGGAAATTTTCAACCCTTTTCCCACATTTTTTAATTTTTTTATTCGTGCAAATTTCACTAAATCTGAACCGATTTTCATTATTCAAAATTTATTAGAGTAGCCACCGATGTCGATTCTATTCACATTACACGTAAAATAAAAATCAATCCTTAAAAATCTTTTGAAGCAGGATGTGCATTATCACACCAAAATGCGTGGCTTCTCTGCTGGACAGGGCAAAGCTGGAAGGGCAAAACCCCGCTAGGGGTCCAGGGGACCGAAAGCTCCAGGGTTTTAGAATATGTCTGAGTTCAAAATTAAGCCTCAGGATACTAAGTATAGATTCTGGTTCATGATTCATCATTTAATGCAATGATTTCAAATAAATTTAGTCTATCATGTTGTCGCCCAACCGGTATTTGAATATATGTATACGTATGACAGTTTAACTCTGTCAAATGTCCTTGAAGTGTTAGTCCTTGAAGTGAGTTTTACACAGAGGCCTAATGTGGGATCTGTTCTAGGAAAGTGTATGTTGCTGACTAAGATTTTCTTTAACCGGTACGGTTCTGCAGTAAAGATCATGTGTAGTATCGGTTCTCGTTTTGGGGGGTGGGGGTGGGAGTAAGATCATTTGTAGTATCTGTTCTTTTCATCCAGTCTAGAATGGAGCCATACATGACGGCCCAATGATGTAAATGGTCTGGAGACAGTGAGGTTGGTCGTTATGTGTTGTCCTTCAGTGGACGTAACACCTTCTTCAAGAAGCAATTTCAAGTGTGGTTTCGCCGAACGGCCCTTTTTGCAAGAGGGTCGGGAGGACTTAAGAAAAAGACCATGTGTAGTATCTGCTTTTTCATCCAGCCTGGAATGTAGTCATACATGACATACCAATGATGTAAATGGTCTGAGGGCCGTGATGTTGGTCAAGTGTTGTACTTCAGTGGACGTATAGCTTCTTTGCGAAGCAGTTTTAGTTTGGTTTCGCCGAACGCACCTTTGCCATCGAGGGTCGGGAGGGCTATAGAAAAAAGAGGGTTCTGAAGGCAGGAATAACGTTTGAAAGTAATTAGATGAAAAGTCTGTTCGTGAAGACTGCACAGTGTGTAGCAGATTTGGTATGAGGCTAGTGGGTCAGTTTCGTGTAAGTAGAAGCAGCCACTACAAGAGCTTGCGCTGCAATAAGAACTTTCAACGACAGGGAGTTATAAAACAATGTTTCACTTTGAAAACTTTGGGAATGGTTCAACCTGTTAAGAGGATTAATTTTCAATCACTTTGCCTAGAGAACTAGTGCCTTAAAACTCCTGTCAGGCCAATTTAACTTTGGGATCTGTGGGTGTGTACGTTGGAGGGCCCAGGAAAAAGGTTCTGACTGGGAGGAAATGCCCCCCCTCCTTGTCGCCCGCTGGTGCCGTCACTGTATTTTTGTCGGCGGAACAGGATTTCGCGGCAGTGCTTAGAACCACCAGCCAAATCCGCCCGTGATTTCCAGAGGAGACAGCAACCGCCTTACTGTCGCGGCCAATTTTCCCTTCTTGCAACCATATATGAAACTAATACTTTGACAAAGTATTCATACTTTGTCAAAGTACTAGCTCCATGTTGCTACCAAGACAATCCCGAAGCGGGAATGAGTATTCAATAGCTCGTAATTGGTAGCTCGAAGTCATAAGGTATAGGTCGAAGAGTGATTAGTAATACATTTGATCTTGAACTAAAACCAATCCTAGACAGAGTTTAGCCCTTAACAAAGAAAGGAAAGGTTGGAAGAAAAGCGCCAGACAGAAAGAAAGAAAATGAGTAGCTCGGGACTTGAACTGTCAACGGCTTTAAATTCGAGGCCTAGAGCCCCCAGCCAAAGAAGTGACTGTGATATCTGGACCAAACAACAGATCTCATATACCAGCCCGGTTCTCTGCTTGTTCTCCCTTTGTTGTGTAGATTTATCACACTGGACTTAACATAGATCTCGCTTTTCTTCGTTTATGCTCGCATACACTCCTATAAGGTCTAGTTTCTTAAGCCTATATACTCAGTGAAACTCATGAAGATCTCTGTATAAGATGCTCAAAATATTTTTTCTATAATTTGTTGCAATTTTACTTATGAAAATTAAAGTATCATTTGTATGTTCGTGTGTGTATTTGTAGGCTGGTTTTTTAACTTCATGTGTGGTGGCCCTAAAGATGAATATGTACTTTACGTTTGCGCATTCCTCTCAAAGTCACTTTAACAGTAGACATTATGGTATAAGTGTAGAAGGGGTGCATCAAGGCAGGCTATTAAGGTCCCAATTAGCGTTTCTTCAAACAGTAAGATTGGAAACTCATTGCAGTTGAGATGCACGTCTAGCTAGTTAATCGAAACAGACGATTGCTGTGAGTAGTAAGCCAAGACTATTGCTAACACCTACATTGACCAGGTAAAGCCTTGCCTAATGCACGGAAATGAAGGTTCTGTTTGCTATCGTCACTGATGAAACTTTCAAGATTAGTATCAACTAACTAGCACTTACCGTAATAATTTTACGAAATACATCACTTATCTCCATTAGTTGCCTTCCCATGGCCCACCACTGAGTGCCCATTTCAGAGAACACGAAAACAAGTGTCTGGTTTTGATCATGTGGCAATATTTGAACTCTCCCTTCAGCAATCATATCGTTGGCTTTTGAATTTTGTCTGTCTGCCAGAACTCTCCAGGCATGCCCCAACGTCTTACAACAAATGGCTAAACGGTAAGGGTGGTGAGTTGCTCTGGTTGCTGCCGTCAGTAATATATTCCAAAAGTTCTCTTCGGAGGAATCAGTGAGAAAATTCAACCAGTCTGATGCTCGCTTGTTTAAAGCATCTTTAGAAGCGGCAGATATCAGTAACAGAGCAGGTAAATATTTGGTGTTTAGAGAACATGATCTTTCCACAGTCGGTGCAGCTTCTAGAACAAGATGTGCATTAGCGCCTCCAAACCCAAAGCTGCTACAGCCTGCTATATGCTTTGCACCTTCTGGCCAATCCATTAGTTCAGTTGGAAATGTAATTTTAAACCTATTCCAATCAACATTTTCGTTACGCTTCTGAAAATGCAGTATTTTCGGGATCTTTTTATTTTGCAAAATAAGTGAGGTTTTTATAACACCCGCAACTCCTGCAGCACCCTCAGTATGTCCAAAATTTGATTTAACCGACCCAATTATTAACGGTGGATGTTTTTTTCCTCTTCCGTCTCCCAAAACTCTACCAAGCGCAGTTGCCTCTGCCTTGTCCCCCGCCTGTGTCCCTGTGCCATGCGCTTCTACGTACGGTACATCTTGTGGAGATATATTAACAATCTCATACGTGCGTTTCAGAAGCATCATCTGTGATTGTGCACTTGGGGACGTTATGCCGCTGGTCTTCCCATCGTTGTTAAGGGCACCTCCGTCAATAACAGCGTAAATTCTGTCACCGTGTTGGATAGCTTGCTCTAAAGATTTGAGTACTAAAATCCCTGCTCCTTCCCCGCGCGCATAGCCGTTGGCGGAAGAGTCGAAGCTTTTGCATTTGCCATCAGGAGATAACATTCTAGCTTGACACAGGGCAACGAACGTTGACGGAAGTAAGAACAAGTTCACACCTCCTGCTAATGCAAGATTGCATGCACCGTTGCGAATGGCTTCACATGCGTGGTGTATGGCGTACATTGATGAAGAGCATGCTGTATCATATGTTATACTTGGACCCTGGAAATCAAACTGATAGGATACCCTATTAGACATCATGTTGCTGTTGTTACCAGATGCAGTGTATTTGTTGATGTGCAAATCTGGAACGGATATAAGATTAGAATATTCCTTAGCCATGACTCCAACGTAGACGCCTGTGTTAGACTGACGGAGATCACCAACATTCACACCATAGTCTTCCAGTGATTCCCACACTACTTCAAGTAAGAGACGGAGCTGGGGATCCATGTGATCTGCTTCATCTGTTGAAATTAAAATAACGTCTTACGTCACTCTTTAAAACGCATCAGTACGATACGTATGTATTTTAGAGCAACGAACTGACGTACTAAATAACCATGGAATCAAAAGCTATTCCTAGAAGGATGCTTGGAACAAACTGTTGAAGAGATTGCCGAGGCAGTCGACATCACTGGTGAGCTCTAAACTTGCATAGGCCTATAGTACGCTAGCCACACACTGAAATTATAGTACTGTTGCAAACTGTATGTGCTGTTCTGTGCTGTTGTCAGGCATGAGCTTTTTCCTCTTTTCCGCGGATTTCCGCGTTTTTTTAGTCGCGGTTCCGCGGAAAAATTACAGTTCCGCTTTTTTGTATATTATTAAAATTATTTGTGTCGATAAAATCGGGTAAAAACGCGGACATAACCTGTATAAGAAGAAGCTCATGAAACAAGGAAGATTACGGATACTGTATACAGTAGTACTCATGCTCGTACGTGCGTATGTAAGCAATGTGTACACCTTCGCAGTTATCTTTATTTCCTAGATGGATACTATGCATGACCGTTGTCAAATTTATAGAACGTACATAGCTGTGCAGGCATGGATATTGCAATCGCGCAAGGAATCGAAAGGGCCTCGCGATCGTCCGCCGTACAGCTTGTACAGTAGTGTATTGCATGCATTGAACTGCATGCCTCCTACATGTGCACGGAACATCAGTTACATTTCCAAATCAATTCAAGATAAAAGAGATTCTCGATGTGTAGTCTTTGACAAAATTGCCAAAAACAAGTGGCTCTCATGTTAGTCAATGCTGGAATGGACTGAACATTTGAATAATCTGGTATATGAATGCGGTTTGACACATCGTCCTGCGACGTCTTTCTTGTGTAGTGTAACGACTAACGTTAGGCCTAGCCTAACACTGTAACGTTAGGCCTACTAAGTTATAGCTTCTTGTATAGTGAGTTACGTTTGTTAGGCTCTGTCTGTCTGTTGCGCAGGAAGCGGGTGTTACTTTCTGTCTGTTGTTACTGCATTATCCATATGCATCGAATCCATTTTTAAAAGATTTCGTTAAGAATAACCAGGGCCAACGTTTGGTTATACAGGCCTAGGCCTAGGCTAGTTTACATATGACAAGCCTAGAACGTTAGGCCAAACGTTAGCCCACTACAGTAGTATTATTTAGTAATACTAGTAGTAAGCACTGAGCAACGCTAGACCTAGTCTTGTTGGCCTGGCTTTTAAAATTGAATTAATGAACATTTTGCTGGTAATATTACAGTCACCATTAGCCCAATAAAAAGTTAGCCTACCAGGAAATCTTAACCACTTACCTGAGCAGATCAATGAGGTGACAAATTCAGCACAGGCTACAAGGCAACACTAACAAAAATGTTGTGTTTTAGAGTGCATTTCCTGTGATCCAAGGTTCCAAAATTTCAAAATTTTCTCACCTCAGCCCCAACCATGGTGGGGCTGAGGTGGGCTGTGACCCCCCGGCGGTGAATTTTCCTCTCTTTTTTTGAAATGCCAGGCTCATGCCTGTGTTGTACCGTAATATGTGTAGCAGTAGTGTGCACGTGTAATCGTTCGACTGACATAGCGCGATAGCCAGTCGTATAGTGTGCGTGGACCTGTCGTGCGACTAAAAATCGTGACGACGATTCTAAACTAGGTCACGACGGTTTAGTTGAGTTGCGATGTGCAAAGTCGGATAGTGTGCGCCAAGCTTTATATTATACTTTCTTGAGCTGGCCAATTGAGGCTCTCCGAAAACATTTTTCAAAGGTTTTCAAAACTTGGTGACTTTTGAGACAAATTACTGTTTCAAAATCACGTCTAATATCTGAGAAATTTTGATGATCTGGTGTCATATATTTCAGCTTTCTGCTTTCCTTTAATTTCCAGAGACAGTCCAATTTTCCAAATTATGACTTTTTAACGTGTGAGCATTTCTGCAATTGGTGATGGGTGAAGCGCGCCGGCTATTCTGTTTTTCTTAAAACAAATATTTTAACATAAGGAACTTGTATTGGAGAGATCGTAATTTTTGAAAGAAAATATGAGAAAACCGCACTTTGAATTTACAGAATTTTTTATTTTCATTTCCATACAGTTTTATCTTATTTCGAGAGCGCCCTCAACTTATCTTGAGTTGATTACAACTAAACTCTGTTTTTGAACGAACATGGACTTTGCCAAAATTTGACGCATCCGGCCGGATATTACTCTGACTCTGACCAACTACAATCAAGGATCGACATCTTAGTTGAAGACTATAGTAGTGTTTGCACGGGTACTAAAAATTAGGACCCGGGTACCCGATCGCCATACCCGTCGGGTACCCGGGTTACCCGGTGTTACGGTGACTAAAAGATACGAGCATTTTGTAAAGCATACCCCATAAGACATGCATGGTAACATTAACATCTGCATTGGATAGGTATAGCGATCACATTCCCAAGTTCAAAAACATTTGATTTGTTAGCAGGTTTAATCGTCTCGTTTTGTTTTAGATCAAAATGACAAGTAAAAAAAAAAAACGTAACAGAAAACAGTCAAATAAGAAAATTATACTTCCCAAGGCCTATATCAATTTGATATTGAATTTTGGGACGCCTACTCGAAAAGCCAGCATACTAAGAGCTCGAAGCTTCTCCTTTTAAAACACTGATTAAAAAATATCAACTAATCAGAGCCTTGTATTATGGTATTCTCTTGCACGTCAAAAATTACTGATTGTAAACAAACAACGTCATGTTTGTGAACTTCCCTCACACTACTTTGCAATGTGCGTTGGAATTATCACTAATGGGGTAGGTACGTTCTTACGTAGCTAGCCTCGTGTTGACATGCAGGCGCGGTAACATAGCTTTCACACATAAACTTCGTAGTCTGCTCGAGAGCCATTTTGGGGCAAAATAACGTAATATGTACTGGCCTGTTTTAAAAAAAAATTGTAAATGTTAACGGTGTTATTTCATTTATGTCGTTTTGCTTTGCAGATAGCGGCAAAGTGTTGATTTCCGTAAAACTGACACCTTTAACCATTAGGAAATATTCGAGGATTATACTCTAGGTGGCATACCGTATTAATAATAAGACCGTATATACATGCAAGGCTCAGTTTACCTAGCATGCCGAACGTTACGGGCACTAGTGTCTTTGCAAGCTGGGCGGGGGTGATACAGTACAGCTATGTCTTGCTATGTCTGTGTGAAACAGTACGATGTGATTTTGAATCGGCCGTCAGATACTTGCTTGCGTGTAAGTTTATAAGCGATATACATGTGATGTGTGAGAAGCAACCCACTACGTAATGATAGCGTGATCGGGCCGCACGCTGATAAAAATTTCAACTTCAGAAACGAAGTACAGACAGCTTTCAAACTTACACATAATTTCTACGGGCTCTCTTCGTTCTCAGTCTCGGAGAATGTTTACCAAACTGGCAAAATATTTTAGTCCATTACCGTGGGCAATGGCGTTAATGGGGTGATCCTTTTTGCATGCATTTTCTTTTTTAAGATTCGGGTAGTAGATTTGGACCCGGGTAGTACAATGGCGGGCGGGTACCCGGGTTACCCGTGCAAACACTAGACTATAGTAAGCGTGATGGGTGGTTTTCCCACTTTTAGTGGGAAAAGAGCCCAGCTGTGGCGTAGCCACGGGGGGGGGGGGGGGTTAGGACTCCCATGACCCAAACTTGCAAGCAAAAAACACCCAAAATAGTGCTTTCCCTCTCTATCCTTAGAATTTCCCCTTATATCGTGCATCAAACCCCCAATGACACCGCCACCCCCCCCCCCCCCCCATGACACGATTCTGGCTACGCGCTTGGAGCTCAGAGACCACGTACAGTATCTGATTGCAATTTTGGTGAGCTAAAAGAAACTGCAACCTTTATAAGTCAAAATTTAAAGCAGGACTAAAGACTTACCTTTTCAACCTATAGTATTATCTCTCATTTATTACTTGTAAAGTGCACGTGAATGACTATATCACATCGTGCGCTATATTAAGTCTAATCTATATATATATATATATATATATATTGTAAAGTATCAGTTCTGCGAAAACCCTAAAAAATATTTTATTATTACCTGGTGACATCTGAAAGAATAGTCTATCAAATCCGGTCAGACTCTGTGACAAGTAACCAGCTGCACGGCAGTATATCTTTCCTGGTATCGGGACTCCTTCATCGTTGTGATATATAAAACTCGAATCAATTCTTTCCTTAGGGTGCGGTTTCGTGCAGTCCAGTCCCCTTTCAAGCATTTCCCAGAAGTCTTGCACATTGTTAATGTCGTTTGGGAACCTACATCCAATCCCGACGATAGCAACTTTTCTGCCAATGGAACTTTTTTGACCGCTTTGATATACTCGGGTGTCCATTTTCTTAGGAAAATAAAACAGCAGAAGACGAGTAGTCATTGTTCTGTTTGATTCGCTTTAAAATACTCTAGATTTGTGGCATATTTAGTCAAATTAGTTACTTAATTACAAAAAGGAAGAATATAGAACATTACAACATCACTGTCTTAAGCATCCGACTGTTCCCTCGTATACCTTCCCAAACAGGAACGGTCTTGCCGAACCCGTATAAAGAAGACAAAATGAAACGATCAACGTACAAATTTAAGAAATAAACCTCAGTGGACATATTTTATGTTTTTTAACATATTTTTTTTCTCAATGGCGGGGTTACACGAATCAAAGGGGATTTAAGCAGATAATTTAAAACATTTTTAACCTTAACCTCAAGAACTAAGAAAGCTACCACAACTGCTTCACATTTATGGCCCCCTTGAACTAACCTATGGCTTGTGTTCTGCTGCAAAGGACAATGACTGAATTATAAAGCATCAACAAAAATGAAACAGTAAACTAAAAATGCTCAATAAAGGTAACGGCAGGAATTTCACTGTAAGAAAAGTGAAATTCGCTCCAAAAGAACGAAGAAACCGTTTGCGAGTTTTTTTCACATTTAGCTCCAGTGAGCTGAAATTAGTTCTCCCACTACTCTAATAAATATAATGGGTTCCTCCTTTCAACATGACAAACGTACATAGCAGATATAAAAACTGTGAGTCATATCTGTGTCGAGTTAGCACCGTGTTTGCAGGCTATTTTCGTGGTTTTGCAGTTTTAGCGCCGGTGGCTTCAAATGACCTTTGATCTCCACCAGCACCGACAGGGTTCTTTCTCTTAACATGACAATTACCATAAGACATATTGATTAAGTTTTCGCTTTTTGACCTTTGGTGTCCTCAAACGTGTTTTGACCTCCACCAAGAATAACAGGCGTTTTCCGCTCAAATCTTTATTACAAATCCGAAAAGTGTCAGTCACTCTTATTTTGAGATATCGTGTTGCAAGCTATTTTACAGGTTTTCGCAGTTTTAGTGTGGGCGAACTTTAACAACCTTAGAGGTCCATTGCAAATTGCAAAATTTATGAGTCCTCTCTCTTAACATGACGAATATATATACCATACATGAAGTGTGTCGGTCGCTACTATTTTGATGTTTCGTCCTTATTACGTTTCCTGACTGTGACCTTCGGTGACCTCAAGTGGACTTTGACCTCCAACAAAAACAGAAGTATCCTGTCTCTAAATGTGACAAATTTATATACCACATACGAAATGTGTCAGTAAACGCTATCACCATTGATCTGAGCATTAGGCCATCCATATCATTTTAAAAATATTAAGGAGCTATTTCCGGACTCTTTTGCCAGACTCGAGTTAACCAAGAGAGCAAACAACAACAAACAAATGTTATTTTCCTGTTATAATAATCAATTAAAACTTTAACGTTACGCCTAGCAGCCGTTTTGCTATATCCGCCCTCATGATGAACCCAAGTTATATGAAATTTAATTTTGAGATTTAATGAACTACTCAGAAAATCACCTTTTAATTAGTTTCAACATAGAATGGACACCATTTACTGGTTTATGTGTTACGCTTATTGTTACTAAACTTTATTTTATTATTAGGCCTACGTCAATACATTATTGTATTATCGGCCATTTTATGTTTTCCGCCATCTTGGATGACCTGAATTCCACAAGAAATACTTTGAAAAATAATTGCTGACTATTTTATCATAAAATCCGCCATGTACTAAGGGTTACTACTATCTCAAAAGTATTCCTGAATGATTGTTTTATACTTTTTCTTTTTTCGTTCTTTGAATGATTTTTATACATTACAATTTTTCTGTTTCCAACCATTTTGCATTCTGTTGCTTCCGCTACCTTGGTTATTATGAAATCATGCATAAAATATGAGAAATCATTCTTTGAATTCTGTGTACTAGCTACTATAACTTAACTGGAGTTTTCAATCGAAATATATTTTTTATGTTTATTTTTATCTAGCAGCCATGTTTGAATTTCCTAAATATAGAGTTTGAAATATGTTAACAGAATGGAAATGGCATGTATGTGTTTGCAATAATCAAACCTACATACGTCACAGTTTGTTTGGAACTTGAATCCCTTTTCGACTGATCCCGGTCTTTTGTATGAATTGTACCATATTCTTTGGCCATTTTGGACGATAGTTTCAAAAAATCAAACAGCCTTAACTTAAAGGGGTGGCATCTTGTTTTTCTGTTTAACGCAGTACCTTTATCTCAAATGCGTTCGATACAAATGTTTTACAATTTCTTTAACAGATTGGTCCTATGATTTTGTACTGTTGTACGCCTAATTGGTCGAATACTTTTAACTGTCTTCCTTTCAAAAAAATCTCAAAACAAAAGTCCAACATTGGCCAAAAAAGCAATTACCCAACTAAAATTACCCAGCCTTTCAAAAGTTCGCCAATGATTGTCAGAGTTTAGCCGCCAAAATTCCCTTTTTGTGACACGCTGTGACTCTGGGGTAATTTTTTTACAGGTATCAAGAGTCACAAATATTCTAACTTTCTGTTTCATTTACTTGAAGTTGTCTCAAGAGCTTATAGTCTAACTGAAACCATATAAATAAACACACAACTTACGCATTTCTCTCTTTCACACACGCCAACTTATGTTATTTAGGGACAATCGGCTGCCCCAGACCAGTGCTTCATTAATTCTGATCCCAGGCTATCGACAATTAGTTCTCGTTTGTTTTGGACAACTTCACAAATGCATTTGAAGTGACTAAGGGGTTGCAACCTGTACTTGTACAAAGTTCAAGTTTCCAGAAAATGTTCGCTGTGTCTTGTCATTAACTGACGATAGTGCAATTGATGTGATTGGTCGAAACGAATTGAACATCTATTGAATAGTAATATTACATAAGCACCTCGGTAGGAACTCTGCAATGACATTCTTAAACAGCGTCGCTTTTTAGCGATGTTCCAACGAAAACAGATCCGTCTGAGAATCATATCCACGGACTTATATACATGGACACCGCATGTGATGTATACGTCCTATCCGTAGATGGTCGCACCGACTGGGACAAAAATGGCGAACCAAAATGGCCGCCGTGAACCTATAAATCGTCTGATTTGACGACGACTCTGTAACATTTTAAGCAAAATTTGAAACAATATCATATTCCTGCAATGCGTGAAGTGATTTTGACCTTACCTTGCCATATTTCAAAAATATTTCATCTTTCTTGCAAAATCTGGGGATGTACGTGAGCAAGTCCAAACTTTCCCACAAAACCATAGCAGACGGCTATCTTGGTGCGCTTTTTCTCACACATACGGTAGCGACAATCTACCGTACAGTATGCTCTGTCCATGTATAGGAAGTCCGTGATCATATCCCTTAACCGTTGAGATAATCGTAGATTGTTTCCGCTCCTATGTTGAATATGGATACACTGCTTATGTTGACAATAAAGTGACAACTGACCGAAGACTTCACATTGGAACCTACTGCCATTGTGCTTGGTGCTCAGCAAAAGCAATGGAGTAAGGAAAACAAGCCGTGCAGTGAGCCACAACTGGAAAAAAGGCGGTGGCCGGCTCCACTTGAACCGGTTGGATAGAAACTGGGCCGCAAAACTCTATCCAACTAACTTACTAACTGACCAATTAAGTAACTAACTAATTAACTAACTGATAATAACTCACTCAGACTCAGAACAGCAAAATATAAAAAATACGGAAAAAAGCATATCACATTGTCATCTCGTTACCTGCTGAGGGTATTGTTGTGGAGTTAAACTGTCTCCATAAAGATTTTGAATGCAAGATCTGTCAATTTCCGTATGTAGGTCGCCTTAAGTGTTTAAACATATCAAAAATAGGAAACTTTTGGATATTATCCTTTCTTCAAAAGCTTTTTCAAGGGAACGAGTCCCATGCCCTTGACCTCTCCCCATGAACATTGATCAATCAATAACTGCACCTCTCCTTAAAGCTTCATGGATCCTGGCAGGGTCGACCCAGGTAGACGCATGTTCCCTCTATTGGTCGTCATGGGTGTTAAGGTACGGGAAGTACATGTTTCCAAGCAATAGACGGTAGCCGGAATAAGGCGTCGGACCTTACCACACCTCACGGATGCCTTTTAAGATCATTAAAAAACGTAAAATATTTAACGAAAAGGTGGCTTAAATTGCACCAAATTTCATACTAAGATATCTGATATTTGAAAAAACTTCAAACGAAGATGGTGACAACCGCTCCCTTTAGAACCTAAGAATGACCGAACGGGACTCTTTCTCTCAGGGGTCTGTGACTTTTTGCCCAACTCCGGATCCTCAACAAGGGCATTATCGCCGCTAGACTGACGTACTGAAGTCTGCCCGATTAAGCACCGTTTTGGCTAGGGAACGGGGGGTTGCAGCCACCCCCAGCCGGTACGACCATGACCGTAAGCTTATGAAGCAGGGGAAGTGTGCGTCCCAAATTTCTGCAAGTTATGCAGTTTGAGCAGAGGTATGAAAACATTTGGGTAGCCGAGCAAGTCTCAAATATTCTAACATGCTTTTAATTACACAGAAAACTCTCAATCATGTCCGAATGCTTTCAAAAAAATTGAAATATAAAATAGCATCATAGTCATCAATATTCATCAATTTCATGAGAAATCCACACTATAATGAAAATTGATGACCCCTTCAGGTAGCCTATAGAATCAATTATTCCTCTTTATAGTTTGGGCATCATTTTGCCCGAATTTTTGAATATCGTTCGAAGGAAAGTTACAAAATTGTGGGATGTTTTAAATTGCTAGCCCAGACGGAAGCATACCCATGTGACTAGAATCCAAAGTTTGGACTGTAAACTTCAAGTGTGGTGGTATATTTATTTGGTATTTTTCTGAAATGAACATATTATTGGAAACAAAAGTAACGATCGACTGCTTATATTCTAATTACAAACTTAGAAAAGGCAATTTCCGGCTCTCCGAGAGGTCGTTAGTTAGTTAGTAAGTTAGTTAGTTAGTAAGTCAGTTGGTCAGTTCGTTAGTTAGTCAGTAAGCTGGTTCCTTAGTTGGTTAGTCAGTGAGCTAGTTACTTAGTTAGCCAGTAAGTTATTTAGTCAGTCAGTCAGTCACTCACTCAGTCAGTCAGTCAGTTAGCTAGATGGAGTTTTACGCCCCAGTTTCCAACCTATTGGTTCAAGTCGAGCAGGCCACAGCTTTTTCCAGTTGTGGCTCACTGGCTTGTTTTACCTACTCCATTGCCTATGCGGAGTATCACGCACAACGGCAGCAGGTTCCATTTTTAGAGTCTCTGGTATGGCTCGACCTGGGAATCGAACCCGGGCCTTCCGCGTGAGAGGGTCTGAGAGGTCGTGGTTTTGCAATTTTTTTTATTCGTGCCAACCAATGGTGTTGCTCCCCTCGGATTTTCAAGACGATTTATTACATATTATAGCAGAGAATTTTGGTCCACAACCTAACACGGACATGAGTTAAGCTCCCTGAAATGTGACCTGGATGTTCTTGATTTGTCAATGAAAATATTACCGCGTTTATGATGTTTGTTTTCACTTAATGGAGACCTATAGTTTTAAAATTTCGGGCAAGCTTGGGTGTAATAGGGTAATTAGAGCCATGTCAATTTTAAAAACTCAAATGGTTGCCCACTTTTCGGTTCCAGGCCAATCCGGGAGCCATAGTTGTAGCTCAGATATTGAACCTTCAATGTACCCACCCGCCCCGACCCGGTCGACAAATGTCGCTGTAGTTCTTGATACCTGGTTGCCAACTTTGGCGTTACTTGCTTGCATTGTATATAATATAAGAAAGTGTTCTCTTTTAAGTCAAAACAGGACAAATACTTTTCAAACGTTCCTTCTAAAGTTCATGTATGTTGCGAGCTTCGGCGGTTAACCTTCAAGAATCGTGCACGAGAATAAGCAATTCACTTACACCTCGTTTAAGTTGAAACTGGACTACGTTCATACGGGATTTGTTGTCAGTGCTTTCCAATGCACACGATTCCCACATAAATAATGACGTTATATACTATAGTACATCAAATTAGGCCTTATTAAGTTTCTCTAACGGGCCATACGGTAAAACCTCTACGTTTCCTACCCAAAACAAACGTCATTCCTCAGTCGTCGTTTGTCATAGACGCACTATAGCCTACACATGGGCAATTCTGCAACCATGAGTACAATAACCTTTACTGAGAACTTAAATAAGTTTGTGAAGAACATTTCACCACTGTACTTCACACAGTTGTAATGCGTGGCCGCAGACTATGCTTAGTTGAAACATGTAGCTAATTGTTGAGTAGCAGCTCCGTCCATGGTTGAAACGATCACCGCCTGGAACCATTTAAAAGTTTTCCTTTGTTTTTCAAATTTATTCCCTAATTTTGGATTTGGTGGATTTTGGGAGGAGTATGCTCCCGCCCCCTGCCTCACGCCTATGCCTGTAGTCCATTTAAAATTGAAACTGCTAGTAAGACGAACTCTCTATGGGCCCTTTGAAATCATCTTTTGCTAAAAAACAATTGATGCATTAGAGTACAGGGTAGGAATCCATAGAGAAAAATCCTTCAAATTGAAAACATAAACCACTTGTGAAACAACCCTCATTCGAATCTGTCAAATGTTTCCGGAAGTCAACTGAAAGGATAAAACCGAGTAGGCTTACACTCTTGATATAATATTGGTGAAATCCAAAGTGAACCTGACTTTTTCACCTATGAATATGTCCATTATAGAAACGGTATGCTTGTTAATCGATGCAGTATAAGCTATGTACAGACGCAACTGTATTTGTCATCAAATTTACGTATGTACAAAATTGTATAGGGTCTTAATACGGACTTTCGTAAGCCTTACTGAAGGGTCTCCCCTAAGAAGACCTAGAAGTAAATCCTCAGCTATGCAATTTCATGATTGCTTGCGTTTGAACGATAAAAGATGGCACTTTCCAAAATTGATATTGTTTTAATAGAGTAGCCTACTCTCATTCCTTTTATTTTTCCCATCATTATATTGGTTTAAAAACATGTAATATATGTTAATTTTATTTCAATAAAGTATAGTACAACTTAGTCCATAATGATTAGAAAAAGTAGGACAAAAAACCTGCAAAGGCTTGGCAAAGTGTTCTACTCCCTCAAGGGACTCACAAGAAACAAATCCTTAACAAGATACTTTACACCCCCCTCTTTACACCCACCCCCTTCCCCAAACACACCACAATTCATTCTGTATAATACGACGGAAGTTTCTGTATGGGCCTGCTCTGACCCGATAGTACATCAACAATATAACAACAGTAATGGTAGAAAGGAAGAGTTAGGAAGGACTCTTGAAGGTAGAATATCACGATGCCGTGGGCTTGATTTAGAGTGAGATGTGCTACTCATAGAATAGTCTGAATATAGACGAAGCTGAGGATTACGTGTATTATAACTTTGAATATGGGCATTAGTTGTAAAAACAAAAGTCGGAAATAGAGTGGGGTAACATATTGTGAGTGGAGGGATATGCAAACCAAGCTATTCCTAGATTGATTGTACCAATAGTATCATTAAGTTTTAATAAGTTCAACAATTGTGTGATTTCGTGGACCAGAGTGACAAATATGGCGAACAGTCCTTTTTGCAAAAGAACAAGAATATTGAAGTTTGATCTTTGGTTCTAGACCACACAGTGCTACGGTAAGTAAAATACGGATAAATTAGAGTAAAATACAAGATACAGTGGACACTTCTGGGAAGGATGTACTTTAGTCTTCCAATAATAAGTAGTCCTTTTGCAATGTAGGAGGATAAACAATGAATGCGATCTTGCCATATTAGTTTGGAGTCAATAATTATCCCCAAGAATTTTATTTTGTTAACTATTTCAAGATTTTCTCCGTTTATATTTATTTTGAAATTAAGATGAATGTGGCCTCATTGTTATTAAAGACCATATACTTTGTTCTACTAATATTTAAAGATAATTTTTTTTACCCAAAACCAATTGAAATATTTACAAAGTTCAGTGCAAATAGTGTGCTCGAGGGGCGGAGGGTAATTATCAGAAAAAATATATTTGTATCATCTGCAGATTGAACAAGTGAAGACCAATGAGAAACAGAGGTTATATCATTTACATAGATAATAAAGAGGAGCGGGCTAAGGATTGAACCTTAGAGAACTCCACAACGTACGGTAGCCAGGTTAGAGTCCGCTTTTTTGAAGTGAATATATTGTTTGCTGCAGTGGCGTAGCTAGGATTTTTTCCAGAGGGGGCAAAGGTATGAAATTTCCCCAAACCTTTTCCCGGTCAATGTGTATGTATTTCATATAAAATATGCAAATTTACAAGTATAACAAAATCACCATGTCATTTTGTAATATTACCTGCATTTTAGTCTTAAAGTATAACATAGAGCAATCGGAAATAACAAAGTGTATTATGTTGGTCAACAATATCTGGTTTATTTGTTTGTACTAACACAGTGGCGTGCTCAGGATTTCTCTGAAGGAGGGCATGCAGTATGGTTTAAGGGGAGGGGTGTCCGGAAATTTTTGACGTTTTCAAGGAGCTTAGATTCTAAATGGTGCAAGATTTTCGACTTTGACAGGAACAGTGTTTAAAGTTGAATCGTTGTGGTTCATGAGGATAAACTGAAATTTTTGTGTCTTTACCTGCATTCTTATGCCATTTATGCAACCTTACGAAATAAACTTGTCTTTAAATTTGCACACTTTTAGGAGTCAGAATAAGAGGGCATTGATTGGTATGGGATTTATGGTTTTTCTTGGCCATAAAACATTATTTTATTATAAAGATTATCTAAGCGGAGCGCCACCATTAGTTGGCGCGGAGCGTAAAGAAAATTTCGAAAAATCAGACCCCTCAGATGGCCAAAAATAGCGTATTCATGCTTGTAAAGAGAATCTAAACATGTAGTCTTCATTTTAATCGATTCCAACTGTGGGATACAGAGTCTACCTTTTTAAGTAAAAATTGGAATTGACAGAATTTGCCTATTTGTAGGATTAAAAAATATGGCATCAATGAGGGGCCTTGCAGAGGCAATCCTGTCCCTTTGAAAATTTTTGAAAAATTGGGTATCCTTATATGCAGTCCGGTGCCACATATGCTATCTTGTAAAGTAAAATCCGTGTTACTAAAGTTTGACTACGTATTTTCAAGAACAAAGAAAAAATGGCATCGATGAGGGGGGGGGGCATGGCCCAATGGTCCCCCCATCGTAAGCCACTGAAAGGAGGCCTAATAGTGGTTCGATCACACAGGACCTGTTAGAACAGCAGTCCGTTAAGTGTAGAAGGCTGCTCATGGACCCGTTTATTGTTACACCCCAAGTGAGCAGAAAGCTATTTTCCTAAACTAGCCTTTATGCCTCCAAGGATTAGGCTAAGTAACAAAATCTTAGTATGCCCATGGATCCCGTTCATTCTAATTTCTAGACTAACGTTAACTTTATCGTTGGCCATGGATTGTTTCAGCCCCATCCACCGTTATGTAAACAGAGTAAAATCGGTATAGTTTAAACCCCTCCTGCTACTAGCTTGTAGGACAATATAACCTCGGGGTCTACGTTTGTGATTTTTTTTAGTTTTCACATCCTTTAACTGAATTCCCAAAATGTACAACGCAGAGACTGTGTACAAGGGGATAAGTTCGGGTTCACAGTCTTTAAAGCCTTGAATAACAGCTTCCTGTGCACTGAAATGCACTGATCATAACACCCGCGCGTATACAAGAGAACATTCAATCTGCTACGGGGCGAGGACGTTTCTGTGGAACGCTAGTAGGGCCGGTTCATGCGACACTGACGAAATCTGGGTTAATTTGTTGCATGAAAATACGAATTATGTATGAGAAATGTCTTACAATTTCTTATTCTAACAAAAATTTTGAGAATTTTTTTTTTAGAATAAGAAAATTCATCAAATTTCCCCAAATTATTTTCGGGGGGGGGGGTACAACTTGCCCCCCCCCCCCCCCCCCCCCGTAGCTACGCCACTGGTTTCTTGCAAATCAAATAACTTTGGAACCGATCGAGAGGAAGACCTCTAATACCGTAGTGAGAGTTTAGTTAATTAACATAAGGATTTTTTTTTCAGCAAGGAAAGGACCTACATGAACAAAGAAGTCGTTAAATGGGTTAGCAATGCCCACGGGTTTGTAAAAGTTTTACCACAGTCATTGAATTTATGTGGATAGGTACTAGCTTTTGTTTGTTTGGGGTTTTTTGTGTTATATGTCTTTTATATGTTGACAGGTAAGTTTATTGTCGTTTTTTGATTTGGCCATCCCAGTTGTAAATTTTGTCGCTATTCGAATAATATGGGTTAATTTATATCGGTATTTTCTAAAATGACTTTGACCTTCAGAGGGAAAGTTCATTTACATCCACACGATGAACCTGAAAAAGTACTCTGCCCTGAACTGAAAAGGCACGTAATCATGTTTCAAAGTGTAATTTATTATCTTTCTTTTCCCTCGCGTCTACAAACACGGCTCATTACAAAGGTAGGTTCCCATTCTACTCCGGCGTATAGCAAAGTTCATATGAACCACACATTGCATCGAAGCCCTTATCACTTCTTTCGTATGAGCTATAGTTCAGTCCTATCACACGTTTGGTTATGGGTTAACCAATATGTGATAAATAATCTTCGCATGCATACGCATTGTACTTAGGAAGATATTTCAGTTTCACCGTAGGAAAGAGAATGTAACTCTTACATTAGAAGCCACGATGTACGACATGAACTTTCATAAAGGTTTTGAATAAACATTTATTTTAATAGGCTAGTTTCCGAGTCATATCAGCACAGACGCACCGGAGCATTTCAGTTTAGGGGATAAGATTTTGGCCGAAAATGTTTTTCTGCTCGTAAGGCTATATACGTCAAGCACCATTTTTCGTTGACGAGAAGCGTACAGAAAACTTAAAAAATCCACCCTCATACAACCGAGAATGTCATTTCCCACTGGCAGGCTTATAAGTAGAATCTTCGGAGTATGTATTTTGAGTTTTATTTTGCAATGAAAAAAGTTCACCTCGAAATATTTAGTGCACGAAAAATGCCGTTCTGTCAAAAGACTGTCTAAGATTGGCGCGAAGCGTACAGAAAATTTTGAAAAAACGGGACCTCCCATAGCATGCTGACCGGCGTGCTGGACTCTCGATGAAACTTGATTGCAGCTGCAAATGGTTGGACTATAATGATGACGTCATGAAGCTGCACTATTTTGCACTCAGAATGTGTGTTTCAAATGCTACAGTTTTTAAATGTCGTTGGAGGGCCTCTATTCTGCAGGCTTAAACTGACATTATTTAACAACGACAGTCGCCGTGCAATCTCGGATCTGCTGGTAGCCGAGGGCAGACTCTTAAGCTTCCAAAATATCAAAATTAACCAGCCAGTGAGCCACAATCGTGACCGGTCCGACTTCATTCATTTGGCTTGATATGGGCCGAAATGCCGAATAAAGAATGTTCTGCAATATTAGCTAGATTATTCCATACAGTTTATAGGTTAAGAGAAAAATGGCCAGCATATATCGTGCTCTCCACCCGCAGCAGGAGCTGCAACAGCGAGAAGTAGGACTTTAACTGATTGCTTTTGTCATAACAACTGCATTTTTATCTATAAGTCCCATCAATGAATTATCATTAATATAAAAATTGACTTTAAATGCAGCCCTTCTAGACCGAGCCTGTTATTCTTTTTTGAGGGGGGAGACTTCTTGGAGACTTGAAACTAGGCAGAGGGTACACAAAAAGTCACATGGCGGTGAAAATTCTATATGGTCATTCCAAGCAAGGTGATCGTACATTATTATACCAAGATTTATAGCAAAGCATTTGACTAATGACCGGGTCATACCGGAAATGGTAACTTCTGCCACTGTACTTGTTGCTCACCATAAGCAATGGAGTAGGAAAAAACAATCCACTGAGCCACAAGTGGGTAAAACGGTGGTGGCTGGTCCGACTTATACCAGTTGATAAGAAACGTTTGCGTGAAACCTCATCAAACTTGTACCATTTTTGTCTTTTGTGTGTAAAGTTCAAGTATTATTGCAACCAACAACAAAGCAAAACATTTTTCAAATATTTAACAACTTATTTGCCAATACACGTGACTGTAGGAATATACATTATTCTAGGAGAATAACCTTATTGTCTATGTCCAATGTGTATTTTGTTTTTCCCCCGAAGGCTAAATTGTAGTACTTATAAAGATATTCGTCTACTAGGGGACTCATATGCAATGCGTTTTCAGAAGTTCGTTACAGAGGGGGTAAAGGCTACTGATCAAAGGTTATTCATACGCTTTTTAGTTGGTTTCTCAGGGGATGGTAAAATTCATGAACTTTTCCATGCTGACGTAATAGATTTCAAATAAAATTTTAACATACACATGAAAATATCGACAAGCTGTTTAACACGATTTTTTTAAACCCTCCGGAATTGAGCTGTTCCGAAGCAGTAGCTTTCGACACTCTAAGATTAGAACAATCACGACAGACCGCATCTCTCGAAACCCTTAAAATGGTTGATTATTTTTAGACCTCTCCGAAGACTTCCTTAGGTCACTAGCGGGGAAAGAAAAATCATACGCATTTAATAATTGTAAAATATATTTGTTTGATTTTGCATTATCAGAAGTGTCTGGTCTGTATGATTTATTGCTATTGCCTTTGTGCCCGTTCATCAAGCGCATTTCCTTCCATATTCGTTTCATATTATTTTAAAAGAAGTGACTCTCGATATTCCGCTTCTGCGTTATCTTCTCCATCATAGTACATTCTTTCAATCATTTCTTTCTTCATTACTTTAAGGACATTACTATAGATTAACTAGTAATTTGGATCAAATGATTACCATGTGAGATCATTTGTTTTTACTTTATTTCATCTGATATTCTGTTCTTCCTCTAAGCAGATCTTACATGTTGATACACAGAAAAATGTCTGTCGGTTTATTAAATATCAGATTTGTTGGAGCAATAAGGAGGAAACCGTCTAGTGATTCATTCAGTTTGATGGCTGTTTCAGGTTTATCTATTTGGTAAACTGTAATAATGATTAACAGTTTGATACTTGCAGTAACCTTTGAAGTAGATAATTCTGTAACTTAACTGATAGACAATGTTATCACATAAGGGCACGTATGCCACGTAGTGTCTTTAAGCAGCAGTAAGGTAGAATAGCATGTGTTAAACAGTTTCAAGGTCGTCAAAAAAATCCTCATAATAGAAACGATACGGACTTTTTCATTCACACTTAAACATTTGATATTAGGTCGAAACGTGGGAAATCGATGCCTTAATACATTCGCAGTATTCAAAACGATTAGGGTTTTTTCTTCCATCTTGGATCGGAATGAAATTCATGATCGAATGTATTACTACAACACTTTCGACTTACACATTCTAACTTCGATCTGCTAACCTCGACTTCCTGTATCTATATATTAATTTATATAATATATATATATATATATATATATATATATATATATATATATATATATATATAAATATGAATATATATATATATATATAAATATATATATTAGTGAGTTCCACGTATGCTCCATATCGGCAAGAAAACCAAAAAATGATAAAAACGACGGTATTCATAGTACAATAGTCTGTATTTGAAACGAATATTTCGGACACTCATGTGCCCTTCAACTGCGTTATAACAACTACTTCTATCAGACCGCCTTTCCTGGTTGTGTTCCCTGATTGTGATAGTCCTAATGTTGTATAACTTTTATGTTGTACTGCGTGCGAGGAAGGTAACTTCGTGGATTATAGCCCTTAATACGCACAAACAGGGCCTTAACAAAGACTTGGGCGTGCTTAGTGGTTTTAGCTTTGCTAGCAACCGTTAGTCCTTAGCAACAGTTCCCCTTCCTTGCGCGCCGTGACTTTTCTCTCAAAGGAGTACGTACTGTGCGGCAGTGTGCGCTTAAATTCATCTCGGCGTGTTTGGCGGTTTGTGCTACAGCTGTTGTTTGTTTCAATTTTGCTACATTTGTTATAACGCAGTTGAAGGGCACAGGAGTGTCCGAAATATTCGTTTCAAATACAGACTATTGTGCTCTGAATACCGTCGTTTTTATCATTTTTTGGTTTTCTAATATAAATAAATATATATATATATATATATATATATATATATATATATATATATAAATCAAATATCAAAAATCAAATAAATATATATATATATATATGTGTGTGTGTGTGTGTATGTATGTATGTATGTATATATACAAACATATAGGTACAATGAATAAAACAATAGGTTCTCATTTTCGTGACAACCTATTGTTTTAGGGCCTATTACACACCTTTCTGTGTATGTTTTCAGTAAAGTTATACCATTTATAATGTCTTTCTGACGCCCTTTATAGTGTCTTTATATTGGGCTTGGTTACTGGGGTTTGCCGTAGGTTGTTCGGGTGTGGGATTGGGCATGCAGGTTGGTTATATTCCGGCGTGGTGGTATACGACTATTGTAAGTTGCGTACTTTTATGTACTTATATTACGGTAGCGTTATTTCCTTTAAAATCACGTGTAATTTTTTTGTTTTGGTTTTCTTACAGAATGAAACTTCTCGGTAAGCCCTAGAGGATTTTAAGTACACCCTATCGGTTTTTGTTACTTATTAAAATTGTGTTGTGGTAAACCATAATAAATGAAATGAAAATGCCATTAATAGATCAGTCGGTAAACACACCGAAAAACCAGATTGATCGTCAAAAATATTGCTTATGGTCAATAAACTTGGAATACCGGCCAGACATGGCTTAGAGGTGATCATATTTTGGGTCGAAAAGATTGATATATGGTAAAAGAAACTAAATTTATCGTTAAAAGGTATATTTTAAGCATACAAACTAGGCTTATCAACCCCGTACCATGGTTAAATATGGGTTATATTTGCCTAAGTTAGGTTTGCTTGTTCGTTCCTTTTCTTCTTAATGTTCTTCAATTTTATGAAAAATGTTAATCTTGGAAAGCCCGAAAATTTATTGAAATGGGAAATCTAGGTGAAATGCTCCCTGGTCGCTCGCTGTTCCCCTTTCAACAGGTAACGGACAAATTTAATTAGTGGGTTAAAATCTGATGTGGTGGTGACGATTTGTTTTTACTATAGGTTGATGCGCATTAAATAATTAGGGAGTAATATTGGAAAAGTCAAAACTTGCATATTTTGAAGTCAGTATATCAAAAACAATGGGAAATTTCAGTAAAACCAAAGTAGATAAACCTATATTGCAGAATTTGGGTTTTTGATAATACTGCTCTGGAAAAAGATTCAGTAGTCAAATCTCTGTGCGCTGTTTTAATGTATCCTGACCCGTTGCCTAAATATTGATCATGTAAGCTGTTTGTCTATGACCACAATACAACGACTTAACGAAAGATGCGACTCAAGGGAAACTCCCTTCTAAATTATAAGTTACATATCAAAGTCGTGCTTTATATCTTATCTTTGTTTCTGGTTATGTATTGTAGATCTCGTCTACATCAAAGCCGAGAAGTTAGGCTGCCTTTGTATATTTTTAATGTGATCATCAGGGATCTGCTAGTATAACAGTTAACTATTTTTATATATACCGACTGTATGGTCAAGTAGTTAGAGCATCCGACCTTCAGGTTCAACTTCAGGCCGGGTCACTTCAAAGTCTTCAAAGATGGAACCTGTCAGTGCGTTTTGGTCCTCAGCATAAGTAATGGAGCGGGAAAACACGTTTCCCGAAAGGATAATTAAAGACATATTTTGGAGACAAAATTCATTAACTTCAAAATATGCAGGAAACTTCCTTTTTAGGAGGCGAAAAATTCATCTCAAAAGTATATAGCGTTTAAAAATTCCCACAGTATAAAATTTCAAGGAGAAAAGGACGTTAAGTTATTATTTTGCTTCGTTGAAAAGCAGCGTGTTTTTACAAAAATAACCAATCTTTAAAATGAAATATCTTGAGTTAGGAAAAGGAATTGCAACAGGGTTTGAAGGACACGGAGTGGATTTTTTTTGTAACAAAACCCCGGTGAAAAGTCACCAGTAGGCCTCCCTTTTATAACTGCTGAAGGAATATTGCCTTTCCCCAAAAGTACTTACGCATATGTCTTTCTTCTGTAAGCTTTCTATCGGCTTCCATACGTTCTAAATCTTATTTGAAACTCGAAAGATACCTATCTTGTAACTAAACCCCCAATAAAGGTTAGAAACATATTAAAGAATTTAAAATATTTCTCTCGTCAAAAGTTGGTGTTCCTCAAAGTTTGAGCTTTGAAGTAAAAATCTGTTATCATAAGATGTATAAAAGAAATCAAACAGAACAAAAAGTGTTCAATGGGTTTTTCTCTTTAATTCCAAACAATGCTTTTTTTTGTAGAAACAGAGGACACAATTGACCACGCTATAAATGGTCTCTCGTCTGCAGGGGCGTCGATTTGGTTTTCAAAGTTTGGGGGGGGGGGGGGTCATCTGGCCTAAATTTTTTTTCCTGACTTGGTAAGGTATGTACAGTGGCGTAGCTAGACACCTTTTCGGGAAGGAAGGATGGGCAAGCATCCAGATTCTACCAACACCATTGTTCTAGGGCCGTTTTTCCATTTTTAAAATATTTGGAAATATGGAGCTTGTATTGCAGAAAATTATGGGTTCTGGGTTCCCTGTAAGAAAATTTGAAAAGTTGGGGGATTACTGAAGAATTTGCATTTCCTTTTAGCAAATCCGAGATTGACGGCGACCAAAGATCGTTGTTGCTAAATAATCTTATCCAAACCATAAGAAATGAGGCTCTCTGAGGAAATTTTTTGAGTCAAGAGCTTGAGTGGGAGAAAATTTTGAATTTCATGGAAAAAAAACTCATGAAAATACCACTGTAGTTACTGAATTCTTTATTTTTCAAAGCCGCCTGCCCCCGCTAGCTACGCCACTGGGTGTCTAAGAGAACGGACCCAGATACAAAATGGTGCTAAATGTTTCAATATTTTGAATTACTAGGAAACTCCAAAGATTTTAAAACATTATGTTGATAGTGAAGGTAATTACTTCAACGGATTATACGGTCAATATGAATATAAATACCGGGCGTACTCTTATAAGTAATTAGAATCACAATGAAAATTGCCATAGTTTGCGAAAGATTTGTGCAAAATTTATGTAGAAGGGAACCATTTGTAATGGGAAGAAGATAAAATAAAGCCATGACTTGATCAAAAGCACACTTCAATCTACTACGGGAAAACCACAAATCGAGGGGTAGGGGGAGTGATACCCAAGGGTAGGGTGCTAATGAGACACCGTTGTATTGCCCTACCGGTGTAAAATTGTTGATACAAAAAGCATTTAAATATGTTTTTCGAACGACACCTCACTATACACTATCTGCAGACAGAGGATGGAGGTGTACCTCTAATTCCTGATTGCAGCCTCTTATCTATCAAACGTATCAAACGCTAGTGTGATGTTACGTCTCTGATAAAAGTCTAAAGACGAAATGGTCGAATCGCTATACTAATGAATGATGTGAGCGTGTCAAATTTTTGCATTAGAAATCATACATTTTTCTAAAATGACTGCGCAGAGAGACATTTTCAGTATCCTTAAAATGTGTTTGCCAATTTCAGCCTGCCAGGCTGATCATTCACTTAAGACCTCAGATTTTAACCACACCTGCCGCCCTTTGCACACGAACAATCGACATAATCATAGAGACCGATGAATAATGTATGTTTTATAAGCAAGTGAAAAAAGAACATCGATAAGACTGCAAGTGGGCGGAGCGTCCGAAAATTTTGGGGATTTGCAAAGTAAACATGTGGAGTTATTTTTACAGAAAGCTAGTCGACCGTAAATCGGTAGAGGTCACCTTTTATTACCTACATGTATAGACTTTTTGGTAGTACCTAATTTTCTAAGTTTAACTTCACAAAAAGTGGGGGGACATGTCCCCCCTGTCATCCCCCCCCCCCCAATCGACACCTCTGCTCTTCGCTCTTCTGACTGAGTCATCAAAACCAATTTTGATAAAGCCGGTCATTGGCTTCAGATAGTGAACAATTATGCAGTCGCGTAGTACTTGTGCACCAATGTTAAGAAAGTCGATGAGCCATAGTTTACGCCAACACTAAAATGCACGACCTTACACATGTTTTGCAAAAGTCTTGTCTGCATGAGTCCATAGGTTTTCCCTTTCGGGAAACCAAAAAGGTAGACCGGACAGTCTATGCTTGTAGAACTATGACCCAACGAAAAGTGCCATAATCAAGGGGGAGCCCCTAGTAAATTACACTTCATATATTAAAGTCGAATTTCATGTCTTATCTCGCACACTGTAGTGAACTTTATACAGGAATGCGTCCGCTGTTTCAACTGGTGCTATTTATTTAACGTCAGTAATTGACTTATTTCCAAATAGCAATTACAATGAATTGTGGGATAGAGTTTTGGGTGTGCGTCAATATTCACCACAGTAAAATGCCATTGACAAAATTGACAAATACCAAAACTCTATCCCACAATCCTTTGTAATTGCTATTTGGAAATAGGTCTATTGTTAGTACCAATTGCTAATTAACTTGCACATTAGTGAGACAGCTGAATGATCTGACTTTTATCTGCGAGCAAAACAGGAAAGTTCAAGCTGCCTATTGTTAAGTTGAGCACTTAAAGTAGACTTTGTTCCGACAGTAAGTGAATTATTTAGATTAAAGTTCACATCAGTGGATTACACGTGGATTTTGGTGTTTTAGGTGGTTTTCCCTTTGTCATTCGTGATGAAACGTGACAGTCTGAGATCTAAAGATAAGTGTATGTTTAGTTCAACGTACAATGAGTTTTCCAATACACTCGCACCACTTCACTACTTTTCATCGCCTTTTTATTTGTATGAAAACGAGTGGAGATAAATCACCTGTCTTATAATTCCCCTTACTGAGTTCGAGTTAATAATATTGTAAAAGATATTTTAAAAGTTGATACCAATCTCATAACAGAAAATGAAGTACACCACCCATGTAGACGTACAGATGACATTAGCAGCCTTCTCTTTGAAGACTCTACCATTTGACTAAAGGGTAACCTAATTGGTGTTAACAAGACTTTTCCATATAGACTAGCGGCGAAGTTTGAAAATTTTCGACTCCCCGGTACAACTTTGTAAAAGTTGACACCTACCCTTAAAATGCTCCTTAGGATCTCAGCTTTCATTTTCTGTTAGTTGTCACTTTTTAAATTTACCCGAACATGGTAATTCAGAGGGTCAAAGGCCACGAGTCCATTTTCACACAAATATACAGAAAATGGTACAGTGTAATGTTTTTCTTTTTTCACTTTCAGTAATTATGGAGTACTTTTCTTTGATTCTTTCTCCATAAATTGTTACATATGCTTAAAGTAAACATTCCTGATCTTCATTCGGTCCATAAAAATTTTATTGATCATCTTTTATCATTGTCATGCTTAACTTTTCATGGAAGTTTGCTACAATTTGTCTGATTACAAATTTACACTTGATAAGTTTAATCTTCTGTGTGCATGTTTAAGAAGGGAAAACGGAGTGAAATCCGAATGAGCAATCACAGTTTGCTTGCACACTTATAATTAGGCTACAAATTACACCTTATAATCATTTATTCGTCATGTTCAGTATCACCATCGATTTCAGTGTACATATTGAGACAAATACTATCACTACACTGACAAGAGCCAGTGCACTTCAACCTCTTTAACTGACATTTACATGCAGGGAGATGTGGAACAAGAAGTGCATTATCCACAAAAGACAAGCTCCACACATTGCAGTCTGGGATAGTGTTTTTTGTCAACAATAAAAAAAAAAAAAAGTTCACGTGCGTTGTCATCCATGTACCACTCATGGTTAGTTGCGGGTGGGAGTGTTTCATTGGGCGTGACTGATTGTAAACATACAAGAGTTTGAAAATGAACCCTCTTTATGTGAAGGTGTAATGCATCAGATGTAGGAGGAAGATTTTCAGGATCTTTTTTGGCTTTCAATAATAGCTTGAAATGTAAAAAAATCAACTGATGTGGTGGTTATGGATGCAGAATACAATTTGCAGACAAACGTTTCAACATTAATTGTGAGTGGTATCGAGGGAGATGGGTTCTCTGCCCCCTCCATCTAGGCCGTTACTGTCAGTCTGTAACACGTTCTATGACAATTTCTTTGAAAAACCATTAAACTGGCTCATGAAATGCTGGAAGATTGTGCATAACTGACTGACAGAGTTGAATATCGTGGATAGGAATATACTTCCTTTCTTTTGATGTCCCGGTTTGCATCCACAGTTCTTGGCTTAGGAGATGTTTGAAATAGACTAATAATACAATCACATCAGTATCCTTACCAAAGATAACTGTGCGCTTGAAACCGCATTCCTTCGCCTCAAGAGCCTGCAAAATAATTCTAGTGTCAGCCTCCTCATGGTTTGGTCGTAACTTGTGAACATTTCTGCCAGTTGTTGATTCGGTTTTCAGCTTATCACTAACCCCCCCCCCCCCCCGCGGTTACAATTTCTCCCTTCTCCAAGTGTTTTCCTTTTTAGGAGCAAATGCGAAGTATGGTAGCCGCTTTATGGACTTGATGCAGTGTTTTCACTCTGTGCCTTGTTGGTTTTGTTACTTTGTTAGTGTTTTTAAACTGAAAGGCGTTAACCATGGAAATAGATAATATATTTAAGGATGTTTCTCTTTTCATTACACGTTGAGGCATATTACTTGAGGGATATTTCAATTACATGGTTCTTGGAAATTGGAACGACTGTATGGGGTTCTCAGAAGCTCTTTCTTTCGTTTCTGTCAACTGTCGTTCTTTACGACATGGTCGTTACCCTTCTTCTCTTACAGTTTGAAAGGCATCCGAGCAATCTGTTGACGAAAAAGTTTAGGCATTGTTATAAGAAAAACATTGAACATTGTGATTTCTTTTCATATTCAGCCACTGTAACAAACTAAAGTTTTATTTTATTTTGTTCAGAACTGAAGACCGTCACAGCGGGTCAGGAACAGAGAACGGAAAAGAAAACGCAGTCTTCCGGATGCGAAAATTGCGCAAAATTAACTGCGTAGTTTTCTTCTGACCTAGACGTTTCAACTGAAATAAGAATCGCTCTTACCAATAGGCGCTTGCTTTGCCGGTGACCTCATGATCAGCTGAACGATATATGATACAGCTGATGATATCAAATGCTACCGTGGCTTAATAAAGCAATTTCGAGATTTTGATGTGTTTCAGTAGAAAGTCAAATATGTGCCATGCGCAGGGCTATATCTGCTTAACCGCATCTTAATAACTAACTTAACCTCAACCCAAGTTTTTTTGTTCTGTATTTTTGTAAATATTCTCACATTAGATTTTTTAATTGGTGGCTGTACTTGGCGGCATGACATATAATTAAATAAAGCAATCTTGTAACACAAATTTAAAAAGGTTCCTTTGAGCAACTGTACTATTAGGAAAAGGACCTACTAGCTGCGCACTTATCCAACCAAAGAAAGAGGAGACGGGTGAGAAATTTTATGCTGTTTATTTTGTTGTCAATTATAGTAGGAATGGGAAAAGAGATCTCTGGTGAGGAGTAGCAAAATAAAAGACTGTGTTGTTATCTCTCTCTTTCTACCCTTAACCTCATTAGACAAGATGATAGCTAAGTTACATCTCCTCTGATCTGGAAGTATATATGCTTGCTTTGTTGGTGATAGGCTATAGGTGATTCGGCTGAACTGTCGAAACCGTAATAAGTACTGACATCGAACAATACTGAAAACACTAAGGAATTAGAAAAACTGAAACTGTCATTCGTGAGGAAATTTTGATATTTTGATCTTCTAATAATATGCATGAAATTCTGCCAGTTTTGACTACGGCAGGAAATTATAGATAAAGCAATTCTTCTGCAATCTAAATACGTCTATTTTCTAGATCTAGTAGATAATATCACCCACTACCTGTTTTATTAACTCAATTTTAACAACACATATACGTTTCACTCATATATACTTTTCTAAAACTCGAGCTTGTATCATGAACATTTCTATTTCCTTCACCTCCCATCACTAATGTTTCACCTGTATAAATTTTCAACACTGATATCCTTTTCTGAAATGCGCAAACCTCCTCATCATGAAAAATTCACCATGTACTACCTGTCACTCCTATCAGGGCGTTGCTAAAATTTAGCACCTCTCTGTTAATATCACTAAAACAGTTAGACCGCCTCCATTCGCGAGTATGAATGCCTTGCATTCTGGGATGCTGAAAGAAGTCTGTTAACTTAGCTTTGTTCTCCTGTATGTCAATGAACGAATTCCAATTATTCGGAAGGAGGGGTACTGAAGGATCATCGATGATTTTGCGGATTGGCTTGCTTTTTGCACCGCTCTCTTTGTCCGTGTGCCACTTTTGAAAGACCCCTTCACGTAACGATCAAATGCAACGTCAACCCTAGTGCATTGTGGTTGCTGAATGCAGCTGAGGTAAACGTATCTGCTAAATCACCAAATGCTGCGGCTTCCTTTGGCTTCCCAATCGCTTGAACTAATATGCCTGCCCATCAATGACGAGACAAGTTGAAAGGTTAGATGAAGGGAAGGTTGCCTGGGTTCTTCCTTGTTCAATAATTATTGCTAGTTGTAATTTGTTGTTCAGCTTTCGAAGATTTCCTCCAGGACAGGCACGTAGCCAGGATTGTGTTGTGGGAAGGGTTTTGGTGTCATGGGGGGAGGCTGTGGACACGATAGGAGGGAAAAGTCTAAGGATAGGGAGAAAAACCCGCTAGCTTAGGTGCTTCTTGCATTGCGAGGTTGCGTCGTAGGGGGGGATTCTAACTCCCAAACCCTCCCCGTGGCTACGTGCAACGAATACGTTACCTAGGTGACATTGATGTGATGGTTATATCCATTCTTAGATCGTAGGCCACGTTTCTCCGAAAAAACTGGATCAAAAATTTCGAAAAATATTAAACTGTTAAGGTTGTAAACAAAAGTTTAAATTCCTCTGTAAGCGGTATGAAAACACACTACAAAGAGTTTGTAAGTCGTTTATTTTTATTGAAATTTGACAACTTTAAAGTTGTATAAGACGTGTATATCGACCAGTAGGGCTTTGTAAAGACCTTCATACGAAAGTATGTGACATGTAAATTAATTTAAAAAATTTGACCTTTTTTGACCTTTGACCTTGAAGATTTGCATGTTCGAGAACTTTTTAAAAGTGACAACCAATCTAAAATTAAAAGTTTCGTCATAAGTATCACTTTAAGCATAGTCGATATATTTTACAAAAAGGCACCGGATTGGTCAATTTTTAGACCTTTTTTTCAGATTCGCCGCTAGACTAATAGTATACATTTCTTAACACATTAGAAGGTTTGTCATTTTTCTAGTCTCTTCACTTCCATTCCTCAAATGTGCTGTCAACTGTTCGTTATTACTAAGATCAACTTCGTGACCCCTTAATATCCACCTTGCTACGTTTACGGCGGAACTAGTTCTCGCTCACAATTGTTTCCAAAATTATGGGCGCTTTTTGGCAAGTAAAAGGAGTTTCTACGCGAAAAAATCTCCAGTTGCTCGTGTGCAGTGGCCATGGGTAACTGTGAAGACCTATTTTCTCAGTTAACCGGTCCTTAACCTTTACTCTACCCAAGATATATTGCCAGTGGATCCCTCCGTGGTTTAAAATCTTTCATTGATAGTTTTAGTTACTTATGTCCCTTTAATATATATATATATATACTAAGAAAAGTATCCACTGTTGGTGCTGAAGAAAGGCACAGGCGTGCCTGAAATATACACTGTTTTCTCTGTATTGGAAATTTGTGCTCTTATGATGTCATCTTTGTGTAACTCACTATTTTTCATCGCTTTTATATATATATATATATATATATATATATATATATATATATATATATATATATATATATATATATATATATATATATATATATTTTCCAGCTTTACCAGTTTGATTTATATATATATATATATATATATATATATATGGTAACAAGGAGAGAAAATTGATTCATGCGGGGTATTTATCGCCTGTTGTCGCTTCTGTGAATCACGAGCTGTTCTAGCGTAGTGGTCATAGACTCTGCCCGGAAAGCGGAGGATGGTGGGTTCGGTCCCCCGTGCGGCTCAATTTTTCTCTCTGGTGTTTTCTTCAACCGTTCCTTCTTTGATAAGAGTTTCTGCTCTATCTTGGATCGGTATAAATTCATGATCGCATGTATTACTACAACTCTTTCGACCTATAAATATATATATATATATATATATATATATATATATATATATATATATATATATATATATATATATATATATA
Organism: Holothuria scabra; assembly: GCA_037179385.1. Lineage (NCBI taxonomy): Eukaryota > Metazoa > Echinodermata > Holothuroidea > Aspidochirotida > Holothuriidae > Holothuria > Holothuria scabra. Next base: position 53,019,319 of record CM074183.1, on the reverse strand, counting down.
TATATATATATATATATATATATATATATATATATATATATATATATATATATATATATATATATATATATATATAAATATCAAATAGTAAAAACTGGTAAAACAAGAACATATATTTAGCTTTCAGGACCACCGGCCCCTTCCTCAGAAACGTGTTTAGACAACTAAAAGGCAAAACGAAAAACAGACACTATAAAACGGATGAAAGGCAAAAAGCACTTACTAGAAATTTAAAAACAGACCCAACCCAACACAAAAGATAAAATGTAAAAACTAGGACCCTAACAAAGGAGATAAAAGCTAAGTAGAAGCAGGAGACATAAAAGGGGATAAAAAGGCGGCTACAGTCTACGAGCACGTCGTTTTTTGGCTTGACAGTTAAAACCGTCATTTATGTTGAGACCCTTTGGGTAGACACAATCCAAATTCCAAATCCACTCCTCTCCTTTTTATCCAAAAGATTATCCCTATCCGAATTGCGAGAAGAATGCACTACATCTAAAATCTGAAAATACAACTTGTTAGGGGCAAATTACCGTTAGGGGGAAAATCTACTTTCCCCCTTTACGTTTTCACACACTGTTTTAATGGGAATACGTTAGTGTATAGTAAAATACATATGGGGGTACGTAATATACCTAATAACTTCAATGTGGACCAAATAACGGACGCCTATCTGTTAACACGTACAACTTATGGACTAGCGAATTTACGTACATGTATATGTTTTTCCTTAAAGGTGGAATATACAGTTATGTATTTTATTGTTTTTCATTTCGCCTAAACGTATCAAGATATACAAATTTTCCCCTAATGTTCAATCTAGTGGTATATATATATATATATATATATATATATATATATATATATATATATATATATATATATATATATATATATATATATATATATCAATGTGAAAGACGTGCGTACAATAAGATAATGCCCCTTCCATGTGGCAATTCACTCTCTCGACGAAAGTGTCTATGTAAACGTTACGGTTTTCTGGGGAGTCCATGTTTTCTTTACTCTATTGGGCCGTGGGTAAGATGGTTGGTCCGTTGGACTGTTGTCGCCGGCCCATTCCCGTAACCTGACTTTACGCGTGAACTGATTAAAGTCATGAGTGAGTTCCACAGGGTCCACTTTAGATGTGGGGCAGTAAGAAAGGCCTAGTTCCAATACCCTTTCTTGTCCAACAGTGATGTTGTGTTGGGAAAGGTTAATAACCTGTGAGTTTGTGGGGTTGATCGGCCTATCCGTGTTTACGCCACTGGGTGTGCGTCCGTCCTGACCAAGGTTGGTGAGTTTCAAAGGCACGGAAAGGGCCCCATCAATTAGGGCGAGTCCACTGAGAACCGGAGAGCGTTGGATAAGTGTTCCGAGTTTCTTATTTTTGCGTTGAAAATTTTTTATGGATATAAGGGTAGAACTATTGGAATTTCTTGATTTTGTCTGCCCGTTCCGTGTCGTTCAGCTTGTTGAACCAGTTAAACGCCGAAAGCCGGTTTACCAAGTAACACTGCTTGGCAAAAGCATCCCTGAGTGATAAATTGCGTAACTTAACGGATGTATTTCTCAGTATAGTTGATGAACGTCGCTTGCATGTTGCTGAAAAGTAAGTATTAGCAATGGGGTTGCTGAGAATGAATCCATTAGGAATAAGGCCAAGTTTCTTGCAAGTAGAAAGAAAGTAAACACTGGACCTCGTTTTCGCAAGTATATATATATATTTTGCAATATATATATATATATATATATATATATGTATATATATATATATATATAGTATGTATTCACCAAGTGTACTTCTGAAAACCCAGTGGCCTTCTTAGATGTAGAGATAGATAAAGAGCTCTCTATTTGTAACAGAAAACTCAATACTCGGTACTCAGTTATAAACACTTTTAACCCACGGACTCCTCCAGTTACTTGTTTTATCCATCCAAGTATCCCAGGCTATATACCAACTCTATCCTCTAGTAAATGCTCATCTCTTAAAAACTTCTTTGATGATACTGGTAAAGCTTTACAGTTTGATCATTTTATCAGAAAGTTTGATATCGATATTAGGTACCCTTATATGCTTTACTATGGTATACTCTCTGCAATACCCCAAAACTGGAGACAGAACATTGAACAAAATTCTGCCTTGGCTGAGAACTACTCTCGTTTGATCTTATACACATCTTGTAAAAGACCTGTTAAAGCAGCTTATGAATATTTCATTACCGGGAAGCTGCAGACCCTCAGTGCCATTAGGAAATGGGAGCAGTCTACCGATATTGATTATAATTGGACTAGAAAATTCAGTTCGTGAGGCAAAACTACAGTTCTTTCAATTTCGTTTCATCCATAGATGAGTAGCTATAAATTGTTATTTTTGTGCACAGAATCAAGTTTCGGGACTCCCCTCTATGTACTTTTTGTGAAGGCGAGCCAGAAACATTATAACATCTGTTTTGGTTTTGGTTTGGTTTACAGCTGTGTTTCAAAATTGCACCTCTTGTTGATTGGGAATTTTTGAAGTTTGGTTATGTGATTGATATGAGGCATCATTTAAACTTTTTTTATTGAATGCTAAATATTACTTTTTAGTTTTTTTACCTATTTAGATTTGTCAATAATGTTGAGCTTCATACTGCTAGCAAAAATAAAAATGAGTTGAGAGCCCTGAATTTTGAGGATACATTTCACTAGTTAATTGTTTTACTTTAGTAAAACTTTGAATGCCCTTGCAGTGGCGTAGCCAGGATTGAATTTTTGGGAGGGCCTAGGCAACAAGTGGGGGACTGTTACCTTCGAGGGTCAGGCGTGGCAAGACTATCTAAGCGGAGCGCGACCATCAGTTGGCGCGGAGCGTACAAGAAAATTTTGAGCTTTGCAAAAACTCCAGATGGCCGGAAACGGCACTTCCCACGCGTTTTAAGCTGCATGTATCCAGCCTTGAAATACGAATCTCATGTCTGCCACTTCTCAAAAAATGAAAAGGAAAAATCAATCTATGAAAAATGGTAATACATACATTTTTAGGGACCCCAAAACTGAGCATTTCTAATCTGTGGCCTGTGGGATGAGACTAAAGGGAACCGGTATCTCCCTTTCCTTTGGGAAAAATTGTTAACTTCAGGAGGACTTAGATCACATATATTTGAATGGATTTCAGCTTTAATTGGAAAACCAAAAGTAGTTGTGTCCCCCTCTGGGAAATTTTCTTTGCGTTAGATTTCCAAGATGCAAAATGGTGCCATGTTTGGCCAAACTTTGAACTGATTATAGGCCTGCCTTTTAGGATTTTTCCTTTTGGGGAGCATGAAAAATTTCAAAATACTTATTTTTAGTCTTTGTAGAGATTTTACAAGTGACATACATTCTACCAAAAAACAATGTCTCCTGGTTTTCAGCCGTGTCTAAATGCAAAATGGTGCAGTATTTGTTCAATCTTCGGTACATTACGTAGTCAAAATTAAAATACTTCGAGTAAATCTCTCAAAATATTAAACCGCAAAGCAGAAGTAGGGATCATGTGGGAAACTTTATGAAGTCCGGACCTTGTGGACATTTTACAAGTCCGCCCTGAAGCTAGTGCCAACTATTAAAAAGAGGGCTTGTCGAAAAAAAATCGTTCTACAGTGGCATTTGTCATAGGCAGGAGTGAGGCAGGATAGGCTGATAGGCCTACCTGTTAATTGGCCATAGGGAAGAATTTTTAGAAGGCAGCTAGTACCTTACCCTTATGGCATATTTTGTGTATGATAAAGTATAGGAATGGTCGTGTAAGAATGGTCTCCAGTGTATGATCGCCTTGTTTTCAGTAGATCCACCATCCATCCGAAAGGCAGAGAGGGTCTTAACCTAACAAAGTCACATTCGAGTTTGTCCTCGAGACGTTCGTTTCATCTTCAAAGTGAAATGCAATAAACGACAGTGCAGCTCATATACGTTATCTAATTTAGCGAAAGTAGGCATTTTGAAGTTATTACTTGATTTCATACGTGCGCACAAAATGTGTTTTACATACATTCATGCATGTTTTCTTAATTGCTACACATCTTATTTATTCGCTGTTTTTGAAAGAAATACTTCAAAGTTTATTTTCGGACAAGCATTTTATTTTTTCTCAATTACTTTATCAGGACGCAAAAAATCTGGGGGCCTAGGCCCCCAGTCCCCCCCCCCCCCGTGGCTACGCCACTGTGTCCTTACATGATTATGAGATGAATGCATGAATAAAATGTATATTATTGAATATTCTAATTTATACAAGTTATTTGTTCTTTTTCGGTATGATTTCACAATGTATGTCTAGCCTTAACAGAGGTAAAAACAGAACGTCTTGTCTTCCGTTCTTAAGTTTATGAGTTAATTGACAAAAACAAGGGTAAAATCAACAGTCATTTTTGTATCAAAAATTGTACATAATTTAATTTAGCTCAATAAATGAAGTGGAGAAAAAAATATACCCTACTACCAACTTTTGCGAACAAGGCGCATTTGGTCTGATGATGGAGACTTCAAAAAGTCTCTCAAGACATAATTTCCCCTTTGGAAAACGCTTATATCCACGTTTATATGCTTGAAGGTCTGAAGGAAGATTGGAGGAACGGACAGATCTACCTTTATGGTCCCAGATATCGTTAAATCGACTACCAGAATAACGCACGTGGTCTTATAGCATCCTTCATTATATTTCACCCACGGACTTATATACATGGATATAGCATGTAACATGTACATCCTATCCGTAGCTGGTCGCCACCGACTGAGAAAAATAAGGCGTACCAAGATGGCCGCCGTGAAGCTATAAATCGTCTGATTTGACGACGACTCTGTAATATTTCAAGCAAAAGTTAAACTTTAATGGGGAAAAATATCATCTTCCTGCAATAAGTGAAGTGATTTTGACCTTACCTTGCCATATTTCAAAAATATTTCAGCTTTCTTGCAAAATATGGTGATCTACTTGAGCAAGTCCAAACTTTACACAATTCATAGCAGACGGCCATCTTGGTGCGCTTTTTCTCTTACCTACGGTAGCGACAATGTACCGTGCAGTATGCTCTGACGAAGTATCGTGGGACGAAATCCACCCACCAGAGAGTGTAGGGCCTACAAATTAAAAAATTAATTGGGTTTGTTTACCCCATAAAGGGCAAATGAAAGCTCGCACTGTGACACTCTAAAATGGGTATTTATGAACCACCAGAAATTGTCTTTAAACCCACATATAGTATAGGCATGTACATATTATCCGGGAATTAACAAATACAATGTGTGTTAAAATACCCATTTACCCATTTAGAGTGTCGCTGTGAAGACGTTACATTTACACTTTTGTGGGTAAATCTTTTTACAGTGTATTTCTCTGAATCGCCTATTACGGCATTTACAAGGGACAAAAATATTTCAAGTCACTTGGATCAAGCCATACATCCCAACCGCTTATGCTAGATCTGGCTAGGACGTTTCTCTTTAATTGCGGTAGGTGTAATACTTGTAAAATAGTTAGCAATGACAGGTTAATGTCTGTTATAGGTAAACAAAAATCTTCGACAGCAACCAACATTTCATATGTGCGTCCACTAATATAGTGTAGATCCTAGCTTGCAAGCGTTGCCCCATTTTGTATGTGGGTAAAACGAAACGTCGCCTGGCTGATTTGGTCACTGAACACTCACGGTCTACAGGCAAAACCTCCAGGGTTATCCGGTGGCTAAACATTTCAATCCCCGAAAGTTTACTTTGTACCAGACTTGATGTCATGCAGAGGTTCCGACCATTATCGGTAAATTGCAGAAATCGGTTGATTATGAAGCTGGGGACTCTCGTCCCCGACTGAACATTAAACTCGAACTTTTAAAAACTTGTTCAATTTTACTTGCCAAGTCCGGTTTTCATCTTGCCATAATCGCTTAGCGTATTTTTTCATTGCGTCATACTTCTTAGTTTATTTCGCACAAGTGCGTCGTTTTACTGTGTTTCTAGTTGCGTCGCGAAGAAATAGCCAGTGGCATATAGCTACAGGGGGGAGAGGGGTGATCGGCCGCCCCCCCCCCCCCCCGGCTCTAAAAAATGTAAAATTCTGAAATTTGCCATCTACTACAGTGCGGTTCTCCCAACATTTTCTCCATTAAGTTCCGAATCTTTTTTATGAAAACTCCATATTTGTAATTATTCCTCTTAAAAGGCAAAATTGCAATTTGTGGCAATCTTTAATGCAGTTAAGTGGTTGCTAACGTATCAATCTAGTGGTAAACTTTCCCGTGGCGCTCTATTGCACTGCCGTTAACCTTAAGGTCTTAATTTTGAAATATTTTGTCGAAGGTGGCCAGGAAGCTTCAATTCACACTCCTTAAATAGATAACATATGAACAAAGATAATCTTCAGTAGACATTTTATTTCTGATAGGCTGATAAGAAAAGCAGATTCTTCAATAGTCCCCCAAATTTCCTCACAGGAAACCCAGAATCTTAATTATTTTCTACAATACAATTAAGCTCCATATTTACAAATACTTTTTTAGAAGAACCCAAATTTTCGGCGCGCTCAGCCCGCCGCAAATTACGTTCCTGATACAGTAGTACACAAAGAAAAAAAACGGACAATATATTGGCCTCAATCCTCCTCCGCTGTTAACCAAAACTCGATACCCGCGGTTGACGCAAGAGCTCGTTTACGTTCTTCCGGTGACACCTTACTGGCTGAACATTGAATCTGGAGATATCATTCACCCATCTCTAGAACCTTTTGTTTTGCTGCACCCCTCATTTGTGATGACTTGCCATCTCGGCATAGTTATTTTTAATCACTGCATATTTTTGAAATGGTTACACGCTTGCATTCCACGTTCCTTGTAGATCTCTCTATTGCTTTGGTATTTTTCTGTGTGTTTGTTTTCTATTTGTGTTTTATTTTATAGCGCTGCCATATCGAAGAAGCGGTGCTTTATGTGTATGTTTATATTTATTATTAAGGCGGGCGTGTTAATCATTTCCGCTGTCATATGTCTTGGGGATGAAATTTTGCTATTGAGCAGACAATGAACTGTCAGACAAGAAACGGCGATTGCTTTGCTGCCTTGCTCTATTTAGCGATCTAAAAGACAACTTAAATCGTATTTTCCTTTAATATACACATCTTGTCCGCTATTCAGATTAAAACATTTGTTGAATTGTCAATTTTCATTAAATAAATATAGGAATTAAATTTTGTTTTGCGATTTCACTTATCAGTGAAGGCCCTATTCGTGTAACTGTAATGAGTGTTTCCGTTCGAATTTGTATTACTATTTTTTGCTTTCGACTCAATCTTGCATACTGGCTTTGAAAACACAATCATGGCCGCTGGAACGAACAATAAACCGTGTACAAGCCCAATAATCATAACTAAGGTGATGATTTTTGCAAACGTTTGGAAAATATAACTAGGAACTGTAAACAATACTGACACTCCCAGAACAGTCGAGCATGCGCTTTGTAAAATAGGGTACCCCAAAACTCCAATAGTAGACTTAATACATTCTTGTGGTGAATTTATATCTGAAGACACAAATCCATACGCAACATGTGCTGTAAAGTCTACACTAAAGCCAATGCATAAGACCAGATTGATAAGTGAAATGGAGTCTAGAGACACTCCCCAGAAAGTCATAAACCCGGTTACTCCTGTCAAAATAGATGATACAGAAAGAGTGACCAAAAGAGCAACTAGCAAATTGGGTATGAGGAGTAATGATACAAACAGCATGCTCGCTGCTGCTATTCCAAGTGTCTGGATTGTCTGAGGGACTATTATAACGTACTGCTCTGAAAAAACAAATTCCGGAGAAAAAACGACAAACTGAGCACCAACCTCTGTTGTACTTTGGGAAGCAATGTCACGCAGAGCGAGCATCATTTCAGCCTCCTTTGTTGAGGTGTCAACATTTTGAGTGACCAAAATACATCGAGATGAGTTTATCGTGTCCCCATACAAAATAATGTCAAGATTATAACGGTCATATTGTGGAAGTTTCAAAAAAACTTTCAAAATGGAAATAAATTTATTTTGATCAGTTGAGCTTATTTGCTGTAGATCGAGATATTCATAGAAATCAGTGAACCAACACTGAGTGTAATTCTTTGGCTTAACAAATTCACTAGCGTGAAAAGACTCCATTGCGTTTTCTAATTTTGTCCTGTCATTTTGTTCCCAGTAAGGAAGTTCCTCGGTTATCATCACTGACACGCTTGGACCAATTTCAGTGTACTGGTCGGATAGCAACTCCAGAAAATTATAAGCATTGGACCCCTGTTCAGTTAAATATTTTAGTTCAAAATCTTTGTCAATCATGGTACAACCGTAAACAGAGACTCCCAAGTAAGTGAAATAGGATAATGAAATAGCAAAAATTAATCCAGCATGCGAGAAAACTTTAGAGAAATAGCTTTCAAAGAATATTTTTCCGAAGTGAACCGTTTGTTTATCTGAAGGACGTTTAGATAGTCCACCAGCACAACATGCGTTATAATACTTTGAGTTTTCTTTATGAGGTTGGACTTTCAGGCAAATCCAAGTATGGCGCATTTTATTTTCTCTTCGACCATCAAATATCATGAATGAACCAAAGAAAGTAACTTGATATATCAAAGCAAGAAAAACAGCAACACCTGCATACCAGCAAAACACCTTCACTGCTGGGAGTGGACTGATGGATCCTATAAGAAATGCTAGAAAATCGGTAACGGTTGTAATTGTAATGGATATTCCGACATCTTCAAACATATTCGTCATCCGAAGCTCTACGGCGTCTGTCATCTTGGTATTCCTCCACGATGAGATAAGAATGAACATGTCATCTAAGCCAATGCCTGTAAGAAGAGTACCGCAGTTTAAATCAGTATGCAAACATATCAAATTTACAAAATCCATTAAAATGACTAGTGGTTCCGATGATAAACACATCACACGCCTACCAAACACACAGTCGCTTCATTACACGCAACCGAGGGCTTCATTGTTTTCTCCAATGTGTCTGCCTGCTTAACCCCAACCTTCACAATAGATTGTCTATTGTTAGGCAACCGAGGTCCTGAGAAAGCTTGCGAAAGCTATTGAAAATTGAAATTGGACGTTTATTTACAAAGACAAAGCCACACCCACTCACCCACACACACACACATATATATATATATATATATATATATATATATATATTTATACATAGGCCTATATATTTTTATGTATATATATATTTTTTCATATTTATATATATAAAGCGGGAGGTCCCGAGTTCGTATCCCGGTGGAGTCAACATCGTTTTTTCACCTCAGCCAGATTTTCCAGCTTTACCAATTTGATTTATATATATATACCTGCTTTCACAGGTTTCTGTATCTCTTCGGAGATCCGCTGGCGAATAAGCAATTGTGTTCAGCTGGATAGCATCAACTTTGATCTTTGGTTGGGTTTGCGTCAAACGAGAACTAGTGCTGTTCCAAAAAATTAGGCGCCTGCTCAGGAGGTGAATTGCGAGTTGCTTCATCTGTCATTTGAACAAAGGCCAAACCAACTTGGCTTCATGGCTCAGTGGTTAGAGCGTCCGCACTAGAAAGCGGGAGGTCCCGAGTTCGAATCCCGGTGGAGTCAACATCGTTTTTTCACCTCAGCCAAATTTTCCAGCTTTACCAATTTGATTTATATAAATAAATATATAGATATATATATATATATATATATATATATTTATATATATATATATATATATATATATATATATATATATATATATATATATATATATATACAGAACTCACTGCTTTTGGGATTTGCTTGCCTGCGCTACTCAAGGTGTAAAGATACACCGCTCTTATCTCGTTTGATGACTCTAACCAGGCTGTTCCACATATGTGCTGCCTCCCTATAGACACCGGTTCTATTGATAAACAGTAGTTTGTAGGTCTATCTGAACAGATGTCGGTATCACTACAGCAACGGTATCTCTCAGCTGCACGTACTGTACAAACCGATTACTCGCATCCCACTGAGATTTGAAATTGATAAAAAGTGTCAGAATAACATATCCTAAAAGCTGATTGTCCTATGTTAACCTATGTACTATAAATATATTAAGAACAATAGATGTGTTAACGAAAATTCTCAATGCCTTGCAAGTGAATTATTCTGTTTTCCACCTAAGCGCGAGTTTTAACGTCGAAAAACACTGAGAAGTATGACTCATCGTTGTTGAACGTGAAATCCACGCGAGTGTGTGTGAGGGCACGGAGCTATTACGTAATAGCTTCAGGATTGTAAAGTACATCAAGAATACGCATTTGCCCCCACCGTTGTACAGGGCCGTCGGAAGCGGGGGGGGGGGGGCTGGGTGGCTGCAGCCCCCCGAATAAGTTTGCCATATATATATATTTTTTTTTTTGGAAGTGAGCATTTTATTTCAACGAAAGGACTGCTTAGATACTATTAACAAGCCCAGGAAATTCATTTCCAGCTGTCTGAGGGGTTGGGATTTTTCAAAATTTTCTGTACGCTCCGCGCCAACCGATGGTGGCGCTCCGCTTAGATAGTCAGCCCGAGTCAGCCCCCTCCCCAATCGAAAATACCTTCCGACGGCACTGTTGTACAGGAAAGGACCAGGAAGAAGTGTCACTTCTGTGATATCCGGCTTATCTCGAGTAGCTCTCACACCTGGGAGTGAGACTTGCAAAAGAAAGAGCGTGACTCGCAAAAGAAAGATAGATTGCGTAAGATATTTCGACTTTTCGTATGCTTTTTGGAGGGTATTCTGCGAGCAGGCTATTTTCAGAGTTTAAGGTATTGTTCTGCAGGTAAAATTCCCACAGAGGTCATCTATGCCACTTTTGAGGGTCTTTGATTGAGTTTTTAGGAAAATATATACCTTTATATGAAGCCTCACTTAGATCGGGAAAGTTATCTGTGCAGAGCGTAACTAATGTGTTACCGCAGTTACCCCTAGTGTTACTTCAGTTATCCCCATCTCCAAATGCAGTGTGCTCTGTACGATCGTCTTGGCATGTATATGTATATATATATATATATATATATATATATATATATATATATATATATATATATATATATATATATATATATATATATATATATATATATATATATATATATATATAGATATATATATAACGCTGGATCCTACCTTAGGTCGACATCGACCTTAAGTCGACATATACATATTTCACATATTTGAATGTATCTGCACATACAGACACTAAAAAATTCAAATAAAATACCACCATAAACTTCAACAGCGCCAACAATAATATGAATGGTATAATTATTATGTATGACGTACGCACAAGTTATAATAAAATAAACAAAGTATTAAAGGTATTTTGCAATATTTACGTGTTAACTTAATGTACATTTTTAGACAACGCAAGATATAACACCCCTTTTTTCACGTGCAAATCTACATACTATACATTGTGTTTATTACGTCTATATACAGACACAATAAAGAGGGCGCCATGAAGGTATTATAAATGCACTTATTTCATTAAGAATGTATGCAGAAGGGGTTGAAATCGTGAACCAAACATTAGGTCGACACGAAAATGTTGACCTATCGTAATTGTCGACCTAATGTACATTTTTAGACGAAGGAATGTCGACCAAAGGTAGGATCCAGGTATATATATATATATATATATATATATATATATATATATATATATATATATATATATATATATATATATATATATATATACATATATTCCTAATTGTGGAATAAGGGGAACCCTTAATGCTCAGGTGTTCAATAGTGTTGCTTTAGAATACAGCAAGGCCCTAAAGAGCAGTGGGTTTAGTGGCCAATTAGAGTTTAAATAAGGGCAGAGGGTGACTGAGAAGAAAACTCGTAAGAGAATTATTGTTTAATTCAATCCCCTTACAGTTGTAATGTAAAAACCAATGTAGGAAGAGAGTTTCTGAAAGCAGAGGATTAGCACTACCTAAGGGCAGCACACTCCGTAGGATCTTCAATAGGAACAACGTAAAAATGAGTTTCAGCTGCATGAGGAATAAGGGCGCAATTATAAAATCTCACAATTCTCGCATCAATAATGCGGGAGAGCCTGAAGATCATAGACTATGTAATTGCAGGGTCAAGGAAGCCTGCCCACTTCAAGGACAATGCTTCTCCAATGCAGTAGTATAGAAGGTCACTGTTAGTTCGAGAAATGGTGATAGGCGTTATGTTGGCCTAGCCAGTAAAACCTTCAAGGAACGTACGTTACAATTACCATACTAAATCATTGCGCAACAAAAAAGCCAAGGAAACTGAATTGTCGAATCATATTTGGGATTCACAAGAAAATAAAATCCCGTAATCACTTGGCAAATAATCCGAAAATCTAATACCACATTTTGCCGCTCAGGGGCATGTAACTTGTCCCAAGATGAGAGGTTGGAAATTCTTAGAAGCAGAACCAAAAGCTATATGTGTGTGTGTGTGTGTGTGTGCGTGTATGTGTGTGTTCTCTTTACACTTACCAAGGATTAGGAAAGGTACGGAGGTTGCTACCTGGTTGAAAGAAACTCCACAGTAAGACAAAAGTCCCAACGTACAAAGTATTGACAGAGACGTACTAATAACTCCCAAGAGTGCTAACCAGCTCTTGCTCTGAACATGATCACGGAACATAAGACTGGAAGTTACAGCGAATGTAATAATGAGGGTGTACAAAATCGAGAAGTAAGGGATAACTAATTCGACTATGTCGCTTTGTGCCTCATCCAGACCATCCGATTCGAAGGTAAACACTTTAATAGATGAAAATTTATATTGGGAGACGTCCTCCTGTACGGCATCTTCCCACATTCCAGATAACTCATCGCTTGGACCTCCTCGAAGAAAGTAAGCAACAAGCATTGATTTAGCTGAGGTAACATAACCATTTTCTACCTTGAAATCACCTAGATAAGACTCAGTATTAAAGGTTCTTCCTTTTTCGTCAAACACTTGTGGGTACGGCACTTTTATTGCACTGTCAATAGAACTGTTGTAAGTGTTTTCTAGGTACATCACGACAGGGTTATCAAGGCATTTGCCATTCCACTGACTACAAAGTTCATTGAAAGTATATTCGTTCCCATCAACAATTATCTTCAACGAAAGTATCAGGGAATTAAATTCAAATATATCCTCTAATGTGTCACTCCTTAGTATGTTGTCACCATCGGATGGCGTGATAATAGCCGATATCTGTCTTTCATTCCACTCAGTGACACGGTCAGGTAGAAAGCGGTCGTAATCAACTGGAAACAATTTTCGAGCAATATCTCGATCATCTTTCGCTTGACTGATGTGTGGTGTAAACAATACTTCTGTATCTGTGGTATACGAAAAGAAAGTTAAACCCGCTCCCAATATAACAGCTATCAGGAGAGTTACCAGGGCAACAATAACTGGAAAACGGCACAGAAGTCTTTCACAATAAAACGTGAAGAATTTCTTCAAAACGCTCTCTACACAATCAGTTTTACTCATTTTGTTACCTTAATCGAGTTGATCTTTATCACGGGCATGTACAAATCTGTTGGCAAAGAAAATGTATTTCATCAATTAACCAGGTTAAACCTAGAGCATAGCTAATTACAGATACGTTTGAGAGTCATGTAATCTTTCACATACATATTTTGTAAATCGCTTTCTTGTTTCGGCACTAACGCATTTATTAATACAAAAGTATAATTTTTCATTTTTGAAAAGGGACCAGGTCCTGCTGCTTATTTATAACACGACCTCACATACAGAGAAACTTATTTCCCAACGATAATCCTACTTTTCCTAACCATTTCATCAAAAAGTAGGGGTACAGTATATCTGGTAGAATTAATTTTCTTACAATTTTGAAATTTTTCAATTTTTCTTGAAGTTAAAATTTTACTGCATACGAAAGCCAAAAGTAGCGCTTGGTTCTATTCTCTCAACAAGTCTGGAAATACCATTTCCGGCTGTTTGGAGTCGCGATTTTTCAAAATTTTCTGTGAGCTCCGCGCCAACTTATGGTGGCGTTCCACGTACATAGTGTTTTGGACAACCACCACTTCCCACTGGTCCCCAAAAGTTTACTCTTGCACGACGCCCCAGACGGCAAAGGACTCAACCGAAGCAAGTTCTGTCATACAGTTTGTACACAAGTTCTCGCCCAAAGCATTGATTCGTTAAGTGTGAACATAGCGAACTGACGTGTGCCCAAAGAACCACGGCAGTGGATATATGTACACTGTATTGAGGGTTTCGGGTTCAATTTTTTTTAAGTGAGAGAGACCTAACTGATTTTTCAGAAAACTTTTGTTCAGAAGAGGGTAGATATTTGAACTATTATTTCACAACACGGTACGAGAACTACAGAAAAAGTTATCATTTTGGAGGTCTGTGGCCAATATGCAAATAGTGATACGTCTATGGCATTTTAGGAAAAAATCCTACCATAAACATAACGCAGGCTAGAGTAAAACTTCAGTACATCACTATTCACCATTTGACCCTTCTGTCGGCTCTAATGGGCAGTTCAAAGTCACTGTTTTGTTCCATATGAGAATACATACTATCTTCTAAAGAGTCAACGCTGCTTTAGCAATATATTATGCACAGTAACTACACCTTGCGCGTTACTCAGGTCATCAGCCATGATGGGTCACTGCGGTAGAGAAATCAATCATAGCACATGCCCGGTAGAAGCTTTGAAAAAGCTTATTTCAGTAAATTCGAAGTATATTCAAATGCCTCTCGACATGTAAAACCCTTTACAGTCCATGAACTAAAAAGCAATGAGCTTTGTAGTGATGAGTGTTCTTGGGATGATATGAGCAACTTCGCGGATTGCCCTCTTGTTTATTTTTTTCTAAAAATATTTCCATACATACCCCGGCAGTGTATTTAAATTTTCCCTCCCTTTGAACGAATTTTGCACGGCAGATGAACTATTATCTTGATTTTACGAATGTAATCGTTATTGTTTGAATCTTACATTTTGATTTCGTTTCAGCCTTCGAAACTATCAACAAAAGTTATGTTTTTAACACAATTAAAATAGAGCTTTCGACTTCTGAAATGATTTGATTTAATGATATCTTCTACATCGTATTACATTAAATTGATCAACATGTTTGTGAAAATAAAGGTGGTGCTAAAAAAAAACTATGATTTCCTGCAATGTTTAAAAATACAGTCATCCCAATCTGAAGGATTATACCCAAATCAACCTAATTGTTGGATAACCTTTTACCATGAGACATCTTTTTCTATCTGAACCCTAGATTCACAAAGAATAACTCCCTATTTTACCATCTGTTGGTAACAGTGATCTTTAAAATCATTTTCAGACGCTGCAACGGCAGGTACAAGATTAATTGATTTCTAAAAAAATCGAAGACCAAATTTCCAATGCCTATTTGGAATTAAAATTGACTTCTTCACCATATGCAATTAGTAGTTAAAATGGTTGTGTAAGCCTGTAAGGCATGAAAAGGTTTTAATACGTTTCTGCATTAGTAAAAATCACTGACTGATTACCTTGACTGAAAGAAAGTGTATTTAAATTTTTGGTTCAAATCCTAACATGGCCTTGGGTTTTCTACTCTGTCGGTGAAGGTTGCAGACTCATTGTTAGGTGTTCAATTTCTATGTTAACTCTTACCTTGCTCAGCTTTTTCTCTTCAGCCTTGGCAGACTTGGCGTTTACAGACACAATTGTGCGGGAAGAATAAGACTGTGTAAGAGAGGATCCTGAGCAGCGTTTCATAAGCTGTAAGCTACTTTGCAATTATGTTGCACCTACGTGGAAAATAATTATTGTGGACTTTGACACTGTACAGATGTTAGTAAATAAACAATATCGAGAGCGTCCTTTTTGCAAACTTAAAATGCTCGTTACATATAGACATATCAAAAGGAACAATGTCTAAAAGAAACAAATAATTACGGAAGATTTGCCAGTAAGGGATACATATAAATTTTTTAGCACTCAATTCTCTTAAATCGTATACATGGGCGCCTCCAAAGACATTTTAAGTGTGAGACCTACCGTCCGATGAGTGCACATAATGTTCAAATATGTTGTTTGTAAGGCATTTTCACTAAATCGTTTCAACTTACATAACAAGAACAACTCAATTTTATTGTAATTTAAATCTTACATACGGAAGAGCTTGAATCAATCATTTTTTTCAGGAAAAAGCAAAGTGGAGGTGGGAGTTGACTTGCGCCAAACATTTTGCAGGGCAAGCAGTCCTTGCATTCGAGTCTAAGTCTTCATTACAGTTACAGAATTTGAATTCAATTCATTTCTCATGTGTACTTTTCATATCAACAAGATTAAGTTCAACAAACTTTATACATATACATATGATGGGCACTAGAAAAAACAGGCTGTTCATTCAAGATCGTGACCATGCTTAAGACAGTCGAAACAAAAACAAAAAACAGACAATCGGGAAAAAATACTATGACTTGTCTGAATACGAGGAAAAACACCCAGATGAATTAAATAGAGCTTGAAAAGCTTATAAATTATAATTGCTTTAAGAGTAAATCTTATAAATGATAACAGTTTAAGAGTGAGTGTTTCAAGTCCTTTCGAAAAGAGGAGTAGTGGATCTTACTTCCAAGGAAATGTTATGCCATATATTATAACAATAATTTTGCGAAAGTAATTTACCATGTACAGAATTATTACGTGATACAAAGAAGATATTATTATTACGGGTTTTCATCATCATTTCAGTTGAATCTCGTGGTTTTATGACAGTTGCTAATGCATTCGAATCTATATGAAAAGGCCGGTGTTATTTAGGAATAGGAACCTATAAATAATATTTTTTGTCCATCGCTCTCTAAGATATAATTAGCAACGCTAGATCCCGGGACAGGTAGCGTAATTCCAACCTACCAAGTAACGAACAAGTAGCCTTAATCCTTTTTAAAAATGATTTAGTATTCTCTTAAAACCTTCTATTGATCTAACGGGGAAGCATGTGAAAACGTTCGTTCGGCAAACGATTGTACCGAATCTGGCGGTTCGATATTTTTCGTATGATAAGAGCTTGTATATGGATACAAAGTATGGCGTTTAGATTTTTCAAGAAATTTTTGTGAGATACGGTGTTAAGACATCCAATCTGTTACATTTTGTTTTGTTTTTTCTTTACTTAAAGGGGTGGGAGATCACAAAGTTTCGGCAATTTTTGCTTGCGTTGTTGTTTGATAATCCTTAACATCAGGGATTGCACCTCTCCTTCTTAATAAGCCGTACATAAATTAAAATTTCTGTTGTATTGGAAATGAAGAAAGAAATGAAATGGTATGGATGATATGCTTCAAGGCAAATAAAGCGGACAAAAAACTATATATTTTTTAGGAATTTTTTCTTGAGTTGCGCAACTTACTGCACGGTAAAGTTCGGAAGTTTTGCGATCGGCCCTCAATAGGCTATTCTATTAATATGTATTCACAAATTGCACATTTGTAATTACAATTTATTAAGATAAGTAATCTGTTTATACAAACTAGCGAGCCTCAAGTCGTACGTTTCTTGCATCCAACAGTGAGTTTGATCGCAAAGCAATCTCAGAGCTGACAAAAGGGAAATGCAGTTTCCTCAGTAATCAGGGGCGGATTTAGGATTTTTCGTTAGG
This sequence comes from Holothuria scabra, assembly GCA_037179385.1. Taxonomy (NCBI): domain Eukaryota; kingdom Metazoa; phylum Echinodermata; class Holothuroidea; order Aspidochirotida; family Holothuriidae; genus Holothuria; species Holothuria scabra. Next base: position 53,001,642 of record CM074183.1, on the reverse strand, counting down.
GGCGATCATCTGTCCGGTCGAGTACTAAGCGGAGCGCCACCATTGGTTGGCGCTAGCGTACAGAAAATTTTGAAAAATCGTGACCCCTCAGATAGCCGGAAATGGCATTTCCCAGGGTTGTAACTAGAACCTAAGCAGTCGTTACTTTGAGCTTTTGTTTGCCAAAAAATGTTCCTTTCAATTAAAAGTTAGAAAATTTCAAACTTGCTTCATGGACTAAACCAAAATTTTCTTCATCTTGATTTAAGCTAAGATCACTCTTTAAACACTCTTGATGGCATATCTTTCCAAAAAAAAAAATGTCGTTATGTTATAGGTCCGGAAAAAAGGGGTCTAGAGAAGGGGCGTCGATTCAGTTGGTTTTCAAAGTGGGGGGAAGGACATCTGGCCTAAATTTTTTCTCCTGTTCTGGTAAGGTTGTACAGCGACGCTGCTAGACATTTTTTCGGGAAGGAGAGGGTAGGCAAGCATCCAGATTTTACGATTTTTTGAGTGTGAACACAACTGAACTAGGGCCGTAATTTTCGGCGCGCTGAAATTTTTGACATTTTTCAAATATTTGGAAATATGGAATTTGCATTGCAGGAAAGTTTTGATTCTGGGTTTCCTGTAAGAAAATTATTTGAAAAGTGGGCAGTGGCGTAGCCACGGGGGGGGGAGGCTAGGCCCCCCAGATTCTCTCCAGCCCCCCCCCCCCCCCCCAGATTTTTTGCGTCCTGATAGAGCAATAGAAAAAAATAAAAATAAAAAAAAAGTGCAGAAATAAAAAAAAACAAATCAAAGATGAATGTGTGTAAAACACATTTTGTCCGCACGTATGAAATCAAGCAATAACTTTAAGATGCCTACTTTCACTAAATTAGATAGGCCTATACCGTTTGTGATCTGCACTGTCGTTTATTGAATTTCACTTCGAAGATGAAACGAAAGTCTCGACGACAAACTTTAATGTGACTTTGTTAGGTTAAGACCCTTTCTGCCTTTCGGATGGCTGATTGATTTACTGAAAATAAGGCAATCGTAAACTGGACACCACTCTTACACGACCATTCCTATACTTTATTATACACAAAATATGCCGTAAGCAGATAATAGTAAGGTACTGCCTTCGGATAATTCTTCCCTTCCATCCTTAACAAGTAGGCCTATGTCGTGCCTCACTCTTGCCCATGACAAGTGCCACTGTAGGACGATTTTTTCGACAAGTCCTCTTTTTACTAGTTGGCACTGGCGTCCGGGGGATTTGTAAAATGTCCACAAGGTCCGGATTTCATGTGTTTCCCACATGATCCATACTTCTGCTTTGAAGTTCAATTATTTTGAGGGATTTATTCGTAGTATTTTAATTTTGACTACGTAATGTACCGATGAACAAATACTGCACCATTTTGCACATTGTTTCTTTGGTAATATGTATGTCTCTTGTAAAATCTCTACAAAAACTAAAAATATTTTTATAGTTTTCATGCTCCCCAAAAAGGGAAAATCCGAAAACTCAGGCCTATAATCAGTTCAAAGTTTTGCCAAACATAGCACCATTTTGCATCTAGGAAATCTAACGCAAAGAAAGTTTCTCAGAAGGGGACAAAACTACTTTTGGTTTTCCTGTTAAAGGGTGAGGTACTGCCTTAGGTGAGCTGAAATCCATTCAAATATTGCCGCATTTGCGGCTGGGTACATCCAGTTTAAAACACGTGGAAAGTGCCGTTTCCGGCCATCTGGAGGGATTTTAAAACCCAAAATTTTCTTGTACGCTCCGCGCCAACTCATGGTGGCGCTCCGCTCAGATAGTCTTGCCGTGCCTGACCCTCGGAGGTACCAGCCCCCCCCCCCCCACTTGTTACCTGGTTTGGCAAATTTGAGATTGAATGGCGACTAAAGATGGTTTTTGCTACATAATGTTATCCCACCCCCGACGAAATGTGGCTTTCTGACCAATTTTTTTAGTTAGGAGCTTATATTTGGAGAAAATTTTGAATTTTATGAAAGAAAATTGATGAAAATAGCACCGTAGCTTCTGATGTCACTTGATGACCTGGTGTCACGTATAGCAAATTTCTTTTTGTTTCCACTTACAAAGTCCAGAGCTCGGAAAATTTACTCAAGTTATGAGAGAGCACTTCTGCTTAAAAATCGCAATTTGTGGAGCGCGAAGCGCGCGGAAAAAGTTGCTCCTTAATTGAGACAAATAATGACGAATGTGGGGCTTTTAATGGGGAGATTTCGGAATTTCATGAATTTTCAAAACCACACCCCAGACTGGTTTCACAAATAGCAAATTTCCGAATTCTTCATTTTTCAGAGCCGCCTGCCCCTGTCGCTACGCCACTGGGTGTCTAAAAATAGGGGTCCAGATGCAAAATGCGAAAGACTTGATCATAATCGCACTTCAATTTACTACGGGAAAATCACAGATCGAGGCTGCGAGGGGTGAGGGAATGATACCCACTGGCACGGTGCTACTGAGACACCGTTGCATAGGCCTATACCTGTGTAAGATTGTTGATACAAAAAAACTTTAAAATATGATTTTTCGAAAGACACCTCATCATATATTATCTGCAGACAGAGGATGGAAGTGTACCTCTAATTCCTGATTGAAGTCTCTTATCTAACAAACGCCAGTGTGATTTTACTTCTATGATGATGTTGTAAATACGAAATGGTCGAATCGCCATACAAAAGAATGAGGTGAGCGTGTTGAAATTTTGCATTAGAAATCATACATTTTTTTGGAAAAAAGTTGCATGCAGACTGTGCAAAGAGAAATTTTTAGTTTCCTTAAAGCGTTTGCCAATTTCAGCCCGCCAGTCTGGTCAATCACTAAAGGCCACAGATTTCATTTGAACATAGTAGGGGGACGATTCATCTTCTTCCTATTCCTAAATATTGTGCTCCTTCATAACGACACCTGCTGCACTATGCACACGAACAATTGACATAATCATAGAGACCGATGAATAATGTATGTTTGATATCCAACTTAAAAAAGAAGATCAATGATACTCGCGCGAGAATTTTGGGAATTTGCAAAGTAAACATGTGGAATTTTTCATACAAAAAGCTAGTCGATCGTAATCTGTAGAGGACACCTTTCATAACCTACATGTATAGTCTTTTTGGTAGTACCTAAATAAAGTTGCGGGGGGGGGGGGGGGACTTTTACATTAGTGTCCCCTCCACTCAAAAAAGTGGGGGGACATGTTCCTCTGTCCCCCCAAATCAACGCCCCTGGTCTAAAGACAAAAGGGGTCCTCACACAAGGTACAGAGTGGAGAATCTTTCCTTTTTATTTTTGAATAAAAATTCGTTACAACCTATAAATTCTTTGAACGTGAAAAAACTGAAAGAATTGAATTTTGGGATCTCCATCAGCTTCAAAGACGATGGTGAAAATATCTTACCAAGAATACGATGCACTGCTGTAAGATTCATATTTGAGATAGCAGTAGCTTTTAAAGTCTTTTGCTTGATGAAATGTACCACTTTATTGTCATGTGCATGAGAGATTAACATTGTTAAACGCTTTGGGTTATCATTGATTTCATTAATGGCATATAGATTCAGTCTCAACTCCCTCGGTATAGCAGTTTTTCCATAATACAATGTAGAAGGAAAAATACTGATAAAATTACATTTATGGCAGAAATCATTCTAATTAAGCACTTAGTCGACTCTCTCATAAAAAATTACTAAGTTTTAGTGACCACGAGAGCTCTGGCATAGATAAGTTTGTCAATTTAAATCAGAATTGTTCAAAAAATATTGATTAGCATACACATCCGGAGGGTGTAGAATTACATCAAGTGCAACAGACACCATAAATACTTGTTTTTAATGATAACATGAAAAAGTTACATTAAAACACATATATTCATATTTCTTGAGCTCAATGATCAAACAGAACTTTCCAAAAAGCAAAGCCATTCTGAAAATAATTTTCCCTCATTTACATTTAACGCTAAAAGCAAAAGAGCGTAATTCGACCATTCCTAAACCACCCTCACATTTTGCACATATTAGAACAGAACGTTTCCCCTTATTGTCTGGTTTGTGTGACCAAATAAATTTATTTAAAATACTCTCTAGTTAATAAAAAAGGGAGAAACGGGATCACAGATTGTATAAAATAAGTGAACATAGACATTAAGCTCATGTGAAGTTTGGCCATGCGCTTTTTATACATTCTGTACACCGTGACTCCACATCTGACGAACCCAAATAGCAGATGAATTGTAAGAAAAAGCTTAGTGTTCTACATAAAGCGGGGTCCGAAATACCGTTGAGACCTTTGATATCACTCTATTGACATTTTATCGGAAAACTTGGAACAGTGTGCTCTAGATTGCTATTAATTTGCAACAATTATATTTACGTAGTTTGAAAATTATAAGATAAATTAATACAACATTATGTAGAAACAAGTAGGCTAAATGATCTATTAAGTGAGAGTAAAAAATAAGCTTTGGAAAATTTTAGGGGGCGCGCGCCGGGTGCGACCCCGCCTAAATCCGCCACTGGTAATCCCCAAAAGTATCAAATTTTCTTAGAGGAAACACATAATTTAAAACTGTCTGCAATACAAACTCCACGTTTTCATATATTTGCCTAAAAGGGGCGACAAATTTCGGCACGCTTCGCGCGCCGCAAAACACTACCTATTATGTGGTGAAAATCTGAAAATTTGGGTGCTTGCCCACTGGAATAATGTCTACCTATACCACTGAGTATACAGATGACTGAAGGGCTTTTAGGAGATGTCAGTTTAACCCTATTTTAACCCTTTACCGTTGTGCTCCGATCGGGGCATATTTGCGCGCTTCGGGATTGGGCGGAAAAGCGGACGTAGCCCGCCCCGCATCGGCTTCCGTAGGCCATTGACCCCGTGACCTTAAACTATTGTCTCTCTCGCTCTTGTGGCCGAATTTTCGGGTAGCTACTCGCAGTTTCGAGCTCCGCGTGAAACAGTAAAGATGTGTGACAGCCGAGCTCTCCGCATGGGTCCAAAAGGACCCAAACAACGGTAAAGGGTTAAAACAGTAATGCTGCATTGAGAGCACTACATCTATGTTTTGTGTATGTGCGTGTCAATGCGAGTGTGCGGGCGTGCTTGTTTGTTTGCGTATAATGGTGTGTGTGTGCGTTTGTGTGCGTGTATTGCTTTAGAGACGGGTCCGGTCAAGGACACGGTCTGAGGTTCCGGCTGTTGGGAAATTTTTGCTCCTCCCCCCATCCACAAGCCAGGTCTACGCCCCTGTGATTATTTATCTGTAAATTTATACACATTTTTATTCTGAATTAACAGATTATTTAATCTGTCTATACAGATTATTAACCTGTGATTACAGATTAAAACTATTCGTTTAGGTGTCACTAATAGGCTTTCGTAGGAATAAAATATTTCAAACATTAATTTGAAACACCAAAGTCTTTTAAGAAGCTGATGCCGTTTGTCAACAAAACTATGGGAATCTTGTCTCAATCAGTGATGCTATTGAGAACACCCTTGAAAGACGTCTGTCAAACGGTGAACGCACGTGGATAGGCGGGATAAGAAATGTCTCGGTAGACCCACGCCGATTATTTATTATTATTTTATCGTAAGAAGATCCCTTCAATATCCGGCGAAACCACAAGCATCAATTTGGAGAAACTTCGGTTGACTTTAGAGTTTTTACACAAAAAAATTTTGACACAAGTGGTCATGTCACTCCATATTCAAGAAAAGCTTCACGCTACATGCCTGAACATTTGTATCGAAGCCCCGTCGAAACAAAGACTTTTACTTATCTCTCTGTCAAGCCCCTAGCTCATCCCCCCCCCCCCCCTTCAACCCAGTCCAGTGTTTAAATGGTAATGAGTGGCACAACGTGGAAATGTAGGAGTTTGTTTCATTTACTTTTGACGGGGATTGTGTAGATACAGTACTAGGAGGGGATTTTATAGGTGTAGTCAGTCCGGGTCGACCACATTATCACTTTCTAGGGAAACCAGTATTTATCTTCTGGAAAGTAAATGTTGATATATTTGTCGTAAAGTGACTCCATCTTCTAAGTGAGGGTGATAGCATGCACCGAAGACTACCAAAAGTAACAGATTGTTATGAGAGCTTTCAGGCTTGCAATGAATACCGGAATACGATATAATAAACCCTCGAATAAATCTAAATCAAGAAAGGATGTTACTTATGACAAAAACTGGGAATAACTTATGAAAACTTCATTCAAGAAATTGAAAATGGTCTAATGCAGCTTCAATGAATGTATTGGTTCGTTGAAAAGTGGACAATTTCAATTGTTTTATTGGTAGACCACGTGATAGATACAACAAACGATTGTAGAGGTATTGTTAGTTTTTTACTGTTCAGATTCTTCATGGAAGTGAACTGATGCCAGCCACTTGTTTAAATACTTAAGGAAGGAAACGCCTTCAGGAATCCTATGCGATGCATTCTATTTAAAGCTATCTCTAAAAATTGTCTTGGTTGTATCTTCAAAAGGCTTCTTTGAGGATGAGATTCACCGACTAGATTCATCTAGAAAACGAGATTTAAGTTAGAAGCTTGAATGGGTCGCATTACATGCTATAATTGTCCACACCAGACGTGAGCGACTACATGTAGGCTTGCCTGTGGTACAAGTTTTCAATGTTTCAAGGATGATATGTTTCTTTTTTTTTCCCTTTTTTTTTTTTTTTTTTGGTGTTCTTCACTCATTGATGAATTTGTTTGGTTGAATGGTGATCCTTGGGTGTACGAACTTAAAATTGTCGATGCAGAGAACTCAGTAATCGCAACGGTAAGGAAGGTTGCATTAAAATCAGCTACATCTCAGAGGGACTGTGGAATGATATCCAATGCAAACTAAGGAAACCTTTCATTTGAGTAAAGCCAAAACTACTGGAGAGCAACCAGTCATACCCTCTTATCCTTCTTAAGAACAATGACTACTCAGCTTTACATCCCAAGAGGGAACCTGGTAGAAATTTAGATAAATTGTCAACTTCAAAGGTTTCTGAAGTAGTTACTGCCAGCAAAGTATAGAAATATGTATCTCTTTCTTATTCCAGTAGGGCATGAAAAAGACTATATTCTTCAAAAAATAGGATATTTTACTCTGAAATAAGGAACAACCTCAACTCAAATCATACCATTTCTCAAATAATAGACTAACACTTTATTTTTCAAATATTTACAACATACGAAAGAAAGTGACTCTAAATATTGACATCACATACTTTGTAGAAATTTTCTATTAAATTGTGATCTACCTGCATACAATGAAACCTGAAAAGCTGGATGGAAAACTAATTTAATGAGTCTGAAATGCGGAACGAAATTGACCAAACTTTGGCAAAATTTATAAAATTCATCACAATTGTCTTGTCAATGTAACATGAGATTAATTTACTCAAGTTGTCTAGAAAGTTATTACATCAGCAGAATATGAATTGTGTCATTTTCAGCAAATGAGCCTCACGAACTTCAGCAAATTAGTTAGGACAGCCTATAACTTTCAGTAGTTTTAAGGTTTGAGGCAGAAAAATTAACCAGAAACAATTTTCCTTTTGAGAGTTACTGTATTAGAACGTTCTCAATTAACATATATCCCTTATCGGTAGTGAATTTAAAAAAAAACAAATATAATTTACAATTAATTATTGCAACTGTTTTATTTTTATTTGAATATTCAATTACATCATAACTACCATTGCTGCTGCCCTTTGTTTTGTTTATATTTATGTTCATGTAGTTCTTCTCTACATAGGACTAAACACAGCCAGATGTTTGCAATGAAGACTTCATACTTAAACTTTCAACTTAATTTCCATTAAACCACTAAGTAGGTTTGAAATTCTAGCGTGAATTACAAATATTTTCAGCCACTTCCTTCATTGATATTATTGCCAATCTTGGTAAATAGTTTGAAGTTGATGGAACGAGACTAAATGCATTCTTCATCTGCTTGGAATATATCTTGCAATATGGATGACTTTCAGCAATCAGGAACTTTACCAAAACTTTTCTTCATAACTATGCCACAAGAACTTTAGTTCGTATAAAAGTGCACATAGTGAAACCAGATATCTCATGAGGGTACATCAGATAAAAATTCCCTTAACTTTTAGTGAAATGGAGTGCAAGGAATATTTTTATGCTGTGTTCATAAAATAAATAACACAGGAGGGAGTTAGGAGGTGGTGCCTGTTGCTGTTGTTCCTACAGCCTCTGCTCTTTTTATCTCTGTGGTAATCTGTGTAAGGTCCATTATAAACATTTGAATCTGAAAATAAATAAAACACAACAATATATTGATAACTATACTGATGGAAACAACTAATCATCTTTCTAACAACCTTCTTGTACAGTGCAAATTTTTAAACGTTGGAATCTTCTATAATCATGAAAAAATTAAGGTACTCCAGATTAAGCCTTCATGCCACCACAACTCTCTGGAAGATAAGTTTGTTAGGAAAAACATGTCTTAGGTTGCACAACACCATAAGTGCATAATGTATTTCCTTTGCATTCTCTTAATAGGTCCAGAAAAAGTCTGTGACATCTCTTCGGGGGAATAAAATTTTGTCAACGTCGACAAATTTTTATTAAGTACATCAAGATTTCCAAGTCATATTATTGAACAGTTTTCACTTAACAACTTCCTGACATTGACCTGCCTTTAAACTAAAACATGGAACATGTGGTTCAACTAAACCAATCAAAGCTAAATGAAGTTCACATACCCCAAATTAGATAACTCATGACTGGGATTTGTCTATTTGAACATCAAACGAAAGCCTACATTTCCAGGAAGAAAGCAGTTAATGTCACATTGTGACAGTACAAGTATGCCTCTTTGCTCAATTGCCACACTTAGAGCCATTTAGTTATTGTCTGAAAGCATATTTTCATCAGTCATTTTTTGACTACTACAATTTGAAGTTCATAGTTTGTCAATGGCCTATTTAATATGTGTTCATTATAATATCAGGCGGAAGAAGATAAAAGACATGAGGGCAGGTGCATAGCCAGGATTTTGTCATGGGGGATTTGGTACCACGGGGGGGGGGGGGGATTTGGTGCCACGGGGAGGTTTTGGGGCTCAACATGAGGGAAAAGTCTAAGAACAGAGAGAAAAAAACTGCTATTTTAGTTATTTTTTGAATTGCAAGGTTGGGTCATGGGGGGGGTTCTCCCCCCCCCCATGCAACTGCATGGGGGTGGTCTTCCTTAATACATTTGAGAAAAACCAAGTATTGCATGTTTGCCATTTGGGAATTTAACTTTTCTTATGATGGATGGGGTAAGGTTCTACATCAGAGAGTGAGGCAAGTCATTTGTACAACATCTAAAATAATTATACCACATTTAGCTATTAATCTGATTAAGAGGGGGTTACAGAGTGTTGTTCATGAGTGTTCAAGCTAAGGTGTGAGGTTTAGTGATTCCCTCACATGGCTTCCAAAAACATGCAAAGTGGAAATTTTTAGGAGGAAAATTCGTGCGTCATTTTTTCTTGTCAATGCCAGCAGGTTAAATGTCAAAGTTGGTCTTTCTGTCCTTTAAACTTGAGAGTGAATTTCCCTTCCTTAATTCTGAAGCCAAGTTATAACACTACTGTAAGAGCACACAGAGGTGAAAAGGGTGAGATACATCAAAAGGTGACATTTATCACAATGTGAAGTACATCATACTTAAAATGAGGTAAAACTATCAGTAACCCTTAAAGTTGATGATGTTCTGCCGGTTGCTGTGGCAAAAAATGGGATAAATTACATGGTTTTCAACATCACATGCTGTCAGAAACCATTCTAGTACATGAAAATTAAATCGAAATTTATACTTCTAATGACAACAGATAAGATTTAAGAGGAAACAGGGATCAAACATTGAAAATTGTCCTCATGGTTGTATACATGTTGAAGTACATAAATATTACCCATTCATCTCTATGATAATCCACATAAGCCATGATGTAAGGAAAACAATTCAAGGACCCACGAATGCGAAAATGCTTTGAACACCTCTAGATGGTACCAGAAGATCAGATGTTGAAGTGAAATACCTCAACAAACCAAACAATACTCATTCATTTACTGAAGATTTAGTTCTTCAAGTCACAAAACATAAGAACACTGATGATTCAAAATAACTTACTTTTGTGAGTTGTTCTACTGTATTATCAGTAGTGGATGAAGACTGTTTCAAATGTCTGTTAACTAACTGGAAGAGATTGTGAGAAGCCCTGTTGAAATTGAAATAAGAAACACAAGATATTATCATTCTTACATCATTTAACTCCCTTCATCAAAGCTTAATTCCATGTCAACACACAGTATCCTGCAAAGTAGTTGAAGATTCCACAATGAACATTAATGACCACCACTGCTTCAATCTCTCATAGTAATATGTAACACACTTCAACAGTTTGCCTTAAAACTGTCCAAGAAAGAATGTGCTCTGAAACATCTTCATCTGAAATTAGTCTTGCTTGTCAAAATACGTTATGACAACATTATAGCAGGGAGCTGCCTTGGAAGGAGACACAACAAGCCAATTTTTCGGGCAATATGCACTTGAAAAATATTTCAATTTTTGAGGTGCCACTGTTTGATTGGCAGGTCCCTTTGATTCTATTGCTAAATCTCTTGTGACTAAACTTTTTTATTTACAATATCTTCCCTTTTTTCAGATATCATTTAAATGAAGACTACTTTTTGCATAGGCTTTGAGTTGAGGATTCTTTCCACCAATGACCAAGCTTAAAATAAAAATTTTCAGCAGAACCGCTGGCAGCAAACATTTGAATGGTACACTTTATTCGTGTTCCAAAGATTTAAATTCTCCCATCAGATCAAAGCATTGTTCATGTCAATAAATTTCCTACACACCCACACAATTTTTTTCATCATCAAGAAACAAAGTTGTTAAAGGAGGTTGTAGAGAAATTGTTGCAGACTTCAAAAGAAATGATACGATACAAAGTGTATTGCACTGAGTAAAATGATGACAAAAAATTTCGCAATTTTCCATGACATCTAACAACAAAAAAGTTTAAGAGTATAAAAAAAGTTTCTTCATTGGGATTTTGACAATGCATCACTGATCCTGATTGATTGAATCATTGAGATAAGAATTTTAGGGCCAAAAGTAAGATTACTGTGGGAAATACACATTGTCTGAAAGAGACAATGAAAACCGAACAACTCCCTGATTATAGTTAAAAAAATATTCTGGCTACAAGCAGTTTAATGAAACATGACATTTAATTACTTCATAGTTACTTCTTCTACTTCTCTATTGCAGGATTAAGACAAGCAATATCTTTGTTGTTAAATTAACTTACATCGAATAATCTTTACACTGTTCAGGTGGATTCTTTCTTTGCTGTCAAACCTACACTCTGTTCAAGACTATGACACATTTGAGATTGGTTTAGAGTTAGATAGAGTTTAATGGCCCAGTTTCCAACCTATTGGTTCAAGTCAAGCCGGCCACGGCCTTTTTTCCAGCTGTGGCTCACTGGACTGAGATTGATTTAGAAGAGTAATGGTTGAGCATATGTGGTTCATTCCTTGATAGCACACGCACTTGAGAGAATAAACAGGTCTTTATGTTTTGCACTGTAAGATGTAACCACTCCACAACAGAACTATTTTGTGAACACAAACATAGTTGACCGAAGGTCATGGCCATACGGAACTATTTCTCTTAGGGAGGCTGACTTTTGCATGACTCCAGATCCCCAACCAGGGCATAATCTCTGCACCACTGAGACCAAAGTCTACCCAATTCAGCAAGGTTTTGGCCATGGGGGCGAGGACTGGGGATCCCTGGCCCCCAGTTCTGCACCACCATGCTCATGATGAGCACAAAAATCCATCAAAGGCACGTCTTTGTCCACACATCTTGGTTTTTGGTACACACCAACTTGTGTGAGAACTGTTATTGATCTTTAAGCACTGCATAGAAAAGTTTTCACAAAAATTGCATAAACTGACCCCAGTTATGATTTATCAATGACTGCATCAGAAGTACAATGTTCCAAAGTTAAATATTCACATGCTGCAAGAATACCCATTACTGAAGTGCAGCCCCCTCTGGAAACTCAAAATCTAAGTTTTTACTTAGTTTATTTAGAATGTTTATTTTGAGAGGTTGTGCAGTGATGCATATCTAATCCCTCACACAATAGACTCAGTTGATACTGTAGTTAGCAGGAAGTGGTGTTGGTAACTTGTTGATCAGGAAGTTGCTGTCAATGAGGACGAATTGGGAGCTGATTTCTCAATACATTAAGGAGAGGTAACAACTCTGGGGTTAGGTGAAGAGAGCTGCATTGGTGCTGCACTTGGCTAACGGGTCCTTTTGTGCCCATGTCTGCTGATGGAGCAGGAATGTGCAAAATGGTTGCCAAAATTTGACCCCCTGATGAACTTTTACCAATCAAGAATGGGTTCAACTATGACTGTCAATCATTCACATGTCAAATATTTTAGTTCTCCATGATTCCTTAATAAGCCTTTTCAGAAAGTATTCTGAACCTTTTCTTGTCATGTTTGCTCATTTCTTCTTTGCACACATTCATTTGCTTCCACCCTGTTTAGCCTAGATTGAATTAAATGTACCACCCCCCCCCCCCCTCCCCGGTTTGCTTTTACCCCAGGAAAGAAATCCAAACACAATACTGAGAGTATTGTCAAACTGACATCATGAATGTATGAACACTACTTTCACTGTTGGGAATACTTGACCTGAGATATCCACACATTCATGTACATCTACAAATGTTCTTACATTTTAATTCTGCCTAGGAGGAGAGTCTTCTTGGCTGCTGTATTTTTGATATGTGTCCACACTGACTCCCTGAAAGAAAAGACAACATATATCATGTAAATATCAAATTTCATATCAATTTATGAATTTGCTTAAGGGAAGAAATAATTACAAGTAACTACATTTTATTAAAAAGCTACCAGCATTCCAGTTCTTGAAAAGGCATGCACATTCTCAATTGATTTTGGTGGTTAATAGTTTCTACCTTGATATACTTTGATTTACCTTGATGTGCATTGACTAATGGCAAGGAAAAACAGAATTTCAAATTTTCAATGTAACACAAAAATTTTTGGCCTTGTTAACCACCACTATGAGTTGCCCTTGACTCAACAAGTCACTTATAGGAAAGGATTTTTTTTTTCATTCACAACCCATTCCACAGATTTGTTTCTAAAAATCAAAAAAGAAAAATAAGATAAAAATTATTCACACACTACAAAATTATCACCATGTGTGCAGTGTTAAACTGCATCTTAAAAAAAGAGGGGTGGGGCTAGCTGACAGAAATTTTGAGTTGCCTTTCATTCTATGAATATCAATCAAGCATTTGAATGCATTTTTAATTGCATATTATGAAAAGGACAAAAACTTTGAAAGATAAATTTTGCCAGGTTTTCAAACAATGCAATACTATGTATACACAAAGTTATCCATTTAAAACAGTATCCTTTGGAAGAAGCTGTGGTTATCTAACCATTTAACTGCTTCACTCTGTGCTTTGTCAAGACGTGTCTGTAACATGGCTAACTGGTTGTTGAAATTAAGTATCTCATTGTTTTTATCTTCTGTAAACTTGACCAGCCGACTTTTCTCAGAGTCCACAGCATCCTGTGTTTGGTTAGATTTGTTGACAAGATCCTGAAAAAAGGCCAAATTTCAAGAACTTTACTAATTGAGTATTGAAACTGACTTCTTGATTAAGCTAAGTAGCTTCTACAGCAAGAAAATAGTAAAAAGAAAAATCAAACACAAAGAAATTTTGTAATTGCCATATTTCTACTTACAAGAAGTGGTTGGTAACTAGAAAGCTATAGCTATTGAACATATTCCTTTCAACCTTTTTTCACTTAAGACAGACTTGCATTTAATTATAAAAACCTCTTAGATCCTTTCTCCCCACCTTATATTATACAGTATTGAGCAGCTTTCATAATTCTCTTCAACTAACAGTGATAGCCTTTATTCATTGACAAATATTGGAAGACCATAATTGCTAAACTATTATACCAAATCAGAGCAACAATAAAAATTAAAACAGTAAAAAACCTTACAACTTAAACATGGCCATTTGAAAGAAAGTCAAAATCAAACCTAAGGAGTACACAATGAATGCATCAAAAGAACTGAGTATGTCTACCTTTAGCATGACACTAACCAAGTACTTTCATCGAACTACTAAAACCATCACACAGCTGCTTGAACTTTGACTTAATACAGGAGAGTAAAAAAATCACATTTAAGTATGTTCCCATAAGAATGATATAAGACCCTCACAAGTACATGGAATATTGTTACTCATGCATCATGTGACCACACAAAGAAAGTGTGTCATACAATACATCAGTCATTGTGCTGGAGTGCTTTAAGCACTGACAATTACTTGCTATAATGTAACCCTATTGAGTTGCAAGTAAATAGTTTTCTAATGTTGTATCTTTCATCATATTTTACTAAAGATGAACTGAACTGACAAAAGGGTACAGATTTCATGAACTGACCTGATGAAGAGGTACACCATTCATGAAAAGACCTGATAAAGGGGTACACCCTTCATGAACTAACCCAATAAAGGGGGAAACCCTTCATGGACTGACCTTATAAATGAGTACATATTTCATCAACTGATCTGATGAAGAGGTACACCCTTCATGAACTGACTTGATAAAGGGGTAAATCCTCATGAACTGACCTGATAGAGATGTACAGTACATCCTTCACGAACTGACTTGATAAAGGATACACCCTTCATGACTTGACCTCATAAAAGGGTATACCCTTCAGGAATTGACCTTATGAAGAGGTACACCCTTCACGAACTGACTTGATAAAGGGGTAAATCCTCATGAACTGACCTGATAGAGATGTACAGTACATCCTTCACGAACTGACTTGATAAAGGATACACCCTTCATGACTTGACCTCATAAAAGGGTATACCTTTCAGGAATTGACCTTATAAAGAGGTACACCCTTCATGAACTGACCTGATAGAGGGGTTACATCTTTCATGAACTGAACTGATAGAAGGGTGGTACACAGTTCATGAACAGACATATGATAAAGGGGTACAAACTGCATGAACTGACCTGGTGTGTTGCTACTAATGTTTCATATCTAGCAATGATTTCTCTTATTTCCTGAAACTCCTCTGCAACCTCCAATGTCCTCTCCAAGTATCTGTGGTATATTCTGTGTTTATCTAACCGTTTCATCAGTTTACTCTTCTTGGTTTCCAACTCCCTGATGTCACTTTCTAATCTGAAGTGATAAGATTAGTTTTAAGAAGATTTTACACTGTAGCAATTGCACAAACAAGAACATTCCCACACATATTCACTGCTGAGAGTTGAATGGAGGGTATGTTCCTGAACATCTTACATAATGCAGGTTTTTTTTTTAATTACAGATACAAGCAATGCATGCTATTCTGCAAGTTGGCAGGAGAATAGTTCCTGTGGCTCTTTTTAATCCTTAGGTAAATTATTCCCATCCAACTGCCTCCCCCTTTTTGGTACACATTGCATCCCCATAGATTTGCAGAATGTTGCACAAACTGCTTGGCAGAATGGCAGTATCCCATTAAATGTATAATTATAGGCCAAATCTAACTATTATTTTAATCAATTAATGTTTCAGTATTCTATTTTTGCCCTCTCAAGAGTTATTTCAATTGATAAAAACAACAGCAGCACTATTTTCACTCTACAAAAAAAAAAGAAAATAATGGACCAAAAATGTGCAAATTCGTTCCAGTCCAATGTATGACAGAAAAAAAGGTACTCTTTACAGAGAAGTAGAAAATGAACTTCTTTTCCATGAAACTTTTGTAAAAGCAGAAGAGAGATACAATCTTTGGTATCTAAGGCAAGGAAAAAGCTTAAAGGGTAAGAGCAGTTGTCCCAAAGTGATTTTAAAGTAACATCTACAAGTAAATCTAACAATTTTCTTCTCGCTTCTCTTCAAAGTATGTTTTATAATAATTTAGGACTTCAATATTGCATATTCAAGGTAACCAAGCAGTAAATCCCAGTAAATTTCACATTTGAGGAGAAAAAAATGTCACAAGACAACCCTGAAGAGCCAATCATGAAACAGGACAGTGTACTACACTACTTCAAGTCGGGGAGACCCTTTTTGTTTTTGCCCTTTAGAACTTTCCATCAATGAAAATTTGGACTTATTCAGAATATCACCTTCACAGAAGAATGATAAATGGGGTACTTTTACAATTGAATAATACCAACACAATTGAAAATGAACTGCATGAATATGTTTACTTTTTCATACTTTACAAAAAAGAAAACAAATCTCCATAGAAAACAAAACATGTTCACTGTTAAACTCCTTTTGAAACCATTTTAAATGTTGATCTTAATATGTTTAGAGGGATGTCTAGGCAGTTGTTTACAGGTGATAAACTTATTTTAAGACTTGGTTTGAAAATGGGTGTGGGGGCAGTGGTCCCCATGGGGGAAGGTGATCCCTTGCATATCTGTGCTTGACAAATACTTGCTATCAAATCACTCCTTGATATCATACTTAACTGTACCTTGATATTTCTTTTTCCTTTGCCTTCCTCAGGTCACTTTCATCTTGTGCTTTCTTCACAGCTCGGGCCCTCTTTGAATCATTTTCCTGTCAAAGAATTTTTAACATGATACTGAGCACCGAAAATTTAAATACAGTAGCTTTGTTGTTTTGTAGTCTGTTCTTCTACACTTCAAATCTAAATTAACTTCTTGTTCCTTTTCAAATCTCTTTCCTTTTTTTTAATTTTTTTTTAAGAAATAGTAATTACTGAATACCAAACAGGTTTAATATAGATGTCAATAAACCAAAGTAGTACCAAAATATGATGTACAGGAGTGCTTACACCATCTCCTTAGAGTCATAGATCACATAACACATGATAAAGGTAAGTCAGATATTAAAAACAGGATACAGCACTACTGTGTGGATGTACTTCTGCAAGCATTTAATATCATGCTGTCTAGCTATGATGTACTGTTGGTAAATTAATGTGGAATTTTTGTCATGATCCAAACGTTACACCACTCACTTTTAAAAACTTGTCAAATTTCTGTAGAGATTCCTTCAATTGAAATTCTTTCCTTTCTAGCTCTTCTCTTCTCTGCTGAAGACTCTCTGTTTTCATTTGGAATTCCTGCAAAAACAAAGAAATTTATGGAACAAATACAGTATTTACTTAATATTATTACACAGTTCCTCTATTATTCACTATGAGCTACTCTAAACTATACATGCAATGAAAGATCACAAATTGTTTTTCTACCATGGAAACCTTACCTCAATATGAAGTTATAGT
Source organism: Holothuria scabra (assembly GCA_037179385.1). NCBI lineage: Eukaryota > Metazoa > Echinodermata > Holothuroidea > Aspidochirotida > Holothuriidae > Holothuria > Holothuria scabra. The sequence continues at coordinate 52,984,258 of CM074183.1, read as the reverse complement.
TCAAGTTGTTCTACACTATTTCAGAAAAGACTACCAAATTTGTTTTAATTTCCATGATTTCGGGCAGCTATTCATCACCATATACAGTTCCAATTCTCCTAAGTCACTTTTTTTTGAGCCACAACCCACCCACAGCTGTCTAAATATCATCCTGATCCAGATGCAATCCTTGGTTTACTGCTTTATGACATACAGTATGTTGGTGAACATTCATCAGGGGCCTCAGTCCTTTTCACCTCACTAACAGTCAACACTATGCAGAAATAGACATAGGACAAATATTAATATCAGAGAAATTTAAAGTGAGATTTGTCTTTAGGCTATAAACCCTTTCTGGAAAAAATCCTCAAAATATTGACTCCTTAGATTCTACATGCAAGCCTAGGAATACCACATCCATGCTTTCTGAAGGCCAAGGGTAGCAATTTTTCATAAATTTTTGCATCCTTTGGGCCAAACAATGGTGGTGCTCCTGCTTTGATATTTTTTGAGCAAAAGCAAAATTTTGGGCAGAGATTTGTATACATCTTACCCCCTTACACACCTTTCCTTTAAGTTCACCCACTTTCTTGAAATGTCTGGAATCTCATATGGCTAGGCCTAGTTGTTTTCTTCATTGACTATCAACAAAACTGTATTGAGATTATGTTTTGACGAATCAAGCTTGATATTGCTTGAAAGTCTTCAGAGCTGAAGGTTTGAAATCATCAGCTGATCGTTGGTTAAGTGCAGACCGTTCAGTTTTTCATTCCTCATATCTGGCCCTTCCATCAAAAAGGTCACCCACCCCTAATGTATCATCAGAACAGTCTCAGCATACAGTGTAAAATAACCTTGTCTGCATCAAAGAACAGTTCCAATTGACAATTTGGTACACTCCAGGTGGAACTGTAGTTTGAGGTGTTGAATGCCTGTCTTTGATAGTGGTCACACTGCAGGAGTTTCCCTTTTCAAGTAAATCAGTGTACATACCAAAAATATGGAAAAAGACTTCTTGCACATACCGTACAAAAAACAGTGAAATTTACAACCCTGGTCCCACACCCCACTTGCTTCACAAAGCTTATCAGAAGTAATGTCTGTGTTAAAGGGCCTTAGAGCATGTATGATTTTGCATTGTATAAATGTCATTTATTGATTGATTAATTGATTGTTTGATTGATTGTTTGATTGATTGATTGATTGACACCATTTTGAAGGTAGCCCTACTTCCTACATACCTCTTTCTGAGCTGCAAGGGCTTGTTCCACTTCTGACATTTCTCTTCTCTTCTCTAACAATTTTGTGGCTGGTGTGAGGTGATCATCTTCTCTCTCTGGCATTTTTCTAATCAAAACAAAAAAAATAATGCTTAATTGTTATTGATTAAGTGTACTACATTTCAAAAGACCGGTACATCAGCATAATTCAATGTCTCTTCAATACAGCACTGTGAATGAAAAGATATAAGGTAGGTATACTTCTTCTCAAAAATGCACCACTCCAGAATAGCATTGAAAATCCACAGTGGCTGCACCTCAAAAACATTAACATGGTAGAAGATGTAAGCCAATCGTTAGTCGTTACCTCCAACAAAATAACAGATTTTGCTCTCTAGGTGGATAGATTTTCCCATAAAAATCCAAACTTTTCTAAATTTTCTACTATAAAAACACCAATTCCCTCTTTTGAAAAATCAAAATTTCAAATTTTCCGTACCAACAGAAACTCTAAATTTTCATCTTTTTCTTATCAGAAGCTCATGCAATTGTAACAATCTTCACATGTCAGAAAATTTTATTGTGAAAGTCCCTTTCAGCAAGTATTCCAGTAGGGAAGGTCAGTCAAAATTCATTAGATCTAAGCATTACATATTTTTGTACATTGGTACAACCCTATGGAAATAATTCAATAAACTTAGCTTATCTGATCATAAACCTGGTTTATCAACTGATAGATCAGGTTTACTGATGCCAATTGTGCAATTATTTGAATAAGTCAAAATTTGAGGAGAGTGATTTTTTGCACATCACATAAAGTGTACAGCAGTCTTCTCCACTAACTGTTTGTTTAGGTGGTACACCCAAACAAAACTTGCAATGGTAGTTAAGCCCCTGGGAAAAAACTGTGCCATCCAACCAAAAAGCTCTGCTATCAATTTGAAACTTTTCAAAAGAGCAAACAGGAAGGCAGTATGTCTAGTTTCATATTGTGAACATTGAGTAATGATTATTAGAAATGTTTCTTGTTAACAAAGAAAGCTATAATTGCATTAACCATTGTTTTAACTTTTTACAGTCAACAAACATTTTCCAAGAATGAAACCACCTTTAGACCACTTGCTTCAAGAATGATCTTTATCAGGGCATTCCTTTGAGCTGGTGAACTAGTGAACTCATGTGGTGAGAAGTATTCCATTACAACTCCTGAACTGGTGAGCTTGTGCTGTTAACTGGGAAATTTTTTAGCACCTTAAGAGTTCAAAATGGTGGAGTGAATTTGATATCAATAAAACTGATATCCAGTCCATATCAGTTGCAAATTTATGCAAACAAGCAAATCTCATTTCAGAGATTGGTATTGTTTAAAAATGTTACTGACAGAAACCATGTTGGGGTAATTTTGATGCTCAATTTGCCTGTTGGTTAAACAATCTCAATTTACACAGCTAGCCTACAGTGGTTGTACCTATGTCTTTTGAACAGACTGCAGGATATGATAAACTGCTACTGGTCAATAGTGTTTGGTTAGCCATTCAATTTCACTACTTTAAAGCAACATTAAGGAAAGTCTTTTAAAAGTTGAAAATGTCACCACGTGTGTATAGGTTAAATGTATACATGCATTAGTTAATAAGTTCAATGGGAGGGGACATTGGCCTGTTTAACTTCAGTTTTACAACATGTGGAGCAACCACACAAGATATCAATTTATGGAGATCACTGTAAAGATTAAAGAATAGGAATTCTGATTCCTACCTATTTACCTGGATGTCTGACTCCATTATTTGGAATTTCATCTAGCCTAAATGACTCAGACGTAACTCCAGATTTAGGATGAGTGTCCCAACTTCGTCCACCTCCCATTCCTGAACACTTGCTGCTGCAACACAAGCTGGACTTAGCCTAATGAATGGTAGCTAGCCTAGGTCTAGTAAGTACTGTAATTTTAGAAAAAATTTTCAGTCTCTTATTTGCAGCATTAGCAGACTGTTTTACAATCTCCTTTTACATAATACAATGTTGTTTTCTTTTGTATACTCATTTACTGCATGCTTCATCCAATCCAATTCAGCTGAACACTGTTGGTAAATTGGATATTGTGCAGTATATACTGTAGGTCCAGGTATGCAAGCAACTGTGTAGAGAAAGTTGTATGGTGATTGATCTTGAGTCAGTCAGTACCTTGAGTTGATCACTAGCCTACATACAAAACATATTAATTGGCTGACTCAGGGTAACACAATGATAGGCCTACTGTATTTGTCCAAATGCCATGCTGCATGGCAGTACACACTAGGCCTACATAGGCTACACTGTATCATGTATACATGTACACTTCTTACGTACAGTCAACACTCTACTTCCAGGCCTTTTTACTTGGAAATGGAGCCAGATCGGTCCGGGTCAATGGTCATGACAAAAAAGTTAACCAGATTATTGGCCTTACGTAGGCCTAGCCTCTTACTGTGTTCCACTGAGGTTGTGAAGTCGTGAACTTGTGCGGTGAGAAGCGTTCCATTGCAACTCGTGAAGTGGTGAACTCGTGAAGTCGTGCAGGGAACTGGGAATTTTTGAAGCAGCTCGAGTTCAAAATGGCGGACATAGTGAAGGGCGATAAACAACCAAGGTACCTTCATATTTGAACCCTATAAACCTGCAAAAATGATATTCAGTTGGTGTAAATTGTAAATGCGATCAAGGAAATTATAATTTGGTCACTGATACTGTTGAATATTACTCACTGAGGCGGCTTTGTCGCAATTTTCGATCGTCCATTTTCCTGTTCGTCGAACAGTCTCATTTTACGCATACATCGAACGTACCGTCTACGTATAATTGCTACTGTTCAATAGTGTATAGCCATCTGTTTTTACCAATGGAACGCTTCTCACAAGTTGTAAACTGGTGCAATGCACAACTTCTCCACTTCACAACGTCAATGGAACGCAGCATCTATGCTAGGCTATTAATCATTGTAGACACACAAAATCTTATTTCACGTAAGGGGTTCCTACAATGCAGTACGTACTTAACATAACAACATTAGCCTACACCATCACCAAATTTACACTAAAGTTAGTATAATGGTTGGTTCCCAGTTCGAACAGGTTCTATATTCGAACACCTAGCCTAATTAAAATCATTCATTCTCAGTCATAAAACAGTATTTTCTTCAATAACTTAAAACACCATTAAGAAATAATTATGGCTCCATATGGTATGGTAAAACTGACGATTATTTTGCATTGATCAGTGAATAAACATTCCATTTGAATGAGGTGTTCGAATTAAGAACCTGTTCGAACTTAAAACCAACCACTAAACTAGTAGGCCTAGGCTACATTTACCCAATTCCTTGTTTTCCCAAGGGATGGAGAATAAGATTTAGGTCCTAGTCGAGCCTAAATTAGGTTTGCACAACCAATCCTACCCTTGGCCTAGGTATAAGGTAGGGGCTATTAATATTAATCATCATGGGCGTCTGCAGGTAAGGACAAGGGGGAGGGGCACTTGCCCCCTCCTGGAAAATCAAAAATTTGAAAAAACGTTTAACTAAAAATCAAAGCAAAAACCCGAACAAAACGTGTTTTCGGAGTTTCTATGCCAAAAATAGGCTTTAGAAATGCCATTTCCCACAATCTAGGAGGCATTCTGGGCTAAAATTTTCGCACATTTTATGCCAATTCATAGTGACTCGGAGGTTTTGCCCCCGTCTAGAAATTTTTCCCCCCTCTCCCCCCCCCCCCCCCACCCGACTTTTTTTCTGCGGACGCCCATGTTAACTTAATCATTGTATGCTACTAGACTGTAGACACACACAATCTTATTTCGCGTAAGGGGTTCCTACAATGCAGTACGTACTGAACGTACCAACATTACACCATTACCGAAATTTATGATATACTTACACGAGGAGTTTGTCCTCAAAGGTTGTTCGAAAGTATTCCTCCAAGCTGACAGACATTTTGGCATTAATTTTTATCTTGTTAGGAGAGAAATTACAGTAATTATGCAGTAAAAAGACGTCGCCCGCCAACTAAAGAAACCGATCGAAGTTCACTGGCTTTAGTTGCTAGGATACCTGTCTTACAGTACGTCTCAAGATTATTGTTGAGATCTAGCGCCCTCATTTTGGTAAAGTTTAGCCTTTACTTTATGGTTGGTAAGCATAAAATTTCGTGACCAGAAATAGGATGGAGCTAGTTTGTTAGATGGATTACTTAGCACGGTGAGGCAGGGGCGTCGATCCTGAGGAGGGGAGGGGGCAGACAGGGGCAAAACATATTGTTTCCCCCATAAAAAAAATTCAGGCAAATTAAAAATATAGCAGACAGAATAAAGAAAATGTGGTGTACAGATGACCAGTGTCACAGCTAGACACTTCCCACGGGAGGGGGAGTAGGGGGGAGGGGCAAGCACCAAAACTTTTCCAATTTTCCTGTTCTCTTTAATTTTTCTAAGTCTGAACACGATTCCTCTGAGAATGTAATTTGTGAAAACTTTTGTCTTTCTTGAGCAAATTTTTGAAAATGTGGAGCTTGTATTAGATAAAATTATGGATTCTGTGTTTTCTATATAAGAAAGTGTGAAACGGAAATAACTGATTGAAGAATCTGTACTTCTTAGTGGCAAGTGTGAGATTGCAAGGCGATTAGCGATCATTGTTGCTACATAACGTTTCATAAGGCCTACAAACTGAGGCTATCCGACGACATTTTAGGAGTCAAGGGCCTATATTGGAGAAAGTTTGGAACTTAATGGAAGAAAGTTCATGATAATATCACTTAAATAAGTTGATGACTACACTTGATGGACTGGTGATTTTGTCATTTCCAGTGTTCGGAAAAGTTTACCAAGCTGATTTATGAGCGAACATAACTGCATAATTACCTGCAAATTGCTACAGTTATGTAACAAATATAAATGGGGGCTTTTACTGGAGAAAAACGGAATTTTATGAAAGGAGAGTTGCGAAAACCACACTGTACTTGACTGGTGTCACAAATGGAAAATTTCCGAATTTCTCACTTTCCAGGGCCGGGGGAGGGAAGGAAATGCCCCCTGCACCTACGCCACTGCAAATGACTTTAGGATTCGGTGAAACGTAAACTTAAAGGAGAGCAGGATCAGTCACCCCAATTTGAAGCAGTGTAGTAGACTGCCCAGTTTCATGATTGGCTGTTTAGGGTCATGTAACAACATTTTTACTCCTCAAATGTGAAATTTACTGGAAGTTACTGCTTGGTTTACCTTTCATATGTCATATTGAAGTAATGAAATATTATGAAAGATTCTTCGAACAGAAATGAGACGAGAATTGTGATATTTATCTGTTGCTTCAAAATAAGTTTGGTAGGACTGCTCTTGACCTTTAAGAATATCAACAATCGTAATAGTAAAAAGTACTGCATTTATGATGTGTCATATATCAAAGTTTTGTGTATACGCCGTCAATGTGATTGTGCAAGCGTATTTTTTTTTATTCATTTGTTTATTTCATTTTATTTTATTTATTTTTCCTTACAGACAAACCCGGTCTGGAATACGATGTAGAGTTCCGGCTTTTCGAAAATGTTTGCCTCCCCCCTCAATCCACAAATCAGATCCACTACCCTGAAATGAGGTTTTCCGGCTCTGTTTTTGACTAATTTAAGTTGGGCCAGTCACCTGGTCACGGTGTTTAATTTCAGATGTAGTTCACTGACTTGTTTTCCTTACCCCATTATGAGGAACACAAAGCGGTTCCTTTTTTTTACAATGAGGCTATTGCCTGATCAGGAATCTAACTCCAGACCACCAGGCTGCAAGTAAGATGAAGGCTAAGCCATATAAGTTGACATGTTTCTCAGATATGTTAAAATTTCAAGTTAATACCTTCACAAGACACAGAAATGATGAACTGCTTTTTTCGAAAGATCGCATGATTGTGACAATTCTTTTTCAAAATGATGTAGGCCGATTAGTTGTTTCCGCAAACTCGATCACGCTAAGAATTGTCTGTGTAGTTAAAAATACACCATGTAAGATTTCGTAATGACTGCCCAAATTTTCCGAGACCCCTGCCTGAATTCCATGTCTTGAAGATGTTTTTTTTTTTTTTTGGGGGGGGGGGTCCGATCCTGCTGCCCGTCTCTCTCTCTAGGTTCTCTGCACAAACCTATTGTTCCTTCCTTAAGTACCGGTACTGAAAAAATTAAAAAGTAAATTATAAGTTTCCTTCCATTTCCAATTATTGCAACAAAATATGTCCCAGGAACCTCAAAGAAATTCTATGCAGGAATCTGCCAAGCCCTTCTTTCTAGGCCGTCCCAAGACGGCGTTACAAGACGTACAGTACTAGGTGCGGATCCAGACATTTCAAAAGGGGGGGGGGGGAGAGGCTGAACTTAGAGGAAGCGGGTAATATGGACATACGGTGATTCTCTTTCTGAATATCTCAGCTGCGTAGGAAGCAATATGAACGTGGGGGGGGGGGGGGCGGAACAACTTTGGGCCATGCAACTCTCCCTACCCCAAGTTGAACAAAAGTAACGTTTTTGATGCTGAATTTTTCGCTCTTTCTACGAGCAAGAACATTTATCTTTTAACAAAAAAATCTGATTTTTTCTTAAGTTTAACACTACTGTAATGCGCACGTCGAAAATTTGGGTCCTTTTACATGTTTGTAAATATGGAGCTTGTATTGCAAGAAATAGTTTGGATTCAGGGTTTCCTGTAAGGATATTTGAATGTTTGGGGGACCATCGAAGATTCTGCGTTTCCTGTTAACAAATATCTGAGATAGCATGTCGACTGAAGATCGTTGTTGTTACGTAATGTTATCTAGGTAGTGCGGATTAAGGCTTCTCGGTGACATTCGAAAAGCTCCCGAAACTTTGTTATCTCTTTTAGACAAAATATTTAAAAATTAAAGGCCTTTAATAAAGAAAATTTAAAGGAGACTGCACTGGAGCGACTCGGAAAAGCTTACCATAGTGACTGCTTATGAGCGACTTCTTACTGCAGAAAGGGTTTCAGGTTAAGACGTGAGAATCGTTCGGAAAATTTTGCCTTTTTAAAACTAACAAATACAAATATGAAGTCTTATTAGGAAGAATTCGGAATTTTATGAAGGAAAAGTTGGGAAAACCGCACTGTATTTGACTGGTGTCTCAAATGTCAAATTTCCGAATTTTTCACTCTTTCGAGCCAGGGACAATCGCTCCTCCTTCTTGACGCTTAGTCACTGCTCTGCAACATTGATCATTGATAACATTTTGACACTCCAATAACTAAAGAGTCCGTTTGCACAGATTACTCAACTGACAGAGGGGAAAGGTATCTGATGAAAGCATAAATCGCGCCCCTTCAGATTGCCGGTCTCGCGGGTTTGTAAGTAGTATCTAAGTTTTCCGAATTTTCTTTCAAGTGTGAATACCACTGTACCACGGACGCATTGCGGCGGGCGAATCTTGCCGAACTTTTTGTCCCTTTTAAACAAATGTATGTAGATATGGAGCTATTACTGTAGAGAGGTTTGGATTCTGGGTTTCCTGTTAGGATTTTTTTGTAAAGAGTTAGAGGATCATTGAACAATTTGCACTTCCTTCATATATTTTTGGCAAATCTGAGAATGCTTGCACGACGACTGAATAGTTGTTGCTACATAATGTTATCTACGACCTACGAACTGACACTCTCCGATGACATTTCAAGTTTCCCAAACTTTGTTGTCATTTTTAGAAAAGATATTTCAAAATCAAGAGCTTTCATAGAAGAAAACTTGGAATTCTGTGAAAGACAGTTACAAAAATAGCAATAAAGCTGCCCGTGTGTCTTGATAATGTGGTGTCACATATGGTATCATTCGATTCCGTCGTTCGCAGAGCTCGGAAAAGTTGACCAAACTGAATTGTGAGGGAGGAATGATGCATTGTGTGTCGCCGAAGTTTTGAGATTTGGAAAATGAAAAAGGGTTTTTCTGACCAGAGAAGTGGGGAGACGGAAGATTGCTTCCGCCCTCTTCTTTTTACTGGGGATGTCACCCAGCTTCCTACACCTATGGAATATCTAATTCTGCCCAAAACACCAAACGGAGCGCCACCATATGTTTATTCATATCCAATATTTATTCAAATCCAAAACTGATGATCGATTGGGAATTTCCAGTGAAAATCATTAATTGGAGAAACTCCTTTTTATTCGCACTAAACTATGATTTCACTTGGTGTTTCTATTTGAAGGCATGTATACACGAGAAACATTTGTAAAACAATCTCAAAACACTTCACCTGCAACTAACCCAAAATATGCTTGTTTTCGGTTTGTTGCACAGTGTAGACAGTGTGAAAGCAATCTGAAAATGTTTTGAAAAGCATTGACAGGGCATTTCTTTTGCAACATTTTCAAAACATGCTGTATACCCTGTCTACACTGTGCAACAAACCGAAAACAAGCATGTTTTGGATTTGCTGCAGGTGGATGTTTTGGAAATGTTTTTGAGAATGTTTTGCAAATGTTGCTCGTGTATACAGGCCTTGAAAGGGCTGTTTGTTTTAAAAGAGGTGGAGGATTGGGGGTCGCACGTTTTACTCAAAACACTCATCTTATGTTGCCTTCATATTATGCAGTGGCAGACGTCCAAATTAGCTGGCATTTCCAATTAATCCAAGTAAAGACAACTTTTGCAGGGCTAGATTAAAGATTGTGGAAAAAGGGGAGTTGCATGGTGTGCAGGGATTCCCTTACTTGGAGTTATGGAAGTAAATACCACTACAAAAACACATTAATCTGCAAAAATAAGAGGCCTGCACTCCAAGTCCCTATCTGGACCCTACCCTTCATGAAACAAAGGGTAGGATCAGACAGGATTATAGGGGTTATTGTAAACAGATATATGTGGAGTAGTGCATGGGATATACATGTGCATATTAATTGTATTTATTTATTCATTTGGGAATCACCCTTTATGGTCCACCACATGCCTGTGTGGAGTTCTTGACAGTTTGGTCCTACTGCTCGGGTTGGCCAACAAAATACAGGTGTGATTGGTTTGAAGGATTACAGCCTTACAGGGTCAAGATTTCCATTGGCTGCTTTTTATCTTCACTGAGTCACTTACAGCAAGTTACTGCATGAAAAAACATAACCATGACAAGTGGGTCAAACATTGGCAAATTCGTTCAAGTTCCATAGACGTACTGACAAAATGGTCGACAATTCGTAAGTCCGCTGGTGCTAAATCATACGGAATTATGACAGTTCAGAACAGTAGCCTATATACGTTGTTCAATAAGTCGACTAAAGTTTTGAGAACAAGTTGCATTTAATGAGAGAATCTTGTGCAAATTCAAGTATTTTGTTGGAAATCCTAATTGCTTGCAGGTAAGAAAAGACTTACATTACCCCACAGGGTAAGGTCTTCTGGCAGTTAACTTGGTTTTGATCTTGAAAAAAGGAGATTCTTCTACAACACCAATTTTCTCCGTAAAACTTGAAATTTTCCTCCACAGCAAAAAAACTGTTTCAAAGTTACTCTGTTTTTTTTTTTGGGACCAAAAATCTTGGAATGCTAAAAGCTTTACTTTTCAAGTAAAGTAATATTGGTATTTAGGAAGCCCATGGCCTTTGTCCTGGCTTCAGGTTGCTGGCTCTCTCCCTTCAGGAAGAGTGCCCTATAATCTGACCTCACTAGAACAGAAACTAGGCTTGCTGTGTAGCAAAGGCAGAAATATTTTGGATGAGCTGAGATATGAGGGAAGACAATATGATAATAGTATTTTAATAATAATTTTAATTTTTGTAAGTTTAGAGAAAAATTTCCTACAATCACCAACTGCTCCTATGAGCTTGGTGGAGATATGAGAAATGCAAGTGGATATCTGTAGTACATCGGGTACACGTTTTTCATATTTTTCATATTAGAACTGGCAGACCCAGTCTTCTTGATACTTTAGTTAGAACATGGCCATGATGGATGAGAGCCCTGGAGGGGGGGCTGAAACTCCACCCCCCCCCCATTGGCCAAAAACTTGCTGAGTCAGTCAAGAGAATGTTAATGGGGTTGGATCTGGAGTCAGGCAACAAGTCACAACCCCCCTCACCCTGGGAGGAAGAGTCCTGCACTGCCATGAATTAGAATAACCAATGTTGTCATTAAATCAAAAGGACTTTTCACACAACACCTTTTTGGGAAGGAGTTGTGCGTGTTCACATCAACATCAACTTTTTGATTTACTGCTTAATAATAAGAAGGTTATATGTTACACTTACAGAGAAAACAGGAAATTTTTTCAGTGAAACCTATTTCAATGACACCAGGGTGCATATTGTTGTTTGTAAATGTTATGTACTTGTGTTTGTTGTTAGTTCCAGAATTTGTTTGGAACTTTGTTCCGACCGTGTCCGTTTCCAAGCACATAAAAAGCCCAACACCAGGGTGCGTCTTTTGTAAAAGGTTCCGTTATCTGTCATTCCAAGCCTGATGGAACAACACTAAATGTACAGCAGTTACTGTTCTATTATTTAACAGTAGAACCATCACTAAAATTGATTAAAAAACCAAATATAATGAATAATTAATAACATTCTAAAGGTACTTCAATCTTTAATGTTTTGCTTTTGTGTGTGATAATTTATTATTACAAATGACATTTTGCTTTCAATAACTGCTTTGGTTCAATGGCTTCCTCTCTTAGGAATCCCCTCTCCCCTACCTCCCCAAGACTCTGCCCCTTTGAACCTGACACTCACTCATCAAAACTCTGTGACCAAAATTACAAACTTCATACTAAAAGCCAGTAAAATTCATTGCAAAACTTTTTCATTGAATTTAATTTCACTTCTTAAATTGACAACATTTCCCTTATAACTAATGGTCACATCCAAGCTAGATATGGGGATGGTCCCCCTCCCCCTCCCTTAGCTAATCCTGCATTATAACAGCTAGCTCTTTAATTGTTTTTTTTTTTTTTTTCAAAACCGGAAACCCACTAAAACATCAACCATTGTCACATAAACAGCTTGGACTAATAAAGCAAACCATTATTGTCCATGCAAAGTTACAAAAGATGGAATGTTGCAGTACCATCCACTCAAGTAGGAGAGGAAAATGTTTCAAGTCATATTTCCAAGCATTCTGCCAGAAAAATAAAAAAGGGGAGGATTTATTAGTCTGCTTAACCCCAAGTCCAAGGCTTAAGTTATGAGTGGGTCCAAGGGCACAAAAGCTTGCTTCAAGGCCTCGGTAAGGTGCAATTTGAAGGTTTAAAACGCCATTTATTTATGTAGGTTCAAACATTTTTGCAAAAGTGTAGTCTTTTTAAGTATTTAGATACTGACAATTGCTCAGTTTTTATAGAATGAAAGGATGGATTTAACCCACCTTCTACTGAAATGGGGAGACTAATCCCCCCCCCCCCACCCACATCTTATGGAAACACTCAAAATTGTTGGATAAAATTATTACTTTTACCCATCTCTTGTACAATCACATGCCCATCATAAAATATCTTTTCTCCTACCCTACACTGTTCTCTCTCTAATGATGCAGTAGCTCATTACATCATGTGTTGGTAAAAACCATAGTCTTCTTCATCTTTTCAACATAAGCAGAACCAATGTCAGTTGTCATAGCATGCCTCTGTCAGTAAATGCTGATTACAGTTTACAACACTCCAGTTTATCTTCATGATTATATGCTTGCTTGCTGATTCACTTGAGACAAAACATTTAACAAGTATACCTGCTTGAAATGTCCCATAAAATATGCCATCATTTCTCCGCATCTCATTGATGCAAGTCTCTTCTAATATGAAACTTTCCAATGGGTCTTTATGGGGTCACCTCTAAACCTGTTGGAGTTGGAGGAACAGCATCTCCTGCTTTCTCCACATCTCACTGATGCAAGTCCCTTCTAATATGAAACTTTCCAAGGGGTCTTTGTGGGGTCACCTCTAAATCTGTTGGAGTTGGAGGAACAGCATCTCCTGTTTTAACCATCTCTTCATCAATCTTATTAAATCTAATACAGTTATTGATGACTCTGTCCCACTGTGCCACTCGCTTTTTGGCGCTTCCACTTCCGCCTTGTCCTTGGTCAAATACTAGCAAAACAAAATGAAAGAGAAAGATATCATCTCCTACTGCCAGTTTCATACACCTTGAATTGAATCTTGGTCCACATCAGTGGTGGCACTGAGGGGGGAACATTCTTCCATCAGTATCGGTCTTTGCCTCTACAGTTGCCCCAACTCCTCAACCAAACATACCTATCCTATCCTTTAGACTGAACTATTTCACCTATAGATTACACTAAAACCTCAGAACCTCTCGAGGTACTGCCACCCGAAACCCCATGAAAGTTTGCGCCTCGGATTCTAACAGGGCTCTATTGATAAATCTGAGCACCTAGTGAAGGTGGACATTATAGGGGTCCTTCTGTCTAAAATCTTATTAATTTTACTGTCTTTTTAAAACTCTTAACCCCGATATTCTGTGCAAATGAGGAATCAAGGAGTATCTTAGTGTACAATTATCCACAATATAGTGAAGCAAATAATTTGAAAGCTGATGAACCTAAGATATGCTGGACTAAATCAGACCATCACTTGATTACCCAGATCCCTCTATCTCAGGCCTTGACCTTTCTGCTTAAGCAAACTAAACCTATTTGGAACTTTTTCACACATAGATATGATTGGTTAGAAACTGGGCTTTAAGTTCCATCTAACCTTACCCAACCTAACTACACATACAGTACTGTAAATATTGTTAACCTCACAACTCAATGCAAAACTCATTCTTTGCAATCCCCAACATTTGTCTCCCTCCACCACCTTCTCATTCTGTCCACGTTGATGAAATCCTGGAGCTGCCATTGATCTTCATGTAACATTTAAAGTAGGCATATTATTATTTTAGCCAATCTCCTAACTTAGGATCAAAGATTCCACACAAGACATTTTGAAATTCTGATCCATCATCCTACCCATTCAGTCACCATGCACCATGCCCATGCTCGTAAGTGATGTGTCATAAACTTCAGTGCCTCATGCCTGAAGTGCTACACTTCTACACTGCTGTGCCTCATGCTTGTGGGGGGTCTTGGGTAAGACTTTGCATCTGGTTCTTGATCAATACCCACACAATGCTAATGCATCATGTCTTAAAGTATGGCACGCCAAAAGGCTCACCAAATTTGATGATGTTCTAAAAATACACGTTCATGTACTAAAATTACACGTTCATGTACTAAAATTACACGTTCGTGTACCAAAAATATACGATGATGTACTAACTTCATATGATCATGATGTAAATTTACACCATCATGTACTAAAACCGTAAGTTCATCATGTTAAATGTTACGTTGCACATGTAAAATCACACGTTGTACATCTTAAAACACACGTTGTACATGTAAAAATGTAAGATCATAATGTTATATTTGTATCTTCCGCACGCCATACAGAGTGAGCCTTTCAGCGTACCAGAAGTCCGCCAAAAGGCTCACCGAATTTGATGTAGTAAAAGTACACGTTCATGTACTAACTGCTTACGATCATGTACTGATTTCATACGTTCATGTACTGATTTCATACGTACATGTACTGATTTCTTACGATCATGTACTGACATTTAGTACATGATGGTATGAAATCTCCAATTATAGGCCTACCACTATCCAGAATGAAACTGATTTGAATTTCCTTAATGAATCAAAATTTGCTAAAACAATGTGGTTTATGAGGTCTTACCTGCCACTCTTCTAGGTGTCATCTCATTTTGTATCATTGAATCAATATCAAAGTCAAATTCTGTAGGATCTTCCTCTCTGTGGGAGAAAAGAAACAGGTAATACGTATATTGCAATGCACATTTCACAAGAAGTTTTCAGAGAAACATAATTAAGGGTGAGATTAACCAGCTGCCAGGTACTGTTTGATGTCCATCTCCTGCTGATCAGAACCTTTTAGAGTAGCCCCCTCTCAGGTCCTCACCCAAACAAAACAAAATTTTACCACGTACCCATTACATCACAGAAGGTATTGCCCACAATTTGTGCCTGCAATTTCTTCACTCTCTCCTATGGTAGTAAGCACAAATGGTCTCCTTGTTACCAAAAATCCATGAAAGCAGAAGACAATTCTTTTTTCAGAAAAGGGCTCTTGGTACACAGCTACAGTACTGTACTGTACAGCAACCTTAATCACCCCCTTGATGTTACACATTTGGTACAGTACTTACTGTACATGTAACAAGTAGCATTCAGTAATGGCCAATGAGTTTAAAACAAACTTCGGGGAGTGCAAGCAGAAATGGTATGATGTTTTTTTTTCTGAAAATAAGAAAACCAAACGATTACTCCCGGAGGAGTTCTGCTCCCTTAAGGAGCTTAACGTCCCAAACAGTTATTGAAACAGTATTTGCAACAGTATCACAATGATCTGTGCAGCAATGCAGCAACGAATATTTGACTGCAATATATTATGTCACACTTGTCACACAAGTACACCAAACAGACAAAGTAGCCTTCCTCTTCAGTGCAATTCAAAACATGTTAACAATGACAGCATTCTTCCCATTCTTACAAACTGCAGCTCAAAGCTTGAACTGCTATAAACCCATCTATTGACTGTGTGCTAAAACTTTCAACTGACTGGTATTATGATTTATATTGATATAACTGTCAATTGCATCCATTGCTACTCTATGTTCTAACTCGGTTCCATTTTTTCAGTTTAGTCAGTATTGTGAAAATTGAAAATGATAATGTATGAATTCTCTGAGGTCTTTCTATAATCAAATTTCCTATTAAGCTTTTATTTTTAACAAAAAAATAAAAATAAAACCAGAATGCAAAAATGCATTGAGGTTTCGATGATACATAAATGTACTGTTTTTCAAATTTGACATCATGCACCATTATCTTCTCACTCAAATGTTATACTAGCATGTTCAAAAAATAATGTTGTTATTCCAGATGCCCTTTTGACCTCCACAAAAGCCATACATAGATAGATAAACCAACATCTTGAGATATAACTTTAACAAGATTTGAAGACTTTGACCCCTGGTGACCTGAAATGACCTTTGACCTCCGCCAAAAAAGAAAAAGGGCACATCTCCTGACTAAAACGCATCTACATACCAAATGTGAAATCTATCCAAGTTTCCTATCTTGAGATATCGTGTTAACAAGAATTTCAGACTTTGACCCCCGGTGACCCCAGATGATCTTTGACCCCCACCAAAAACGATAGGGACCATCTCCTGACCATAACGCATCAACATATCAAATATGAAATCTATCCAAGTTTCCTATCTTGAGATATTGTGTTAACGAGATTTTCAGACTTTGACCCCCAGTCACCCCAGATGACCTTTGACCTCTGCAAAAAACAATAGGGACCATCTCCTGACTATAACGCATCAACATACCAAAATGAAATCTACACAAGCTTCCTAACTTGAGATATTGCGTTCACAAGATTTTTAGACTTTGACCCCCAGTGACCCCAGACGACCTTTGACCTCCGCAAAAAACAATAGGGACCATCTCCTGACTAAAACGCATCTACATACCAAATATGAAATCCAACCAAGCTTCCTATCTTGAGATATCGTGTTAATGAGATTTTCAGACTTTGACCCCCAGTGACCCCAGATGACCTTTGACCTCTGCAAAAAACAATAGGGACCATCTCCTGACTATAACGCATCAACATACCCAATATGAAATCCAACCAAACTTCCTATCTTGAGATATTGTGTTAACGAGATTTTCAGACTTTGACCCCCAGTGACCCCAGATGACCTTTGACCTCCGGAAAAAACAATAGGGACCATCTCCTGACCATAATGCATCAACATACCAAACATGAAATCCTCACAAGCTTCCTAACTTGAGATATTGTGTTCACGAGATTTTCAGACTTTGACCCCCGGTGACCCCAGATGATCTTTGACCTCTACAACAAACAATAGGGACCATCTCCTGACTAAAACCCATCAGCATACCAAATATGAAATCTACCTCAGCTTCCTATCTTGAGATATCGTGTTAACGAGATTTTCAGACTTTGACCACCGGTGACACCAGATGACCTTTGACCTCTGTGAAAAACAATAGGGACCATCTCCTGACTAAAACCCAGCAACAAACCAAATATGAAATCTATATAAGCTTCCTATCTTGAGATATTGTGTTAACAAGATTTTCAGACTTTGACCCCCAGTGACCCCAGATGACCTTTGACCTCCGCAAAAAACAATAGGGACCATCTCCTGACTAAAACGCATCAACATACTACATATGAAATCCAACCAAGCTTCCTATCTTGAGACATCGTGTTAACGAGATTTTCAGACTTTGACCCCCAGTGACCCCAGATGACCTTTGACCTCCGCAAAAAACAATAGGGACCATCTCCTGACTAAAATGCATCAACATACCAAATATGAAATCCAACCAAGCTTCCTACCCTTGAGATATCGTGTTAACGAGATTTTTAGACTTTGACCCCCAGTGACCCCAGATGACCTTTCACCTCAGCAAAAAACAATACGGACCATCTCCTGACTACAATGCAACAACATACCAAATATGAAATCCAACCAAGCTTCCTATCTTGAGATATCGTGTTAACGAGATTTTCAGACTTTGACACCCTGTGACCCCAGATGACCTTTGACCTCTGCCAAAAACAATAGGGTTCTTCCTCTCAATATGGCGCATCTTTGTACCAAGTTTGAAAACTGTTGGACATTCCTATCTTGAGATATCGTGTTAACGAGCAAAGTGTCACAAACACACACACACACACATACACACACACATACACGCGCACACACACACATACACACACACGCAATACACACATACATACACACATACGCCATCATGAATGCATAGGTTTCTCTTTCATCGAAACCAAAAACAATGTGTGGGTTGACTCCTGTAAACAATACTTTGCAGATAATAATTGAACAGAAAGTTTTTGACTAATTTGCTAACTTTTACATGTTTAACATAGATTTTACTTCATTAGGAGGGACTCCAGGTTGGCTAAAATATTATTTGACTCAAACCATGCAGTCTACTGTACATTAGGCAAAAAACTAATGCAAGTACTCAGATTCATTATAAGTCCTCACAAAAGTATACAATGTACTTACACTGGTTTGCTGTCCATCTCTTCATGGCTGTCTTTTGAGGCATCTTCTACCTCCATCTCATGTGTTTCCTCTTCAGGTGATCTCCTCCCAAGGCAAGTCCATTCCAAATCCAAAACCTCTTCCTTAGCCAATTTCTCACACAGTTCAATAATCACATGAGGAGGAGGCTCAGAAGAAAAATTCCCATCTTCACTATCACTGGGAGGAAAATCCCAGTCATCATTTTTAAACATTTCCTCCTCCTTATTATCAAGTTCCCCATTCTTGATGGGATTTTCCTTACTTTGCTCAACCTTTACATCTGCATCGGACTTAACTTGTTCATGTACTGATTTTGGTAGGTCAACATCCATCGGTGTTATCTCAACTGTCTCATTGTCTTTCTTCTCTGAATTATTTGCATAATTATTTCTGGCCTCAATTTTAACTTCTGTGGTTTCACACATTATTGGTGGTTTTTCTCTATCAATTGTCTTTGGGGTATCTACCTTCTCATGTTGTTCAATCAGTTTCATGTCTGCAACACCTTCATAAACTTGTTCTATTACTTTTTTATCAGGTCTCTTAACATCTGTTTGAGGAAAGCCGTGATCTTTTTCATCTCTCTCCTTACTAACTATGTCAACAACTGTTTTAACAACACTTTCAACATCTTTGTCACTACTTGACAACTTTGTCAAAAACTGGTTCTGCTGTTGGCAAGATTTGTCATGTGATGTGCCACCAAAGTCCTTTTCTTCATCTTTGCTAACTTTGTTCGAGAGTGTTTTTGGCTGGGAGAGCTCTGAAGCTTTCTGCTCCAGACTATTTAACATCTCTTCTTTCTCCTTTGACTCTGCATTCTTAGCATCTTCTTGCAGAGAAGTAGACTGGTCAGGTACAGGAGATTGGGGTATTATTTCCTTCTTTTCATCCATTTTCTGCTTAGCAATGGTGTGAACAGTCTCCCATTACTGCTGATATAAAACAAAATCCAAAACCAAATGCTCAGTATGGGAAACACTTTACCTTGAATGGTAACACATTTTGTATTCTACATACGATTCACAAACACCTTTTATCTCCTTCTAAATTCACATGTATTGTGCACTGCATGTGTCTCATAGAGTGAGAGGAGATTCCTTCCCCAGCAAGTTAATCCTGTCAATTACAAATGATACTTTCCACTGCACAATCATTTGTGATGTCACATTGTGGTGAGGCACATTGCTTTGGATGTCCAGCTCTTTCATTTAGGTTATTTGTTTGTTGTTGACCAGGTGGAAAAAATTTGTTATTTAGGAAAAAGGCCTCAACAAATGTAATCTGGATCAAGAAGGACATCAACCACAAAAACAACCTCCTTAGTAACTAATTATTTTACCAAAAATCTATTTACCCACGCACCATAGCCAGCTGAAATTCACTATCTGAGCAAGTACGTACACTGTGCCCCCTCTGTAGATTCTTTACATAGTCAGCTCTTATCCCTCATTCAGAATTGTTAGCATTATCCGACTCCCATTGTCCCACATTACGTAACAGGACAGGATAGCCTTCCAGGCATTTGTCCTGATTCAGAAAGACAAAGACAAAGACCAGTGATTTGAGTGGATACAAATCAAGATCACGATCCCCCACTTGGTCCATTACAGGAAATACCCATTAGCCAGAATTTAGAAAAAGTCCAACACAACTGATCCTCTTTACTCTGTGCAGCTCAACTTTCTGGCAGACATGAACCTTATCTTGACTTCTGAGACCTTACAAGTTGAAAGTCATCTATGCATGACACACTGAAAAGCTGTGCTGGGCCAATAGGATGCTGTCCCCCAACAAATCAATAAGGTGGCCTAATCCTTCTAAGTTCTTACCTGAGTTGCCACTGGCATTTTTACCCACAAACATCAGTGCATCAAACTGACAAGCCATTGCCTCAAAATCTTGTTGCATATGAACTTGTACAGTACATACACCTCTACGAAGCTATGTGGGGCTATATCCCTTACTGCAATCAGCTCCTTTCCAAATCCAGGAAAATATGCATTGGCTACAGTGTAATGAAGCTGGACTTGAATTAAATGCTGAGTATAAGAGTCAACTGCCCTGTGAAAAAGAGTACTATTCAGGGCCATTTCACTGGTCAGATACATATAAATGAAAATCATATCACCACGTACAGTAGTCTTCTGTACCTAAGGCATGGCAGATCTAATTAATGTATTCTTTTCACATACTGTTACAATTCCCTAAAGCTAGGAACTAGTTTAGTTGCACCTCTTTGGATAGAATCAATTTCATCAATGTCCTTCCAATAAAATGGAGACCAGGCTGGGATACCATACTCTACAATGGGACCCACCATTTTTTAGTATGAAAGAAGCATCCAAATGCCTGAAAGTTCTCCTAATTATACCCAATACACCATTAGCTTTTGACACTATACTGGAGATATGAGGATGAACAGTTAATTTGAACATTATCAACAAGTACACAAAGATCCTTTTGACTACAGTAGGACTTACCTCAAGATTGTGCCTGGCACCAGTATAATTCATCATACAGTAGAATAAGTGAATCTCAGAGAGTTTTTCCCCAACCTAAGAATTTGGTTTTCAGTTTCAGATTTTTTGTTTTAAATGGTTGGCTCCAGTGTTGTAATTGAGTCACTAGATTAGTGACTAGATTCATCAGTTTTCAAACATTTAAGTGATTCGAGTCCAGTCATTGACTCAAGTCGCTGTACTATTTCATTGGGGAAAATTACTCCTGAATTCTATTGACTCCTCAATTCTATCAAGTCAATATCATTTTAGTAGGGATGCCGCACGGCCTGTGACGTCACACCATACTTAGTGCAGATTTCTGTTTGACAACACAATTAGTGTACAAAGATTGTAACTTTTGCTGGGAATAATCATGATGAAATAAACCTCAAATTATTTAAATATGTACCTGAATCAAAATATAGAGTCTTATTTTAGCTCCAATTGGATAATTTTTTTCAAAATTCCATCGATTGTGTAAAATATCCATGGATTTCGGCAGGGTATAAAGGCACTTTGGCATGCATTGAATCATGCACAAGCCATATGTACGCTGCATATCCGTAGCACGGTTACCGGTCGTTTCGCCCCCTTGTCAGTTCGCCCCCAACCAGTTCGCCCCGGTCGTTTCGCCCCCTTGCCAGTTCGCCCCGTAGTGGAAGTCGTTTCGCCCCCTAACGAGGAGGTCGTTTCGCCCCCAAATACTTATGAGTATGACATCGAATAAACTGACCTTTAAATGCAGTTTTTTTGTAGTTGTCATAACAGAAATTTTAAAAAAGTTACCACCGTTGGCCAGAATGTGACAAAAACCAAGTCAAGTAAGGATGGGTGACGCACCAACCAGTGATATGTCAAGTTGACCTGGTATTCTCTTGCACGGTCCAGAATGAAGTTTCACAGGCAAGTTAAGCTTTTTTTTTAAATTATTTTTAGTTTTTGCGCCATTTATTGGAAATTTTAAATAGAACTAAACAAAACAACCACAAAATATGATGTGCGAACGTTTACACAATGAAGTAAACGAACGATGTAGCATCGATAACGCATATAGAAAGCGTACATCAGTACTATCAATCATAATCAACACAATTAACACTCAACAATTGCGCACGAGCGTACGGTAACGTTATGAGTTGGTACAAACGAACAACTTGTTTCACCTTTAAAAATGAACTCAATCTCATCTGAAAAAGAGAATTAAATGAGAAACTTCACTTCGAAGACATCGTTTGTTCTAAAACATTCGCTTATTGTAAAGGGACCTGCTTCAGAAAGATTAGGGGGCGAACTGGTTTATTCTTGGGGGCGAACTGGTATTTAGGGGGCGAACTGGCAAGGGGGCGAAACGACCGGCTACCCCGTAGCAGTATAGCACTAGCACCATCGTCCCTTAGGGTATTGTTTGCCCAACGAAGTTATTTAAAAATATCATCGTTCAAAAAAAGACATTTTAAGCTTAAAAATGATATGAAATTTGATGGGGTATCATTTTCGGCTCATAATGTTATCTAAATGGGTAAAATTTGATTTATCATATTTTTTTAATCCTTACTTGCATCATTAAGCATCATACATAAATGAAAAGTGCATTTTCTTAGCTTTCTAACGATGTATTAATTAGCAGTGTGGGGTATGGAAGTTATATGCCGCTTTCCAAAAGTCCGAGGCAACTGTGCTTGAAGTTTGTCGTGAAATTAGGCCAATGCAATTTCAATGGCATTCATATATGCCAGTATATGATGCATCCAGTTAATATTATCTGAAAATAATATTTAATCATCTGGAATGCCTTTTTTAAGTCTTCTAATGAAAAAACGAAAATTTTACTCAGTATTCGTAAGTAGGCCTATAGGCTAGGCCTAAATGGCCTAGTGGTGTACTAGTATATACTACATTGCTATTATTGTGAAGCCTAAGCTGTACTTTTGCTATGTATTTCTATAGTAATGTGATAATACATATGGCTGATGTTGATAATTATTGATCATTATTAATTAATAATGAATAATTTGTATTTTTTCAACTTTTTTTTATACAAATTTAACTTAGCTGACATGAAAATAGGCCTAGGTGAAATGAGCTTTTGATACTTGTTAAAGAAGCAGGCTTGTGTTATTATAAAGAACATATTATAATAATTGACTATGAATTCCGGGGTCAATGCACTTTTGTGCCCCTTGTCCAATTTTTGAAGAATTGCCAATTTTAAATACTCATAAAATTGTAGGCAATAATTTTTACCTTTTGATATTGTTTGAGGTAATACATATTAGTGTTCTCTTAAATCGTAAGGACTTTCAAACTCATCAGGAGTTGTAATTCTAATTTATTTAAGTTAAAAATTGCTAATTTTCACCATGTCAACCACAACGCAGTTTTGGGCAAAGGTCAAAAAGGGGGATTTTTGTCATTTTGTGACAAATACAGCTCATCAGCACAATTACAAAATGTGGTCATTTTTGATTTAGCATAAGAGTTTTTCCTATATTTTTAAAAAAGCTCATCAAATTTGCAAAGTTATGTTGTTATATGGAATTATGGTCCCTCAAAAATTGTAAAATAAGGGACCAGGCCCTTTTCTAGCTAAATTGAACGTCTTTGGGCCCACTTTGTCGGACCATAACTTGAGATAGCAAGGTCCGATTACCTTCATTTTTTTTCTGCTGAGTTTCTCACAATGAGCTCTTGTCAATGACGTACCTTTCAGAACTCTACAGGTAACTTCATTTTTAACAATGTCTTCCCTAGTCTTAGGTACTATATAATTGTCAAGATATTTTCAATTTGCAGAAATGTCTAGGGCGGTCTGCAATACACTGTAGGTTGAAAACCCTCTACCTATTTGGTTGCACATAAACCTACATAGGCTAGGCCTTTAAAGCTATTTGGTTGTATTGCAGGCCTAGCCATAGTGAATAAATTTCAAATAGGATACCTCATTAATGATCTAGCTAGAACCCTAAAAGCCCATTACACCTAGACCTACTGACTAGGCCTACTTCAATCTCTTTTAATTAATCAAAAATTTTCAAGAGATGGACAATTGGAAACTTATTGTCAGCAAAATTGATTGTTTGTTGCACTTTATGAGACTATACAGGTTTTCCCTCATCTCAGTCATGAATAAACCTGTGGTTTGAGGTGTGAAAACTTAGACCTAGCCTAGGCTAGGCCTATGGATTCAGTGGAATCTTGGGTACTGTCTTCACGCTATGAGATCCTTATTGCCTAGCCTAACTTTATATCTCGGATTGTAAATTAGCCTAACTCAGTGTTATACTAGTAGACTATAGAGGCTTCTCACATGACATCATAATACTCCCTGGCGGACATGTTGGAGTAGCCTAAGTTACATGCAACTAGAACGACAGTAGTAAACCACACTGGACGTGCTTGCTCGTTGAATGTGTACACACCGTGCATACCAAAGTGCACACTGTGCAGCGCGTTCAGCACAAAGCCACGTATATTTGGCATGATTGTCCTCCAGCCTGGCGGTTCCGTGAGGTAAATGCAAAGCCTCTATAGTGATTATTGTGTAATGTGTTCATACTGCGACAGTTTCGTGGAACTACACCTAACGGTATGCCTTCGTAAATTTCACGACTGAATTACAACACTAAACATATACTATAGCCGAGGCTACGTAGGCTACACGTTGTTCAAAGCAAAGTGTTCCTTAAATAATTGTTATAGCCTAGCCTAGGCCTACCGACAAAGCAAAGACAAAGTTAACATTACTTTGCGGTTATACCTAAATTTGGTTTCAAATCAAAAGCGAGTAGACTGCGCTTTCACAACACTTGGCCCGATGTTTGATTTGGTCCACATTCTACTAGCCTAGCTCGTCGTCGGCACAGCGTTAGTTCTCGTACTTCGTACTCTTATGCTGCGTTCCATTGAGGTTGTGAAGTGGAGAAGTCGTGCATTGCACCAGTTCACAACTTGTGAGAAGCGTTCCATTGGTAAAAACGGATGGCTATACACCATTAAACAGTAGCAATTATACGTAGACGGTACGTTCGACGTATGCGTAAAATGAGATTGTTCGACGAACAGGCAAATGGACGATCGAGAATTGCGGCAAAGCCGTCTCTGTGGGTAATATTCAACAGTATCAGTCACCGAATTATAATTGCCTTGATCGCATTTACAACTTACACCAACTGAATATCATTTTTGCAGGTTTAGGGGTCAAATACGAAGGTACCTTGATTGTTTATCGCCTTTCGCTATGTCCGCCATTTTGAACTCGAGCTGCTTCAAAAATTTCCAGTTCCCTGCACGACTTCACGAGTTCACCACTTCACGAGTTGCAATGGAACGCTTCTCACCGCACGAGTTCACGACTTCACAACCTCAATGGAACGCAGCATTACTACTCGGCACTATTAGACATATGAACATGATGGCATGACAACACACCCTGGATCGATCGCCTGAAATTGCCGTTTTTGATTCATGAATAACATATGCCCACACAGTAAATCTTACCCAACATACTACTGACCGACTCAAGGTACGCTCAAATGCAGTCTGGGGATTTTTCCAAATTCCCAAGTTCACCTGCAACTGCTCTCAATAATTACCAAGATCAAAACGTTTCCGGAGAATAAAAATCATTAACTTCAAGATATGCGGAATTTTTTAGGAGGTGAAAATTCATCTCAATAGCATATAGTGTTCGGCAGATACAAATTTATAAACTAATGCAACTTATTTTTCTTTTGATTTGGTGCATAATGCAAATCTGTGATGTCATCGCATTACATTCAACTTATTTATTTATTTACTGCCGCTGCAGAAAATATTAACCAACAGTGGTGATGTGGTAATGCTTGATCCATAGGCAAAGATATTAAACATTCCCACAGGTTAGAAACAAATATAAAATTTCAAAGACAAAAGGACTTTAACTTATTAAGAAAAACTAAAGGAATCAGCGACAATGTGCCCACGTTACATAACTTTTGCGGCTTTGTTGAAAAGCAGCAGTACCTTTATTGATTCCTTACGTCAGCAAAAGGAATCTATGCAATGGTGATGTCGTGTGTGTGTGTGTGTGTGTGTGTGTGTGGGTGTGTGGGTGTGTGTATGCGACGCTTTTGCTTGTAATCACGATATCTCCAGAACGGTAAGTGTGACTGCATGATCTCATATTTGGTGTGAAGGTTGGCCATATCCCTATTGTTTTTGGTGGAGGTCAAAGGTCATTTGGGGTCGCCAGAGGTCAAAAGATCAAAACCTTTTACATATACATCTCAGGAACAGTGTACATGTGACTGTTCTCATATTTGTTTTGTGGGTTGGTCATATTGATTAGATGATCCCTATCGATTTTTGTGGAGGTCAAATGTCATTTGGGGTCACAAGAGGTCAAATGATGTCTGATGATATCTATGGACAAAAAGCAAGTCACACTTCTAGTTCTCCTGCCTTCTCCTGCCTTTGATACCATAGATCGTTCAGTACTGGAGATAGTACTGGACTAAAGATTAATTACATCACTGGTGATGTACGTACTTGCCTGGGTGAGTTCTTATCTTAGGAATCGTACTCAGCGTGTACAGCTTCACTAGAATTTTTCCAAAATTTCTACCCTCGAAGTATCCCATTTACGCGGTAAAAATTGTGGAAAAATTCTGGCAAGAATATGGAAAAATTTCAGACAACCAGTTGAGTTTCACAACTTCCTAAGCAATTTCCCAAAATCGTAAAAAGTTACCCCACCCCAACAAAACGTTAAAACCGGGGTAAATTCTTCAAACAGCAAATAAGGTTCCAAAAATCGCTACACATTTAGGCAACGCTATAAATATTATTATTCGTGAGTTTTTATTTACTTCACAGTCTTTCACAATTGCCCGAAATGGTCGAATATCCAAATTCTTCCAAACATTTGGCCGAAAAATAGAAAAGTATCACTGCAATGGTAAACATTTACGAACTGAAAAATCAAAGAGATAAAAAAAATTGCTACACATTAACCTGTCGCAACAATTATTCTACAGGCTGCTTTTTTTAATCTTGTGCAACGTAATGTCTGAAACAGCCGATTATTTTAGTTAATACTTTCAAATCTTTGCCCCAAAAAACAGAAAACGCTATGTTCAAAGTTAGATTTTTTTAAAATAAAAGTTAACAAAGATTCGTGACACATTTGGGCAGCTTGTGAATAGTTTTCAGCCCCACTTCGTACTGTATAGTTTGCCAAATATTTTCCCGAAGTGGTAAAACACTCGGAAGAAGGTAAAAAATTCTGGGATGCTTTCGAGTTGCTCAATTTTGACAGACGGGATGGCGTTCTGTTGCAGTGTCTACTAGATTGCCATCTATCCTATCCAGGCCTACAGCCAAAACTCGGCAAACGTTAATCAAAATAGGGTCTAAATGTTGTTTCTCAATCAAATAATGATTCAGTGAAAGAATGTCACTCTGGCGGCTGTTTAGATCCCCCTTATTAGCATGGGAAATGCCATTTTCGACTCTCTGAGGAAAACGATGTTTCAAAATGTTTTGTACGCTCCGCGCCAACTGATGATGACGCTCTGCAATTAGATATTTTTCCGTTTTACGGGCAGAATTACATTTTCTGGGCAAAACCTTCTGCCCACAAACTGAAATGCTCCCCTAACATGATGCTTTTAGGCAACGCCATTCCTGGCTGTTTGAGGAGTTGCGAATTTTTCAAATTTTCAGTGTATCCGCTCAAAATGATAGTGGTCCTCCAATGGGATGGTCCTGCCTCCAGATTTACAAAATAATAACTGCTAAGGTTCTCCTTACAAGCACGAGGAATGACATTTTCGGCTGTCTGAGGGTTAGTGATTTTTCAAACTTTTCAACGCGATCCGCACCAACCACTGGTGGCTCTTCGCTTAGATAGTCTTCTAGGCACTATTGCATTTGTCCGGCAGAAAATCTTTGTAAAGTCAAAAATTTTCTTGTACGCTCCGCGCCAACCAATGGTGGTGCTCCACTTAGATAGTCCTGCTGGCATTCAACTCCCTGTATTTATCCTTTCCGCCACAACTGACCAGGTTCCTTCTAAAACATCCTGGATCCACCACTGATTAGTATCATTTTCGTGAGTGGGGGAGGGGTGTAAAAAGCAAAGCAAGACTATCTAAACTAAGACCCACGGTCAAATCGATCCGAGCAAAGAAAATACAACCCTAGGGAACTAACCATATCCGACTCTCTGCTGGTCAAGTTTTCAAACTTTAAAGGCCAGTTTTGACATTCGTTTGAAGTAAAGTATTAAATATTGTTCATTCCATAAAAATAAACAAACTGCAAAATGATCACAAAAACTTATCAACATTTTTATTTTTCACAAAACTTTAACAAAAACTTTTAGCAGCAATAAACCTCTATAGATTGCACATAATAAGGAACAAGATAGCCTGCCAAATAAATGTTGGGTCGGAAAGCCATTGTTTTGTTTGCTAGACAAGGTTGCCGTCAACGGGACGGAGTCACTATACCCCCGCCGGCCCGGGGATACAGTTGTGGCGCCAGGGTTTGCCCGACAGGAGGGGCAAGCTCATCGATAAGGGGCCAGCATTTCGAGGACGATCAGTTGCCGGTCTGAAGTAACAGGCAGCATTTTGTTCATTTTTTTTCTTTTTTGTCTGTTTGTTTGTTCGATTTAGTTTTATTTATAACAAGAAAATTAAGAAAAATTACAAATCAATTTCATATATATAAAATTAAGAGAGGAGAAAAGAGACACTGTGCTATGGAGTAATACTTACTGAAATTTAGATATGGAAAAGGAGATAGGGAAGGAGTTTGAAAAAAAAAACTTTTTTTAAACCCTCTCTCAAAATAATAACTGCACAATAGATTTTCAGAACAACCTCATTTAACACATTTCAGTTTTGATCTTTCTTGATGGTTAGAACTATATGATTTTTTATCAAGGCAAGTGTTCGTGTGTAAGTCAGTGGCGTAGTCACGAAGGAGGGGGGAGGTTCGGGGTCATAACCCCCATGACATAACCTTACAATGCAAGCAACACCTGAAATAGCGGGTTTTTCTCCCTATCCTTTGACATTTCCCTCATGTCGTGACCCACCCCCCCCCCCCCACCATAACACAATCCTGGCTACGCGCCTAGTGTAAGCTTATAAACATGTTACACAGGGGACATTAAACAGGCGTAGTTATGCTTTCTACCGGGCAGGCACCTAAATTTTCCGATGTTTTCTAAAATGTGAACCCTACTGTATTAGGAACGTAATGTCGCAAGCCGAAAATTTGGGTTCTTTTAAACGAATATTTGTAAATATGATGGATCTTGTGCAGAAAATGGTTACATCCTGGGTTTCCTGTAAAGAATTTTGAAAATTTGGGGGACTATTTAAGAATCTGCGTTTCTTATTAGCATATATCTGAGATAGCATATCAACTGAAGATCGTTGTTGTTACATTTTAAGTACTTTCGGACTTCTTGACAGTGAGGACGGAGGGCGCAAAAAAAAAAAAAAATAAATAAATAAATAGACTGCACATGAGCAGAAGCAAACATTACTACGTTAAGGTTTTCAAAACCGTCGTCGGCCAATTTGACGTTCGGTCTAGAAACACTGGGACTGGGACAGTGCATTAGTTGTCATTGTAACTTCTCTCGTAGGCTACGTCGTCCTCAAAACTCGAAGCAGAGTGCGAATCATTGGGCTTCCCGACGACATTCAAAAAGCTTCCGACACTTGCATTTTTTGAAACAAAAAAAATAAAATTAAGAGCCAATATTGAAGAAAACTTCGGGAAACGGTACTGTAGCGGCTTGGAAAAGTTTACAAGAACATTTACCTTTTTAAAACAAGTAATTTCTAAAATCATGGCACTTTTATTAAAACTTGAAGAATTTGGAATTTATGAAGGAACTTCGTTTGAAAATACGGTCAACGTAACAGTTCGTACGGTCATTACTGAAATTATTCCTTTATATTTCATAAAAATCATCCTTTTGGCGAGTACGAATTATATTGACTTCAGCTTTTGAATACTTGTAGGAAATTTACCATTTGGGGCTTTATGTAATAAAAGAGCTGTCTTGGAGTTAACAAGATCTTCAAGCTTTAATAGATTCATGCCAATGCTCATAAATTAATATAAACTTTATTAACCAGTCCAGGCGCGGATCAAAGCAGAGGCGGTTCTACGGGAGAGGGCTAGCTTTAGCCCTCCCCCCAATTCTGCTATCCCCCAAAAATTGAACAAATGCTACGAGCCAACAGATGGTGGCGTTCCGCTTAGATGGTAAAACGTAAATTAGCCCCCCCCCCCAAAAAAAAAATAAATAAATAAATAAAATAAATTTATGTCTCTAAAACCCTGCCTGGGTCCAAGGGGGAGCTTTTACGGCCTCAGTCCTCCCTTTTTACGTCAGATCAACAATAAAACATAAGGGAAAATAGCAGTGCAACCCCCTCGCTTCCCTGCTTTCTCTTAAGTCAGTCCCCCCTTTTCGAAATGTCTGGATCCGCGCCTGCAGTCGGATAGCTTTCTTCATGTTTGAGGCGAGAGCAGTCTGGGCTTTTTTTAACAAAAAATTTAACCCGAGCTTGTTTTAAAGTAAATTTGACATTTTTGGAAAGACTGGCTTTTTTGTAAAGACCATTAAAAATCAGAGTTTTATGGAAGAATTTATCCTTTTTATGTGCAAAATAAAAAAGTTGTTTTGGTTACGCATATTATTTTTGAACGACGTAAATAGACTCTCAGGCGATTTTGAAAATAAAGTTGCATTGGAAAGATGTTCGAAATTGATGACAGAAAATTTGTTGTTTTTACTTTGGGGTTTTTTGTGGGGGGTTAGGTGAAGTTGCAAAAAAAGGGTCTTTATATTAATTGGTGATCTGCCTTTCAAGAGCAAAATTAAGTAGAATGTGCGGGTTACTGAAGTTGGCCTTGATTTTTTATTGTAAGGATTATCCACCAAAATTGGAAAATGTTTCGAAAACTAAGTTTTCCATTTTCAACAAAGCCTTACAAAATGTAAAGTAAATATTTGAGAAAAATGGTATGACAGTTTTGGGGGGTTTGTTGGAGATTCTGACCTTCTTGTGAGAAAATCAAGTACTTCGCAGTGGCGGATCCTGGTTTTGTTAGAAGGGAGCAGGCCATGCAGTTTGTGTTACAATGAAAAAAAAAACATAAGGGGCTGAGTGCCAGCAGGGCTATCTAAACGAAGCACCTACACACGTCTTCCAATATTTGAGATAAATTCGCCGACTGACTATAAAAAATTTTTCAAATGGTATTTTTTTTTTCTTTTTTTGAAAGTGATGTAATGCCTCCTCCCCCGCCCAAATATTGAGAACAAATCGCCGCCTTTGAAAGGAACACTGCACATTCTGTGGTCCTATCTGTCATGTTTGGCTGAAAGCCTGTATCGTGACAGTGAATGTGGAGCGACACTCTACACGAGTGCGTTATGATGGGAATGTTTCACAGTATGCAGATACATTACATGCATGAGAAATGAGCGTCAGTTTGTCCCGAAATACATGACTCAGACTCAGCTGAATCTGTAAGAGTTGACAGCGGCCCTATCATGAACCCAGGCAGTAACGTGGCAAGTGTGATATTAACTGCCTCAGTGTGATGCAAACACGCAAGGCTGCTACCCCCCCCCCCCCTCTTTCCCCGCCCGGCACATAGTCGATCTCAAGTAGATCTACAACTTGAAAAGGTTGAAAGATCGCTTATTCACAGGTCACTACGGTGGTGTCAGTTTAAGTGCATCGACTATTAATTTTGGAGAACCAAAAGCAAAATGTACCGTTCATAAAAAAAACAGAACATTGCTCACTTTGTCCGAGTTTTGGTGATCGTTTACTCAAATTTTGTTCTGGGCAAAAGGGGATCGAGGTTTCTGGAATCCAGGACAACCCCTAACACTGTTGCTGTGGACCTGAAATTCAGGCAACAGTAAAAAAAAAATCGTAGCTTTTTGTTCAAGTAAAAAATAAATAAAAGGGAAGTTTCATATGTGACAATTAATTTTCACATATGAAAAAGGAACTAAATCTACACGGTGTGGTGAAACGAGACATGTATTTTTCGAGATATCAGTAAATGAAGTCACTATATTTGTGTTCCATGGTGAGTTTCAGGGCAGCAGAGATTATTTAACTTTCTCACATTGACAAGGAGTGCTTTGTTTCCCTTTACTTTTTAAACTTGTGTTGACTTTGAACGTAATAAGAGTAAATCCTCCATGTCTGCCTATGTAGAATGCTAAGTTTGTACACTCCTCGTGCCACTTATGCAATCATATTCCGATAGTATGGGATTGTCGAGGAAAAAACTGCCTGCAAATTTTAAAGCAAAACAAAAGATTGTCTAGGATGCATGATGTCATGTGTGCTTGCTTCAAGTTCACTTGTTGAAAATTTGACAGTTGTACTTGAGTACCACACATCGGATTTCAATGCAAATTTCATGGAAATGCTAAGAGTAACATATTCTCTTGATTCCAAAATATCGAAAATTTATGTGACATTACACCTTCTTTTAAGTGTGAGAAAATCTGCTCATAAGAATGCCTGATATGTTTTATATTTTGCGGTTATTATTTGCGGTTTTCACAGAAAAGTGTAGTCCCGGTTTCTGCTAAAGTCCCGCAAATAGGAAGGAAAACATTGGTTTCTGTAACATCGACCTAGCATGCACGTACATTGGGTCAGTGGCGTAGCTAGGATTTCATTGTAAGGGGTACAAAAAATGATTAAGGGGGCAACACCGTATAAGCAATATTAAGAAGCCCAAGGCTGCATGTCAATATATATCTCTTCCCGTTCTTAACAAAAAGCAGGTCTAAAGCTCTACTGATAAAAATTATTTAGAAGACTATAAGATTTTTGGATTTTGAGAAATGGATTGTATTTTGGTGATTTGTTTTGTTTTTTGGGGGGTGGGGGTGGGGGTGGGGCAAAATGTGGTCTTGAGTCAAATAAGGGGGCATCTCCCCCTTCTGGCTACGCCACTGCATTGGCAGTTGGCCGCGGGGCCAATTTTGAAGTGCGGGGACAAATCATCAAAGCGGCCCAATATGTCCAATAAAATACATGCAGTTTAAGGCGGCCCAAAATGCCTGCAGCAAAAAAGTGAGGGGGCTGAAGCCCCTAGCCGCCCCCCCTCTCCGCGGTCCCTGATTGGGTTGGAGCTACTGCTCTCGTATTGCTGCTGAAGCAGCATTAGGCTGATCCAACAATGCTCCCGGTCTACGACTGGCAACTCCCTTTTTGGAATCCTAGATCTGCACTTGCATATTACTGCAGGCTAAATAATTTAGCAAGTTTTGCACAATCTACGGTCACGTGGCTCACATTGAAACTGCAAAAGCGTGACCACGTAGGCTGGCATTCAGCCGTCTGGTAACTAGCTATTGGCATTATGTTGTCAATAAGAAATATAAAGCAAGTCACAAGATGGGTTTTGGTTAAAATTTCTGAATAGAGTTGTACTCCTTCCTGTCTTTTAGTGCAATCTTAAATTTAATAAACATCTCATAACCTTTTTTACTTTTTCGCATATGTTCCGACAGAGTTTAATGAATCACCTTATTTTTAGTTGAAGACAAGTCATTTGCTACTTTTAATGCGACTCGAGTTGAGTCGGTGACTCGAGTCACTTCAATATTCCTCTGAGGGAAACCATGATACAATTGCGCATGCTCGTCATCATTTCTATTTTGAAAACTCCCCTAGGGTCATGTTTGGTTCCAACTTTAATTCCGACCATTTTGGGTGTGTGTGTTTTTTTTTTAAGCATGACTACGAAGTGAGACTGAGGAAAAATTGTTTTTTCCATATACTGCCCAAATGTGTAGCGAATTTTTACAAAAGATATTTTTCTTAATTGTCATCAATATTTTTCTTTGACAATGGTGACAATGACATACCCCAGTTACATTTCCCATGTAGGAAAATTTGAGGTTGTCATTGATACAGTTGCTCAGTTCACTGCTCCCCCCCCCCCCCCCGCCCCCCCCCCAAAAAAAAATGCACCCCTTAACGCCAACTCTCCCCCATATTAATCAGTACTACTGATAATCTCTATAGTCCCCCGTCTCAATAGTCCCCTGTGTCAACAGTCCCCCATCTCATTGGTTCCCTAACCCTAAGTCCTTACCCTAACCCGGGGACTAATGAGACATGGAACCAGTGAGACGGGAGACCAATGAGACAGGGGACAATAGAGCTGACCCTGTCTGCAAAATCTGATGGCACAGAAATTGAATGAAAATATGTTCTGGTAACTGTATATTGCAGTTAAAAACATTCATGGAGAATGAAAATCAAACTATGACTGATAGTGATATTTGGGCAGGTTTGAGTCATTTTCAAATTCACTTGACCTTCAAACTTCAGTCAATATTATATGATGTGTAATATAATTTGACGCAAAATGCATTAAAATGTTAAAACTCCTGTAATTGTCATTAAAATCCATTTACACTGTCATTTATGGAACAGTTATGGTTTTTGCACTCATTTTATGGATTACAAAGTTACGTATGCACACTTATTATGTGGACATTGACCTTGTACATTAACCACATACTAATGCCATCCTTTGAGCAGAACACATGGCCACACGCGTACGAATTTGCCCCGTGCACACCTGGAGCAGACTATGTGGGTATTCGACTGATTGACAAATCACTGCTGATTGCATTTGTCTGTGTTGGTTTGTTTTGCCTTCAAAGGAGGGTGTACTCTCTGCTCTGTGATATCATATGCACAAGGTCTACAGATACTCCGGAGATAATATTTAGATGTATCTTCTTTTATTTTTAATCTCCTCAACAACTGTAATGGTGGTATGTCCACTCTGTGCTCTGTTTGGGGAAGGTTGACCATAACCTGGTCACAGATAGGCAGAACAGCATAGTCACTAAGCTGAACACCACCATGAGTTGGCAGGTGGCTTGCAGAGCAATTTTATTCTTTACAAACACTCTTAAATGGAAAGAAATGGCCCTTTCTTTCCAGTGTTTAAAGCTGCATGATTAGAAATTAAAGTGAAATGCTGTGTGTGAAAATGATGTCATGACTGAATATAGAGCAGAGGAACATTACATACCCCCCTCCCCTAGTGTAAAACTGAATGAAGTACAACATGCTCAAAAGTCAGACTGTCCAGGGAAAAGCTTGACCCATGGTCATCCTGGTTCGGAGTGTGGGGAGGGGGGTAGCCTCTCCTTAAAGAACCTCTGCAGGGGAGGGAGCTCTTTATCAGGAGGATTAGCTACTGACTTCCTGGCAAAGTTTCAAATTAAATAGAAACCAGAAGTAAACTGGTGAGCAAGTAATGGATAATGTATTTTACTTCACTTCACATCATAAGTTTTGAACGGTGAATAAGGAATTATAGAAATAATAAAATTTTGTAGAGGTACAACCTGAGAATAGAATAATATATTCATTCAACCCCAAAGAGTTTTCAAATAAAACAACTACTCTTAAATTCATGTCCACATACCAAAGCATTCAGTGAGTGTTTACCCTGTGTTTGGCCAGAAAATCACAAGAAAATGCAAATTCATTACAAGTAAGAATGTGACAAATGTAAAACCAAAGGTATACATAACTGCCTGAAAGAAACATTTGATGGAAGGAAAAAATATAATTGTAAACAGGAGAAGACAGCAATCCTTTGGGCACTACTAAGCCTGTATTTCCAACTGCAAAATCCTTGAGTGGACCAAGAGGAGAGAGTTTTCAGCTCCCTGAATGGATGAACATGCTGCAACATAGTCAATGCCATGAATAGTTAATATATTTAGAATTTGGTATCCTTCCCAACTTGTTCATCTTGTTTCTTGATTACATGATAGGGTTTCAGTGACATGATAGATCAAGTGAGCCAATTTTGCCACTTTTTCCACAGAATTGACACTATATTGTTACTTGATAAATTCATAATATTTAATATTTTCTTGTGAAGTCAAAAGTCAAACACTGGAAACTTGAAAGTATGGCTTTTCCAGTAAAAAATGTAAACACGGCACTCATATGGTTACATGCCATGGAATATCTTTGCAGGACAGTAGCCTAAGCAAAATCTCTGTGGGGGCAGTTCCAACACTGCCTATGTAGAGCCCCACCATCAGTTAGCACGTGGTGTATGTAGGATTTGGAACTGCCCCCCCCCCTGTTCCCCCACAGGCAACTGCCCTGCTTTGTCTTCATTCCATCACCAATATCATTCTTAACATACTCTTGAACTTGCTGCAAAAAAATGTCACCAAATTTGTTTTAAAAGTTTATTTATAACTACTTGGTATTGATTATTCAAACTGATTGATTTTCACTGGTTGGTTAGTTAATTAGATGGAGTTTCACCGCCAGTTTCCAACCTATTGGTTCAAGTTGAGCTGGCCACGGCCTTTTTCTGATTGTGACTCACTGGCTTGTTTTCCCTACTCCACTGCTTGTGCGGAGCATCACGCACAATGGCAGTAGGTTTATTTCTATCTGGAAAACTGCAGACCTTTGCCTGTATTAGAAGGAAACTCAGTAAGAACAGAGAGGTGAACTAATGAAGATCATTTCATGTGCATGTGTAGGGTAACTTGAGTACCCTTAACAAATAAACATCATACTTGATATACGATGGTTGGGTTTGTTGGAATTTCATAATTCAAATAATGACCTTTTGGTTTATTCCAACTGTGTCCACAGCCCTTTTTTCCAGTCAAGGGCTGTTGAACTGTTTCCCATACTCCTTTATGCTGAAACTACTGCAGCTTCAATAACAGTGGATCAACTTATATTTGAAGGAAGAAATATCAAAATCTGAGGATACCAAGAGAACATTTCTTCCTCATTATGGGTAAGGATGAATTTGTAAGAATACACAGAAAGTATGATTTGGTCTTACTGCGTACAGGTAGTTAGTTAGATGAGATTTAAAGACACACCAACACAAATGTGTTACATAGTGTCAGTCAACTGGATAAAAAGTTCACAGATAAAACTTATTTCTAAGTATGGTTCAAGTTCAAATCTGGTTTCCCTTCAATTGCCTCTTACAACAACAGGCGGGAAATACAGTGGGCATAGTCTACAACCCTCAGCCCACAGGGGTCCTTACCATTTACAGACTTTTACATGGCATACCACAGTAGAAATATGCAAACCTTTGTAAACAGCATCTACAGTTTCACCATTCTCTATTGTATTAAAGGGCCAAACCTCTCACCCCAAATCACAGTTTTGGTATGGGAGTACCAAAATTCTCAATTGGCTCAGCTCTTTGATTGACAGCTAATTCAAACAATGCAGAGTAACAAAGCTTATATTACACAGTGCTCATGAACAGTACTGAGAGTGTTTTGATTAAATAAATTGAGTTTTTCTATACTCATCTTGAAGCAATAAACTGAGATTGTGTCTGGATGAGGATGAATTTCAGACAATTGTGGGAGGGGCTTAAGTAAGAAGGTTAGGAGAACTGGTACTGTTTGGGGTGAGAGAACTGGGCCTTTAAGCTGTCTGAGCTGTCAGTCTAACACCAATACTTAACTTCTCGTAAAAAACAGAACCATCATTACTTAAAGATTAGTGTAATACAACAACACCAAAAGTAAGTACAGTGTCATGTCTCTTGGTGTACACTAAGTATGAAAACATTAATATTCATGAGAACTAATGCATAAACATATGGTATGCGTTCAGCAGCAGAAGAGCAAGTACAGTTGTTATCTCCTGGTAACATAATAAGCACACATTTTTAATATAAATCTAGCACACACGTTTTTAGTACAGGAACAATGCAATCAGGGCCATTACCTTGTGTAGCTAAGGAAGTCAGGTAGCCCCCTGAAAATTTGTCACCCTAGAGAGTTTCAGGTTACCATTGGCTGAATATATTTTGCACATTTGGTCACCTTGGAAAAAACTTTGGTGTCCCCACAAGTCACATTGGCCCTCCTTCACTACCTTGTCTGGCTACAATCCTGCACGTGTAGTTGGTACAAAACTAACAAAGTCCACCTTTAATTCACTAACTGCATAAAACTGCTACAAAATTGAAGAAGTGTTGGAAAATCAGTCACAATAGTTCTCCTTTATTTTCCTTGTGAGGCACTTCAAGAGGGGAATGGTCATCTTTTGTAGCTTGGTAGTTCTGTGCAATCCTATTCAATTCAAATAACACTCTTGCATCTAATTCACTAGGATGAACAGTATTTAATGATGTGAGTGACACTTCTTGCTCTGCTGAAGAGGTTTCATTTTGAGAATGGGAAACCTGTGGGTGATCTATCATCAACTGAGACTCATCACTGGTTGGTTCAGTGTTTACACCATTACTGATGTGTTCTTTCTTTTGTATTTTATGAATAATCACCTCATCCTGAGAAAAGTCATTAGTGGCATCAGATGGTACCATGGGAGTGCTACCATGTCCACCCATGTGATCACTGTCATGAACACTGGGGTTGCTAACCTGATTTTCAGAAATGTCAATTTCTAATACAATGGCACTTATTTCATCCTCTCCTGCTTTAACCACCTCTTCAGTAGCCTCTGTGTGTGCCACTCCATCTTCTGTAGAGGTAGAGATATGAGAGTCCCCATCTTCTTTAACAACAACTACCTCACCACCACATGGTGTAACATCTTGATTACCAACCACTACAATGCTGCCCTCACCATTCATCAACTGTGCAAAGTCCTCTGGTTGAAGCATAACTACATTTTCCCTAGTGACTCCTTCATGCTCGTGAGTAACAATATCAACATAACTTATGTCAGATGGGTGAGGCTTGGAAGAAGCATCCCAACTTTGCTTGACTACAGAGGACACATCCCTGTGAAGACCTTTTGGAAACAACCTCGACAAACTTTTGTGAACATCAGCTTTACGAATCTGGTATCCTTTTCTCTTAATGAAGCTGTAAACATCAGATCCTTTTCGAATAGCAAATTCTTGGATAACATCCTCCACAATATCATCAATTTCATCATCTAAAGGACAAATAAATACAACAGGCATGTAAGACATTACTACAAGGCGGCACATTATACTCTGGTGAGGTGAGCAACTTAGCTCTAAAAATGAGGCACTACAGCTATACAGTTTTGCAGAACAAATCCTCACTCACTCAGATGGAAGTAGGTGATTGCATTACATTTTGTGATGTCACTTTTTGTGTCAATCCTTTCACTTTTTTTTTTCTTCCTAAAGCTTATCCTTCTTGTTCTGAAATCCCCCCCCCCCGGTTCCTGGTGTGGGTATTCACAAACGACTATACTTACCCCTTGCTACATCAAACTTGAATTATTCGCACTCCGAACACTGCTTGGGATAGTTTCAGACATCACAAGTTATTCCATGATAGGTCATCTGAATTGAACAAAACCCTCAACAAAAAGCAAGCAATTACCAGATATTTTTTCAAATCTTCTGGCATTTCCGAGTTTGTATTCCTGCAGGTACCTCCGGACATTCCACTTGTTGGTGCTAAATTTTTCTGCTATTCTGCCAGAAGAATAACCAAGCTCTACACACTCCTTCAATTCCTCTTTTGGAATGTAGACTCCTGCCCCCTTCTTTTGTACTGAAGCTTCTCTTCCAGTTCTCTTGCTGGACATAACCATCCTGTCCAGTTAATAAAGAATAGAGGCAATCATGCATCTGGAAAATTAAACTTACCTTCATATTTCTCAGTATACAATGTGACTCTCAAATATTCTACAAAACTAGTTGGTATGACAGTTGGAAGGGTACCACTTACAGTATGTTAACAGTCTTCCAAACAGGTAAATTGTATGTGGAGCAATCTGGAGCAATGTTCAAACTTAGATAAATAACGGCCTTTAAACCCCTTCACATTGCACCTTAAAGGGGCCTAGAGGTAGGCATTTGGTCACCCTGAAACAACATAACTTTGGCGAAGGGCATCATCAATTTGGACATGAGGTTTGGCAGTAATAAATTTCCCCCTCCACCTTTTTAGTTTCTGGTGGAATAACTCAGGGGTGTTCTTGAGCGGGATTAGCAAACTGTGCAAACTGTGCAAACTAAATCAAACAATTTCCCAGCTCATTGATGGCCCCACCATGGGAGAACATGAGGATATTATATTATGAGCTTTTTAACCCCTTTAAAGAACCTGTCAGCCTCTTGTGAAAAACTTTCAATTTCAAATATAATGAATTATAACCTTTGACCTTCATGGAAAAGTATTAAAAAACTCATACTGTACTTGTAAAGTCTCTCTTTCCAAAGTAATTCCTTTTCATTCTCTATCGTAGATGATTGGGGAGATTGTATTTTTAAGTCTTGTCTTTGGTTGATGCTAGGTCCAATATTTTCTTGATCACCTGCCTCTTTCGTCATCAATCTCATCACTTCACTTGTATTATTAGCTTTCTGGGCAATACCCATCAGTTCTTCTGCAGTTTCTTTCTCTTGTTCATTTTGTGCATCATTCCAGATGGAGTTTCTCTCCTTGTCAAATGATTTCATCTTTACAGGTGGTGCATCTCCATTTAGTAAATTTAAAGATGTATTGTCTCTTTCATGGGGAGCAAGTTCCTCATACATTTCTTTGTTTGAAGTTAAAATGGACTTCAAGAGTCTAACAGAGTCTTCTTGACTAAGGCTGTTCAAGCCAGTTCGAGGAGGCTGGGATATGAAAGACTCTGTAGACGTCATATTAATTCCATCTGCAGGGAGAATTTTGTCCAACTTTTTCAGTGACCCTCGATTCCATCTCAACTTTAAATTGTTCAGTTTTCGTAATTCAATTCCAATGGGATCAACTCTGCGCACGCTATTCCTCACTTGATGTCTGCGGAAAAGGAGTCCTTTTTTGGCCAGTTCTTCATGAATCTGTACCTGGCCCCATTCTGGGTGTTCATTACACAATGCTGATACCATTTTATCAAGTTCATCATCTGTTGATGCATAAAATTGAAAGTTCTAGTAAGATGCACATAATTTTTTTGCAATTAGGGCTTGTTTTTTTGCGATTAGGGCTTGTTTTTAGTGACTGCGTGCAGCCATTAGTGGGGTCCATCAGCCTTGAATCGCCTTTATATTTCG
Organism: Holothuria scabra; assembly: GCA_037179385.1. Classification (NCBI taxonomy): domain Eukaryota; kingdom Metazoa; phylum Echinodermata; class Holothuroidea; order Aspidochirotida; family Holothuriidae; genus Holothuria; species Holothuria scabra. The sequence continues at coordinate 52,943,298 of CM074183.1, read as the reverse complement.
TCAACACCAGTTTCAAACCCTCATATTCAGTGAAATTGAAGAAATTAAGATACAATGTAGCATTACAACAACCCATGATAGAGGTAAGCAAGGAAATCGAAAGATTAAAAGGTGATGGACCCCAGTTATGACCGACTAAAATCAGACCATCACTTAATGTCCAGATTCATCTATACTGTAGCCAAGGCAGGGAGGGTTATTGCTGGGCCACGGCCTCTTTGAAAACTTTTTGTCCTTGGGCCCTTGAAGTTAGAAAAGTACTATTGCCAAAATGAATTTTACTGTTTCACATGCTGTCTTTCTGAATGCACAGTGCAATAAGTACAATAAAATGTATCATATGTGAGGCTATGTATATGGTCTCCCTGTAAAATTTTGAATCATGTTGTGATGCCAAACTTATTCTGAAAGAAAAAAAAATCAGAAGGATAATTTCAACTTTAAAGGGAAGAAAAGATCTACATTAACAATACACACAACGGCAGTAGGTTCCATTTTTAGAGTCTTTGGTATGACTCGACCTGGGAATTGAAGCTGGGCCTCCCGCGTGAGGGGTGGATGCTCTACCGTTAGGCCAAACATGTGGTCCCCTGAGTACTCTTGTACGAAAGTCTGACCATACCTCTCCCTGACCAACGATTGACCTACAAACCATCCTACTACAGTTTAATATTTGCAAATGCATCATCTGTTTGGCCATAGTACCTACTGTATAGGTTATGGGAGTAAAGACCTCATGCTCTGGAACCTTTCAATTTAGTTTTCTTCCACACTTTCTGTTCAATTACTGTTTCCATAGGGACTGTGAAGGAAGCTTTCTGTGAAACAAACCATCCATTTTCGTGTGAACATATATCAACATACAGTATATATAAATTAAATTGTGTGAAAGAATCGTGGAGACATTTTTTCTCTTTTGAGAAAATTGGCAAAAGTGTTTGAAGACAGTGACAATAATATCTTCTATTTCCCCAAACCCTTTTCTGCGCTGGATGTTTCTCCCTTGTTGGCTCATGAACCATTGACTGTCTGCACGCTGTGATGGCTCCATTTGCCTTTTTGTAGTTTTTCACTTGACTGCACACTTCTTGCACAACTTCTCCTGCCAGAATTTAAAAAAAACCCATTTCTTCCAGAAAAATGAAAGTGAAATGAAATTCTTACCTGAAATGTTAGAAAATCTGTCTTTTTTCCGCATTTTGTGCATCTGGAGGTAACGGCTAATACTTCTCTTGCATGTACCAAACACCTCTGCAATTTTCTCGCGAGGCAGACCACTCTCAATGCAGTGCTTGAGGTTTTCTTCTGACAAATCAAGACATGGACGCCCTCGTTTCAAGGACTGTTCATCTTTGCTTATTCTGACCTTCCTTTTCCTGCCACTTCTTTTCCTGAGAAAAAGATCCAAAAAACTTACTTGTGTAATTGACACAAAGACAAGCTTATAGATTCAGCGTCTTTTACTACATGATAGAATATCATTACGGGATATTAGCCTTTAAGGAGATTCGTCATGGCTACCACAGTTTTTAGGGAAAAACTGCGGTTCCCAAATATAGTACCCAATCACCGGTTCATTACTTCTATTAGCTGCTTCAATGAGCAGCAGATTTGATTACCATTCTTGTACAATAGAAGCCCAACAACTTTGGGGTTCAAATAACAACTTACAACAAATCCTGAAATAAGTGCGGGAAAAAGGGAATCAAAAGTGCACTGAAGGGCTACATCCCCTTTCAGCTCATTCTGAGATAAAGTGCTATCAAATGTCAACTTTCATGGTCATTTCCAAATGCTTCAATGGGCATATAATAAGTACTGAGAACAGTTCCTGACAAGATTGTTCTAAGGGTATTTTTCGACATGTTGTTATGAAAAGCTGGTTCCAATTAAACAGCAAATTTAACAAAACTTGACTGTGGTTTGTATTACGTCTACTTAGCTGAGCATCTGTATCACAAATGGACTGATCCATGTATTGCTGGTTCAAACATGAACCAGCATTGCTGTACAGACCTATTTCCAAATAGCAATTACAATGAATTGTGGGATAGAGTTTTGGGTGTACATCAATTTTCACCACAGTAAAATGTCATTGACAAAAACGACAAACACCAAAACTCTATCCCACAATCCTTTGTAATTGCTATAGGTGATGGTATACCCAATTGCAATTGTCCAACCACTACTCTACATGCACAGTTGTTTTAAGCCCTGTGAACCATGACACTGGACATGTTTTAGGACATGTGTCACAACATGTTGCTGACACAACTGTCAAATGGAACAGTCCATTTTTGAAACAGGTAAGGTAAGTAGTGGCAAAGTGATTCAATGAAGTAGTTAGAGAATTTAGTCTTACAAGTCATTGTAAATACTAATCTATTCCAGAGCAAACAATCATTCTTCAACAAAACCATCCAAACAGGAAGTCAAGAATGTTGAGGATATTCCCAAATCTCAATTCATACATGAATCTGAACAACAAGTGACGGTTTGATCTCAGTCGGCCATAACTGGGGTTCGTCACCTTTAAATCTTTCAATTTCCTTGCTTACCTCAATCATGGATGGTTGTGCACTAATTTTTATCTTGAATTCTCCAAATTCACGAAATATGAGGGTTTGAAATTCATGTAATGAATAAATAAAGACGATTTAAAGTTGATGGACCCAACTAATGGCGGCCTACAGTCACTAAAAACAAGCGCTAATCGGATTTGTCTATAAGGCCAAGGTCTCATTTAAACTTCTTTTATACATATTGTTGGTCTTCAATTCTTCTAGAGTGATAAAAACCAAATCATAATAGCAACCTTCCTCTATATGGGAGGTTTGGGCTTCAATTCCCTGCTAGCCAGGTTACATGCAAGATTTTTCAACTACAATCAATATATAGAAATTTGTCACATTAAATTTCTTCCACCTGTACAGTACCATGTGAAAAACTTCCAACATGGGTTATGTGATGTAGAGTCCCATTTGAGGAGTACACATTTTTTAATTCATCTAATAGCAGGATTGAGGACAATCATGAAATAGGACAATCTACTATAGATTGGGGTGACTGCACTTCCTCTTTAAACACAAATTATTTCAAGCAATTAATTCCTGAATTGTGCCTAGGTTTTAAGGGAAAAAAGTAGAATTCTTCAACATTCTCCAAGCCTTCAGCTATACCACCATAAAAACAAGAGATGAAAAGCCAGATATAGGAACTTTCTGGACAAACAATGACCCAACTACTGTAAGTAAAATGTCCTCACATAGCAAAGATCTGTGTAACAGATACAGCACTGCATTGCTGAAGGATCAGTTTGCCTTCATCATGTAAGTCCCGCAAACAGCTTTCAGCATGTAAGTTCTGCAAACAGTACTACTTCCATGCTTTGGAAACTCTGCCTTAGCAGGCTTCAAGATTCCAGAACAAATGAACACATCCACTTTAGCAAACAAACACACTCCCTCAAGATATATACACCCAACATAGGAGTACACTAAAAACCAACTGAAATGGAGGGTAACTGAATGTAAAGGTGACACCAGCTGAAGCACTTCTTTAAAACATCAATTTTAAACTAATGCCTTAACAAATTTTGCCAAAATCTTAACATCTTTTGCCATGGCTATTGTCACCCTCTTGTATATATTACTGCACATCCTCATCTGAAGTAATGAAAACACTGAAACCTTTTGAAGAGAGAGAGACAAACTATACCCCATAGTACCACATAAGCTTTACCCACGATTTGTGGATTCACTGGATTGAGCTAATAAAATAATCCTGCATAAACCGAGTACAGTAGCACAGCTACAGTTGATCACTCCTTTTGATGTAATACCTGCCTGTTTTTCTTAATTCATCTTGAGTGGTTGACATGTAATACATATCCAGACTCAATTTGAGCTGGCCAGCACATAAACACTGATAACCTAGCAGTTGGACTGTGTCAGGGATAAATCTCTATGCAGTAGCTAGTTCATCCCTTAGATACTGTAACACTGCAGTCTGCCCATAAAGGCAGGAATCCGAAACTTTAGTCTTACTAGTGTATATTATAAATGTTACTAGTTAGTGTAGGAAAGTGAGATAAACCAGCTGGGGAAAAAGATACTGTACCAAATGCTCCCCCCCCACTCAATCCCTTCCTCTCTTCTCTTCCATCTGCTTTCTTCTCCATCACTCCCAAGCTCCCCCCCCCCCCCCCCCATGAAAATTTTGAGGAAAAAATGAAGTAATGGAAGAAAATTCAATACTGTCCTTTTGAATTGAAATTCTGATGAGAAGTCCTGATTTGTGTACATTTAAATTTGACATTATTCCAAATTCTATCATGCCTTGTGAGAGGAAAGATTACAGGTATGTCTTTTCAGGGCTACTGTACTTCAGCTTGACCAAGGCATTAAACTTGTGGTGATGAGCCAAATAGCAACTCTTTGGATGAACAATAACTCCTCTGTATGCAATGTCCTTACACAGCAAGGCAACAGTGTGACAGATACTAAACTTACTGAAGGACAAGTACTGTAATTAGCTGCCTCAGGTTAGCAGCCAAAACCAAAGCAATTAGAAATTTGTTTCCTTCAGACTTTTCCCTTGAGGCTGTTTATTTAAGCTGATACACCCATGAAAATGATTAAAATGGCCAAAATACCCCTTCCCTTTGGTTTGTCATGCAGCTATGATGATTATGTATTGCAATACTAATATGACACCTTCACAGCAATTTTGAAGAAAAGTCCACTGGCAATTACAGAGGCAGAGATTTTTAAAAAGAGAGCCAGACATTTTCAGGAAAACAAACACGCTGTACCCACTCTTCATAGTTAAGCTAATAATAACAGTACAAATACAATAAATTCAGGTGTCACTACTGCAGTAGCATCTAAAACCCCATCCCATCAGCAGTGAAGCTACACACACAATCTGATGTCTAACTCTATCGACTATTGCTGCAGTCACCAACAGAAACCTGGCTACATTAGCACTACAATCGCACAATAAGATCCTAAACAAATCATTACACATCCTGAAACCTGACTCCCTCACTACTCAGCCCATCAATAACCTGAAAATCCTTACCTTATTTCACTGCCTTGATCATCTGACAAATTTCCATCTTGTGGATTTTCATCGTTTGAGTCTTCAGTAGAGTCTTCCTCATATTCAACATATACTTCCGTTGGTCTTCTACAGCTCGGCTTTCTAACAGGTCTTGATTTAGGACATTCACTCTCACCATCAAAGCACTCAATGTTGGCATCATGATCTTCAACTTGTAAGCTTGCTTTTTTTGGCCTTCCACGTCCCCGTTTCTTGACAGGTCTTGGTTTGATAGGATCATTGTCATGAACAATGCATCCATTTGTGTCATCATGATTTTCAGCCTGTGAAAAAAATACTTTTTTTGGCCTTCCAGGTCCCCGCTTCTTGACAGGTCTTGGTTTGATAGGATCATAGTCATGATCAATGCATCCATTCATGTCATCGTGATTTTCAGCCAATGAATAAAATACTTTTCTTGGTCTTCCCCGTCCCTCTTTCTTGACAGGTCTTGGTTTGAAAGGATCATAGTCATGATCAATGCATCCATTTGTGTCATCATGTTTTTCAGTCAATGAATAAAATACTTTCCTTGGTCTTCCCCCTCCCCATTTCTTGAGAGGTCTTGGTTTGATAGGATCATAGTCATGATCAATGCATCTATTCATGTCATCAGGATTTTCAGTCAATGAATAAAATACTTTTCTTGGTCTTCCCGGTCCCCATTTCCGGACAGTTTCAGCTTTGATAGGCTCATCATCACCAATGTCCTCACCGGTGACAACATCTTCCTTATCTGTGGAACCATGAACTTTGTGAGAAGTCTCCTCCTCACTTCCATGTAACTTTTCCAGCTCCTTACTAGTCACCATATCACAGCTCTTTTTATGAGACCCATCTTCATCATACTGATCTGAAACAGAACCAACATCCACCCCAGTAATACTTGCTTGGTTTTTATCATCTTGGAGATCATTCTCATCCCAGGTTCCTAGTCCTACTTCTTGACAACTTTTATCAGCCTCATTGGACACATCATCTTCTTTAATAGCAAATGTTTCCTTATTCTTGTACAGTTCTGCTGAGCCAGCTTTTGACTTCTTGAAGAAATGATCCACCAAAGACACTTCAAAATCAAAGCCCATTGACTTCAATAGGGAATGAATGTGGAGCACACTTTTTTCTGGGTTGTCAAAAATAGCTTGAGTAATGACTTGTCCCGAATCTGAAATTCCAAAGGGAAAATTGTTGTTCAAATCCTTTTGCTTTCTGTGTAATTACAACAGCTACTGTAAAAACTATACTTATAATAAGTTCATGAAAACTGATCGTTGCATTTCACTAGTGACAGAGCTTGAAACGATGCAAAATACTGTAATAATAAAACTTTGACAAAATTTGTCACACATACAGTATACTGCAGTCTATTAACAATAATGAGTTTATAATGCAATTTTCTTGGCACAGAAAAAGAGTGTTTAACTTAAGGGACATAGCAATTCATTCCAACAGTTCTGTATATAGGGCTTTCATTTAATTTTTTCAACCAAAGATTTTTTGACTGCCAAAAATTATTTTCAAAGAGTATTTGACTGCCAATGAAAAATTTGCAAAATGTGTTTTCACATTTATGTCCTTATTTACACACATACTGTAGGTCCAACCTGTATGTACAGCATACAGTAGTACAGCATGCACTTCTGGCTATCTACTGCATACTAAGGGCAGGACCACTGACTGTACCTGTATCCTTGTATCTGTATAGTGTCACAGCTGCTTAAGCCTCGCTTCTAAATATAGTAGTGTACTGTAGCATGCAGTAGCTGAACAAGTAGAGCAAGTAGGAGAATCCCCTCTCCCCCCCCCCCCCCAAAAAAAATAACCAGGTCAATTAGCATTTAGCAGTGGGGTTAACCCCCCAAAAAATTATATATACCTCTCCTAAGACTTAATTATTCAACCCCAGATGTGCTAATAAGACCTCACAGAGCTTCTGGTGGCTTCCCCCCCCCCTCCCCCGAACTACCTGCAGAAACTTTGGCCCTGTATAGTGCACAATTACTACATGCATAGATATAACTGCTTGCATATTGCTATTGACAACTTTTAATGTGTGTGCACTACTGTACGTACACTACTGTGTACACATACAGGTCTATAGGTGCATTGCCAATGTATGGTTACCATACATGCATGATATACTGTACATGTACACTGTGCGAAAGTACGAATTCCTGAGATACAAGCTTTAGATGGAATGTACCCTTGGCAGTCACATAATCACTGTTCATGTCAATTTTCAAAATAATTTATGGTATTCACCTTTTTGCAATGGACTTTGATCTTTTTCTTGGACATAACCCCTTCCTCTTCTAGAGAGAAATGATTTCTTTGGAGGCCTTCCCCTTGGCTTCTTTTTGTCTAATGAATTTGGTCCTCCTTGCTTCTTAATCACCTTTGTATGCTTCGTCTTTGTCACCCCAAATTTCTTAATCTTTTCAGAAATAATTGTAGGACTGACATTAAAATCCTTGGCTATGTCAGCAGCAGAGTATCCATCATCTATGTATTCTTGCAAATCCTGCTTAGAGAGCTGGATATTCACAGTTATTTTACGCTTTGATCTCCGTCTTGGGGACATCTTATGGGGAGCACTTCCCTTCTGTAATTCTTTAATCTGTGGTTTAAATGAAATTCAATAATAGTAATACAGTACCTTGCAGTTTTGCAAAATTAAATCTTCTTGGAAAAGCATGTAGTCACAGATACTTTGAGAATGAGCATAATTATGGTGAGCAGAATAAAAATACCTTAAAAAGTTTTCAGCAACAAAATGATAGAGGGCTGGGCTCTTATTTAGAATCTGTGCAAAGAGGGGACATCAAGGGAATGAGCAAACGCACAGGTATGTGTGTACTTACTTACACATACATTGGCAGAGGGATAGGGTTATATGTAGGTACAGTATATACGTAGGGGTATATTTAGAGATATGCATAATACACATACTGTACAGTCATGCAGTACAGTACAGAACTGTACATGTACTGTACATAGGCATGACAGGTACAGTATAGCCTAGGTATACTACAGTATTACCCCAGGTTTTGCGCACTGCCAAACTCTGTGCAACACCATCACTTTGATTGCTTACAATGTCCACCAAATGGGTGAAATTTGGCTGTTTTACAACTAGCAGCAACTATTCTTCCAGTCAACATGATAAAATGAATTTAAGGCAAAGTTTTCAAATTGATTTGATTGAATTTTTAACAGATTCAAGTTAAAAGTTTGTTCATTCACCATGTGTTGCTCTAAGGTACAGTACTTACTGTACATCCCATCTTCAGCTATTGAATTTTTTTAACTTCTAAAGTTGTGTGCCCTTAATCCATACCTGAAATGTTCACACACTACTTTTTCACAGATTAACAGGCATTGATATGGCTGTTACTGGGGTCAGCACTGAAAGGTACCTTGGTTAGATAGGCATCAAAACTTGAAGAGTTTATTTTCACAATACATTATAGACTACATTAGGTACCAGGGATGTACTGTAGCTACAGTGCAGTGGGTGGTGCTGGGCCCGACACCAGACACTCCAAATTCCCACACAGCACTCCAGGAAAATACACCTCTCCCCACCCATCACAAATATGCATGATGAGACCTAAAACTATCCCCAAATTCACTCCCTTAAAGCAAAATGATGTTAAAAGGAAAAATCAATGGCCTGGAAAATGGGGCAGATGCAATGGGGGTAAGGTGATCACACAGCTACAGTACCAAGCACTCAAATTTGTCTAGCTACATCCCTGCTACTGTAGGTACGCAAGATCTTGTGCTAGATGCTCTCTCTAGAGATACAGTATAATATAGATGAATCCGATTAGTGCTTGTTTTTAGTGACTGTAGGACCCCATTAGTGGGGTCCATCAGCCCAAAATCTTCTTTATTTATTGTTTACATGAATTTAAAACCCTCATAATTATTGAAATTGGAAAATTCAAGATACAAATTCATGTACAACCATCATGATCAGTCGGTTTTCAGCAATAAGGCAGTCATGATCGGAGCCTCGGCACATTACAGCTGCCGTAACAGTTAAATGCTGTATAGAACAATGTGAAGGGGGATTAAAATGTGCAGCCCCCGGGTATCCATGGAGATTCTGTTTGATGGACCTAAGGTGCTCGGTGACTCGATCCACGAGGCTGCGCTTGGTCTCTCCCACATACAACGAGTTACATCTCCCACATGCTAAAATATAAACTACATTAGAGGAAATGCAGAAGAATCTTTGTTTGACAATAAAGCTATTGCCGTTGGGGCCTGAAATGTTGACGAGGTCGTGTTTGCCAACAACTGGACATGTATTACACCTCAGACGGTTATATGGAAAGGTACCAGCCGTGTCATCGAAAGAAGTTTGTGGGTGGGAAGCCCGAACTAAATGGTTGGCTAAATTTTTCTCAACTCTAAAAACAGTGATTGGGGGTTCCAGGAAAACATCACGGGTTGAGGGGTCTTGTCGGAGCAACTCTACATTTTTGTGGATAGCGTGTAAAATAGGATGGACCAAAGGGTGATAAGAAATAACTAAAGGAATACGTAGATTGGTACCAGATTTGCTCTTTTTCTCCAAGGCTTCCTCTCTGCTGGTTCCTTGAATTCTGCGTAGGGCATTAGAGAGGATTTTGGCAGGGTACTGGCGTTTTTCAAAAAAGGACAAAATTTCTTCAGAGGCAGAAGAGAAGTCAGAATCCTCCGAACAAATTCGTCTGGCTCGCAAGAGCTGGGAATAAGGGATAGATTTAGTGCAAGATTTGGGGTGGTTGGAAGGGTACAAAAGGTAGTTATGCGAGTCGGTTGGCTTAAAGTGTAGGTTAGAGGTAATTGTACGGTTTTAAAGTAAGGTTTTATGGGTATTGAGTCGAAGGATAGACTTAACCCAGCAAGAGGTTAAGTCTATCCTTCGACTCAATACCCATAAAACCGGGCTTAACAGGGACCTCTCTTTCATGAGCAACCAAGCGAGGGTTACTCCTAGCACTGTGTAAGGTTTTTACCATTTTGTGTTTTCAACTGAGGAAGAGCAGTGGTGTCACGCTCGAAATATTTTGTACGTATTCTTCATCGATAAATTCTAGTTGGAAATGAAAGTATCATTTTTTATTTTGTTTTTCTATTGCATCTATATATATATGGTAACAGTACACTAACACAATGATACTAGCCTACTACTTGCTGTAGGCCTAGCCTAGCCCTGAATCTTGAAGAAAACAGTGCTGTACTGTTTACATTTCCTCCTTTGCCCCCACTATTTCTTATTTTCCTGGACTTGCTCCCTACACAAAGCTGGTGGTCATTCTCTTGCCTACCATTAGGTGAAATGGTTCAGGCTTCCATTTGATTTAACATCCAAAATGTTGACACTGACTGTTCAGGCCTAAGCTAGGCCTAGCCTAAGGCCTACTATAGGTCTGAGTTGGTCTTCAAGTGGTCCTGTGTTTTCTAAACACAGCCTTATTTGAGCCTCAAGGGCCAGTGCCAATGTTTTCATACGAGAACTTTCACGCAAAATGCTACCTACGCCTAGGCCTAGCCTAGCCTAGGGCCCAAAGACAACATCATGTAAGCTCAGCCTAGCCTACATTACATCTTAGGATATTAGTTTCGCGAAATGGCATCATTATTAATTCGTCGTGGCTATTGACCCGGACGCATCCGGCTCCATTACCGAATGAAATTGATAATTGTCCCGGACGTAGACTATTAGCTGTGCGAAAGATGTATACATAAGATATGTAGTGTGTACTACAGTACTTTAACGTTACACTTGCAAGTTACTTGCAGGCAGCTTGCACAGTACAGAGTGTAGGCCTAGCTGAAGTGGTCTAACTTCTAAGTGGAGGAACCATGATTCAGTGGAATGAGTTATCCAAAAGCAAAAAACCCTTGCATGTATCAATGGACATTGTAAAACAGTTATGCTGCAAATGAAAGACTGAGAAAGTGCCTTAAAATTTCACTTATCTAGTCCAAGGCACTAACGTTACACACATTACGTCCGGTTTGTGTTGGAGTAAATGTTGAAGTACAGGGTCAAAGTGGTGGCGCTCTTCCAAAATGAGAAGTTACGTCCGGGTCAATAAGACAAAATCTCTCACAATAGAGCCGGACGTCCGGGTAAATAGGCCCCACCTTATTAATTAGATAGGGAATAATTACAGAATGACCAGATGAAATCTGTTTACCTTAAGCTGTTATAAAAAGGTGAAAGAAAGAGAGCAAAGGTTCGCATCACGTTTTTAAAAAGGCAGCTGACACATTCCTGCATACTGTAACAATTAAGATGTCGCCATGTACCATTGCAGGACCATTCCCGCGCTGTTTGTCTGTTTGTTGTGCGGGCCTACTACTAAACCACGCCCGGACGGACACACCGCCTGCTGTGCTCTCCGTGGTCCCACTATTCCGCGCGCTGACATGCTCTGGAACACCCTGCCAAAAGTTCCGTAAGTTCTGACCATCACTCGGGGAAAGCTTAGATATCGCTTCTAACATCTAGCTAATGAAAAACAGCATTTTGCGAACAAACTTAGGTGAAATGCGTTTCTCATTAGGCCTAAAACCAAATAACATAGGGCCTATAAAATCTATCGTTGCATTTCCAGGGTAAAGTTAATGATTGTAGAAACAATTATTTGTTGCAAGATTTTAGTAATATACATTGATTCAATATTTACCAATTGTTTTTTAACCAAATCGAGTGTAAAAGAAAAAAATAGAGAATGCTTTGATGCCACACTTAAATTTTCAAGCTGAAATTTGTCCAGCTGCCGGTAGTTAGAGTAGGCGATACACTATCTGACGTTACCCTTAGTCGGTGAACCTTAAAATTCTTCAGGAAATCAAGGCCCGAGGTCATCATACGTGACCTCATACAAAAGATTTATAGTAGCTTTAAATTTTATGCCGGGTATCGGACGTGCTTGAATTGTTGAATATAATATTGGCTCAATATATGTTATCATTAAATCGAATACAGGCTTCCGTCCGCTTAATTCGGTTATATATCGCCCCAATAAATTGAATATGTGTCGGCTTTTAAATGGAAAATTACGGTACGTTCGAATTACATGTTGATTGGAGAAAACTAATGAAAGCATTTAATGAAATTAATGTCCGCATTAAGTCTGAATTAATATCAGCATTATATTCGCGATTACTGTCCTTTTCGGCCAACCATATACCGTAAATTTGTCTGCACATTTACAGAAAATACAAGAATAAACAAAGTAAAACACCTTCGCTGTCAATTCATTGACAGGATCGAATTTCTGTGGGGGCAGTTTACGCTGAACACACCCGCAGTGTCCTCGTATACATACATCAAATGTTCTTTGATATGTGATCGCCAGGATTTCCCCGACAGGGGGCCAGCATTTCAAGTCCCCGGCAAAGGTTTTTAAATTAGTCCCGGTGTGAGGCAACTTAGTAGATTTTGAGGCGCGAAACTTTCGGCTTTCTGTTCAACAAATACTAAAAAATCTTGAGTTTATTTTGAAAAAGATAAAATTTAAAATTTTTGAAAGAAATGTGTCTTTTGTGAGGACCATCAAAAAGTTGGGTGTCCTTCATATGGGCAATATGAAAAACGTTATATAGGCGACAACTGAAAATCTTTCGGGGTTACGCATTTAATCGTACTAGGCCTACGTACTAAGGCTTTAACACGACATTAGAAGTTTGCCCGAAAAGTTTTTTTTTTCCTTTTTTGGAAGAAGGTTTGAAAAGTAAGAGCTTATATTTTGGAGAAATTTTGGAATTTAATGGGAGAAAATCTGCTTTTTTGTTCGGTTATAACGAAAAATAAGGTAAAATGTTGGCATATCGAAAAGTTTTGTACAAAAACGATCATTTACTCATTTTTCACCAAAATTTCTAAATTGTTCTAATTAAGGTAAGCTTAATCAGTTATGCTTCGAAATGATATGTCTAGATGAAAGCAACCCATGAAACGCCCATTTTTATTCGGAATACATGTTTTTTGACGATTTCAAAATTTTGTGACGTCATTTTGGGGACTTTCCCAAAATAATGGGTCATTTCATGGCAAACAGGCGGGGTTTACGACAAAATTAAAGATCCAAATAAAACCAACTCTTCTCCTCCTGCTACCTATGACACGGAGCTACCACAAACGCGTTTAGCCATTTCGATATATTTGTGACTAGAAGTATTAACCCTTTAAATTATGTAAATTTGGAGTGAAAAACACATTTTTGCGTACCATAGATAAATGATTTACGACAAAATTAAAGGGTGTGCCCACTCAAAAAAGTATTCACTGGGTGTTTTATAGTACGAACATCACAAATCCAATTTAGCCAAAAACAACCCCGAGTACTACATGAAGGGAAACCCCCTACAAAACAACATGCGACCACACACTTTAACGCATTTGTGAGGTTTATGATCGAAACTTTTCGATATGGGTGATTAACCGTGAGTTGGCTTTGGTTACCGGTATTTATTTTATGATGTATTCACTGAAATTAGACAATTTTGCCACTTTTAACAATCTGCAGCTTATATTGGAGAAAAGTTGTAATTTTATGACAGATTTTGGGGTTTTATTGAAGGATCTAATATTCTCATAAAAAAATTTAGGTAGGGATGTGTAGTTTTGTGGGGTTACCTTATATCATAATGCAGTTTAAGGCACTCGGACCAAACTGGAAAATTTTCCCGCGGAAAAGTTTGGCTTCCCATATGTTTGAAGTTTTATATTTTACAAATTGACGTAGATATGTACGGGTGCGTTTCAGTTTGGGAATGGGCGGCATTGTCTTTTTGTCCGAAAAATGTGATTCTGCCCGAAAGACCATCAAAGTGTGAAGCACAGAAATTTTTAAAAAAATGCGACAGCAGGAAATGACATTTCCCGGACTCGTAACTAAAACAAAGCAGTCTTTTTCACTCTACTTTTTATCATTATGTGTAGCTGAAACGGCCTGGTCGATTTTCATTTGCTAGAGTTCGGCTGTTGGGGCAGGCCAAATGGCAGACCATTGGGCACTGCATGGATATGAACAACCTCTCGTTCGTTTTTTGAGGAAACTTCGGAATTGTGAGTTTTCTTGGAAAATATGGTCTTCTAGTAAACAAAATCAAGAAGATCTTTCGGGTGACTGAAGTTTATCAGACCCGCATCTTTCTTATTTTATCGGGGCATGTAGATGAAGGCTCCCCGACGAAGCCTTCCCCAACAGGGGCATGACCTTGCGGATTGAAAATGGTATGAGGGAAAAGCTAAGCTAGAAAGAAGTGATTAAAACAGATTCAGATTTGCCTTGAAAAAGCGTTACAAAAGAAAAAAATAGTTCATAAAGAAAAAGGTTCATGATCATCAATCCAGTAACTTTAGCCCTTTAAGTTCCTTTTCAAGTCCCCCGAATTAAAATGCCATCCTTCCCCGACGGGGGAGGAGATATAGGAAAGGGTATATGGAATGAGGTATAACGGAGCAACGGAGAAGTGATTGAAAATCAATTACGATATGTATTAAAATAGCATTTCAAACCCAACGTATGTTAAAGATCACCCATCCAGTAACTTCAGTCCTTGTAGGGGTTTTTATTATTTTTTTTTTATTATTTATAGCCCTCCCCGACGGGGGATGGGGCATGGTCCCCCCCCCCCCCGCTGGCGCCACTCCTGTATCAGATCATCTCATCGGAGGTTTCTTTCTATGTTGTTAAAATATCTCTAAAAGTATAAACTTGGCAAAAGAAAGGAGAGCCATCTATTTGCCGGGTGCGGTTTAGTATCCGCAGCGCGTCTCCGTGCTTGGCCTGGTACACAAGGCATAGCCAGACTTGTCAGCGGGTGATTAAGTAGGACCGCCTTGTGTACTTAGGGCAAGCGCGAAAGCGCGCTGCCTGTAAAAGGCCTTGTGCATTGACGACAAACTGACGTCATTCGTTGGGGTAAAGCATCGGAACACTGGGCCGCTAGCCCACGAAGCGGACGAAGACTTTTCGTTCAGCTCATCGCTACGAAAAACCAACGCCTGATTCAGTGGCAGCTATAAGGTGGCAACAGCCACAGAGGCGCTACGCAGTCTGTTAGGTCGCACGCGGCACGCATAGGCGCTTGTAAGCCTGAAAATCTGCCACTCATTATTCTCTTAACCTCCTGTGTATATATATCTGTCCCTAGTTTATCTTGTTTTAAAATTTGAGATTATTCTCATTTCCTGTCACATTAGCTGAAGTTCTTAAATAAATCTCCTTATAGTGTGTGTCCACAGTATGTGACCACAGGTCTGGCAGGCAGTCAACAAAACCTGTCAGCAGAAACATTACTAATATAGGAAATAGGGTTGACTCATTAGTGCAGATTTCTCCTTGCCTCATCTTAGATTCACTGTGGAAACTCTGCACCAATGAGAATAGTAGACTTTTTAGGACACTCCCTTTACTGGCACCATGGGTGTAGACCATATGTGAAAGAACCTTAGGACTTAATTTAAATTTGAGATTCGAGATTGAGAGTAGAGAGTAGGTTTTGAGATTGGAAGCAAGAGTAGTAAAATCAGTAGAGAAGAAAGATAGCATTGAGAGAGAGAGAGGATTGGCGTACGGGAGTAATTTTTTTGAGGGGGCAACAAGAGCAATTTTTGCCCGAATAATAGTACTGTTTGTTTTGCTCATGTTTTGCTCAAATGGACCAGCTGTTTTTGCCCGAATTGGAAGGGCGAGTGTCCCTGCACCCCCGCCTCGTAAGCCTATGCTTGTCGAAAAGATAACTTACTTAGGATTATTATGAAGTGTTTCAAGCTAATTTAATTCCTTAATATTGCACTTAGACTTTTGTTATGCTAATCTTCCCAGCTGTACATATTCCGTGATCACGTATACTGCCAATTGATCAGGCAGCAACTAATAAACTACTCATGTTGAACTTGTAAATATTTGTTTGTGTCCTTTCATTTGGAAATACATATAAAGGGACACGCTTTCGACATGTGTTATTTTATCCGCTCGACTATACTCCGCTGCCAGATCGCCTACTCAGCTTGAGACAGACCTCAATATTATAAAAAAAAACTGCATGCCCCTTCGCGCATATCCTACTGGTTTACAAATAAGCTGTCTGCATTTTTCGGTGTTGGTTCGTTTTGCCCCCAAATGAGGGCAAACTTTCCGCTCTGTAACATAATAAACACAGTTCAACCATGCGACCCGACTTTTTGCAACAAGACTCTCTTGTCATGGTGAGTGACTGACGAGTTTTAATTGAGCATAGTGTCCACATCATGCAACAAGCCGCAGGACAAGTCTTTAAAAGATGATTTCAAACAAAATTTTCGTAGAAGTATTGATGTATTAATGTCGGCTACTATGTACGAAACACGGCAGTATTGACTTTGACCTCTCATTAGATAATTCCACAACCTCTACTGACCAGAATGCATGCATTGTATTTCTGTTACGTAACTGAGGTCGAAAGGCCGACCCTTGTGTGACCTTTAATAAGGTCTTCACTTAAATAATAGGAAGTAAAAAATGGATCTTGGCTAAAATTACCTCACAATTCTCAGCGAAAGTATCGTACGAATTTATCATTTTTGACAAAGTACTGGTGTATACTATAATTGCTTGTTACTGTGTGAACATGACAATATTTGTCTATACCCTGCTACCAAGTAATGTACAACCACTATGATAAGCGACACTTTCCTTTTTTAGCAGAGATTTTAAAGATCAAAGTATCAGATATCATAAAACATGAAAGCATACGAGAACACTTTGGATGTTCAATGTATACACTTTAAAAAGCCTGTAATATTACAAAATTTTCTCACAGTTACAGAAGACAAAAATAAAAAGAGGATACATAAGATATTGTGATACATTGACAGCATTTTTTAGGTACTCGTTTGTTTTCCTTGTATTTTCTGACAATTTACAGTCTTTTTACGGTATGGTTGGACGCAAAGGTTAATAATCGCGAATTAATGCTGACATTAATTCAGAATTAATGCTGAAATTAATTCTGGTCCAATCAGTATGCATTTTTATGTCTATATAAAATCTATATGATGCGGACATTAATTCGAATTAATGAGGCATCAATTCGATTTAATGTAGGCATGTATTCAGTTATTTTAATGCATATTCGATTTTAATGTGGACGCATCCTCGATTTATTGCGCACGTCTATTCCAACTTCCAACACAAATTCCAACGATATTTTTTTTTCATTGAAAACTGAGATATATTCCGTTTATTGCCGTCATACAAATTCGAATTAAGCCGACGTAGGCCTATATTCTACATTTAGCCAATGTCTATATAGGCCTATATTTAATCATTCATGCACGTCCGACAACAATTCATTCTCTTCCAATAATTCATCGAAAGCGGGTGGGAGAGGTCCAGAGGCTAAACAATGAAGCTGACATTGAGTGGTGTGCTGTTACTTGACGATTCTGGACCACAACAATCATAGGGGGATCATATGTAAAACGATGAATGAAAATAGCACTCTTTGCCAAAATTTGCAACAAATAACACATATCGAGGAATTCGAATAATAAATCACTGATGAATTCATTTAACCGCGTGTTTGGTCTAACGGTAAGCGCATCCGCCTCTCACGTGGAAAGCCCGGGTTCTATTCCCGGGCCGATTCCTTCCACTACTGCCGTTGTGCGTGACGCTAGGCAGAAGCAATGGAGTAGGGAAAAACAAGCCAGTGAACCACATCTGGACAAAAGACCGTGACCGGTTTGCCATGAACCAGAAGGTTGAAAATTGGGCCATAACTAACTGATAAATTTAATTAGGGAAGTGCAATGGCCTATCATCAAAGTTAGTATAGTTGGAGAGTTGTTCCCGAAAAAGAAAGCCAAAAGAGAGCTTAAAATATACAATTGCCTCTTTATAGTAATAAACGCGGCTGTCCGAAAAAAGTTTTATATAGCGAGTGTTTTTGTAATTAGTAGATGACGATGTTTCACAAGGTACATCTCAGCAACGCCATACGCCATACATAATGACGCTTTAAAATTTATAGTGGTGTGAAATCCTTTAGTTTGCTGGTAATTGTTAAATACATATTACGTCAGAAACGCCTTTTCTTAATTATACACGTGTTTTCTTAATTGTGCAGGACTAATTGATTAGTGTATAATGTACCTAAAATAACTATTCTCCCGTGACGTGTTTAGAAAATAATACATGTGTTAACTACCAAACCTATATATTTCCTTTTTATGAAAAAACATCTCCCAATCGGACAAAATAAATTATCAAGACTTGTTCATTTTCAGGTTTTATGGGGTA
Organism: Holothuria scabra; assembly: GCA_037179385.1. NCBI lineage: Eukaryota > Metazoa > Echinodermata > Holothuroidea > Aspidochirotida > Holothuriidae > Holothuria > Holothuria scabra. The sequence goes on along the minus strand of CM074183.1, from coordinate 52,924,897 downwards.
TGTTTCGGATGTTCATTGGCTTCCTTCTGAGAGACTTGAACTTTCTGTCATTGACATCAAACTTCGCAAAATTTAAAACAAAAAATCTTATATATAATGCCTGTAGGAATTCCAACAGTTCAACTCCCATCTTCGTAGGACATTCTTTAGCCGACATATAAAGTAATAGTAAATAAAACAAATTGGTCCATTGCGTAGTAATTTGTGACTTTATTGTTGTGCAACTCACATTACCTGCTTTGCTTCCCTTTAATGTTAAAAATGTTTTTATGACCTGGGACACTTCCTGTTTGCTTGCATAGCACGTTCACAAAAAGGGCTTAATTAATCAAATCACCCCATAGGAGTAAGAGTGCTATCACACGTTTGTGCACGATGCAGTAACTTTCAGAAAAACAAAGAAATACAAAGATTGTAATTCGTAGTGCAACAATAACATCACAAATTATTGCACAGTGTAACATTATAATTTGAGTGATTTAACTTCAACATTGATACCTCCGCCAAAGAAAACCCTTTGAAGATGGGAGTTAAACTACGAAGAATTTAGTTTTCATGCTGTTTAATATACATTTTGAAATTTTTGAATTTAGGTACACTTTAACTTAAATGTAGGATACCAATGGTACCTAAACATGCTTGGCTGGGTGAGTTAAACATTGTTTTATGGTGCTACGACTACTCATTTGGAGTGGGATTCGGAGGTGGCAGTCGTCCCTTACGAGAATTAAATTTTACATTTACAGAAAAAAATGTACCTTCATGTTTTGGGGGAGTGGTTAAACTATTGCCTTCATTTCCATTCTCTGCATTTAAATTGAAAATCCCTGTTCATATGATTTTATTTCTCTTCACATGTACATATGGTGTATGCCTAAATAAAAATACATGGTCATCATATCAGACCTTCCAACATTTAAATCAGCACACCTTGGGATTTACATGAAGAAATCTGCATGGAGATTGGTTCCTTAAACTTGGATTTTCTTTGTTTTTTCCGCAGCGGCTCGGTGAGACCGAATAATTTGCATGCGCTTATAGATGAATCCGATTAGCGCATGTTTTTAGTGATTGTAGGCAGCCATTAATGGGGTCCATCAGCCTTTATATCGTCTTCATTTCTTGTCTACGTGAATTTCAAATCCTCATATTCAGTGAAGTTTAGAAAATCAAGGTACACTTCAGTGTACATTCATCCATGGAACAGGTAAGGAAGGAAATTTAAAGATTAAATGTAATGGACCCCAGTAATGGCCGACTAAAATCAGACCATCGCAATCTGTCCGGATTCGTCTATACCAAAGCTGCCAAAGAAAGGGGTCGGGTAACAGTTTGCTCGACAGCATCTCGAACTGGAAGCCCGACAAAGGTTTTGAGTTGCCGAAGGGCGGAGAGACGCACTTAGCGAATTTTTGCCTTTATAGCAAATATTTTCCAAAAATGTAACTATATCTTCGACAACATGCATTTTCTTAAGTGTAGGCTACGGATATTTGAAAACTTTAGGTTTTCATTAAAGAATCTGTTCTTTAAGTTAATTCGAGTACCTTGTCGGAACAACTGACTGAGATCGCCGGGATTAGCAGCTATAGTCCTACCAGGTTTGAAACTCACTGCATGGTCCAACATTCTGCCTTGAAAAATCTGATGAGCTGCTGTATTTTTTAAAAAAAAATCGGCTAAAGAGCACATGTGAAAATTTATGACATAAACTTTGGGGTTTTGATAGAGGAAATGAAGAGTTTTATCGAAGAATTTGACATTTAAAGGCGAGTGTAACTAGAATACTAAGGGGATAGAATATCGTTGGGCTCGCATATTTTATCTTATCACGAAAATGCAAATTTCTCGAAATTGATTTGCTTTTAAAATATTTGTTAATCTGTAACACAGGTTACCTAATTGGGACAAAAGTTCTTTAAGTTGAAGTCATATTGAAATTTGGAGCTTATTTAAAAAGAAAAAATGGAAATTTTATGTTAAAGAAATGCAAAATTTGGCGTTTTCTTTGAAAATCTGCATTTCTTGTAAGTCAATCAAGAAGATCGTCTAATGACTGTTTTAATTGGGTTGAGCCTTTGATGAACAGGTGCCGTTAAAGGTTCCTAGAGTTGGAAACTTCTTCGGGGAAGCCGACCATGCAGCTTCCATTTCCTGGTCCCCCCCCGTGCCTTTATAATCCCGCTGGCGTCAACCTTACCGAATCTGCTTATAGGTGGGGTTGAATTCATGACAAAATGTAGAATAATAGTCTGACAACATTTCATTATTGTGCAGAGAAATATTCCCTGGCCAAATTCACTATTCTTTTGAATAACGGTGGGATCACAATCTAGAATTACAAGTATGCGCTAATTGAAGTGAAAGCCAGGCTCGTAGCGAAGATTGTGTCATGGGGATGGTTTTGGTGTCATGGAAGCACGATATGAGAGAAAAGTCTAAGGATAGAGAGAAAAACCGCTATTTTAGGTTTTTTGCATTGCAAGGTTGGATCATACCCTCTGAAGCTACGCCACTGAAGCTAACTTAGGTCTATTTATTTATATTAGGCGCGATTTTTTGTGAAGGTCTCCGAAGAAAGTAAAGACTAAATTTATGATTCTCCGTGATATTTCAGGACATTACCGCTGTGCAACTAGTGATCCAATTCAATATACGTGTAACTCTTTAATAGAAAATTTGATTCCTTGATCTGTTATTCTAGTTTAAAGCGATGTAAGCAATGCCTCTATGTATCAAAGAGTGAAATATTTACAATATAAAGCCTGAAAATTCAAACAAAAATTTACCAAAATCCTTCAAAATGGTTAGGATCCGAAAAAGAGAAGCAATCAAGTTATCGCCAATCGACACAATTTTGTTGGGTTGAAATGACTGTGTTTAAATGTCACATTGGCACATGTCCAGACTAGTATATATGTCATCGAAAGAAAACATATCGTAATTTGGCTATGCCTGGTAGGATTCAACCATCCTTGGAAAATTAAAAGCCTAGAATTTTGAAAGTTAAAACCGGAATCTGAGTCAGTAATCCTTTAACTCTGATAATTGATGTGAAGCTTAGTGTTTGTATTTATTGGAATGATGTTATTTTACCGTGAAATCTGAAAAAATGACCGTGAGACTGGCATAAAACCGTGAGAGTTGTGAGGTTGGTCTTATCCAACTATAAAGTTTATATCACTCTGAGCAAAAGCAGTCTACCATTTGGATTAGAATACTGCCGCGTGACATTAATGGCTCCTATATTAAAATAAGTCTACCCTTGCCGTGCATTTACAGTATTCATCATGGAGTAGTAGGTGTGACGATCAATCCATTTAAGGTGTGCGTAGGTCTGATTTTTCTATGTCGGAACACCCGATCGTCGGTTTGGACTTGACCAAGACCACCCTAGACCGACAACGATCTCGTCTCAGACCATCCGAGACCAAACCGAAGTCGGTTTTTGAGGAACCATATCTCCCAAATAGATGAAGCTTTAACGTCAAACCACCCGAAACCAACCCGAAAAATCGAAACAACATTTTACCACTAAAGGTATCATTTGCCGTATAATTTATTGCTGCTTCACTGGAAGATCTCAACTCACCTGCTTACCAAGATGTGGCAAATGTGGTATGAGTTAAACATAAGGAATCAAACTTAAGATCAAAGAATAATCAACCAGAAAATAGTTAAGGAAACGCAAATTTAACTTGAAGACGTTTTAATTGGACAGTAATTATGTCTTGGATCAAACCTAAGTTTAAAGTTCAATCAATACAGAGGGTTACAAAATATAAATTTTAACTGTTGATCATAGAGACTCTGGGACAAAGCAAACCTTTCATGATCCAACCTGACATAAGGATACAGGTACTGTCAATAAAGTGAGAGCTTAGGAAATATAAAGCGAATTTTCGATAAGAAGTTTAAAGGGCCAATCCTCTCACCCCAAACTTCAATTTTAGTAGGGGTTTACCGAAATTCTCAATTGGCTCAGCTCTTTGATTGACAGCTAATTCAAACAATGCAGAGTACCAAAGCTTATTTTACACAGCATCAACTGTACTAAGAGTACAGTTCATGCTGTGTAAATTTTTATCATTAATATTCCGGTTACACTGCGGCAGGCGTGCAGCGTACGGACAAGACAAAAGAATGTGCACACATTTTTGAAAAAAAAAACTGCTGAGAAGTTGATACTGGTTGTTGTCTAAAGTAATCTCAAAACACTAGGCTGTGGAACGCTCGTACAAGTTTTTCAGATATTATTTCTTGAGCTATCTCATGCACACTCACTCTACTAGTAATAAGCTTCAGGTCGGGCAGAATTGTGCATAAATCGGTGTCGGATTTATCGGTTGTTCTCGGTTTGGGTCGAAAATGGTTTGCGGGCCCGGTACCGAAGACATGTCGGTTCCGTGACGGTCATGGCATTGCACGACATTGATACGGTAACATAAGAAAAGTTAGCATAACACAACATAACACAACATACATAGCATATCATAACATAACATAACATAACATTACATAACAAAACAAAACATAAAATAACATTACATAACATAATATAACATAACATAACATTACATAACATAATATAACATATCAAAACGTAAAGGTTAAAGGGCCACTTCAGCTAAGGCCCGATGAATGAAAATGCCCTGTAGTCCAAACCCTTTACAAGCAACTGGCCCAGCAACTACGGAAACTAACACGGTGCAATTATGTTCTACCACAGTCATGGGAGAACTTGTCAACAGCATCGCACAGATGATGAGCTAAATTACTACCCACTCTGGTAGACTATTTCACTCATTGGCAACTCTATGTGAGAAACTGAGCTTCCTAATATCAAGCCTTCCGAATCCGATACTACGCTTTTCAAGCTCTTTTTACAGTGTTCACGAAGTTGAACTCGGAAATTACTTAGAACCTTTACCATGGGCGGCGATCCGTCTTTGAAAGTAGGGGGATACTCGGTGTCACTATCTAAGCGGAGCGTCACCATCAGTTGGCGAAGCGTACGAAGAAAGTTTGGGCCAAGATCGCCCGAGATCACCTGAAATGGCCTTTTCCGGGTTATCTAACGTAATATCATACCAACTGTCAGAAGCGTATTTCATAAAAGGTAGAGAGGACTATCGTCAAAAGTATAGACAAGAGGGCAATCCACGGAGTTGCATATCTCATCGCTAACACGTGCACAAGTTGGTAACAGAACTTGAACTATATATGAGCTAAAAGTTTTATCTGTGCTGAATTTTATGCTACAGTAGAATGTCACTGACAAAAATTACCTACTAAAACTCCATGCCACAATCTTGAAGTCCAAGGGAAGCGTTTTTTTTTTCGTTCCAGGGGACGGAAGTTTTTCGTAAGATAGCAAGGGGAAAGAATATGGCACAGACCAATCAAGTTCTTGGAACAGGCGCACCCCTTATTCCAAAAAACATCATTTGGATATTTAAATTCTGACACCGGATTGTATAAGAACTGGAGAAATAGGCTACCCAACCTTTAACGCTTGCCCTTTTAATCCAGTAGGCCTATCTAAGATTTTGGAACAAATTTATTTTTTTAGATGCTGTTATCCCCTTGCAACACTATGAAAAAAAACGAGCTTGGCTGTTACACTAAACTGATACGATTAGATATGGACGCAACGAAAGTAAAAGTAAGACGCTTTTGGGGACGCTTTAGACAAGTGCGTAATTGTTATTATTTAGGCGCTAGCTGGGCGTATTCTCCATTTTGACGCGACGGCAAACTTCATGTGTGTCGAGCTGATATGCACATCAAGTGCGTCTCAATTAAAAAACTGGGCATGTGCGCGATGTTGAACGTGTGGCGTTAGAAGATTTCCGGGCGACGCACAAACCTTTTCTGCGTACTGGCCTGTGGACAATCCTAGCCCGTGGCAAGGAAATTTTCACGTACGTTTTTTTTTTTTTTTTTGGGCGATGCTCCAGAACCGCCAAGTTTTAAGGGCAGCAATATGTAAGATAGAGGCCCTATGCCTAACCTAATGTTAGTCACCCACAGTTTCATATCTTGGGTTATAACTCAAGCCTATGAATGGCGTAGGTTTAGCCCCAGACGTAGCCTACATACTGTTAACCAGCTTGAGATTTCAAGTCTAGCCCTAGGTTTGACTTCAACTTTCATACTACTAGGCCTAACAGTTACAGCAACCTTGGAGTGAAAACAACTGTCTGCATACACCGTATGAGAACACTCTAGATATAAGGGCCATCAAAGTGAAGTGCGAGCAGGAACTTAAAAATCTCACTGCAGCATACAAGCTAGTGAAAAAAGAATTTGAGACTGTTACTACGAAGTACTAACCCAGGAGTCTAGCTTATTTATATTTAGGGAATAAAGTCAATGGTGCCCATGTCTCTACATCAGATTCGAACAGGCTATGACGTCACGCATATGGGCTGAGAGACCCGAGGCGAAGCCGAGGGTCTCTGCCTATATGCGTGACGTCATAGCCTGTTCGAATATGATGTAGAGACATGGGCACCATGACTTTATTCCCATTCATAAATACTTTAATTTCGAGAAGTTTAGAAGGGAAAAAGCTTTCTTTTTTACAAATTTTCCATTGACCATCAAGTATTCTCCTTAACTGACTTAAGTTTCATGAAGTGCTCGTTCAGGTGTACGTAATTACCATGACTTTGACATTGAGTAGCGTAACGAAAAGCTGTATTGCTGCAATGCAGTAGCTAGCTACACGCTACCTTCGTCGCTTGTACGTACGTACACAGTCATGAATCATACTAGCCACTCATACAGAAATAGGCCTAGGCCTACTTTTGTGCCGTCTATTTGACGAATAAGTTATATTTTGAAAGTCTTGAACGAGGTCATATTTGGAACGATTTATCTCTTGGATTTGGGACTATAATCGAGTTCCACTAAAATTATATACTAGCTTGAGGATCTGTGGTTTGGTTTATATTGCTCACTGTGACGTTTGACTCTTGAGTTTGACTTTGACACACTAACGTCCTGCTATACGTTGCTGAAAACAGACTAAACAACTAACGTTAGGCTAACAACGTTAGACCTAGCCTTTCAAATTAGCGTTACGTTGTTTTCGAAATGAGGCTAAGTCAGTAACCCAGCTTGACCTTTTTGTGTGGAATTTTATGGAACCAGACATATTTGCCTTTACAAACGGTGGCTGTCGCAATTCCTAAAGTTTTTATTGCAGAGAGAATCTATCACAATCTTGCTGACGTTTGTCGATGCAGTAGGCAGGCTACTCGGGCCGGCTAAGGCTCTTCTTAATATTATCACATCTGCATTTCCTTTGGTGATTCTGGTGCTAAATTTCCTTACATAGCTAATTGTGCACAGAATGCTTGACCAAGCCTTATGTATGGAATATGTGAGATGAGCTGTAAGGTTAGTGAGTAACGTTATACTCGTTAACTCATTCCAAAACTATTTTTTTTTTCATCGCTCCAGATAGGCTAGAGGTTTCGAGTCTAACTGAGGTAGGCCTAGGCCTAGGAAGTCATGTAGTCCTACTTATATGCATTTCTCATCAATAGTGTACATATCAATATTTACACGATCGGGGTCTAAGCCTAGGCCTAGGCCCTATGTGGACTTTGAATCACTAACAAGACCTTCACTTGATATGCTCTGAATTAAAGGTCTAAAATCTGATTAGGACATAATTTATTCGTTTCAATGTACACACAACATTGCGGTCAACCAAATATATTTACATTTTAAGTTGGACAGTTATGGGGCAAATTACAGTCGTAGGCCCTATGCCTTAATTGCTTAAAACGTCAGGCACCATAGTTGGGCTAGTACAGTATGTGTGCTATGTATGTGACCTAAAACTATGTATATAGTCAAGCCTATGTACATCTACCGTGTCGGCAACGCTGTGTTTATAGTCATGTTGATCAAAAAGTTTCTCTCCATACACCCTATGTCTCTACACTGGATTAGAACATGGGTAACTGACCAATCACAAGCCAGAATTCTCAAAAAGTATTTATGAATAATTGATGAAAAATATGCTAGTTACAAAACATTCAAGTGGGGATGACACGGCCAAAGTAAGTTCCTCGGTAACAGTTCTTTGGGTACACCTTGACATAAAGTGAATGATTTCCCTACTAAATTACGTCCATAAATACCGAAAAACGACGTTTTGAATTCCCAATTACAGGCCAGGCTCAGACCATTTGAAATTCGAAAGCGAAAAAACGTATGTGAACGTGTCTCAAAATGGTGACGTCATTGGAGGCACGGTTAGCAACACTGTACCAGAGAGCTCACAATCATCGAATCATGTGCATGGTAACGCGTGTTAGCGCAAAAATAATTGCAAACACCGGTGCTCCGATACCAGTGAGCGTACATTGTGAATTGTGCATTGCGCGGTGACTGCTTAGTATTCGCAATAGCATCTTAATCAAAAAGCTCATACAGTAAAGACGCGCTCGTAGTGGGGACGCACTTAAGTGTGGTTTGCCCATACATATTCATAGCTGTTCTTTATAGCAACCGAACCGCGTCTTCCTTGCACAAAAACAGAACTATTTTTACCCGCGCGCATGCACACGCGAACACATTGGCCAATGATTTGCTCCGAATCCCCACCATGGTCCGCGCCTTTCGCTCTGTATGTTGGACTCTGTATTGTGATGTAATCGTTTTCATGAGGTTGCTAAGATAAGATAACTTACATTACATTAGTTCCACATCTAGATGCGCACCGTAGGGTGGGGTTTGTGCCGCCAATTGCGTCATAAAAGTCAGGTGAGCTGTTGCGGCATTTTTCGAAATTGGATTTTGAACGCAGTTTTCCTTCGAATATCATTTATGCCGAATTGTACGGGTTTTTAATGGTGTGTGAGATGATATTTGTAAAATACTGTATCTAATCTTGCAATACACAAAAGTTTTCGCGGCCGTGTCATGCCCACTTTAACCTTTGACAATCTGTAACGTGAACTATGTCCTTGGTTGCCATGACAACCACACATATCGGTACAACTTACAGTATCATGTCTAGGCTATTACACTTAAACTTTCAGATTTGTGGGATGCGTTCGTTAAGAGTTAAAGTGAATACAAAAAAAAGTATTTGACCCCCTGTCACGTGACCTTTGACCTTGGTTGCCATGGAAACTACATATTTTGGTAGAACTAGTCTACCCTATTATACTTGTGAAGTTTCATGTAAAATGAAGGTTTTCTTTTGAAGTTTTAGTACAAAATAGGACAAAAAAGTGTTTTTCTGCAAAATGTGACCTTTGACCTCTGACCTTTGACCTTTTCTTCCGAGGGTCTGGGAGACACAAGTTCCCACCCTGGGGTACCCACCTTCCAATTTTGAAAAGAATCGGTCCAGCCCACTAGGAGGAGTTTGAGGGACAAAAACGTTGTTTTACGAACAAATTATCACTTGGAATTTTTTTGTTCCACTCTACCACTTGACCTTTAACCTCTGTTGCTATGGCAACCACATATTTTGGTAGTTCTAGATGGAATCATCATATGTGTAAAGTTTCGTGTCAGGAGAACGTTTCGTTTGGAAATATAGCAGAAAATGTGATTTCACTAAATTTGACCTTTGACCTGTAACCTTTGACCTTCACTTCCGGTTGTGTATTAAAAATGCAATTGTTCCACCTGAGGTACCATCTTACCAAGTTTGAAGAAAATCGGTCCAGCCGTTTACAAGATATTAGGAAAACAAAATTGGACACACACACACAGACATGGGCGTCCGCAGGTAAGGGCAAGGGGGGGCACTTGCCCCCCCCCCCTGGAAAATCAAAAATTTGAAAAAACGTATAAAAATCAAAGCAAAAACCCGAACAAAACGTGTTTTCCAAGTTTCTATGCCAAAAATAGGCTTTAGAAATGCCATTTCCGGCGATCTGGAAGGCATTTTGGGCTGAAATTTTCGCACGTTTCATTTCAATTCATGGTGACTCGGAGGTTTTTCCCCCGTCTAGAAATTTTGCCCCCCCCTGACTTTTTTCTGCGGACGCCCATGCACACACACACCAACACACCCACACACACACACACACACTCACCCACCAACACACACACACACACACACGGACAGGTTTTGACCCCTCTCTCAGCCATGGACCTTCAGTCACCCCGGGGTACCTCACCATGGGTTAGACCTCGAGACTAGTAACCTGGGAAAATTTACCGTTACCATGGTAACCATTGCGATTTTAGCTGGCATTGCCATATATAGCCCCATAGGCAAAGTGACTACAATATCTCATCCTCCTCACGGAGCGATGAGATAAAAAGTAAAAGTTGTCTAATTGCCTTAAAACGGAGTTAAGTTTCTGAATCGAGCAGTGGCGTAGCTAGGATTTTTTCCGGGGGGGGGGGCAAAGGTATGAAATTTCCCCAAAACTTTTCCCGGTCAATGTGTATGTATTTCATATAAAATATGCAAACTTACAAGTATAACAACATTACCTTGACATTTTGTAATACTACCTGCATTTTAATCTTAAAATATAACATAGAGCAATCGGAAATAACAAAGTATATTATTTTGGTAAACAATATCTGGTTTATTTGTATGTACTAAAGCACTGGCGTACGCAGGATTTCTCTGAAGGGGGGGGGGGGGCATGCAGTATATGGTCTAAGGGGAGAGGTGTCCGGAAATTATTTGACGTTTTCAAGTAGCCTACATGCAAAATGGTGCAAGATTTTCGACTTTGACAGGAACAGTGTTAAAGGTTGAATCGTGGTGGTTCATGAGGATTAAACTGAAACTTTTGTGTCTTTACATGCACTCTTATGCCATTTATGCTACCTTGCGAAGTAAAACTTGTCATTAAATTTGCACACTTTTAGAAGTCCAAATAAAAGAGCATTGATCGGTATTTGTGGTTTTTCTTGGTCACAAAATGTTATTTTGTCATAAAGATTATATAAGCGGAGCGCCACCATTGGTTGGGGCGGAGCGCAGAGAAAACTTGGAAAAATCAGACCCCTTAGATGGCCGGAAATAGCATTTTCCAGGCTTATACGAAGAATCTAGCCAGTCGCTTTCTTCTATTGTCGTTTGCAATAAAATTCTCACTTCAAAATATGTTCGCAAACTGCAAAGGGATCAGAGAGTTAAGAGCTAATTTTACTCCAAATATGTAATTTTGCCCAAAAGACCGAGCGAAGCGCCACCATTGGCTGGCGCGGAGCGTAAAGAAAATTTCGAAAAATCAGACCCCTCAGATTGTTAAACTAGCGTATTTGTGCTTGTAAAGAGAATCTAAACATGTAGTTTTTTTATAGTGGGAAATAGAGTCTACCTTTTTAAGTAAAAATTGGAATTTGACAGAATTTGCCTAGGTCTATTTGTAGGAATTAAAAAAATTGGCATCACTGAAAGACCTTGCAAGGACAATCCTTCCCCTTTGAAAAATTTTGAAAAATTGGGTGTCCTTATAAGCATTCTGGTGCCACATATGCTATCTTTTGAAGTAAAATCTGTGTTAATAAAGTTAGACTACGTACTTTTAAGAACAAAGAAAAAATGGCATCAGTGAGGGGGCATGGCCCAATGGTCTCCTCTTCGCACGACACTAAGGAGGCCTAATAGTGGCTCGATCACACAGGATATCCTGTGAGAAAAGCAGCCTGTTATGTGTAGAAGGCCACAAGGTACTCATTGTCCATTTATTGATACACTCAAAGTGAGCAGAAAGCTATTTTCCCGAACTAGCTTGTAAGTTTCCAAGGATTAGGCTAAGTAACAAAATCTAAGTGTGCCAACGGTTCCCGTTAATTCTAATTTCTAGATTAACCTTAAGTTTATCGTTGGCCATGGATTGTTTCAGCCCGATCCATCGTTATGTACACAGAGTAAAATCGTACAGCTACTGCTAGCTTGTAGAAGAACATAACAACCTCGGGGGTCTACGGTAGTGACTTGTCAGTTTTCACATCCTTTTACTGATGAATTCCCAAAGTATCACCTGAATAACAGCTTCCTGTGCACTGAAATGCACTGATCATAACCCCCGTGCGTATACAAGCACAAGAGAACATTCAATCTGCTACGCGACGAGGGCATTTCAGTGGAACTCGAACTGGGCCGGTTCCTGAGACACTGACGAAATCTGAGTTAATTTGTTGCATGAAAATACGAATTATGTATTTGAAATGTCTCACAATTTCTTATTCTAACAAAAATTCTGAGAAATTTTTGTGAAATTTTTGTAATAATAAGAAGATTCATCAAATTTCCCCATTTTCATCAAATTTCCCCAAAAATTTTTTCCAGGGGGCAACTTGCCCCCCTGCCCCCCCCCCCCCAGTAGCTACGCCACTGGAATCGAGTGAAGAGAAAATACTTGAGTAGTGGCGTTGCTAGACTTTTTTCCGCAGGAGGTGGGGGCAAGAGCCCAAGTTTTCATCACAATCACACGAAGTTGACTGATGTCACAAATGGCAAATTTCCTAATTTTCCCTTTTCAGAGCAGGGGGAATCGCCACATTCATACGTTCCCTTCTATTTTTAGAAAAAAACAGTTTTATTTTATATTTTAAAACGATTAGTTTCGCAATCCTTTAGTTTTCCGTTCTACTTAAAAGTTTTTATAATAGCATACTTAACTTTTTACATAGTTTCCGATCTGAAGGTTTGTTTTGTTAAATCCTGCAACTATCATATTCGTAGTATTGGTAATATTAGAAAGTTTATTTCAGATGATGTATGTAAAATTTTAGTTCACTCACTTGTCACATCACGTTTAGACTATGGTAATGCTTTACTCTCTGGCCTTCCTCAAGCGCTCATTGGTCGTCTTCAACGAATATAGAATTGTGCTGCAAGACTTGTAACACGAACGCGACTACACGAACATATCACACCAATTTTGCAAAATTTGCATTGGCTGCCAATATATTACAGATCACATTTTAAGATTCTACTATAGACATATAAAACACTTAACGATTCGGCCCAGTCTGTATATATTCGGAATCAGCTTCAAAAATATCAGCCGTCTAGATCCCTTCGCTCTCAGTCCAAATCTCTCCTGGTTGTCCCCAAAGTAAGAAACTCCACGTACGAGAACAGACGGTTTGATAGATGCGCTGCAACACTTTGGAACAATTTGCCCGATGGAGTTAAGCAACCAGCAAAATTGATAATTTTAGGTAACTTTTGAAAACGTTCCTTTTTAAATCTGCTTTTAGTTAACTGGGTTTTTGTTTTGCCTCCTTTAGCTATTTTATTGTTTGATTGCCTGTTACTCTTTATGGTTTTAATTCTGACTTGTGCATTTTTCTGGTACATTTTTACTTTACATTTTTCTTGTTTTTATGGTTTCTCACTGTTTGTTGATTCTACTGTAGGTTCTTTTTATTTGTTATTTTAGTCCCATTGTTCTGATCTTCCTAAGTGTAATTGCTGTTCTTATTAACTGTTGGTTTTGCATTTTACCTTTTATTGTACAGCGCCTTAGAGCTTTTATTTCTTAATTGGATAAGGCGCTTTATACATTTTCTTATTATTATGATTGTTATTCTCATGAGGGGACATATCCCCCCCCCCACCCACCCCACCCCAGATCGACGCCCATTACCTTTACGTATCTACAAGGCAAAAGAGGATTTGTGTCAGCCTGAGAGACAAATTTAAAAAACCGAAGCATTTTGCCCTAATCCTTCTCAACTTCAGGATGGTAAGCCCAAGATGCTGAAGTTAGTATGTAAAGTGGATGCCTCATCTCGGGCATAAGGCGTGTGGCTTTCATCTGGACCTGTTTTAAAAGAAACTTGTCCTTTCCATTGAACGGAATCTTAGCCTAAGTGGTTTAGTCAAGATTCTAATGGAAACTGTTGTAATTTTAACGTCACATGCACGACCTTTAAAACATTTTTGGGAGTGCGGAACTCACCGATAATTTCTTTTATGTTAAAGGAAATATGGCTTTCATGTGTAGAAAATTCACAAATAGTCTTCAAAGAAGGGTTTAAGGTCACATCAAGTTTCAATATGTTACAGGGGTACTTATTCTAAGCATTTTGGTAAAATTTGCATTGAAATCCGATGTGTGGTTCTGAAGATGTGAGCAAGTAAATTTGTCACATTTTCAACAAACAGTGAACTTGAAGCAAGCACATATGACATCATATCCCCACATTAATGGACAGCCTTTTGTTTTTCTTTAAACTTTACAGCCTATTTTCTCCTCAACAGTCCCATATTATCAAAATGTGATTGCATAAGTGGCATGTCAACTTTTCAAACTTTGCAATCCTCATGGGGAGGTCCTATTCCTATTACCGTCAAGGTCAACACAATAGTCTGAAAAAACAGAGGGGAACAAGCATTCCTTGTCAAAGTGAGGAAGTGATGTAATCTCTGCTGCCATCAATTGCACTTTGGAACACGAATCTAGTAATTTCATTTGCTGATATCTAGAGAAATACATGTCCGATTCGAATGGAAATTTCACCACACTGAGTAGATTTAGTTCTTCTTTCACATGTGAAAATTATTTTTTTGCCTAAACTTTCCCTTTCAGTCTAAGTAAAGGAATTTTGCAAATCTCGAATTTTATTACATTCAATTTGAATTCTTCACTTGTTGGATGAAAATGTTTGCTATCATTAAGAGCAAAAACTTACATATGTGTGTATCGGATGTTGGGGTGGAATTCTCTAATAGCGACCAGCTGTTCCCGACAGGGGCATGGTACTTTCCCCGGCACTGCCTCCGGCTTGTCGTCATCATTAAAACTTGATGAAAGACCGCCCTCTAATTGACTCATTCCCTCCACGCTCTTGAAATACGTGTTCTTGAAAAGTCAATTGTGCTCTTTTGTCTTACAAAGGTGAAGGCTGCGGGACTTATTGACCTTGGTGTATAGCAAAACGTCATTGATTTAACTGCATTCCTGGCATGTAGATATTGGGGGCAATCATTGGCAATGGGGTTGAGGACATGGTCCGTCAATAATGATACATTAGTGGACCTAGAGGTTTTCAGGTGAAATTTGAAAGGGGAGTGCATTTAAACAACTTGAAGTAGACTGACCTATTTCATGATTGGCGCTTGAGAATCATGTGGCAGTATTTTATTCTCATAGTGAAACTAACCACTCTGGTTACTCTGAGTATGCAGTGTTGCAGTTCTTAAGCTTAAGCTCTTAAGAGAAACAGGAAGAAAATTGCTAGATTTAGCTTTTCTTTTTCTAACCTTCTCCGACTCTCTAACTAAACGAAACTTTAAAATGCTTCCCGAAGAAACTATACGGCCAGTGAACAGTGGAGGACAACACGTGACCAACCTCACGGCCCTCAAACCTTACATCATTGGTCTGTCATGTATGGCTCCATTCTAGAATGGATGGGAAGAACGGATACCAAACATGATCTAAGCCATAAGCCGGCGAGATTCAGCTGTTGCTTCAAAATGAGTTTGGGGAGACTGCTCTTGCCCTTTAAAATAGGTTTATCAAAAATCTATTCCTTAAATAACGATGAAAAGACACCCAACATTTACCGTCAATGCCTCCACCCTTTTACACATGCCTTTCTCACACACGTGCGCAGGCAGATCTGTCGACAGAGTATAGTGCTCTGAAGTATATCGCAAGACTGTATTCAGGATTCTTTTTCTTGACCCAATTCCGAGTAGTTTGCCATTCCAGTGGTCACTATTTGTGGTCGTTTCTCGGTCTCTTCAATGCAAGTATTACAATCGGGTACATTGATCTCAATTTTAGGGTTCATTTTTGTAACCTTGCAAATCTGTAAATCAAATGAATAGTGTGTGAAGAGGTATTTAAAATGGCAATATATATTGCGCGATAATGTCACCAAATAGCAATTATTGTTCGGAAAAGAAATATGATGGTAGAGGCAACTCATACGGCTAGGACAACCGTGAATGAACAGCGCCCTCATTAAGATAGTGTACATTTATTTAATGAAGAACAAAGCAACGCAATATATTTTAGTCTTTAAAATCAAGGAGAAAGTCGGTTGCAGAAGACGTCTTTAGACTGGGCTGTGATTAAGAATTTTACGACATGAACATCTTGGTGCTGACAGTCTTCTTATGTTTGGGCACAATGCCTGAAACAGTGAAGGGCATCTCGTGTCCATTTTTATGGACATCCTTTGACCAGGCTTGTTACAGGTAAGTTCAGAGAATTAATTTATTGTTTTTAACAATTTAAGGAGGTTATCATATGTTCCCCGTCTTTGACCTGCGGAAAATTTCCCTTGACGTCCCAATTATGTTGGCATATTTCTCTTGTTATGAATATTAATGAATAAATATAGTGACAATTTAAGGGAATTGTAAATGACAAAATGACATTGTTTACACATATCTTCCAAACCTGACACTTCAATTGGTTTACCTTCCTTTTCACCCCATTAGAGTTGAACATCTGATGGTAAAGTTAAAGAAACATTTAATTGACAAGTATTCCATACTATTTCTATTTCTATTTAATGGCATTTAAGCCACAACCACTGCTTCCTTTGTAATTTACTTTTGTAAGTTGACTAGCAAACACATTTGGGTTCTTTACTGCAATAAATAGGTGATGCCTTCTTTGTCACAAATGTTACCTCATTCATTCATTGGTGTCAGCCTAGTCCGATTGGGCTGGTGGGGTGTGTTTTTTCTCGAAACAAGTTTTTTCTTTTAACAGTTCGAATAAGTCTATTGGTTATGTATACGAGTCGGGTAAAGGGAGGTGCACCATATCATAGGCAACCTACCATAACGGGTATCTAGGAAGCCGGAAGTCGGTAAAGGCCGCTTCTCCGCCCCACATTACTCAAATTACAACAGTAATTTCACCCAAATTTATCTATTCCATTTATGGTGTGCAACTTCTTGTAATATCATATTTTTATGATTGTGCAGCCGACTTTTGCTCTTTCAGCCTGATTGTAGCTAAAGTTGAAATATGTTCCTAATCAATCAGTTAATTCGTAGCTCAAATGCAATAATATACATTGAAATCATTTAAACACAAGGAATTGTGAACGCTTTGTTTTTTCCTTTAAGAAAGGTCTCACGTGACATCACTTGGAGTGCTCCAGCCATGTCTGAGGACAAATCCGGCTTATACGTACAGCTTTGTCCTCAGATACGGCGGTTGAGTGCAATCCCTTAGTTGTGACGTCACTGAGAACTTGTATCACCGTTATACCATTCCAGATATGTTTCAACTGAAGCCACCTGGAATGGAGCCAATACTGTTTGTAGTGAGCTTGAAGTGCCCAATAACTACACTCCCCCCAAACTGGCCTCAATCCACTCGGAGGATGAAAATACATTTTTGTATAACTACTGGTTTTATTCCAGAAATCAGATTTCTGCCGATGTGAGTATAAGAAATAAATGATTATAACCCATAATGCTTTGTTTTGTCCCACTTCTTTGCAATATAATTCTTTGTTTCCGGTCTGGTAAACAGCTTCTTGGGCAAGTTGACTTGACTTGGAAAGTACACCATTTTCTCAAAAAACTTATGGGGGGGGGGGGGTAAAGTTATATTTGAGGTAAGCTCACCATTTGGATGACAAGGAGCGCAGAGTGGATTTTTTTACCAAACATGCCTTTTAATTTTACAGAGACCCATGCCCATCACCAGGATGTTGTCTTAGCTATAGACTCGAAGCATGTCCGAAATTGATACTATAGTGTGCATTTTAGTTATTTCCCTTCATTTTAAAACTAGCTATAATTTTATAGGGACGAAGCCCTGGAAAGATTTGAGATTTGAGATTTTTGGCTCTTTTTATCACATCTGTGGGTGAGAAATTCCGTCTCAGGATAGGTTTACTAGGTTCACCAGGAGGAGGCATCTGAGGAAGACTCCGACAGGCGGATTATCTCCGCTTAACTAATGGAGCCACCATTTAGGGAAGAGCTTCCTATTAGATCATCTAAAAACCACAAAATGCACGTTGGTTTACGTCTTTAACAACGATCGTTTGAAAAGGGATAATGCAAAGAGATGATCATTAAACTATCTAATTATTTTCAATCGAACTAAATCCCCCCCCCCCAGTCGACAGTGACAGAAAGAAAGACGGAAAAACCTATACGTAGTTGGTGCCAAAGGCCTCAAGCATTCTTCAAGTCACATACGTTTTCTTTAGTTTTATCTAGTACTAAAGCAGAAAGTTTGGATCTGACCGCATTTTAACTACAGTATATTGGCGTTTTTATCCCCAACCCCAGGTGACCTATACCAGTAACACCGAGTACCCCGGGGTCTTCTTTGGCCTTAATGACGTCGAACAAGAGGGCATTTACGAATACACCGACGGTACTCCATACGATTTTAATAACTTCTTGCAAGGTGAGCCAAACAACTGTTGTGGTGGAGAGGACGCTGTTCATTTTTGGGACGGTCCTGGGCACTTCGGAGGCTGGAATGACTTGGCTGTCAATACTTGGAAATTTCCATCATTTTGTAAAATGACAAAACCAAGTAATTACAAATAAATTTCAGATATAAGGTACTTGGTTACTTGCACCTTTTTCTACACTTAAGTAAAAGCTTAATCATTTTATGGCATGACATTGTTTATTAACTTGGGTGTGCTTTTCCTTACAACGGCGATAACGAGGATTCTTTTTATATTTGACCCATTGATCGTTTCATGTAATTAGTAAATCATGCCCATTTTAGACGGTGTTGCATCACCCCACCCCCCCCCCCTCCTTAAAATTTATCTGAGCCCAACTTTATTTCAAAACTGGAAAAAATTAATCACGCATCAGGTGGAAACCCTGACCACATTTATAAGCAATATTGTAATAGTTTAGAACATCGGTAGTAACATCAAGATTTGATATAGTTCTTTGGTTTGCATGTATGGTTTACTTCTCGTAATAATTTGAAAATGTGGAACAAAGACAATGGGAACTTAAGATTTTGCGTTTTTCATCTTTGAAAAGAAAACAAAAGCTCGTTTTTCCTGGTTGAGGCCAACATGAAGTATCCTATTGAATACAGTTGAACTGTCACAATGCAGGAAAAAAATCGATCTTCTGTTAAAACTCATGTTCGGGCACTTGAGTGGAAATCTTATTTCTCGAACTGAGTCTCGATTATGACAAATTTAAGATATCCCTTACTTCTACAGTCTCAAAATATCAGGATGATTCGATTTAACTTGCGGATCTTTACCCCATTCTAGACACGCCCGGAAGAAATCACGTGATCAACTTTTACTTAAAGTTAGCTTACAATAAACCGTGTACATTGACGACCTGCTGACGTCATCGAGCAGAACAATGGAACACATGGCCACATGCATCAGAATTTGCCCTGCACCCGTAAAAGACTGTACGCGTATTGGACTGGCTGACAAATCAGCGGTCTGCATTTTCTTGTGCTGGCTTGTTTTGCCCCCAAAGCAGGGCGTACTTTAGGCTCTGTTACATCATATGCACAAAGTCTATTATAAAACAAACTTTAACTGTTAAAGAAACTCAACAAAGAATGATAGATTGGGACCGACCACAATAATTACTTGAGACTTAAGGTAAGTCGACATGCATTGTGACGGAGCAATAATGACCGAAATGCACACAAAATCCTTTTGACTTGAACCGAAAAACTGTTGGGTTTTGAAATGAGGTTTTCACAAAGCCCCCAACCTGTCAGGCAGGGATAAAGTGACCCGGGCCGAGTAGAGAATTCAGTATTGTGAACCTTGTCATAAAACTTGCAATTGAAAAAAGAAACCTTGATATTGTTGCGTCGCCGGCCTCCAAGTCTTCTTTCAATCGTCGATGAATGTAGGGGGGTTGCAGGTGCTTCTGGGTAGCCCTCGGCTAGGGGTAGTAGAGTTATGGTGGGGGTGTGGAGGCATCCTGGTAACCCCTTGCAGCTGCGAAAACTACAACTAAACTTGACACGTTATGACTCAATAAATCAAGAACAAGTATTATAAGGTACCACTTCTTTTATTCAAGCTGGCGTTCAAGAATCAAAATCTTCACCAGCTTCTTCTTCTCGATACATGAAAAACGTACAAGTGATCTTACAAAACCTCTTCTTGGTTGCAGAAAACCCAGTAAATCTAGTTCCATTCACTCTGTTGCCTGAAATTACATCCCCAATTATATCCTTAGAGCTTCAGATAAACTCATAACTATTTTGACTGCCATATATTAAAAACCTCCCCATCGCAGAAGTAAGTGACTGGTTTTGGTTTCCAATTTAGCCTAAGTTCCAAAGCTGTAACTCCCCCTTTAAAAGTAACAAAACTGAGAATTGCTCTGCTATGCTGAGCTCACCAATTTGTCCCTAACAAACAGCTCCAAAATTAAATCTTACCAGGCCAGAGTGAGACATGTTAGTTCCTGTCCCATATTCTCCTGGAGTACTAAAATGGAAATATGCTCACCAAAGAATTATCCTCTCTCAAATTCACCAGTCTTTCCCTCCTGAAAGTAGCCCAAATCGCCAGAAATTCTTGGCAGTAATTACGCACTTAGTCTATTTACTTCTTCTCGCTCTGAAGTCTAGATCTTGAATGAACCCTCCTAAATTTCTAACTTCTCAACTTTACAACTTCTTTCCTCCACCATACTCTTAGACACAGAGAAACATGCTACTCATTCATTGGTTAGCATGATTTAAAACTTTTCTGATTGGCTGGGACCTACCCAGGCAGCACTCATTTTGTGAACTAGGTTACTGAACTCAACTTCAACTGCACCTGCAGAATATTATTAAACAGTTTCTTAGAAATTCTCCCCAATTAGAGCAAGCCCCATCTGCATCTGCACAATGTTATTAAACAGTTCCTCAGAACTTCTCCCCCAATTAGGGCAAGTTTTGCTTCTCATCCTGTCCCATCACCTTGGTTTACAAATACCCCCACTTCCTACCCTTTGATCTAAGTCAACAACAGAATTAATTTGGAAGTGATTCACCCTTTTTGTTATAAAACTTTGGGAAACACAGGATCTCTACTTCCAGATTCTCACAACATTTAACGGTTGTTTTGACTTACCCATCCTGTGAATCAGCCAACTTCTCATTTCACTGAGAGAGCAAAGACCTTTCAGAATTTTTGCAACAATATACGGATATACGTAATCTCAGTGTATCCTCCTCCAAAGTTATCATGTGGACAAGTTTATACCCTTAACATATAGTATCAACCACGAAACGTATTTCGTAATCGAGGCTTGATGTTTATAGCGAACATACTCCCCCCCCCCCCCCCCACCCCATCAGGAAATCATTGTGCTACACTCCTTTACTTGTTTAACAACATTGTCAAAATTATGCACAAGTAAATGAAGCAAATATTGATGGGAGTGGGTTTAAAAAGAGATCAATCATGCAGATGATGGGAATGATG
Organism: Holothuria scabra; assembly: GCA_037179385.1. Classification (NCBI taxonomy): domain Eukaryota; kingdom Metazoa; phylum Echinodermata; class Holothuroidea; order Aspidochirotida; family Holothuriidae; genus Holothuria; species Holothuria scabra. The sequence goes on along the minus strand of CM074183.1, from coordinate 52,903,519 downwards.
TCCCAAAATACACTGCAATAAATTCAACATAATATTTATGCAGTAACTGTTATGCAGCTTTCTCCCCACACCCAATCCTACAGTTGTCTACTTCCATATGTGGTTTTTCAAGTTCGCCTTCTCGAAGTCAAAATTGGGATCAGCAATGACACAGACTCACACAGTGACACTAAGAAATAAACTAAAATCTGCTAATAACAATGCAGAATTCCTTAGCATTTAATGGCCCAAATTCCCTCACCCCAGACAGTAACAGCTTTCCTAACCTTCTTACTTAAGCCCAACCCACAATATTGTCTGAAATTCATCCTTATACTATGGAAACGTTTAGGTGCCGTTAAATTGCAAACATAGTCCCTATATTATCTTAGTATTTTGCAACAAAATGATGAAATGTTCACTTATTATCTTAACAATTTGCAGATAAATGATGAACTACAAGCTTACCATTTTTCAACATTTCAACATTTTGCAGGAAATTGATGAATTACCTACTTATCACAAGTAATCAATTCAACATTTTGCAGAAAAATGATGAATTACTCAGTTATTGGATCTAAGCAATTCAACATTTTGCAGAAAAATATTAAATTACACATATTAAAGATCTCACTAATTCTACATTTTGCGGAAAATTGATGAATTACACAGTTAATGGATCTTAACAATTCTAAATTTTGCAGAAAATTGATGAATTACAGACTTAACGGATTTCGACAATTCACCATTATGCAGATAAATGTTTAATTACACATTTATCGGATCTCAACAATTAATCAATTTGCAGAAAAATCACGAATTCCACACTTACCAGATGTTAGCAAATCAACATTTTGCAGAATACTGATGAATTACTCAGTTATTGGATCTAAGCAATTCAACATTTTGCAGAAAAATATTAAATTACACATTTAAAATATCTCACCAATTCTACATTTTGCAGAAAGTTGATGAATTATCGGATCTTAACAATTTAACAATTCGCAGAAAAATGACGAATTACGAACCTGCTTAAGATTCTGTTTCCACATTTTAAAGAGGTAGAATAAAGTGTGCTGTCATTGAAACTTATCAATTACACGTTTTCTTACCGAAACATTTTTGTGTGTCTGTGTGTTAGGGGCAATCCGACCTCTTGAGGCGGGGGGGGGGGGTGCGTAAAACTTGCAAAAGGTCCATTTGGGGTTGTGGCAATCCCCTCTTGTAATGCTACTGGTTTGATATGTGTAAAAGGTGCAGTAGCATATCAGACTCTACAATTAAATCACTTTCTCTCAATTTTCTGCTATCTTCTCAAAAGGACCCCTATAATTACTTGTTTTCGTTGTTATTGGGACGTTAATGTCAGCAAGGTCTACACACCCTAAAAATTGAACACAACAGCTACAAATCTAAAGTTTGTTAGAGTTTTCACTTAAAGGCTGTACTAATCCAGGCTTGGTCTAAGACAAAACAACAACTGGCATTTAATTATCCTTTTTGAAGCAGGATTCCTGAACCTACTTGTACCCCATTAATTCTTTAATGCCGAACCATCGAGCAAAATTTCGTTTACAAAGTGCAGTCAACGATTATCATCTCATTTAATTCGGACTAGTTTCAAGGAATAACTAAAAGATAACAACCTTTAAACACGTAAAGCGCACAGGTATGAAGCTGTTTTCGACTGAAGGGTGGAGAGGGAAGCTGAAAGGTTTTCTTCGGACAACATTTATTGCCACGGGTCTAAAGATAGAGGGGCGTCGATTTGATCCTCAAAGGTGGGGGAGGGGGGCATCTGGCCTACATTTTTTCTCCTTCCCTAGTAAGGTATCAACATGTTCATAGCTAGACACTTTTACGAAAAGGGGGATGGGCAAACATCCAAATTTTACGATTTTTTAAGTGTGAACAACACTGTACTAGGGACGTACTTTGTGACGCGCGAAGCGCGCTGAAATTTTTGCCCTTTTTCCAACATATAAAAATATGGAGCTTGCGTTGCAGAAAAGTTCGTCGGAGAGCCTCATTTCGTAGACTTTGGATAACATTATGTAGCAACAACGATCTTTGGTCGCCCCTCAATCTCAGATTTGTCAACAAGAAATGCAAATTCTTCAGTAATCCCCCAAATTAATTTTTCATGTCAAGGGCTTGTATTGGGGAAAATTTGGAATTTTATGAAAGAAAATTTATGAAATTTATGAAAAGCACTGTAGTTACCTTTGTTAGTTGATGATCTGGTGGCACATATAGCAAATTTCCGATTTTGTCACTTCAAGAGCTCGGAAAATTTGACCAAACTGAAGGTATGAGTGAGCCCTTCTGCTTAGGAATTGCGATTTGCGGCATGCGAAGTGCCTGGAAAATTTTGCCTTTTTGAAACATATAATAACGAATAAGGAGCTTTTATTGGAGAGATCTGGGAGTTTCGTAATTTCATGAGTTATCAAACCACACAGTAGACTGGTTTCACAAATAGCAAGTTTCCGAATTCTTCATATTTCAGAGCCACCTGCCTCCTGTAGCCACGCCACTGGGTGTCTAAGAGAAGGGAGGCCAAATGCAAAATGGTTGTAAATGTTTCAATATTTTCAGTTACTGGGAAACTCCAAGCAGGCAGCAGGACTATCTAAGCGGAGCGCCACCATTAGTTGGCGCGGAGGGTACAAGAAAATTGTTGACTTCACAAACCCTTCAGATGGTCGGAAACGGCACCTCTCGAGTGAGAATAATATGAAAAATAGTGCAAATATGAAATGACTACATACATCTAAATAGAAATGTCACATTTTGAGACTAGCACTTACAATTTTCACTTAGAGTAAAAGTGATTATTCACTGTAAAATCCGGGACGTCATATGACATTATTTACTGTAAAATTTATATTTTTAAATTATTGTTAAAATCCCCTACTCGAAATGTTGTGGCGGAAGTATGCTTTCGCACTATTTAAGATTGAATACCCCTTAATATTTCCTTTTTGAAAAAATGTAAAAATAAATTATTGTAATTTCCCTATAAATATTATCTAATAATATATTTCACTACATTACATTTGGGGACAATCAAATATTACTAATTTTTTCAAAAAAGAAAGGGGATACTCCCTCTCGCTACCATGGGCGTCGATTTGTGGGGAACAGGGGGACATGCCCCCCCCCCAAACTTTTTTAGTGTAGGGGACACTAACGTTAAAGTCCCCCTCCCCCCGCTTCTTTTGTGACCTGAAACTTAAAAGTTAGGTACAACCCAAAAATGTATACATGTAGGTTATGAAAGGTGTGCTCTACCGATTACGATCGATTTTCTGTATAAATAATTCCACATGTTTACTTTACAAATCCCCAAAATTTTCGGGCGCTTGCAGTCTCATTGATGTTCCTTTTTCACTTGCATATCAAACATACATTATTCATCGATCTCTATGATTATGTCGATTGATTGTGTGCATAGGGCTGCAGGTGTGGTTATGAAGGAGCACAACATTTAGGAATTTGAAGAAGAGGAATCGTCCACTTCTATGTTTTAATGAAATCTGTAATCTTTAGTGAATAACCAGCCTGGCAGGCTGAAATTGGCAAACGCATTTTAGGGAAACTGAAAATGCCTAGGTGCACAGTCTGCAGGCAACTTTTTCAAAAAATAAATGATTTCTAATGCAAATTTTGACACGCGCACATCACACGTTCGTATAACGATTCGACCATTTCGTATTTAGATCATTATCAGAGAAGAAAAATCACACTGATGTTTGCTATATTAGAGAAGTCAACCTGGAATTAGAGGTACACCTCCATCCTCTGTCTGTAGATAGTGTATGATGAGGTGTCGTTCGAAGGACATATTTTACTTTTTTTGTATCAGCAATCTTACACCGGTAGGCCTATGCAACGGTGTCTCAGTAGCACCAGTGGGTACCACCCCCTCCCCCATCGATCTGTGATTTTCCCGCAGTACACTGAAGTGTGCTTTTCATCAGTTCATGGATTTATCTTACCTTCTTTTAAAAAAATTTATTACTATTAAACTTTTGCAAAAATCATTCGCAAACTATTACAATTTACGTTGTGATTCTATTCACTTATAGTACACCCGATAAATTCACATCGACTGTATAGTCCGTTGAAGTAATTACCCACCACATCAAGATCATGTTTTTAAGACTTTGGAGTTTCCTAGTAACTCAAAATATTGAAATATTTAGCACCATTTTGCATTTGGGCCCCTTCTCTCAGGCACCCAGTGGCGTAGCCAGCGGCTGCGCCAGAATGTCAAATTGAGGGGGGAACTGAGGGCAAAGGAAAATGCCGGGGAGCAAAGATTTTCGCGCCCAGCGTGAAACCGAGCGCGAAGCGCGAGGTCTTGCGGGTGGGGTCCAGGGGCCGGCCTTAGGGCCCCTGGTGGAGTCCAGTGGCAAAGTCCCGGTGGGGCCCAGGGGGCAAAGCCCCCGGAAGCTCTGGGCTGTAGCATATTTCTGGGTGAAAAATTAAGTCCCAGGAGAGGTACATTATTTGATTTTTTGGTTGATCTAACTCCAAGGTTAACAACTTTTTTTTCTTTGAGAGTATCATTATATTTGCGCGGTGCCACCGAGTACCACTATACTGGTCAGTGTCTAAACCAGACTTTTTCATTTGGGTGGGGTGCTGTGGATGGGCAAAGAATTGAGGTAGTGTTAAGCTGTAATGACACCATCTAAGCAGAACGCAATCATCAGTTGGCGTGCAGCCTTCTTAAATAATTGATGGATGTATGAGGGAGAATAAGAAACAATAGAAAAATAAAAGAAGCACTCTATGTACCAAACCGCGAACTGCCAAGACAAGGCAACTTTATGTCATAAGTGATACGCGTACCACATGTAGATTGGAAACACCTTACCCTAACCCGGAAGGATGTGGGCCTACTTCAAGGGCATGTAATTAGAAAAATTTTCGTCAGTATCAATTGCACGTTCACCCAGGAGCCAGTGCACTCCCACCCCCACCCCCAACACACACACACATAGGCCACATACACTTCCATTCCATCAATTTTATTTGGGGGAGCAACTGGGGGCAAGGAAAGAATTTGAGGGGGAAATGCCCCCTCATTACCCCCCCCCCGTAGCGCCGCCAATGGGCGTAGCTACAGGGGGGAAGGCGGCTCTGAAAAATGAAGAACTCGGAAATTTGCCATTTGTGAAACCAGTCTACTGTGTGGATTGACAACTCATGAAATTACGAAACTCCGAATTATCTCCAATAAAAGCTCCTTATTCGTTATTATTTGTTTCAAAAAGGCAAAATTTTCCGGGCGCTTCGCGTGCCGCAAATCGCAATTCTCAAGGAGAAGGGCTCAGTCATACCTTCAGTTTGGTAAACTTTTCCGAGCTCTTGAAGTGACAAAATCGGAAATTTGCTATATGTGACACCAGATCAGTGGCGTAGCTACGGAGGGGGGCTGGGGGCTCTAGCCCCCTCCCACTGAATCGCCTACCCCCCCCCCCCAGCATCCCCCACTGGCGACCTGGGCAAAAAATATATTCACGCTGGCCGATGATAATATTCAATCCGAGCTACCTGGCTACTATGACATAGGTACACTTGCGATAGATCCACTCTGAATGTCGGAATAAATTCAGGTAGACTGTGACAACTCGTCGGGTTTCTGGATGGATAATTTCCTAGCAGATTTGGAGTGGCTGAAATTGGCTACGGTACCTTGGTGTGGATTAAAGTGTGCTCCTAGCATCTAGCCTGTTTCTATCTCCGGTAGGGATTTTTTTTCAATTCCTGGGGATGCACAAATTTGTTCCAAAATCATACTTAGTGCGGTGGGTAGGATATTTGAGTCAAATTAGGTTGGAAGGAATTTGCACTTTGCACGGCCATTGCTGCCAGTCATACGCCAGTGCAACAACCAAACCCAAGTTGGGTCAATGCAGTCTCAAGGGTCGCAACCTTACCACTATTACCTCATAGGACATCACTTAGCCCTTGGGAGGAGTGGACAAACCCAGTGGCGCACGAAACGGGGGCAGGGGGAAGACTGCCCCAAATTTCCGCAAAATCTAAAATTCGGGCAGCAATTTGGAAAAAATCGGACAGCGCTTTAATTTTGGAAAAAAGGGGATGCTTTTTCAGAAAATTCCTAAATGTGTCCGAAATCTTAAATTGCCCGAAAAAAGGAAAGAAACGTCATATAGTCGCAATAAAATTTTCATTAAAACCCAAGTCGAGATTCCAAAAAATCGCTACACCTTCGGGCAGTGCAAAAAGCTTTCATTATAGTGACTTTTACTTCACTTATAATCACAACACAATGCCCGAAATTGTCGAATAACCAAATTCTTTCAAACAAATTCCCGAAAATGGAAAAAGTACCATAGTAAGGGTAGCATAGTTACGAAAACTCAAACAGATCAAAAAATCATGGCGCATTTGGGAAGTCTGTGGCTTAAAAGAAACAATCGTTCTTGAGCCTGTTTTTAAATGTTGTGCAACACAATACGGTACTCGAAATGGCCGATTATTTTAATAGCTTCAAATCTTTGCCGCAAAACAAAAAAAGCTATTTTTAAAGTGACATTTTCATGGAAATTAACAAAGATCTGCGACACATTTGGGTAGAATGTGAAAAAAAGTTTTCATCATCCCCACTTCATTCTGTAGTCTTGCAAAAATTGCCCGAAAGGGTCAAATATTTGGGCGCAGGTTAAAAAAGACGCTGGGACGTTTTCAAATGCCAAATTAATTCAACGCACGGACAGAAGGGTGTTTAGGTGCAGTGCCCAAAAGTTTGCCATCTATCCTGCTCTAGAGTCGAATACGGGCAATGGTTATGAAAATCGGGTAATTTGTTTTTCGATACTTTAATGACGCAGTGTGATAATGTCTTCCCATAAGTCTGCTTGAAAATTCTTTAAACGCACCTTGTAATGTTACATTTTTCAAAAGTAAAATCATACAAAGTCGGAAGTTCGGGCAGTCACACAATTTTATCAATATATATTAAATTAGCCAAGAGACGTAATAGAGTAAAATTCATTGGCATGTTTTCAATTCCATTTTATGGTTTCCCCAGAAAATATGCGGGACCATTTCATCGATTGGTAGTGATACATTTTATCTGGTAATTTTCTGATCAAATAGCGACTGCTTAGATCTCCCCCTATAAGCCTGGGAAATGTCATTTTGGACTGTCTCAGGGGTACGATTTTTCAAAATTTTCTGTTCGCTCCGCGCCAACTAATGGTGGCGCTCCGGGTAGATAGTCTTCCCAGCAGAATTTTAGTTTCAAGTGGACATTATTTTCAAACGTAACCTCGAAGTAGCGACTGCTTAGACCCAATATAAGTATAGGAAATGCCATTTTTGACTGTCTGAGGGGTCAGATTTTTCAAAATTTCCTGTACGTTTCGCCCCAACTTATGGTGGTGCTCCACTTAGACCGCTTCATTACAGAATTTAAGTTTCAAGTGATCATTTTTTGCAAAAGAAAACTTAAAATAGCAACTGCTAGACCCCCTATAAGCCTGGGAAATGCCATTTTCAACTGTCTGAGCGGTCGGATATTTCAAAATTTTCTGTACGCTTCGCGCCAACCAGTGGTGGCGCTCCGCTTAGTTTTTCCGGCTGAATTTTAGTTTGGAGTGAACGTTTATCTGCAATTGAAACTTACAATAGCGACTGCTTGGATCCCCTCTATAAGCCTTGGAAACGTCATTTTCGACTGTCTGAGAGGTATGAATTTTCAAATTTTCTGGACGCTCCGCGCCAACCAGTGGTGGCGCTCAGTTTTGACTGTCTTACGGGCAGAATTACATTTTTCGGGCAAAAATCTTCTGTCCCCATACTGAAATGCTCCCCTACGCCTATGGAAATACCTTACTCATGCGTGCACTGGAACAGCTGCTTGCAATATACAGCAGGATTTTGGATTTGCAATCCTAGGATACATAGTCCAGTGGAGTAATGAACTGAGCTAATCAGTATCTCAATAGTGTGTTTGAAACTGAGAAAAATCACAAATTTTTCTCACCAGAATTAAAGACATTTAAACCTGGCAAATGCTATTCCCAGCCATCTAGGAGGTGTTAAAATCTAAAATTTTCTTTGTACGCTCCGCGCCAACTGATGGTGTCGCTACGCTTAGATAGTAAACTCCAGACTTCCCCCTACAAAAGTATCCCGCCTCCTTATAGCCTCCCCACGAAAAAATCATAGCTATGCTACTGCACCAGATCATCAACTGACAAACGGTAACTACAGTGCTTTTTATAAGTTTCATAAATTTTCTTTCATTAAAATTCCAAATTTCCCCGATTTAAGCCCTTGACATGAAAAATTAATTGGGGGGGATTACTGAAGAATTTGCATTTCCTATTGGCAAATCTGAGATTGAGCGGCTACCAAAGATCATTGTTGCTACATAATGTTATCCAAAGCCTACGAAATGAGGCTCTCCGACGAACTTTTCTGCAACGCTTTTCTGCATATATTGGAAAAAGGGCAAAATCGTCCTAGTACAGTGGTGTTCACACTTAAAAAATCGTAAAATATGGATGCTTGCCCATCCTCCTTCCCGCAAAAATGTCTAGCTACGAACATGTTGATACCTTACCAGGAAAGGAGAAAAATGTAGGCCAGATCCCCCCCCCCCCCACCTTGGGAATCAAATTGACGCCCCTGCTCTCTACCCCTCTTTCTTTAGACCCGTGGCAATAACGGTTGTCCGAAGAAAATCTTTCAGCTTCCCTCTCCACCCTTCAAACGAAAACAGCTTCATACCTGTACGCTTTACGTGTTTAAAGGCTGTTATCTTTTACTACTAGTTCTTCCTTGAAACTAGTCCGAATTAAAGGTAAAGAGCAGTCCCCCAAACTTATTTTGAAGAAAAAGCTAAATAGCACAATTTTCGTCTTATTTCTCTTCAAAGTATCTTTCATTACATTTTATGATTTAACTATTGCATATTCAAGGTAAACCAAGCAGTTATTTCCAGTAAATTTCACATTTGAAGAGAAAAAACATTGTCACGTGACTCTCAACAGCCAATCATGAAACTGGACAGTCTCCTACACTACTTCATTTTGGGATGACTGCTCCTGCCCTTTAAATGAGATGATAATCGTTGACTGCACTTTGTAAACGAAATTTTGCTCGATGGTTCGGCATTAAAGAATTAATGGGGTACAAGTAGGTTCAGGAATCCTGCTTCTAAAAGGATAATTAAATGCCAGTTGTTGTTTTTGTCTTTAACCAAGCCCGGATTAGTACAGCCTTTTAGTGAAAACTATAACAAACTTAAGATTTGTAGCTGTTGTGTTCAATTTTTAGGGTGTTTAGACCTTGCTGACATTAACGTCCCAATTGTAAGGATCACAGCCTGGTCACTTTCCATTTTTATTAGCTTGTTTATTGCAGGGCTAGGGTATGATAGCTACTCTTGTCCTTGCATAGGCTGCATCTGTTCCTCTTATGTGTCACCACATAGTAACTTCTTTTAGTTTTCTTTTGTTTTTGTTAACCTTGTTTTTATGATGTGTATCCTGCCTCTGTCCTGTTGGAGCTCATGCTCTCCACGTGGCTTTGGAGGGTAGACAATTTTTATGACATGTAAATGAGGTCCAGTCTGGCGGGCTTTTTAACTGTTTCGATTAGTTCAGGGTGCCATCCTTGGTAGCAGCTAGGGCTAGGAATAGCCAATGGTTGCGATTTTAAGAGTCACATGACTTGACCAGAGATTGAGAGTTTCCCTCATGGTTTTAGGAGAAGAGGAGAGAGACTTGAGCTTTGATACTGAGAGGTTGCAAGCAAAATGGGAGGTCTTTCAATTATCCAATAATTTTATACTTTATTGACCGGTACTGTGGAAACTTTGCTATGGCTTCAAAGGAGGAAATATTTAAAGTTTTTATCGGTGATACAGTTTGGTGACTTTATACCTCTTATCCATGGTGTAAATCTGTAAATATAATTTATCTTGCATTTTAGACTGGTAAGACATCTTTGTCAAAAATTAGTATGTGAGCTACTGTACCCAGAGCCTCTTTAAAGAGATTTGACTATTTTCTCTTGAAATGGAACCACCTTAAGGAATGATCTGTATGTTTCAAATCTTATTTTCAATCTTTGCATATACCTGGGTCTTGTCTGGCACCATTTAAGACAGACAGAAGCTATAGAATTATTTTTGTGCAACTCCATTATTCATATTATTGCACTGTTATACTGAACTGGATTATTTCTTTTATCTTAATATGGACATTGTGGATATCCCGTTGGTGCATGATACTTCATTACAAAATTTATTCATGTTAATTAACCTCTGACTTGAGATTGAACATAGAAATAATATGCAGTACGAGATACTGTATCCAGTGAACCTCTTTTGCACCAGAGTTACCGATATTTTAATCCTGTGTTCATTATGTGAAACTTATCCTGAACAGTACCTGAAATCACATTGTGAAGGGGGTGTCTAGAAAAGTAAGACCTAGAAACATAAGACCTAAGACCTTACTAGACCTAGAAAAATAAGACCTAGAAACATAAGACCTAGAAACATAAGACCTGGAAACATAAGACCTAGAAACATAAGACCCTCAAAGATACTGTAAAGGGTGCATGATTTTTCATCAGGGTCTTACTTTTTTAGACACCTGTGTGGGTGTCTAGAAAAGTAAGACCCTGATGAGAAATCCCCCACATCTAGTTTTTGGTGTATTTTTGCATTAATCTTAGCCTGAAATGTGTATTGCAGTATCTTGGAGGACTTCCTGACAACAACATTACCACTTTTTCTCCGGGTCTTACTTTTCTAGACACCCACACAGGTGTCTAGAAAAGTAAGACCCTGATAAAAAATAACCAGCATCCCGTTCTTGATTTATTTTAGCTTCAATCATATTGTAAAAAATGTATTACAGTATGCCAGAGCGTTCCTGAAAACGGCATTATAAATTTTTTCTCCGGGTCTTACTTTTCTAGACACCCTCACAGGTGTCTAGAAGTAAGACCCTGATGAAAAATCATACACCCATTACAGTATCTTTGAGGGTCTTATGTTTCTAGGTCTTACAGTATGTTTCTAGGTCTTATTTTTCTAGGTCTTAGGTCTTATGTTTCTAGGTCTTACTTTTCTAGACACCCATTGTGAAGGAGTGTAATTTCAGTTTGTGTTTTATGTATGCCGGATACCCGACTGAGTGACATTAGACGTCCGATGCTTGGCAGCCGCTGTGGCCCCTACAAACCCAAGAGAGACTAGATGTCAGATGTCGCCAACGTACAGATAAGATATTTCTTTTTTTTTTTGTGCGCACACTAAGCCTATGTTATACTAATTATTTTTCTTAAATTAAGAGTCATTTGGCCATTTGACATCAGTCACTTGTTTTTAGATCATACATTTGATAGCACAATGTTTTGAGACACATATTGCTCTATGCTTATCCATGTTGTCATGTGAGTTCATACCAAACGGCAGTTTTCTGTAAATATATTTTTGTTTATACTCTAGTTGCCAGTGTTATCAATTTTCTTGAAACTCAGCAGTGTAATTTCTCCTTGTCTAGCATGGTCTTGGGTCTTCATACTCAAAGACCATTGGAGCCCACTAAATAAACTTGTCATCTAGCAGGTTCAACAAGAACCCTAGGATCCCTGCATGCTGGACACCAAACATCACATCCAGTAGGCTATGTTGGGGATTCTCTTACACAATAACAACGAAAAAAAAGTAATTATAGGGGTCCTTTTGAGAAGATAGCAGAGAATGGAAAGAAAGTGATTTAATTGTAGAGTCTGATATGCTACTACACCTTTTACACATATCAAACCAGTAGCATTACAAGAGGGGATTGCCACAACTCCAAATGGGCTCTTTGCAAGTTTTACGCCCCCGCCTCAAGAGGTCGGATTGCCCCTAACACACAGATACACAAAAATGTTTCGGTATGAAAACGTGTAATTGATAAGTTTCAATGACAGCACACTTTATTCTACCTCTTTAAAATGTGGAAATAGAATCTTAAGCAGGTTCGTAATTCGTCATTTTTCTGCGAATTGTTAAATTGTTAAGATCCGATAATTCATCAGCTTTCTGCAAAATGTAGAATTGGTGAGATATTTTAAATGTGTAATTTCATATTTTTCTGGAAAATGTTGAATTGCTTAGATCCAATATCTGAGTAATTCATCAGTATTCTGCAAAATGTTGCAAAATGTTGCAATATATTGACTATAAATGAGAGTCACCTTACTTGACAAAGGAAATACAGCAAATGAGACTGCATTTACATCCCAAATTATATTGTGGTTTCCAGGGGTGCATGTCAGAAAAGATTTAAGGTTTATTCACTATCTCTCTTATAAACAAAAAATAAAATGTTATACCTCTGTTGAACTCCACCGGACATCCTACCCATGAAGTTCGCTAAAAACTAGGCGGGACAAAGTAAATAGACAGACGGACGGAGAGGAGACACAGATGGATGGACGGACGGACGGACGGACGAAGAGAGAGATAGATTCTTGCGGTAAAAATCCCGTAAAATTGTCTGTTAAAAACTTCACAAATTATGTCGCAGTTTGGAACGTGAATATGATAAGTGTGGCAGGATTTATTATTTTTCTACATCGTCAAAATGTAATGATTTCAGTGGAGTTCATTTTTACTTGTATTCCCGGTAGCCTAGGTGTTTTTGAGAAAAGTTTAAAGTGTAATGCATTGTAGGCTAAGACTCTGATGAGAAATGGAAGATACTACATAGAAATTGACAAATTCCCCTTCTGTTATATAACCTTTGTCTAAAGACTCGCGCCGAGGTTATAAGCCTACAGACTTATTACCGGGACTCAAAACCATCCTAAAGAAATAACCTCTCATGTCGGACTTCAACCATCGTCTTCGCCCCCTCGACGTTTCAGAAGTTATCAAGAAGCTCCTCCACTTTAATTTACAATTCCCTTCCCTTAGAGAATTTTTTTTCCGATATAACATCACTCCAGCAACCAGCAGTGAAAAATGGCGTCAAACAGTGAACAGCATGAGAATGTTAGCAGCCTAAAGAGGACGGAAATTTCTCCTACTCCGATCACGCCTGCCGAAAAAAAGCCAAGGCAAAGCAGCAATGGAGATTTTAAAATTAATCTAACTGAAATTCCCAGTGATGTTGATGAGGATGGAGCAGATATTGATGGGAGAGAGACTGACTTTCACCAATCCATTGTAAGAGCAGTGTACAAGTCATTTGCACAACAGAAACTTGATTCATTTTCCATTGAGAATTTACGTAATGCTAAAAGTGGAACAAGTGCTACAGGGGCAGCTGTGCAGTCTGCGGATTACGGTGTAGCTGATGTTGTAGCTAGTGTCATTACTGCTATACAACCCATGATTATGGAAGCTGTAGCATCTGCTATTTCTGCCACAACTGAAACAATCATGAAGGAAATAAAACAGGATTTGCGGAAGGCTCACTCAGTGGAACATGAAGTTGCCAGTTTGAAGCAAGAGGTATGTAAGAACAAATCTTTCAATGATAAACTGGAACAGTACTCGAGAAAAGAAAATGTCAAAATCTTTGGTTTGAAAGAAGACCCTAATGAAAATTTGGAAATGAAAGTAATTGATCTGTCAAAGGATTATGGTGTTGATATTTTGGCAGACGATATAGGCGTGTGCCACCGTCTCCCTGGAGGTGGTAAATACCCCCGCCCAGCCATTGTTCAGTTTGTTAAGAGGAAGACGAAAATATCACTTATGAAGGCGAAAAAGAACTTAAAATCTTTGCCACAACATAAAGATGTGTTTATATCGGATGATCTGACAAGACAACGAAGCAAGATAGTTAAATACATGAAAGATGACCAGAATGTGAAGAAAGTATGGACAATTGAAGGTAAAATTCATGGTATTGTGTCTGTTGATGGAAAGGACCAAAAAGTGGTTATTGACAATTTTGATGACGTACAGAAACTTGATTGGGATGAAGCTAAATTGCGTGAGCTGGGTTTATTTTTGGCCCTATAGGACTATGAGGCACCAGTTTATGGTTCTAAGGATCTTGTTAAAACCCGGGGTACTTCTGCCCTTTCCACTGTGCCAACGATTCTTTCGTACAAGCATGACCATACCTATTATAATAGTATAGCTTCTACGTATATCCACATCTGTGCACTTAATGTGTGTGGCGTCCGTAAAAGGCTCGAGTATGGAATCCTACAAGATTTTGTTGAACCTTTTGACATAGTTTGCCTATCTGAGACAAAAACAGATGTCATAGATCCAGGAGCTTTTCCCGATTTCAATGTAATTTGCGCAAAAAGGCGGACGACTACCAATCGTTTTGGTGGCATTCATGGAATTGCCGTTCTAGTCTCTAATATGCTGTCGGGCAATTATAGCGAAGTAAATGACACTTCTTCAGACTCGATCGTATGGTTAAAATTTGATCGTGAAGCATTTGGATACGAGTTTATCCTTGGTGCAATTTACATACCACACGAGGGATCGAAGTATTATTGCACGGAGGTATTTGAAGACGTACTTAGCGATTGTATGTCAATTCAAGCCAAGTTCCAGGTCCCAATTTGTATCTTGGGTGATTTTAATTCTAGGACAGGTGTTCTAGATGATTTCACTGATCTGGAGAACGCTTTGTCACTTGAAGCGGGTCTCGATGCTTCATGCAATGAATTCAATTCCAGGCAAGCTTTGGAAAGCCTTGGTCTTTGTATGGAAAGATTTAGTATGGACATCTCAACTAATAACAATGGTTACAAATTGATTGAACTTTGCAAGTCTCTTGATTTACACATAGTAAATGGTAGGGTCGGTAATGATAAAGGAATTGGCCAGATGACATGTGATAATAAGAGTGTTATTGATTATGTAATTGTTTCTGCAGAAATGTTTCCACATATAGTGGATTTTAATGTGGAAGATATGGATAAATTCTTGTCCGACAAGCACAGGGCGGTAAGTGTTAAACTAAAATGTAAGGATTATCTGCCTATTGATAATAATAGATTTTCAGATTTGGAACTAAATGAAATGCATACACGAATTGACTGGGATAGTACCAGAGCTAGTGAATTTACAAGCTCCTTCTGTGATAGTGATATCATTGGAATCACAGAAAAACTGGAGTCTTTGGACGTCCAAAAACTTACAAATTCTCAGCTTGATGATATTGTTACGAACTTGAATAATGTATTTCTTGAAACGGCAGATAAGGCTGGAATTGTAAATCGGGTTCGTTTAAGACCCTTAAAGAATTATTCTCCGTTACAGCAGCCCTGGTTTGATCGCAGTTGTAGAGAAATGAAAAAGAAATACGTAAAAGCAAAACGCTCGTATAAATATTTAAAGGATTGTGATTCGTGGAAAAGTATGTGCACGGCATCTAAAAATTATAAGCAGCACATAAGGAAAACGAAAAAGAATTATTTTGGTAGTATGTTTCACTCCAAATTACGGCATTTGAAAACCAAGAATCCTAAGGAGTATTGGAATGTAATTAACAAGGCAAGTAATATTAGTACCAGTTGTAATAACATATCGTTCGAGTCATTTAGAAATCACTTTACAGAGTTGAATCAATCAAAAGCCTCGTCCCATGGAACTAGTTGTTTTATCCCGGACTCTCATACTGCTGAAAACCTTGAACTTAACAAATGCATTACTGTTGATGAAGTTAGAGTTCAAATAAGCAGGCTTAAGAATAATAAATCGTCAGGAGAGGATCAACTTATTAATGAATTTTTGAAATACAGTCCCGATCGTGTTATATATCTCATAACGAAATTGTTTAATGTGGTTTTGGCTTCCTGTATTATCCCAACTACATGGACTATTGGTTTGATTATGCCAATCTATAAGGGTAAAGGCTCTCCTAATGACGCTGGGAACTATCGCGGTATAACTTTGTTAAGCTGTTTGGGTAAGCTATTCACCTCAATTTTAAATGAACGCATTAAAACTTTCCTGTGCAACACTGGTGTGATTGGCGATGAACAGGCAGGGTTTAGGAGCAACCACTCTACACTTGATCATGTATTCACTCTCTACGCGATTGTTGATTATTATCTCCGTAAGAAAAAGAGAATTTATTGTGCTTTTATTGATTATGAAAAGGCATTTGACATTGTGGATAGGGCAAGCCTGTGGTCTAAGCTTATTGGTTGTAATATTAATGGGAATGTGCTTAAGGTTATACATGCTTTTTATGAGAACGCAAAATCAGCTGTAATTAAGGACGGAATAAAATCTGATTTTTTTCATTGTAATGTAGGAGTCAGACAGGGTGAAAATCTGTCCCCTGTGCTCTTTACAATATTTTTAAACGATTTCGAGCGTTTTGTTAGTCGCTATTATAAAGGTTTGCATAATTTATCAGGTTCTATGAATGAGGTTCTCAGTAATGATGAAGTAGAAGTTTTCATTAAATTATTTACTCTGTTATATGCAGATGATACTATTGTATTGGCTGAATCCGAAAATGAACTGCAGAAGGCTTTGAACGGTGTACATGATTATTGCAATGTTTGGCACATGAAAGTTAACGTTAAAAAAACCAAAATAGTTATTTTTTCAAAGGGTAAAATAAGGAAAAAAACTACATTTAAATTTGGGGATAAAAACGTACAAATTGCTGACGACTACACCTATCTCGGGGTCACGTTTAACTATAATAACAGTTTTTTTAAGGCCGTGAATGCACAAGTAAATCAGGGTAGACGAGCTCTGTTCAGTATGATGCATAAGTCCTATAACCTTTGTCTTCCACCCGATATCCAGATAAAATTGTTCGATCAGCTTGTCCTTCCGGTTCTTTTGTATGGATGTGAGGTATGGGGTATCCAAAATATCATTCAAATTGAAGTCTTTCACACTAAATTTTGTAAGAAAATTCTGAAGCTTAGTAAGTATACGCCAAATTGTATGGTGTATGGGGAGCTAGGGCGACATAAAATCTGTAAGTCTGTTGAAATGAGGATGGTCTTATTTTGGTGTGCCATATCCTCTGGTATAGGTCATAATCTAGCACATTTAATTTATAAGTTTCTTAGAATTATGTATGAAACCAAAGTATATAGCTCACCATGGATTATTAAAGTGAAAGATATATTAGACAAATCGGGAATGTCCTTTGTATGGAACAATAGTGAAGAAGTATCTAGTAACTGGTTGAGAGCAGCGTTAAATCAACGTTTAAACGATATTTATGAACAGGAATGGATTGCTGAAGTAAATACAAACTCCCAGTGTAAGAATTATAGGATATTTAAAACTAGGTTAGTATTTGAACCCTATCTGCTTAATTTTGATCACTTTCTGGGTAATTCATTCTGTAAATTTAGATGTGGGAATAGTAAGCTACCGGTGGTTACAGGTAAATTTGAGAGTATTATTTATCATGAAAGAATCTGTGACTTGTGTGATGGGGAGGCCCTAGGGGATGAATTCCACTATATTTTGCAGTGCCCTTACTTTACCACAGAACGTAAATTATTACTTAAGCCATATTTTAGAAGACGGCCCACAATTCTTAAATTGAAGGAACTTTTTCAGAGTAAAAATACGAAGATCGTGTCCAACTTGTTCAAGTTTTGTAAGATAATTATGAATAAATTCTCAGGTTAATTGTAATCTTAAATCTATAGGTGACTGGTGTCTGAATAGTCGTAGTTTGTTAAGCAGTGTTAGATGGTATTATCATTATGTTTGTTATTATTTTTCTTTTTTCTTTTTTCTTTTTTCTCTACTTTTGCTTTGTTCTTTAAACCGTTCTTTTTTGTATTCGATGCATTTTGTTGTATCACTTCCATTTGTTATATTCTTTATGTCTATTTGTAAGTCTCTTATACCTCTTCGAGGTGAAATAGAGAATAAATGAAACTGAAACCGAGATTCTAGTGGGTATACCCTCATTTGCCGGAGAACAAAAGTTACATTTGCGGCTAAAGTGCTCTAAATTCGGAAGGCCCGGGGTCCAATGGCCAGTTGTGAACTGATCGAGGCAAATCCACTCGTACTGGGAATGCAGGAGTGAATCTCTATCTGGCTCCGGTGCTTAGCCAGAGCTCTCGGCATTAGTGGATATGGGTGCAGGACAAAATGAAATTTCATGTATTTATGACATAGTGTTTTATATTATGATGTTATGTATGAATTTATGTATGTTTCTGTACACATGGCTTGGCATCGCACGCGAAAACAAAAAAACCTTTGAAATGTGGGGCCGACAGACAGTGTGGTCAAGACTGGTATAGTTAGAGCTCCCCACTAGCAACCGAAAAGTCATGGGTCGGCTATACTGGAGTGATACCGAGGACGAAAGGTGCGCGGCATAACCAAATAAGCCCTACTTAAACCAATTGTTTAGAAACTGAGTGTTTAAACGCGTCTACCTTCTAAATCTCACATGGTCCTTGCATGAGAACATTTCTGTATGAAGCACTTTTATCTGAGTCCTAAAATGTGATTCACCGCCCTGTGTTGTGATATATGAAAGGCAGTGAAAAGCCAATAAAAAAGCCTCTTAATAGCTAAGACCAAACTAGTTACGGCACGCGTTTTGCATGACAATAGCTTGCTGATGATGTTTTTCTTGCAACCAACTGTCTTTTGCAGTGGCTAGTTGTCAGTTGGGAGGTCGGATCCCCAGTTGCCATGGAAATCCTGGAGCCACCACCTAGGGGTATTACAAGGTTATACGGGCACGTTTAAACCGATGTCATAATCATTTAAAATATTTGTAGGCAAGAAAATAGTGATTATATAGAACTAAATCTATCTCTCATCACCGACGGTGCTTTTGTTTTTTCGTTTGCTCTCTTTTGGGCCCTACACTAACACGATAGAAAGCAAACAATGACAACCAAGAAAAAAATTAACAAAAAGAATCTTTTCGGGCGATCCGAAAGAAAATCTTAAAAAAATACTGTTTGTTGCTAGACTATAGCATTAAAGGCTTACTAGATCCATATGACAACATGGCGAATGCACTATAGACAGATAGATTATCGACCAGTCACCCTACTAATGAAAAGTTTAGAAGTGAAATATGAGACAGAAAATAAAAACAATTGAATCCCCGAGATCGTATGTCGATCCCAGCCCTGGAGGAAACTAAATCCCAGAGTATGATATTAGACTCCGTTTACTAAAGAGCGTTCATGGGTCTCTTAATCTCAATGTACTATCATGATCACGGAAATAATTTTACCGTAACCTTTCAGTAAAATAGCAAGGGATACCAAGCTAGTATCAAAGAATACTTCAATTTTTTTATGCAGTAGAAAGTGCAGTGATGTAGTTGAGTCTGGTTCACGACCCTTGACTTCAGAACCTGAAGGACTTGGCCAGAGGGGTTGATTTTCCCCGTTGAGAAAGTAAGGGATTCTCAAGTCTGAGTCCCGACCCTAGCCCTTGAAAGTTGAAAATTGCCGTCGAAGCCTCCTGACTTGATTATTTCCCTGGAACATGTCAAGTGGAAGTTTTGGACTGTACTGATTTTGGACCAAGCTGTGTTGTGGTTCCCTGGTAAGGGTCAATCTATATTTAAACAAATACTGTGTCCCTCTTAGTTGCTAACGGTGGGCACCCCACCAGGTAAATCGTTTGGGTTTCAGAGAATGGTCCCATTCACAATTTTTTTTAAAAACTCATACATTCATGTTTTACTTTATATTAACATTTAACATCTGTGAAATTATATGAAAATGAAGTGCAATAAAATGCACTCTCAAACAAAAAATCCTTTGTTGGTGTGTTTCTACAAGCATTTACGGATTGGAAAATATGGTTGTCCTTGGACCGGCGAAGATAAGAAACCCTGACTATTTGGTATGACGCTTGAAACTGTATGTTTGGAATGGTCCTCATTCTGCAAAGAGTAGGACAGCATAAGTCATCCTGAAATGACAATTTGAATTATACAATGAACAAATTACTACTAAATTTTTTAACAGATTTCGAGTTGCATTCAACTGCAGAGTGTTGTTTCCTTACTTGCAGTAGTTATTCACTTGGATGAGAGTTCCACACTGAAGGTAGTCAAGAATAATTAAAAAAAGTTGAATAAATAATATTCTAATAGGGCGTTGACCCATCGCCAAAAATGTGGAACTTTTCTGCCCATTTGAGAAACCTCCATCCTCGTTATGCCCCCCTTTAAAAATAATGAAATTGGAGGGTGCCATTGCTTAACAAAACAAGTCGTTGTACCTTAGCTACTTGATTGTATTACCATACTACTGTATCGAAGACTTTAAAAACTGAACCATTATGCTCGGTGCTAAGCATAAGCAATGGAGTAGGGAAAACAAACAAGTTAGTCACGACTGGAAAAAAGGCCGTCTCGACTTGAACCAATTGATTGGAAACTGGACCGTAAAACTCTAACTAACTAACTAACTAACTTATTATGTATTATGTATTATTGTGTGTGTGTGTGTGTATTAATATTATTATTATTATTATTATTATTAATATTATTATTATTATTATTATTATTATTATTATTATTATTATTGTGTGTTATTATTATTATTATTATTATTATTGTTGTTGTTATTATTATTATTATTATTGTTATTATTATTTGTTGTTATTATTGTTATTGTTGTTATTGTTATTATTATTATTGTTGTTGTTATTGTTGTTATTATTGTTATTGATTGTTATTATTATTGATTGTTGTTGTTGTTATTGTTATTATTGTTGTTATTGTTGTTGTTGTTATTATATTATTGTTGTTGTTATTGTTATTATTATTATTATTATTATTGTTATTATTGTTATTGTTATTATTATTATTATTATTATTATTGTGTGTGTGTATTATTGTTATTATTATTATTATTATTATTATTATGTATTATTATTATTATTATTATTATTATTATTATTATTATTATTATTATTGTGTTATTATTATTATTATTATTATTATTATTATTATTATTATTATTGTGTGTGTGTATTATTGTGACTTGTCGACTTACTTACTGTACTTGTCAGCTTGCCGTTGAATCATTGCAAATTAATCTCAAATAATAATGTGAGCTTCACGCACACTGGCAGCTGGCGATGAATAATAATAACAGTAAGATATGTGTTCATTATTCAATATTTGAAGTCTTAATTTCCAGCAATAGGTTTTGATTTCTTGTAAGTTGTAGCCATGCCGACTCTTAAATTTACCATAAGGAAGACAGAAATAATGAAGACATTCATTTTTTCTTTTCCATATTACTCCAGTATATATTCTTTTTAAATTTTCGGTCTGACCTCGACCATCCTCAGAATACAACTGACAATGAAAAGCTAGTTAAAGTACACTGTGAACTGTAGAGGTACAGTATAAGGGAGCACAAGAGTGCTGCCAAAAAAGAAAGAGGATCAGAAACGGATGAATGAACATTACACTGGTGAGCCTAGGGAGGACCATTCTATAGTCTTGTGCTTCTCTTGACAATCCTTCCAGTAGACCACTCCTCAGATCTATTCATCAAGGGATTAAGTTCAGCTATACATACCCCTTCAGCCACTTGTCTTCGCATAGGGTCCCCAGTGTGAGAATTAAGAATACAAACATCTAATTCAAAATCTTCACCATTGTGATAATTTGTTTTGTGGTTATAAAAGACAGAGTTTGTTTCATTCATATTAGAAAAATGTTCATCATATCTTTCACCTAAGCTCCTAGAGGTTTCACCAACATACATGAAATTACCCTTACAATTAGTGCATCGAATACAATATACAACTTCTCTTTTCTTACAAATACCTTTCCTTATATTACATAATTTACAAACAGGGTCTAGACAAACAACACTAGGAAAAGGATTGGATTTACTTAATGTATCTACAAGTCTTGTACCAGCCCTCTCTACAACATTCACCTTCAGTTCCATTTCTTTCACAATACTTTTACATTTCTTTAGTAATTCACTGTTAGGAGAAAAACTTAGCTGAAGCTGTGTTGTTTGTTGAAGCCACTCCTAACAGTGAATTACTAAAGAAATGTAAAAGTATTGTGAAAGAAATGGAACTGAAGGTGAATGTTGTAGAGAGGGCTGGTACAAGACTTGTAGATACATTAAGTAAATCCAATCCTTTTCCTAGTGTTGTTTGTCTAGACCCTGTTTGTAAATTATGTAATATAAGGAAAGGTATTTGTAAGAAAAGAGAAGTTGTATATTGTATTCGATGCACTAATTGTAAGGGTAATTTCATGTATGTTGGTGAAACCTCTAGGAGCTTAGGTGAAAGATATGATGAACATTTTTCTAATATGAATGAAACAAACTCTGTCTTTTATAACCACAAAACAAATTATCACAATGGTGAAGATTTTGAATTAGATGTTTGTATTCTTAATTCTCACACTGGGGACCCTATGCGAAGACAAGTGGCTGAAGGGGTATGTATAGCTGAACTTAATCTCTTGATGAATAGATCTGAGGAGTGGTCTACTGGAAGGATTGTCAAGAGAAGCACAAGACTATAGAATGGTCCTCCCTAGGCTCACCAGTGTAATGTTCATTCATCCGTTTCTGATCCTCTTTCTTTTTTGGCAGCACTCTTGTGCTCCCTTATACTGTACCTCTACAGTTCACAGTGTACTTTAACTAGCTTTTCATTGTCAGTTGTATTCTGAGGATGGTCGAGGTCAGACCGAAAATTTAAAAAGAATATATACTGGAGTAATATGGAAAAGAAAAAATGAATGTCTTCATTATTTCTGTCTTCCTTATGGTAAATTTAAGAGTCGGCATGGCTACAACTTACAAGAAATCAAAACCTATATCAGAAAGGACTCTATCTGAGGTCAACCAGATTCTTTGGAATTCAAACTTATGTGATGGATGCCATAGCCAGGCAAAAGCAGACCTCAAACGAACAATACGACTGCAGATCAACAGAGTAAAGTTAGATGCACAACTCCACTTCACAAAACAACTACTTCATGAAAAGAGAAGTACAGCTAGGATTTATAATACTATTTCCAAGTTGAAGCTAAGGAGGGAGCAGAGAGAGAAAGTGATTAGAATGATCATGGTTAATGAAAGATCTACCTTGTTCAAAAGGAGACACAAACTTGACCAGGAATTACACCACTGGCATGCCCAATCACAACCATGGATTAAAGCTGAGTTCAAGGAGAGATATGAGCAGGTCATTTCTAATGAACTCAGAACCTGTAAACGCAAGTTTGATATGCATTACAGGAAAAGACTGGAGTGGATTAGGAAGAAAGACACAGAATTCATTGAAAGATCTTCACCAAACGAGGAGGATGGCATAAAATTTGATGATCAGTGCCTTGATGACAGTTTCAACAACACATTACAGAAATACGACAATGTCGCTGTGAGTGAAGATGAGAAGAGGGTCTTAGAACTGCACCCCAAATTCCCAGTATTCAAGAAGGTCAATGCAACTGACCAGATAATCGAACTTGAAAAAACTTTTGAGAAACTTAGATGGGAAAACCACAGACAAACGATGCTGAACAACGACAGTATCAGGGAAGAGTCTGATGACAGCGATTCTAGATCAGATGAACGTAACAGGGATCCTGATACTGGCCAGTTCTATAACCCGATTACCAGAACTCTAAACCTCTCCTCTACCAGACCCACTAACCTTCCATCCAACAAATGGGTCTACCGTCCTCCTCCTCATTGCCCAGAAATTGAGGCACGAATGGTATATGCCAAGCAGCGAGTAAAAGAAGAGCTAGCAAGATACAGGGGCAAAGGACAGGAAAACATTAGCACAGAAGCTAGAAAAGGTCTCAAAAGTCTGAAAGAAAGGTCAAAGAAGGGGGAGATTGTCATTTACCCTACAGATAAATCGGTAAGCTTTCTGTAGACACTTCTAAGAACTATGCTGTGGCAATGGATGAGCACCTGATAGGTATGGAGAATAGCAATATCGAAGAATACAGAGGTGCAGAGAAGAAAATCAATGCTCTAGCCAGTATTTGGAGCCATATCTGGAATGCTAATAGTAGGGTTAGAAGCAGCTTGATCACAAGCAACAATGATGTTCCTCCTTTATATGGCCTCAGGAAAGACCATAAATCTGACAAAGAAGGCCTTGGTGGCCCTCCTTTAAGACCCATCTGTGGTGCCACCACATCCTGTAACAAAAACCTGTCATTCTTACTATCACAATGTATCCATCCACTTATATCCACTGCACCTGAAACTTGTGACAGCACTGAAGATCTCCTGTCCAGAATCAGAAAATTGAATGAGGAAAAGAAAGAAATTGTCGTTGGAAGTATGGATGTTAAAGCTCTGTACCCTTCAATTGACATCTGCATTGCCACAGATAAATGTTGTGAGTTACTTGAGAAAAGTGACATCCAGTTTGAAGGAATAGATCATCAAGAACTTGCCCTTTTCCTGAAATTAATTGAATTAGAAACAGGCAGCCCCTTGCCAGATGACTACAAAAACCATTGCCCTAGTAGAACCACCACCAGAGGAAGAAAGCCTACGATAACAGGGACTGTCTCCAGCCAAAACACCTCTAGGAGATGGAATAACTGGCAAAAAGCTGATTCAACACCACCAAACAATGAACTCCTGAAAAAAATGACAATTTTTGCCTTAAAATACACCATGAAATTTGTCATGCAAAATCACATATGTCAATTTAATGGTAAACTATTCAAACAGAAGGAGGGTGGAGCAATTGGCGTCTCCCTAGCAGGGGATATAGCCCAAGTTTATATGATTTGGTGGGACCGGGAACTGAAGAAAAAACTTGCAATTGAAGGTATGATATGCCTTCTGTACTCCCGTTACGTTGATGATATATTCTGTGTGATTGAGAAAACAAGTGAGTATGACACAGATATCAAAATCATGGATAAACTTAGTAATCTTGCAAATACTGTTGACCGTAATATACAAGTAACGTATGACTGCCCCAGCCTCAACACCGATGGGAGGATGCCAGTGTTAGATTTGAAAATTTGGGCCGAAAACAAAGTGGATGATGATGGATTCTCATATTCAATTACCCAGCATACCCATTACTCTAAGCCTATGAGCAGTAAACAGGTCATCCACAAAGATGGTGCTCTTAACATGAAGACTAAGTTACACATACTGACAAATGACCTTGTTAGAATAATGAGGAATGTGTCTCTAAGTCTTCCTGACCATGAAAGAAAAACTGCCATACAACATTTTGTTAATAAGATGCAAAATAGTGGTTATCCAAAATCTTATCGTTATGAAGTTTATTGCAGAGCAAACAAACGCTTCAATAATATAGTCAGGATGATAGAGATGGGATTGTTCCCATGTTTAGACCTAAAGCATGGGAACGAGAAAGACGTGATAGAGAAAAGGCAAGGAAAAAGTTCAACTGGTTTAAAAGAGGGAAAAACTTAGCTGAAGCTGTGTTGTTTGTTGAAGCCACTCCTAACAGTGAATTACTAAAGAAATGTAAAAGTATTATGAAAGAAATGGAACTGAAGGTGAATGTTGTAGAGAGGGCTGGTACAAGACTTGTAGATACATTAAGTAAATCCAATCCTTTTCCTAGTGTTGTTTGTCTAGACCCTGTTTGTAAATTATGTAATATAAGGAAAGGTATTTGTAAGGAAAAGAGAAGTTGTATATTGTATTCGATGCACTAATTGTAAGGGTAATTTCATGTATGTTGGTGAAACCTCTAGGAGCTTAGGTGAAAGATATGATGAACATTTTTCTAATATGAATGAAACAAACTCTGTCTTTTATAACCACAAAACAAATTATCACAATGGTGAAGATTTTGAATTAGATGTTTGTATTCTTAATTCTCACACTGGGGACCCTATGCGAAGACAAGTGGCTGAAGGGGTATGTATAGCTGAACTTAATCCCTTGATGAATAGATCTGAGGAGTGGTCTACTGGAAGGATTGTCAAGAGAAGCACAAGACTATAGAATGGTCCTCCCTAGGCTCACCAGTGTAATGTTCATTCATCCGTTTCTGATCCTCTTTCTTTTTTGGCAGCACTCTTGTGCTCCCTTATACTGTACCTCTACAGTTCACAGTGTACTTTAACTAGCTTTTCATTGTCAGTTGTATTCTGAGGATGGTCGAGGTCAGACCGAAAATTTAAAAAGAATATATACTGGAGTAATATGGAAAAGAAAAAATGAATGTCTTCATTATTTCTGTCTTCCTTATGGTAAATTTAAGAGTCGGCATGGCTACAACTTACAAGAAATCAAAACCTATATCAGAAAGGACTCTATCTGAGGTCAACCAGATTCTTTGGAATTCAAACTTAATTTCCAGCAAATTTATAGTTTTACCAGTTCTGAAAGAAGTGAGGACTTACTAAGGATTTGAACTTAAAACATGTGGAGGGTTCGTCCCCAAACCTAGCCCAACCCATCCTATCCACCGCCCCGCGATCTAGACCAAAGTGTAATTCTTCAGTAGAAAAAGATTTTGAGTTTGCCTAAAGATAATTCATAATTTCTGGGATAAAGATAAGTTAAGAGTTAGACGAACAGTCATTTCTTCTATTTGAATATGATCGTACGAGACTCTTTTTCTGAGGGGGCGTTGAAATTTTGTTCGTCACCAGATCACACCCCAGGGTATTATCTCTACCCAATGAGACACCTAAGTCTGCCCGATTCAGCACGGTTCGGACCAATGGGGGCTGAAGCCCGCCCCACCCAGCTTTCTCGTCCTGTAAGGACATGTATATGAGTCATCTTTCAGTTTGATTTTTCCCATCCCTTCCTTTTGCAAATCAGTTAAGTGTGGTACGTCCTCTCTAGGTAGGTTATGTGACTGTGTAATTTCATTTTATCAATTGCACAAATGCATTACGTTTTTGGAAATCGTAAATGCAACCTGCAGTCATAATAAATTGCTGCATTCCACGTGAACTTTCGGCGCAGACGTTTTAGGCATGGAATAGTCCCTAGTAGGGGAAGAGCGCATGTGATAAGACTCACACATAACAGTAATGTTTACGAACGTTTTATTAGGATTAAAATAACCAGTATTATATCACTACTTCATTTGCTAAGTACTTCAGTTGATGCGGATCACTATTGAATGATTACAAATCAGCGGCGACGGAACCCAGGGTCTTGGGGCCCCGGTCCTCCATGTAAAAAGTAGGGGCTAAAACATTTTCAGTCCAACCCTCCCCCTAATATTTGCAAATTGCGGCTTCAAAAGTGGCGACCACGGGGAGAGTCTTAATGAAGTGGGAGTTGAGAAATTGCAACCCTGAGATTCATATTTTAAGGAATGTGTACATGTAGCTTACGTACAAGCCAGCCAGCCACTGGGAAAAGGGCCGTCGCAGGTCGTTTTTTTATCAATTGGTTAGAAACTAATTCTTAAAACCTCATCTGACTAAATCCTCCCTAGAACACTTTCGCAGTGCAGTCTCCGGCCACCAAGGAAGGGAGGTTGTAACGTGATTTTTTTCTTGTGCGCTGATCACCAACTAATGGTGGTGGTCCGCCTTGCTGGTCTTACTGGCACTTTCCTCGCGAAACGGACTCGGTTTCTTCAGTCCCCCTTTCAGGTTTGACAGTTTGAAGAAGGGATATGCCGCACAGTATGTTATGCAGGCAAGCTGGCACTCAGCCCCCCCCCCCCCCCTCCAATAACATTTCTGTTCCTCCGGGCCTATTTGAAATATAAGACCCGGTGCCACTTATCACATAACCAATTAATTCCAGTCGTTTTAGCATCTAAACTTAATGGCAATAATGAAACTGTTTATATGCCACGTATTGAATCACAGACCTAAGTTACCTTCAAAATTTATTATGAAAACTTGAGAATCATTTATTTAACGAAAAATTCAACAACGATTATTCCGACAACACGGATTTGGGTAAATTTATCAAAGTAAAAAAACAGCGAGATGTGAAAACTTGTCGGAAGCCTAAGTCAACTAGTACAAATGATTTGCGCCCTCTATTTTGTACGGACGAGCATATGATACAATACTTTGCTAGAGTTAGGGAGTTGGCTAGCCATCTAACCAGGAGTCTATGTGGCGAGTAACAGAAAACTTTACTTTGAGTATTTGAAGTCTTTGTCAGTGAATATTTAATTTTTATCACGTACCGTAACTATAGTTTTGCTTCCGAATGATTAATTTTAAAATGGCGTTTTAGTCACGGACTTATATACATGGACAGTTCATGTAACATGTACGTCCTATCCGTAGATGGTCGCCACCGACTGGGACCAAAAAGGCGCACCAAGATGGCCGCTGTGAAGCTATTAATAATCTGATTTGACGACGACTCTGTTATATTTAAAAAAAAAAAAGCTAAACTTGAATGGGAAAGAATATCATATCCCTGCAATACGTGAAGTGATTTTGACCTTGCCTTGCCATACTTCAAAAATATTTCAACTTTCTTGCAAATTATGGGGTATACTTGAGCAAGTCCAAACTCTCACACAAAATCATAGCAGACGGCCATCTTGGTGCGTTTTTTGTCACGTGTACGGTAGCGACAATCTACCATACAGTATGCTCTGTCCATGTATAGGAAGTCCTTGGTTTTAGTTCATTGTTATACCTTTCTTTTTTATATTTATCTTGTGATCAAACAATCATCAAAATATCTTAAACGGAATTATAATAAGGGATTTATTTGGAAAGTGTTTCAAAAATAAGTCTATCGGTGGACCTGTTTATCTCTACAAGTGACATTAATACTTAATACCATCTTTTTGCCAAGGTAATTTTGAAGTTCATGACTACGTACCCTTTTTCGTGTATCAAAAATCTTGTAACCTTGGATGAAATTTGTAACTTGAAAGCACCCCTTTTCAAGTATCAAATATCTTGTTATCAAATATCTTGTTACTGTTAGAAGAAACTATCACTTTCGATATCATCTTTTTATCATGATGGGATTTCAAACTTGCAAAAGACAGATAATTTAAAAGTTTCAAATAATAGCCAAGGCATGTTTGACAGGTAGGTTGGTGCATTATTATAAAATTGCAATCTTTTCGTGTGGACTTCGGAAGATCCCCCAAAGCATTATCTTCCCAGAGTTATAATTTGTGGGGAAAATGTCCATTTAATGATATACGGTGAGCCAGACTTTTGGTTGGTGACTGAGGAAAATTTTGTTTGGAAATGCCGGTTCCATCTACCCATCCATCCATTATAGGCTTGAAAACACACGATTTTTCTTTTAACTAGAAAGCTTTTCTAGTCTCCCTATGAAGAAGAGTGAAAGATCTACCCCCCCCCCCAGTCCCCTCAACTTTGACAAGCTGTGGAAGCACAGGTGCTTTCTATTTTGACAGGATCAATATCCGCCATAAAACAAAAAAGTACTTTCCAACGTATGGAGTGATATTCTAGAATATTTCACAAGTTTACTTTCACAGTAAAAAATGCGGTAAAGCGTGATTAAAATGCTATTAAATCTTCAGTTGTATTGAACTGTTCAAATACTACTTTAAGTATGACAACAGCACTAGGATTATTGAAAAAGAATAGTGCAATTTCCAAACCCTCAAACACATAGCATCAGCAAGAAATCAATTGAGCTTTTTGTTCGAAGTAGGCTGTTAAAATAATGGCAAGTTGCAGGCTTTTGGTAGGTTTATTGCGTATCCAGTGGTAGTTTTGCTTGGAGAGATTCTGTATTCTTGGGTCTTCAGTTCGATCATTTTTTTTTTCTTTTATTGGTAGGCGAACCCACTAACATTTTGATCATTCACAAGAGCTTTGGAGTCGACTGTGTTCTCATTAGGAAGTTGTCTCTTATTTCTTGGGGACCTTCAAGTTAGTTTATTATAGCTTTTTAAAAGAAGGGTTAAAGATCACATTAAGTTTTACTACACTACGGAGGTGCTTATTCAGCATTTTAGTGAAATTTGCATTAAAATCCGATGTGCGATATTCCAAATATGAGCAAGTAAAGTTGTCACATTTTCGACAAAAATGAACCTAGTAAACACACATGACATCACATCCTCACATTAATGGAAAGTTTTTTTTATTTTCTTTAAACTTTGCAATCAACGTCATTATCAACAATCCCATATCATTAGAATGTGAATGCAATAGTGGCACGAAAACTTTACAAAATTTTCATTCCCCACACGGAGGTCCTATCACCTTTAAGTTCAAGATCAACTTAATCTGAAACACAAAGGGAAACAATGCATTCCTTCCAATGTGGAAAAGTGATTTCAGTTACTTGGAACACCAATCTAGTGACTTCATTTACTGGGTAGATTAAAACCGTTTAACTAGGTGTTTCTTGATTTGCTGTTGCCATTGTATCGATTGTATTCTTTGTTAGGGTTAGGGATCAGGGTTATTGTTAGGCAGTTAGGAAATTTCTTGTTAAACAGCGCGCATCGCCCCCATTTACTGAGGATCTCGGGAAATACTTTAATACTTGTTCGATTTGAATGGAAGTTTCACCACAACGTGAAGATTTGGTTCCTCTTTTTCATGTGAAGATGAATTTTTTGCTTAAACTTCCCCTTTAATTTTCACCTTGAACAGAGCTGCAGAACACCCAAACTTTGGCGCTGAAGCTATATCCATGCATACAGTGTCCCAGCATTTTAGAATTCCTATCGTAAAATTCTCGGAGTCTCTTTTGGGTTTTGTTCTTAGAGATATGGGGTTACTTCAAAAAAGTATGATGACAAATGAAAGTTAAGGGTACCCGATAATCCAATCGAGATTCACTGTTTCCAAGTGCGTCTTTATCTTTTAATACGTTGAAAGGAAAGACGAAATATAATTGCCTATGAAGGCGATTTATCGGATTTAACGACACATCAACACGAATGTGTTATATGAGATTTCAATTACGGATTCCGTACCGATACGGTTCTTCAAGTTCAAGTTTGGTTCCAAATACGGTGCAAGAAGTTTTTTCCCTTTAGTCGCCTCGTATCACAGGCAATGAATACCATGGGTATAATCTACCGCTCCCAGCCAACGGGGGGGGGGGGATCATGAAAAAACACTGGACAAATACAGGTGTTACTTTCCCCAGGGTGTCTCGGAGGAAGTTTTGACGAAGAGTCATTATCCCTACGTTCAAACAAACTCCCTAACGGGATGTATTTGAAAGTCCCAGGACCCAGGACCCAGTTCCGCCAAGGTAAGCACGGGAACACCTGTCGATGGCTATCCCGCAAAAGTTGGTTGACAGGTTTCGCTTCATCAGTATGTTATATATGATAAGATAATTCTACAATGACTAAAAAGAAAAGACACTACGCCTTGAAAAGGCAGGTAATTCAACACAATATTTCGAACTAAAGGATCTTCGTATTTCGCGAAGATCCAATACAATGAAATTCATATTTTCTCAGGTTCTGAGCATGTCACTGGGTTATGCTCGTTTTTGCTTCTTTTAGCAAAGAAACTAGTAAGCTTGACATCCCTGTGAAAAATGGAACCTTCCACACTCCTGTTGTCGACGTAAACTTTGTTGGCTGTAACATTTTCATTTACATGTGAGTGTGTGGTATCGAAGCAATTAAGTCACCGTAGTTGTTGTTCCAATAGTAAAATGTGTAGCTTCGAAGCTTTAATCGTGGTTCTGGCCATTGTTATCGGACGTGTAGAGTGCTACGCTGATTGTCCCACCTTCTGGACAAATAGGGGAGACTTTTGCTATCGGTAAAGTATATTATTACTAATTAAAATTGATCATTTTTATCATTTCTTGTTTTGTATGGTTCTGTTTGGAACATGGCTAGGGAATAACGTTATACCTTTGGGAGAGAACTATGGGGTCCACAACGTTTCCCGGGGGGGGGGGCAGGCAACCGAGTAAAAATGTATCAAGGCAACGGCAAACTTACACGGGCGTGGGAGGATACAGAAGCGGATTTTCCCCCTTGGTTAAGAAAACCTGTCCAGCTCCGCTATTTTTCCCTATTTCGTATCGTTTCGTGATGTTTACCACCCACACGTAGATTATTTAGCATCAATGCTACTGACGAATATAACTACAGCCTCGTAATCAGATGCTGTCATGTTACGAAAATTTTTAGATTGAGCACCTTAGTGGTATAAGTCATGCATAATTAAAGTGTTTTATAGGCTGGCTCAGATTAAAAACCGATTTTTGGTATTTTTTTCAATTTAACTTATACGTTGTTGATTTTTCATTTTATTTTATGTTCATTTTCTTATTGTTTGTGAAGGTGTCTTTGTTTTACAAATTATTTTTTTGTTTGCCTTTGAGAATTTGCATATCGTATGAATTCTGGCACATTTGATTGTTTATCCGAGAAATGAGTTTGCTGGGAGGAACAATTACTGAATAACTGTTGACACCTCTAAAGGACTAATAAACATTTCACTAAATTTTAACACGGAAACGGCTTTCGCGTGGGGAGTGGACGCATGCCCCGACACCGTAGCTACGCCACTGCATGGCAGAAATCGCAAGTAAATTACACTCCGTATTAGCCACGCTTTAGGCAACTAAAATCGGATCCCCTGTACCAAATGGCATCTTTAATACCGTACACCACTCCCCGCGAATTGCGACACAGTGATTTTATGTTTCAAGAAAGGCTTTTTCTTCAAGTGGTTGATCTGCAGTTTTCATTTGGATTTAATATTAACATTTTACAATCGTTTTCTGTAATCTCAAATTTGGTATCAAGAGCGTCGAACTTGGATAAGAGGATCTAAGGAAGAGGTAGATGGATGAACTGTGTAACAAATTGAATAAGGAAGGTTACAGACGACTCCGATATGACACGGGCTTTGGGCAAAGGTGGCCAACAATACTTTTGCGGCTATTTGAGGATTTTCAATACACAGGCCTACGTGCATTTATTACTTTTGTCAAGTTCCCACATAGCTTTAAAATTTGTAAGGGAACTTGAGCTAAAAATAATAAATTTTACTTTAAATTTTTAAATAATAGCAAGAGCCAGGGGCGGCGAAATGGAAAAAATATCTGGGGCTGAGTGCCCAATACTAAGCGGAGCGCCATCACCACTTGGCGGGGAATGCACAGGACAAATTTTGATTTTGCAAACTCCAAGTGGCCAGAAATGTTACTGTTCCGACTGTGCTATTGTTCTAAGATGCATGTAACGAGCCTTAAAGTGAGGATCTCATGTTTGCCATTTCTCATCAGCACCCACTTAAAGTTCTCTCAGCGGTCGTCACTTCTTAAAGCCGCACTTTGCGAATACCCTCGGTTCCATCGACACTGACAAGAGTGTATTATTATATTAAAGCACAAAATGGATCCCGTTGCACTATAAGTTAGAGACACATTTCGATAAAATTTATTCAGAAGCTGATTTTTGATTTTGCTAGATTCATATAGGCTTTTGCGTTAGAATATAGTATGACCTTCTCGTACAACTCGCTTTACCTGCCCTTGTTTTCCTAATAAAAACATAGCAAGGTTCATGAAATTACAAATTATACCGCAATTTCCAATAATCCTACTTCTGGGAAAAAGTCCGTACCTCGGCAATAGACCCATTCACGTACTGAAATAAAATATTGTGCAATGGAGCCTTGGTATGCGTCGTTTTTGTCAATGATATACTATGAACAAAAAAGAGGAGAATTGGAACAATGAAATACAGTAGTATTTTCAAACTTTGTAACGTGTGTCTTGGTTCTATTTTAGACTTCTGGACAAACAACCACTATATCCCTGAAAAATATGATAGGCCATGACTTCATATTTATTTATGCCTCTAATTCAAAATAGTGTAACTGAAGGAATACGTCCAATCTCCCTCCGTCCTAGGTTATCTACAAAGCTCTGAAAAGGTTTGAATGATATTCCTCCTTCCTCCTCTGGTTAAGGACAATTGTGAATATGCATTGTGATTCCAATGTCTTTTTCTTTTTAATTAGGACATGATAAGTCACGGCACTTATTTCAGCCATTGTTTTTATCTAAACATGTTGGAAAATAAAGGTTTGTGTTCATATGATCTCAACTTGTCTGTTGGCAATTTTGCCTTTTAACCGCTGGTGACCGTATAGTGACTTGTGGCTTCCCCGAATGAGCAAGGTATTCCTCTCGTTATACCTGAGTTTGAGATGCGTGTTGATATTTTCAGTGTTTGACCCCGGTGACCCAAGATGATCTTTCACGCCCATCAAGCACGATTACGGATCTAATTCTCACCACAAATACTTTGCAATATCGTGTTCACAATGTCTTCAAAGTTTGACCCCGATGACCTCAGATAAACAAAAGACATCATCTTCTCAGCATAATTAATCCACATTCCAACCATTCTAACCTATCCAAGTTTCCTCCGCTGAGAAATCGCGTTTACACGGTGTCCGTTGAAGAGCTTAGCCACGAAGACCGCAGATGACCTTTGACCTCACCAAAACAATAGATTCCATTCCTTTACTTAATATCGGGCAGTTAATGAATTTGGCTGACACTTTCTTTCGAGTAACTATCAACGAGTAAAGCGCCGCAAACACAACAATACTCACACTCACACTCACACACACAAGTAGGCCTACACCATAATGAATGAAGACGTTCACTGGTCATCGAAACCAAACTGCAAACCAAAAGTTTATTATCGTGTTAAAGTTACTTTATTTGTTTTCCTTTCAAAGGTATTTCTCATTAGAAAAAACATGGGTAGCCGCCGAAGCCTTCTGCGCCTCTATTGGGGCACCGAATGGGCAAGGTATTGCTCATTTGGCGTCTATTCACTCAGCAGCTGAGCAACAAGATCTCTATGAATACTGGAAAACTCACCGAGACGAGATTCCGTCTGATGTAAGTTGACACATGAAGCCCCCCCCCCCACACTCACACACACTGGTTGAATGTAACTCATAATAATGACAAAGGAGAAGTGTATACAAAACTATATGAACACGAAATACTTTTTAAAAACAGACAAGAGATTGAATGGACGGACGAGCAGTAGAGTATGTAACGCATTTTTCAGGGAACAAGAAACTTTTTCGGAGGGAGATGTGCATGAACCCCTAGTAGAGGGAAATACCTGTCCCCTGTATCTCGAATAGGTCGTCCATCTACAGGTTCATGAATATCAACATATTTGACTCCGAGATTTATGAACTTCACTCCCACTTGTCAAATGCCATCATCTCAAGTAGGCCTACAACCACATTCAGGCGCGTGGCAGGAATTTTTCAAGGAGGGAAAGAACCATGTAAACAGACTATATTAGCGTAGCGACACTATAATCGGCGCTCAGCGCATACTTAGAAAATTTTCGCAGCAAATGCCTCCAAGATCGCTGGAAATGGCACTTCCTGGTCAAAATCAAAACATGCTTGACAACATCTAAAATTGTTCTGCCCGCCTTTCTTTATAACCAATACTGGTGGATGGGATTTTCTCCCATCTGGGTGATGAGTAACGCATTCAAAGCAGGGAGCTGTTCAAATCCACCACTTAAACATAACTAACATAATTAGGTTATACTTGCCCGCTTGACGGACGTGTACCGTATTTATCAGTCGGCAAGCTTGTGGGCTGTGTCGTTGTTGCCCTGTGAGATTGCTGAAACATTCCACGTTACAAGCTCGTTTGACGACGTCACGTTACTCACCTGAAAACTACCCCTTCCCCCAGCCCCGGGTAGATGCGCACTGTTTAACAACGTGTTTCTTGATTGGCTGTTGCCATTGTATTGTATAGATCGTATTCTTTGTTAGAGTTAGGGATTAAGTTAGGGATTAGAGCTACGTTAGCCTTGCTAAACAGTGGGCATCGCATAGCTGCACTCGTAGTTGGAGTATGTGATGTAAAAGAGAGGTAGGGCAACATATTCGACACAAGCCAAGTAGTAATACCAAGTATATCAGACCAGTTAACAAGACAAGATAGTTAAAGGGGAAGTCAAAGCAAAAGTTTTATTTTCATGCGTAAAGAGGAATCAAATCTACACAGTATGGTGAAACATCCATTCAAATAGGACACGTACGGTACTTCTCGAGATTTCAGAAAATGAAATCACTTGATTTGTGTTTCAAAGTGAGTTCAAGGGCAGCAGAGGTTACATCACTTCCTCAAATTGACTTATAAATGATTTGTTTCCCTTCGTTCTTTCTTTAACCGTTGTGTTGGCCTTGCAGGTAATACAGACAGGACCTCCCTCTTGCTCATGCCACTTATGCAATCATATTCTGATGACATGGAATTGTTGAGAAATAGGTTTAAAGATATGTGAGGATAGGGTGTCAAACGTCTCGCTTAAAGTTCACTTTTGTTGAAAACTTGCTCATATCTTGAGAACCCCACATCGAGTAAAAATGCAAATTTCACCGAAATGCTTAGAGTGAGTACCCCTCTAACCTGTCAAAACTTGACGTGACCAAATCCTTAATCTTTTCAGATGACTTAGCCTAAACCAATTCGGCCCTAATTTTAAATTTTTAAGAAACACATTTTTGTGGGAGAGTCTCACCTTGGCCCTTAGATGTTTACGTTCAAAGGTGAATATATTCATGCGAAATAAAAATTAAAGTTCGAGTAGGTTGGTTTGTGTAATTCGTTTATGCGAGTCCAGCGTCAACAGATATCGTGGACTGGTATATACCATCACATTTTCTTGCAGGTTACCTACACCAGCAACAGGGATTATCCTGGATTGTGGATTGGACTCAACGATATTGCTGTAAATAACGTTTTTAAGTACACGGACGGTTCTGTGGTCCATTACTACAACTGGTTGACGGGAGAACCCAACAACTGTTGTGGCGGTGAAGCTGCTGTACACATGTGGGATGGTCCAGGTCATAATGGTGGCTGGAATGACATTGCCCATAACAGTCCAGACTGGACTTTTCCCTTCATTTGTAAAATGCCAAAGAGTACCTGCGAATAAAGTGGGACAGAGTGACTCCAACGATATCAGCATTGAGGCACAATACAGAAACAAGTGTATCAAATCTAGAAATGTAGAAGTTATAGATATTGCGCAATAAAAGAGTAATGATAAATATTGGTGTAGGGCGTAACATTCTACTCATCTCCAGCTATTGAAACTGTTTGTTTACATGGTTTGGTTTTACAGTAATAGTACAAAAAAAAATTTGGAAATCCGGTAATGCCCCTTGGAACTGGGAATTGTAGAACATGTCCGCAAGGCATTGCCACCAGTAGTAAATGGGGACTAAAGGGACATACCTGCTCCGTATTTGAAACCGAATTTAAATTTTACTCCATAACTGGAACAGAATTTGAACTTTATCTTTTTATCTAGTATACAAAGGTGTGTACGTAGTTAAATCTCAAAAAACCTAAGTTCTTTTCCGAAGGTGGTGGTAATATGTTGTTTGGCTATTTTTTCTGTTAATATAAATATTTCGAACCAATTGTTACTTTCAATTTTCACCCATCGCACTTACATTAAAAAGGTTTCAAAGAGAATGTTATCGTGTGTTTTTTATTGGAGGGTGACCCATGTGCCTCAGTGTTATCGTACATAACGCCTATTACGTAACACTTTTGACCTTTTGCGGCAAATGCAACACATTTCGTTGTTCATGAACACAATGTGTTTAGTTGGCAGCATGCTTTATTTGGAGAACTCACAATTACCAGGGAGCCGTTATTTGGAAGGAGATTGATCTCTTGCATTGATGTTTGCATCGTCAAGGTCACAAAAGAATCTCTAACTAGCTCATGTCCCTCTCTACAGGGATGAGCTGAGATTTCTACAAAAGGGGGGGGGGGGGACTAATAAGCGGCGGACATAGCCCACCTCAGTTCCACCCCATAGTTGGCACTGAGGTAAGAAAATTCTGAAAAACTTTTGAAACACGCTTAGAGAAAAAAGTTCATGTCTGCCTCTTAGAATTTCTACAAGACTTCCAATGGATTAAGGAGTTTCATTTAAGTTGTACGAAATTAATTGCATTTACGACGATAGTCAATAGATTGTTCCAAATAAGTTTCCTGTTAAAACCAATCCCTCAATCCGTTCAATGAGTACAATGCTACCAATGAACAATGTGTGTCAGTATAGAGAGTCCGACTGACATTTTAAGTCATTAATTTTGAAATATATATGTTAAAGCGGTACATGAAGTTGGTAACTGAAATGTTTATATCAGAGTTTTAAACCAATAAGGTTTCCTCAACATACTCATGACAACTGGAAAAACTTAGGCAATCCCCATGTCCAATTAACTGTGTAATGAGTGAGAAATTAACGAGTCATGTTGGTTTCCCAACCTCCTGCAAACTTTCCACACAGAGAGTTAAAAGGTGGGGTATACAAGGTTCAGAATTCTTAACGTTTTGCAGAACTATTGTCACTTTATTAATTGCGGTGAGTTTAAGCATTGGACATGGACTACAATCGTTTAGATGCCAATAGCAATTCAATAAAGCTGAATGGTTTACGTGACTTAACAGTCGGTAAGCCACGTCTACAACCAGGAAAAAGTCAGCAGTTCTAGTAGCAACAGTCACATGTGATCGTCTGGTATTTCTCAACCAGCTACACTAGCTGGCGTGCTACACTTTTTTTGCCCGGCAAAAGTGACGGTGCTCCTGAATTTAGTGCAAGCACTCTGTGTCCTACGAGGACTACCTCGCGATCCTTACAGAATGAATCTAAACCGAGGTATAACATGCTTAAAGGCCCAGTTCTCTCACCCCAAACAGTACCAATTCTCCTAGCCTTCTTACTTAAGCCCCTCCCACAATTGTCTGTAATTCATCCCTATCGAGTCACAATGTCAGTTTATTGCTTCAGGGTGAGTATAGAACAGCTGTATATCACAATCAAAACACTTACCAATACAGTTCATGCTGTGTGATATAAGCTTTGGTTATCTGCATTGTTTGAATTAATAGTCAATCAAAAAGCTGGGAAAATGGAGAGTTATGGTACCCCCCCCCCCTCCTTCCCCCTACCAGAAGTGTAGTCTGGTGTGAGAGGATTGGCCCTTTAAGGAATACCCTAAACATGAAGTTAAAAAGAAAACACATTTTAGAGGTTGGAAAATGAGTTTTATTTGTCAAACTTTCCCATTTCCATATCTTGCTTTGTTGCCAAGATATCAAATGTTGAAATATAAATCACTTAATAAGAAAAAGTCCTTTGCATAAAAATTTGTCAAGTCCGTAATGTACAACTCATATTATTTGCATTTGTTTCCGTTTAGAATAACAATTTCATCTATTTTTACT
Organism: Holothuria scabra; assembly: GCA_037179385.1. Taxonomy (NCBI): domain Eukaryota; kingdom Metazoa; phylum Echinodermata; class Holothuroidea; order Aspidochirotida; family Holothuriidae; genus Holothuria; species Holothuria scabra. Next base: position 52,864,348 of record CM074183.1, on the reverse strand, counting down.
TCTTTTAAAGCATGTTGCACAGAGAGAGCTTGAATGAAAAACTTGGCCTAAATGTACAAAATAAAACACGTTTTTTGGGTAACATAAATATGTTAATTTCAAAAAAGTATAAAAAAAAAACAGGGAATCTTAATTGTAAAGGGAATCATATATTCTTGCACAACGAACTAGAAGCTGTAACCAGAATCCAAAAGAAAATTGAGAGTTTTAAACTCAGTCATAAAGAATTGTGACGGTTATTCCAACGAAAGACAAGAGTTACACAGGTCAAACATTGCAACCAAATTTTCTTTACATTTACTCAGTTTTAATAAGTCTGTAACTCCACCTCATGTGAATTTTATTTTTTAAAACCTTGAAAAGATCAAAATGAAAACATCATAAAAGACGTGTTTATATATCAACCACATAAAAGAACATCTTTATTTTAAATTCCATTTCAAATAGTGCATTACATTGTACAGAACTGAGACTTACTCACATGTGCAGTGCTGGAGGTCTATCAACAAGACCTTTTTGTATTGTTATACATGCTATCATTATAAGGAGCCCTAAGCAACATTACAAACTGATGCCTTGAAATTTTATGTAAATTGACCAACAATGAAGCTATGTAATGTTGGCAAAAGTTGGACAGTTGGGAGGCTCCTTCCCAGAAAATTCATGAGGTCAGAGGGAATTGTTGGCCAGTGAAGGAAAATTTCCATTTCCTGTGATGAAATACGAAAAGAATGGTAACTTTCAATCCCCTTCTGGGAAATGAACCACGAAATCCTTGAAAGCTTTTGCTCCTTTGGTCATGGCATCACTTCAAGGATGCAACAGACTTGCATAGGGCCTCCTAATAGCTCTGTAATTATTACAAAATTGTGATATTTATAAAAGTAAATTCAGATGACAAGCAAGTAAGATGCAAAGGGCTAACAAGCATTTTGTCAGAATACTTTCTCTTGTATTAGCAATAACCATCCACTGAAAACAGGTGTGAGCAAAGTGTTCACTAAAATGTTCTGGAAAATGTTGTAAGAACAAAAAAAAAAAAAAACAGTAACAAATCTTTCAGACAACAAACATTACCTTTTTAGCAATTTTGATGTTAGATATCTCTTAGATTACCTCAACATACACAGTCCCAAAACAGGTTAAAGAGCTGTGCTCTGTATTTTGCAAAGTTACTGAAGCCACCTAGACTTTTGTGTGTTACTCCCCTTTTAATCAACATGAGATATGGAGGCACAAAACTGATGAATGCATGAGATCACAGCAAAATTTAAAATGTTATACCAACTACTTTTGTAGTAATACACTTCAACTTTGCCATCCTAATGATAATATGGCAAATAATTACTTTGATAAATTATACTTTCAAGCAATCCTGACCATTCTCTTAAAAAGAACAATTTTTCCATTTTGAAAAGTATTTTGTTGCCCCAAAGGAAATAGAAACTGTAACAGAATTGTCGTAGTTGGGAGGGGGGTGGAAGGTGCACAATATTCTTCTCAGTTTCTTTCATTATGGTACTTGCTATTACTTCTAATTGCACAGCTTCCTGCTTCCTCTTGATAATAAGAACCATGCCTTGTCATAACTTATTTGATTTTTATCTGATGGTCTTTCCTATTTTCTGCCAGGTATGTTTCCATAGTGTGTGACCAGGCAACAACTTATTTTCATTTATAGTGCGTGGTTAAAATCTGGGACCCAAAACCATGCAGTTGAAATCATTTTTGCTGTGCTGAATATAGAGTTATAACTTTAGATCTGTAAAAAATATCAGCTCATCACTCATTTAAAACTTTATGTTATTATTATGTTAATGAATAATTCTGATTGTTCTTGATTTTAGAGAGTGGATCCTGGTCCTGGAAAACAGCTCCTTGTTCCACCAAAATCCCAGGAACCAGGAGCCAAAAATGAGATTTCCTGCCTCTTGGTCTTAAAATAATTAATGCAAGGCTCTTTTAAAACTGTTCCCATTTAATATCAGAATGCCTACAGGTGTGTCTGCATTTTAAGCTGAGTTCACTAAGGAAGCACCACCTGTGGCCATTACAAGTTCCGATTCATTTGCAGTAAGTCCAGTATCCCCAGTCTCATTTCCACTTGAAATATTATCTTCAGTGACAACATTACTGACATTCTCCCCAGTTACAACTCCATCTGACAACACCAACACCACATCATGTGAGCTTTGCTGGGTACCATCATACTGTACAATGTGGCTACCAGTAGAGTCTTGATTGACAACCTGACCATTGGCAACGTTATCCCCATTCCCAGGGAAATCAATGTTTACAATTTCTACTACTGTCCCTGCAGTCACTAAAGCATTTGCAATGGAACTGGACACCTGCTCTTCACTGATTGATACACCTTCATTCCCACTGCTTTCGGGTTCCTGTTGTTGAACTAATGTGATGGTCCCTTCTCCATTCACAATCTGTGCTAGATCCTCAGAGTTTAACATGACAACCGTCTCACCATTCTCGTTTACATTTCCTTGCCCTCCGTCTTGAGTCACAGATGATCCCATATCAGATGGGTGAGGTTCTGACACAGCATCCCAACTTTCTTTTAATATTGAAGAACCTTGCCTGTGGAGACCCTTTGGATAGAGCCTGGAGACACTTTTGTGAATGTCCACTTTACGAATTCGGAATCCCTTTTTCCTCACATAGCCATACACAGCCGACCCTTTCTGGATGGAAAACTCCTGGACAGCATCCCTAACTATTTCATCAATTTTCTCCTCTAAAAGATAACAATAGCAAAATACAAACATATGAATAATTCCATATTACTACCTATATGTTAATTATTCAATGAAACTCATGCAGACTGAGAGTTTACTTGATAAAAATATATAATCTTTTTTACATAAACATGTTGTATCAAAAACCTGGAGTCACTGACACAGACCATTATTTCATGTAAAAATATGGCTCATATTGGAATGTTTTACATTGGTAGGTCTTTAAGCTAATTCCTGCTTCTGGTAATGACATAATGGATTGTTGCTCTAGATTGCTTTAGGGGTTGTAGACTTATCTTACTGATGGTGGCAGGCAGGCGAGCACAACAATGGGTCTATTCAGAGTGTGTATCAAGTGTGTGGCTGGCTCTCCTCTTCACAGCCACAGCATATGCAAAAGGGGAGTGGCTTAAGACTACACTTCAGTGACTCTGTGGACAGTAAAGGCTCATCTTTCAGCAATGGTTGTCATGTCCTTTTGTTATGGTAACAAAAGGAGCTGCTCAGAAAACCTTCAATGGATTATTGACTAACTTTGCCTTATTTGGGATGCAGTTTCAGTCAGTGTAGCTCTTTCACTGAATTCAATGATGCATGGAGAGCTACTTCCTTTCATACCAGTCTGCCACTCAAAGCAGTTACTAAGGAAAGCTTTTGTTAGTGAAAACTCACAGCTCTCCTGCTAGCTTATTAAGCTGTGTGTGGACTGGGCTGTGTTCACTGAAGAGTGCACAAGCTGAACAATGGCTTGGAGTTTTGCATGTCAGGAAACCCAGGGAAGAATTGGAGACAGTCCCTTACATGAATCCGGACAGCAAGTGATGGTCTGATTTCAGTCGGCCATAATTGGGGTCCATCACCTTTTAATCTTTCAATTTCTTTGCTTACCTGAATCATGGATATGGTTGTACCCTAATTTGTATCTTCAATTCTTCAATTTCACTGAAAATGAGGGTTTGGAATTCACATAGACAATAAATGAAGACGATTTAAGGTTGATGGATCCCACTAATGGCCGCCTACGGTCACTAAACACAAGAGCTAATCGGATTCGTCTATACACTTCATGTATTTGCCTCAACAAGTGGGGCTGAGGGTGACACAAACAGGGGTGGGGGTACAGAAACATTAAGGTGCCATCAAATTACAAACTTCGTCACAATATTATCTCAACATTTTGCAACAAAATGATAAAATGTTCACTTATCATACTAGCATTTTGCAGGAAATTGATGAGTTACCTACTCTACTTGACAAATCTCAACAATGTAACAACTTGTAAAATCTGATGACTTATTCGCTTATTACAAAGGACTAATTCAACATTTTGAAAAAAAATGAGTTGCTTTTTTATCGGATCTCAACCAATCAGCATTATTCAGAAAAATGACCAATTAGTTACACACAAACCAGACGTCATCAATTTAAAAGATCCAAGTTGCTTTCAACAAAATGACAGCTAATTACTGACTCAACTATGCCGAACAATGGACTCCAGCTTCACGAAAATAAAGGGTGAGTATGATCAATATGTCCAATCTGCTCACATTAAAACCCAGTGTTGGATCACATACAGGTTGGGAACAAACTTCAGTCCACTCTTCATTGACCTATAAAAGTTTTACTAGCCTATTGAAAATCAAGTAATTTTTAGGCTAGTGCAATGTCCATTGGCTTCAAAATCCCAACATACTGCATAGCTCTCTGACAATCTCTTTGGAATGCAAAGATGACAAAAACTTACCAGATATTTTTTCAAATCTAGTGGACATTGTGAGTTTGTGCACCTTGAGGAGCTTTCTCACATTTCTGATGGTCGTGCCAAATTTCTCTGCTATTCTTGATGAGGAAAAACCATCCTCTACACACTTCTCAAGATCCTCTTTTGAAATGTTAACTTTTGAATCCCCTGACTGTGATAACCAGGCTCTTTCTGTTTTTTGGTTGGTAGACATGACCATACTGTAAATATAACAGAAAAATAATAAGGAAGGTTACACCAATTCACAAACAATTTTTTAAATGACAGGGAGCTCAGCTCATTAATTGCAATTTTAAAAATTTGTAAACAGACAATTTAACTTTGACAGAGAAAAAACTTTGAAACACAACTGAAAATCCTGCACCAAAACACATCAAACATTATCATGTACGATGTATGGCAAAAAGTTGGGTCACTAAAAGTACAGTACATGTTCCCTAATTGTGGATTAACTGAAAACTCTTTTTGGTTTCCCAAAAGAGAAATCCTTTGGACTCATGCAGACTACACTTTTGCAAAACGTGTAGGATCGTGCATTTTAGTGTTGGCTAAAGCTATGGTTTGTAAGCTCAGCGATTGAGAATTATTTCTTTGTTTTGTTTTGTTTTCAGTAGAATAGTACCAAGCCAAAGCTTTTCTTCATTTTGGATGATTGAGGTTGTTGCTGCTAGGGTAGACCATTTTTAAGAGGGACATCTGTGTGAATGGTATTGCTGGACACTTAATTCACCAAATATATATTGCAATGTTTGTATGTTTGTTTCTTTTTGAAAAAATACTGTGACTTTCATCGGGTATATTTGTAATTTCTGATTGCATATTAATATCAAATTTCGTCTAGAAAATATGTCCATATGAGGCCGTCAGAAATATGTGTACCTTCTGTTAAATGTAGCAATGTTGAAGAAGCTGCGTTTTACTAAGTGGTTGTACATTACTTGATAGCAGGGCATGGTCAAATATTGTCATGTTTTTAAAAAGTGACTGACATTTATACATCACTACTTTGTCAATATTTTTGCTTAGAATTATAATTTTACTACTCGTTATGCATGGTAAAAGGTACTTGGATGCTCTCGCAAAGAATTGTGAGGTTTTTTTTAGTTCAAGATACAGCTTTACTCCCTATTTTGTAAGTGGAAGGCATTGTACCGTCTGAAAGGTCACACGTCCGGCTGGCTTTTCGACCGCAGTTACTTAATAGCATGCACAATACATGCATTCGGGTCAGTTAGTGATTGTGACCTTATATCAACAGAGAGCACAGTAAAGTATTACCGTGTTTCTTGCATGGAGGCTAACATTTATTTTGATTTATACATCAATACTTCCACAAAATATTGTTTTAAATCATTTTTAAAGATTTGTCTCCCATTTGCAAACTTCAAAAATACCTTTGGTACAAATTGTTAGGAACTTTTTAGCCAAGATACACTCTTCACCCCCTATGATTTAAGTAGAAGGCACCTGGACCTCCTAAAAGGTCACTTATCCGGTCGACCTTTCTATTCTTTATCGCAGTGACAACACATGCGTAACTTTCGCTGAATCATTCCGTCGCGTCACTGAAACCGGATCGTAGTAGTGTATAGGTTATTACTGAGTATTTTCACAGCCTGAAATTAGACCCAATTACACCTTTGCAATTAGACTACTGAAGGTTGTTTTGGACTGCCCACGTCTAAAGAAATATTTCTCCCTTCTTTCGGGAAACTTTTCATTGTTAGGTTTTGATTTAGTTTTGTCAGCCATGGATAGTTTAAATTCATTGATTGCCTTATTAACCAGCAACCTGTGAGTCTAATATTAATTTTCTAATGTAAAGAGAGATACTTTCTATTCGCACATGGAATCCAGTGTCCAAGTGTACAACTCAGTGCCATTGACTATAACAAGAATTCATCACTTAGTGAAAGATTCAATGGATCTTTTTTATCGTTCGTCTTGCACCTGATTCTGCAAAAAAAAGAAAGGGCAAATGAATTACAGGACAATTGACCCCATTTGGCAACAGGCTAACTCATATTGCAAAAACAGTTTTGTCCATGGCCAATTTAACTATAGCCACCCTTACTTTCCCTGAAGTTTTAAATTTATGTCCAAGCTGATATTTTAAACTATTTGATCTTTCTTTTTTAAAACAGCACTCTACTGCTTGAAAGGTATCTTGAAGCTATGCACCCACACAAAATAAAGTGTGTGAAGACCCCCACTCCTCCCCAGTAAACACACATCCCCCCCCACGGCAGGGCTGAAATTTAGCACTCATTCGATCATCCACAATGGGTCAAATTTGCATCAGACAACCACATTTTTTTTTTAGGTTTTCTGATGGTCGGGTTTCTTAACAATAGACCTATTTCCAAATAGCAATTACAAAGGACTGTGGGAGAGAGTTTTGGTGTTTGCCATTTTTGTCAATGGCATTTTACTGTGGTGAAAATTGACGTACACCCAAAACTCTATCCCACAATTCATTGTAATTGCTATTTGGAAATAGGTCTATGTGGTGTCTTTGTATATACAAAATGAATTATACAACGTCATTTAAAAGCAATGCTGATAAGTAGCAATCAATCAGAGGTTTAATTCACAAATATCGAAAAAAGCAAGAGCTAATTTAATGTGAGAGTTATGTTTGCAATTGTATGCAAATTTATGTAAAAGAATGCATATTTTGATGTTTCCATTGCTATCTACATGGATATGGTCTCTTTACTTGAACTGTCAAAGCTAAATTCTGACACACTTGGAACTGGCTAACCAGAGTTTGAGAAGGAAAACAAGTTTTGATTGGTTATCTTTTGGACCACCTTGTTAAAATTTCTTCAATTTTTTCACTTGGTGGACATGGAGTGGCCGCCAGCTGACTGAGACAGACTGCAATGTACAGTACATTGCAATGCTAACTGAACTGCACAATATCTACACACAATGTGGTGGAGGTGAACATTGCAACAGACTGTGTGACATAATATTATGTGCAGGCTGAAAGGAAAACTTGTTCAGGCAAGCGGTGCATTTGAATGATTTATGTTGATGATGCATGTACTTTGTGAACTACTGTACTATTCCAAGAGATTTCACAAGATTTTAGCAAAACTGATTGGGGCTTGAACAGCCGAAGCTTGTGTATCTTTCTGATGAAGAGGACTTTTCCCAAGCCTCCAGGGGTATTTTTGTGCATCTGAGACCTGGGAAACCAGGTAAGGGAAAATCCTGCCCTTGGCAATTTTTTTAAGCTTGATGCAATGATGTCTGTGGGAAAAAAATGAAAAAGTGGGTTTAATTTTTTCCCACATTTGATGCTTGTACAGTTCCACAAAACTTAAATTTCCAACAAGTCAAATCTTCTCATACTGAATGTATTGCCCCCATGTATAATTTCTTACAAGAAACAATGATCCACCTCAGGTTTTGCCAAGTTGAATCCTATACTTCTTCTACACAAGTAGCTGTGTTCAGAATGACAAGTATCTGTGAAATTATGTGAGAGGAAATTTTCTAAAAAAGGGAACTGTGACCAGGGAATTTTTTCAGGGAGTAACAATACAGGGGGAAATCCATTTCAGTTCTCATGTCAAACCCTTGTTTTCAAGAATGACACCAGGTCTCGATTTTCAGGAAAGTTTATGGTTGTCCTTCGGGCAACCCGGACAATCAGACAACCATGAAAATTGAGCCCTGGACACACATTTTTGACCCATAGCAATCTTGAAATGGAAATATAAAATATAATGCATCATACTTGTAGAGCATCTGCCGGTATGAATACTCCTTGCCATACTCTGACTCAGACAGCAAAGGAGCATCCATTCTTAATTCTTGTTGATGGTTCATCACAGGTCCAATGTTTTCATCACTCCTTTCTTCAGAGGCTTCACTAAATGTATCAGTCTTGTTTTCAACTTCCTGTGCAGCCTTCATCAACCCTTCCTGGGTTTCATCTCTCTGTCCATCATTTGAAATGGATCCATTCTCCCCCTCCACACTTGCTGTCCCATTCCCAGTTTCATTTTGATTCTGTTTAGCCATATCACACTTAATTTCATCCACATAAGGCTTTTTGTGTGTAGTTACAATGGATTTCAACAGCCGTACAGATTCTTCAACATTCAATCCATTTAGACCATTCCTTGGTGGTCGACTGAGGAATGATTCTGTCGAGGTCATGTTAATTCCATCTGCAGGAAGAATTTGGTCCAAACGTTTGAGTGACCCTCTGTTCCATCTCATTTTGAGATTGTTTAATTTTCTGAGTTCAATTCCAACAGGATCAACTCTGCGCACACTATTCCTAACCTGGTTCCTGCGAAAATGTAGTCCTCTGCTCCTGAGTTCTTCCTGTATACGTACTTGTCCCCACTCAGGGTGACTTCTACACATCTCTGACACAATTTTATCAAGTTCGTCATCTATGTAGGAAAAACAAAAGTCACCAAATGTTTAACATGATAATGAAAACCTCAATAACACACATTCCTTTTTTCCACTTTATGAAAATGCGTTAATTTCACTCAAGGACTTATATACATGGACATAGCATGTAACATATACGTCCTATCCATAAATAGTCGCCACCAACTGGGACAAAAAAAGGCGCACCAAGATGGCTGCCGTTAAGCTATAAATCGCCTGATTTGACGACTCTGTAATATTTTAAACATAAGTGAAACTTGAATGAGGAAGAACATCATATTCCTGCAATACGTGAAGTGATTTTGTCCTTAGCATGCCAAATTCTGAAAATTTTCAACTTTCTTGCAAAATATGGGAATATACTTGAGCAAGTCCAGACTTTCACACAAAACCATAGCAGACGGCCATCTTGGTGTACTTTTTCTCACACATACCGGAGAGACAATCTACAGTGCAGTATGCTCTGTCCATGTATAGGAAGTCTGTGGTTTCACTACAAACCAAACTACTAGCATTTTGGCAAGTAAACACTGTTTTTCAGTAGCATCCCAAAAATGCTTAATGCCTTCACTCTGGACCGGACTCAAGGTGCCTTATTTTCAGCAAAGCAATAAATTTTCTGAATCCAACCATTTCTTTTGGCCATGCACTTTCTTGCAGAAATTTATGCCTTCCTTTATTATATTCCTGGATCTGCTCCTGCATACAGTATCAACTCGTTTTATTTTGAAACAATTCTGTATCTGACCCCCACCTTCCTTCCTGACAAAGCAGCCATCCCAATTAATGTGCAATAACAGTTGGATGAAAAAAAAAGGAAATCTTCCCTCGCCTTCTTTTGTTGCCATCCCCAATAGCATTTTTGAATACCCTGACACCATTTGAGACTCAAAAGGGGGAGCATGGTAAAAATTTGCTCCCCCCTTTACTTTTTGGGCCCAAAAAATAAAATCATTTTAATGTTGTTTAAAGACACACATTTTGTAGGGGTGGGGTGAGGTGTCACTTAAAGAAAAGAAAGATGTATTTTAATTGTCTTAAATTGGAAGAAATTATCCCAAAGTCAAAGTAAAAATGTTGGGTAAACTTACTGTACATGGACACTGGGATACTGCATATGACTTCAAAAGATGCAAAATACAATCTGAAAATGTTTCAAAGGGGAGGAAGACAGCCTCCTTAAATCCCTCCCCTTGAGAGATAATCACTCCTCTCACGCTCATGCTTTGACCTACATATGAAATTCTCTGGTGCAGTTCATGCCTAATACTTACAGCCAAAATGGGCACAGCACTTTGGTTTACATTTAAGAACAGCATTACATTTGACCGTGTGTTTGGTCTAATGGTAAGAGCATCCGCCTCTCACACAGAAGGTCTGGGTTCGTTTCCCAGGAAGAGTCATACCAAAGACTCTAAAAAAGGGAGCTACTGCCGTTGTGCGTGATGCTCCCCATAAGCAATGGAGTAGGGAAAACAAGACAGTGAGCCACTACTCGAAAAAAAGGCTGTGGCAGACTTGACTTGAACCAATAGGTTGGAAACTGGGCTGTAAAACTGTACCTAACAAATTACATTTAAGGACCTGCACTACTTACCAGAGATGTTAGTAAATCTGTCCTTCCTTCTCATTTTATAAACATTAAGGTATCTGTTGACACTCTGTCTGCAAGCACCTAAAGCAAGAGCTATTTCTCCAACAGGAAGCCTGTTCTCAACACACAACCTCAGACTCTCTTCTGACAAATTAAGGCAAGGGCGCCCCTTCTTCCTTGGAGGTCCTGTTTGAATGGTCTTTGCCTTTGTTTTCTGACCAGGCTTTCTTCCTCGTTTCCTATTAAACATAGATGATGAGTGTAAAAAAAAGGCTTTTGTTTGCTTTCACTGATAAAACAGTAACTGTACTGAAGATTTCATTTATATGACAGGACAATAGGCTTTCATGTGAAATATAAAATAAAATCTGGGATCAAAATTTAGGAAAATCAGGATTTTTATACACAAAATAATACTGTAGTTACTGTTAACTGCATTTGCATTTTTCAATTTTGAATACCTATGGTGTCTTCATGTCCTTTAATTAAAGACTTTAAATGTAAAATGAAGTATGAAAAAGAAAGATGTGCGACAAAATGAAAGTTTCCTACTGCTGGCACAGAAGCAGGAAGTAAAGAAAGTATGAGTTAACTTGAAAGTCTATAATGCTATTGCCTATGCATATAAACGTTATTAAAGTGAAAGAGTAACATCAATACACTTTAAGAAAAACAGCCAAGAGACGAAAGATAAAAAAGAAGAGAAGAAAAGGGAAAAGAGAAGGAAAAAGGAGAAGAAAGTTGGAATCAGGTTATCAAGCTAAAATTATGACTGCATCAATATTTATACAATGGCATGCTCTACAAGATATTATGATAAAAATGAAAAACCTACCAAACACAGCCATGCTGAAAAGGCTTTAAACTACAGCTAGCAACCAGCTAGTATGGCAATATCTCAATAGGTGTCATGTATTGGGATAACCACAGACTCTTGCCTCCTCTGACTCACTCCCTTTTCCCCACATCTTTGCCTAAGACAGCCACTGTCAATCCCCATTAAAGGAAACTAATGCCTTTAAATGCACCATCATAGCAAATAGAGGAAAAAGCTTTACACCAATCAGTCTGAAATATTAAACACCAGCTGATAGCTTTATCACATCAAAACATTATGTAGCAGAGGAGTTACTGATCTAGTATAATTTGAATTTTTGGAAGTTTGGATGAACAAATTCTTGTAGAGTAACGATTGAATAACTCAGTCTTCATCTGTGAGAAATTCTTTCGTGAAAAAAGGCTACAATTCAGCCTTATTTAGAACAATCTATAATTCTGTACTGGTGAATACTGATGTTAATAATATATTTTTGGTAAAACAAACATTTACCTTTACTAAAAAATTCCCCTACAATTTCATTTATCCTAAAGAGGCAAGTTGAAAAGAGGGGTAATTGATATGATTGGAAATTGTATGGTAACCTCCTACTGCAGGCTTCCATTTTCAGAAAAATTTATGGTGGTCCTTCGGGCAACCAGTTCAGTATTTCTGGTTGTCCTCAAGAAAATTTGGTTGTCCGAAACATTTTGCACACAATAACTGTACAGTACGAAACAGTAATAATGTTTACATATAATTGGTCTTGAAGAATAAAAAGATTTGATCTTTGCAAGACAAAAACACATGAAGTCTGAAACTGTATGATGAAAAATGTTGTATAGTTGATCAGTCCGCATATACAGGCTTGCTACTTCCTCAATCAGATAAAAGTAAGACTGAATATAATTCATTGTGAGGGAAAAATGGTTGTCCATCGGACAACCAACTTCCAACTTTTGGTTGTCCATATGGAATTTTAGTTGTCCCTAACAATCGGACAACCACGAAAATCAAGCCCTGCTACTGTAAATTGACATTCACTATACATACTCTCATGCTTACTTTGGTTTTTTGGTCTCAGTCCACTCTTTGTCTGAATCACCATCCTCCCCTGCACTGTCTTCATCTGTAACATCTTCATTGATGTCTCTAACACTTGAACTGTTTGATTTATTTCTTCTCTGCCTCTTCACAGACTCTTCCTCAGAAGCTTCACAGCTGCTTGCATTTTTCTGCTTTCTGGGTCTCCCTCTTTTCCTGGGACCTATTGTAAGCGGTTCCTTACGCCTTTCTGAAATCCTCTTACACATTGTTTCTGGCTTCTCACTGTTTCTAAGTTTCCTAGGCCTTCCTGGCCCTCGCTTTTTCACAGGCTCAGCAGGTCTCTCTTCCATCTGTTTTTGAGCACAAGGTTCATTCTCTCCATCAAAATTGTCATTAATATCAACATTCTTTGATGTACTTGCATCTTCTTCATCTTCACTTACTCCTCCAGTCAGCTGACTTTGATGTGACAAATCAGTATTTTCTCCCCTACCTGTTTCATCATTTTCATAACTTTCTTCCAAATTTTCACCCTCTTGGGGAGATTTTTGCCCCCTCTTGACAGGAGTCTTTGAATCAGCTTTCCATTTCTTTATTTGGTCTTCTACAGACGATTTTTCCAAGTCAAAGCCCATAGAACTCAACAGTTCATGGATATAGTCAACTGCTTCTTCTGGGTTTTCCTGAATGACTTGAGTTACAGCATTATGCAAGTCTGTGCCAAAAATGCAAAAACATAACTGTACATTAAACATACATACTACACAGATGTTATGTGATACACTTTACCATAAGCTTGCAACAAAAGGCCTACAGCTTGGTTTTTTATGCCTTTTATAATTCTTCGTAAAATGTGTTTACTATATGATACCAAAAAAAAAAACAATCAAAAGAACTTTCTACTGACTCCTAGGCAAAGGGAGTAGACCTTCCTGTAAACTTAGTAACAGAAATAAACCTCCCCCATCCCAACCCATGGAGTAAGTGATATGAGGTATTCAATTAGTAAAATATATAGTGGGGACTCACGATGGAAACCAAGACATTCACAATTTTCTAATTTTTGTGGAAATGAAAAAGGGGAGGTTGACCCCTCTAACTCTTCTGAAAAAAGGAAATTTGCCCTTTTCTTCTGGAAAGGGGGCCTATTCCCCTCCCTCTGTTAGAAACACTGGGTCTCTGATGACATACCCCAAATCTTTCAACAGTATCATTTATTGAAAAACAGAAACTACCTTGTACATTCCAGTTCTATGAGCATTCTCAACATTTTCTTGAACTTTTTAAATACTTCAAAGTTAAAAAAAAAGATCAAGATTTCACCCTGCAAAAACAGTTATGGCATACTTTGTCACAATTTACTTTACACATGAAACAATTTAAAATTGCATTGAGAGTTTTCATTTTGGAGGGTTTATATAGCCTTTGACCACAATTGCCTTAACTGGAATGACACATTCTTTCTTTAAAAATTAAAAGAAATAATGAAAGTTACTGTTTCAGGTTTTGTTGTTGTTGTTGCCTTTACCACTGAAGGTGTTGTACAGGACTCCAACTTCCATAAATTTTGTCAGTTTTCCACAAGTGTCCTATATTTGTATAACTGTTCTAGTGTAAATGATTCCATCATGTCTATTCACAAAGAACTGAACACAACATATTGAATGCTGCACATTATACTGTACACATCAAAAACCTTCAACTTAGCCTACAGGTACCTGAAACTAGTCCGATATTGATGTACAGTTAAGTGTGCAGAAACCACAGGCATTGAATTTTTAGGCATGCAAGTGGGATATGTACACCATCACTCACCTCAAATCACTGCAAGGAGTGTGTTTTTTTACACACCTAGATGAAGATTTGGAGCTCATATAATTCTATAAAAGTTTATTAAAAAAGCAAACCTATTTAATTTTCTGAGGAGAGTAATGTGTAGTTCACTTAAAAAATCTCCCAAGGCCTGAAACAAAAATGCACACCTCCTTCATACTACAAGTGATAGGGTGATTGATGATACAAAACTGTACAAGCTTGCACTATTTAATTTGAAATTGTGAATTTAATGAGAAATTATTAATTAAGTCCCCTGATTCTAGCTACAAACATTCATACAGTACATTGTCACTGGAATATCAGGGAGGGAGTAGGGGTGGGGAGCTTGGGTGCAATTTTTTTTTTTCAGGGAGTACAAAGAGGAGGAGGATTAATCCAATTTAAAAGCTCTAGTCATTATCAAAACATTCCGTCTCAACAATAAACCCCACCAATAGCCTCATTTCCTCAAAATATTATGCCCAGGAAGAGTTATGGAAGTTGCTTCTTTTGAAATGTTGAAAGTTTGGGTGAAGAAATTATTCTTGAGTGACAAACAACTTAATTTCTATCTCTGGGAAACTTATTTCTTGAAAAGAAGGCTACCATCCTGTCTTATTTGTAAAATTTATCACTTTTTGCCAATGAAGGTTGGTTTTGAAAGGATGGAATTTCTTTGTAAAACAAATGTAATATTTCCCTTTAATATTTAGCAGACTAACTACAGTGTATGCTGTACTGCCCATGTAATATTGTGCATTGTTGTGACATATAGAACCCCTGCCAAATACACATTACAATGCCTATTCAGATAACAAGCATTCAATCCAGGTACTTTTGACATCTTTAAGGTTACTTTTTTCAGTAATATGGCATGCTAGAAATGAATAAAATTTTCTAGTAAAAAATTATGTTACTGTCTTGTTTTAAAAAAGTAACCTTCACTGTAAAGTGGTCAAAATAGTTGGGTGGACGGCATATGAATAGATGTCATAATGCAGTGACCCTTGGCATTCCATAATGACACTCATTCCCAAATTCCCACTCTCCCTATCACTGTTACTTGGTTCTAACTGGACCTGGATACTTCACCTTGTTTGGATGGAGTGCCTTCACTTTTGGGGTTAGTCTTTTCTTTTCTAGGAGTGGACTGGATTTTTGGAGGTCTTCCCCTCTTCCGCTTCTGTGGAGAAGCTGGTCTTCCTCGCCTCTTAACCAATTTTGTATTCTTTTTCACGCCAAATTTCCTAATTTTGGCAGTAATATCAGCAGGACTGACATTGAAATCCTTGGCAATATCAGCAGCTGTATATCCATCATCCAAGTACTCCTGTAAATCCTGCTTGGACAGCTGGATGTTCACAAAAATCCTTCTTTTTGGTCTACTCCTTTGGGTTGCTCTATCTAACATGTTGCCACTCCTTTCCTGTATGTGATAAGAAAATTCAATTTTTTTCAGTTATATGTATAACAACATGCTGGCATTGGTTTGTATTTGTAATGAGGAATCAACCAATATCTTCCAGAGCAGACCAGGAAAATACTTGTTACTTTCAGTAAAACATCCAGTCTGAAAAATTAAGCAAAATCGATTTGCTAATGTTTACCAGTTTCTGTGACACTGCTGTTACAATTAAATGCCTTGTGCAATGCATCATTCAAGGATGATGGACAAATGGACTGGGAATTTCAACACAATATGGCCAAATTAAATACAGTACATACTGTGTGAATGAGTGAGTGTGGACTTTTGTGATCTGACACTCTTCTGTACCCTAATCCCCATCATGTAGAGTTGCAAAGTTTATACACTGTAAGGACCCATGCTTCAATTTGGTCCTGCATTGAGCAACAACTTGTTTGTTGCAGTCTGTACTAACCCTGGAGCTTTTCACACTCCAGGCATTTTGTAATAAGCCCACTTCCTCAGAAAGTTTTATCGTAGGCATCCATACTAGAGGGAAATTTTGATTGTTGCATGATATGGAAGACAGAATAAACTGATTTCACTTTCAGTCTGGGTGCGATATTTGAGCAAAAAACATTTTCATTATGACAGATCTTAACACAGAAAATAAGAATTGTATATTTTTGTTTGAAAGTTAATTAAGGTACCGTGGTGAGTAAAATAAGGCACCAGTAATTTCATCAAAAACTGGTATTAGTAACAAACAAAATGTATTGGGTGTTTTCATTACCGGTATTACCCAGTACCAGTATTCACGTTAAAGCCAGTTTACTGCCCAACCCTGGCACAAATGTTTAATGTTCGTGATACTACTGAACACTGGCACGACTGCCCAAGTTGCCCAACATATTCATTTAACAAACAAAAACAACTGAGTTGGAGATAAAGGTTGGGGAAGATGATCTCATTAATAAAAGGAATGGATGCCTCTTCTGGGCCAAGTGCATATAATTTTGAGCCAATTTGATCAAATTTTCTATTTAGGCCTTTCAGGAGCTTCTCAACTCCAAAAGTGGATATGGTGATATCAACCATTCTACCACAATTAAGTCTGCAAAATGGAATAACATTAAACAAGGTTTTGGTTAATACACTCACAAACTAGGCATTTCATTCCCCCCAAGTGACCTGCATTTTGCAAAGGTTTGACTTGCATTTGAAAGCCCAAACCCACTAACCCACCCAGCCTTCTGAAAAACCTGCATTTCAAATCTCCCAGGTATCCTTAGAGAACCACACATATTAACAAGTAATTCAGCTTACCGGATAACTACAAATTCAGTGAATTGTAGGCTATCTCACAGCACATCCAAATGCTCGTGATGCTATACAATGCATAGGCCTAGGTTTGCTGTCGCAACGACGCTTTGGCTAACCTTTGCAGCAGGTATGGAATATATTCCTGTCACCGCGTAAAGAGTGTAATCAGGGGTGTAATAACGTTGAGCAAAACTGCATGTAATAACAAAAAGGAATACCCGATTTGCGGGTTAGAGGCGGGGCTTGTCTCAGAGTTTCCCATCTTCTTCTGCTTCTTTAACTAGAAAGCCAACAGGCTTAGTGATTCCTTGCCGTATGATATATCATAGCAAACATGGAAACAAACATGACATGCATGAAATCCCATACAATTATCCTACTTAATTGAGATATAATACTAGTAGGGTCAAACTTTTTGACCTCATGTGACCCAAAATGACCTTTTGTCCCCTTAAAAACAATAGTGATCACCTTACCAACACGTCCATCAACATGAGTAATTCAAAATTAAGCTTAGTACAGAATGAGTATGGAAGTACTACCACCATGGTATGAGATCCCTCACAGTTATCCCCCTAAAAATATTATGTCTACAAAGTTTGATCAAACTGTCACCTCAAACCTTTGATCTCCACACACAAGAGGAATTTCTCACACAGCTTTAATATTCCAGAAAACTGTCTCATTACTTGATAAAGCGGTATTTTGAAACCATTTTTATCAAAAGTTTGGTCAATGGGGACAGCTCTCCATTCTGAAGTCTCTATGTTCCGATGCCTCTATGTTTCGAAAAGTCTGCATTGAGGTTAGTGTTTAAACAAGCCCTCATCGACACACTCTCCTACAAGCATTGGATCAAATACTGTGTTCTCACATACCCCACGCTCGAGGTAACACTGTATTACCTCACGCTCGAGTAACGTGGGAACGCGGGTTAACGCGGGGTCGGTGTTTAAATTTCAATCCACCTCAAATCACAGGGTTAAGCAGTTTTAAACATCGTGTTTGTTTTAATTAAGCAAGGTCACAGGTATTTATAGCACTGATGACAGGTATTTTCTTACATTTTGCTGTAATCGGTGTGTGAAATATTTGGTCTCGTTACTATGGTAACACTATCCAATCAACGAAACACTGGGTACGTGAGAACACAGACTGGAAAACACGGGGTTAGCCAGTGGTTTTGTCTGATTGTAAACACGAGTTAACACTGGGTGTTGCGGGGTATGTGAGACTAAGCCTAAAGAGACATCTGAACAGAGATGTGTAACCTTGGCTATTACTGACGGCAATTTTTGCTTTATGGGGGAAATGCCCCACCCATTGTCTATGGTATCCTTTGCAAATTAACAAAAGCAGATATCCCTATTAATCCATAATTTAACAAGACTTTTAATTCGCCTTTTGTCTACTTATACTGTAGGTACAGCATAACATCCAGTACAAGTTTTCCTTGTTTGATACACAGTATACAACTTAATGCTTGCTCTTATTACCTGAACTACTTTTAAATGACAGCAGCAATGCAAAATTAAATCTTAATACTTTTGAAAAGTGTCATAAAGGGTAATCTTGAAGCAATGGTTCTATGCATTAAAAGCTTTATGGTACACTTTTTTTTTTTTTGGGGCGGGGGATAGTGACATGGATAAAAAATGAAATGTGAGGCGAATTCCCACTTTCGATGATGATATTTGACATAGCTATATAATCCTTCACACAGGGGTTACTTTTTTGGTGCGGTTATCCAGATATAAGCAGAGATGAGGCAAGTAGTATGCTCATACATTTTATGCTATCAAAAATTTAAAACAAATTCTAGAATGAAACTAAGTGACAAATAATCACTGTAGAGCATATTGAAACTGTAAAGCAGAAACACCAATCTAGACAGACACCAATGTTTAAAGTTTTGTTCAACAAAATTCCTTATACAAACACACTATTTGTTCAATCCCACCAGCTTCTATGTAAGGACACTAATTTCTGAAGGGTGTCAATCTACAGTATTTCTAAGATGACTTTCAGTTTAGAAACTTGATCAGTGTACATGAACTTCTCCATCTCCAGACAATGGCTAGGCAAACAACTTTAATTTGTGGTCAGATGAGACAAGATAATGTGGACAGTTATTTTATGCTGGATTTAGCAGAGGTGTGACTTTCATGGAAGTCTGACATTTTGACCACAAAAGAGTACTGAATGCCTGCAGGGAATGGCAGGAAATAGGAGTATATACAAACAATGGGCTGTCATGGTTATGTACTGAGATAAAAATAAGCTTTCTTCAGAGGGTTTATAAGAGTCAATTAACACCACTTATACAGTAAAAAGCTTAAGTCAATTGAGCTGTATGTTTGTATGAGGTAATCCTTCAGGACACTGTGGGGATAACTGGCAGTCAACTGTGAAAAATTGGGCGAGATAACTGTGACCAAATGGCAAACAATGGGTCAGTCACTATTTGATTCACTCTATTAGGCAATGACAGTTCATGTGCGCTGAAGGGTATTTGACACCAAATGATCAGTGTAAATTAGGTTCTTTTTTGTAAAACTAACTAACTGTGGTATATCTAATTAATCAGTTCCCACTTCCAATTAATGCATGCTTGCATGCACATGTCCTCATGAGGACAGTAGGCACAAGGTTTGTCAAATATTAGCACTTTTTGCCACTAAATTTAATGTTTTCTTCAGGTTTTCTTTAAGGTTATTGAAAAAGCAATGTAGGTATGTTATAAAAGAGATTCTTGTGCATCACACAGAATACTCTCTGTTCAAAGTTTATACTTATGAAGTTCCATATCAGTCACCTACTTTGTGTGCACAGAAGCATCTTCTAATATTTTCAGACTATGTCCCTAAATGACCCTTATATACAGACTGTTTAAACTCACATGTTCCACATCAGTTTCATGAAAATCTATTTACTTGTGGCTGCAAAATCAGCATACACATGAGCACTGAAGCATGTATGCCAGCCTGATGAACAGATTTTGCCTTTTAAGATTTTATATTTTGCTCTGCCCACTTTTTCATGTATTAATACTTGGAACTTAATGTAATAACAGGGCACAATTTCATGCCAGAATCAACATTCTGTACAGTAACTACCATGTGATGTGCCTTTTTGTGCACCTTAGACCTTCTTCCTATGAGTTTGCTTCAGTACTTTACAAATGCATTTTCAAAATTACCTCACTAAAGAATTTACATAGTGAAGTTAATAAACTGTTCCAAAAAAATTATATACCCTATGCCTATTACATTACACATGCCAAATTATTCTTACCCTTTCACCCTAACCGCTCATGGATATTAACTTCAACAGTTATATACTCTTTTGAGATGTAGTGTTTGCAAGGTGTAGATGTTTTGAACTCTGATGACCCCAAATGACCTTTGACATCCAATAAAAACAATAGGGGTCATCTACTCAGTATGGACAATCCACTTAGTAAATATGAGATTCCTGGCAGTTGCGTTTCTTGACATATGGTGTTTACAAGTCTTTGAGCTTTTCATGTCTGATGACCCCAAATGACCGTTGACCACCACCAAAAATAATTGTGATCATCTACTTAATATGGGCAATCCGCCTGCTAGTATGAGATCCCTCACATTTACCCTTCTTGAGATACAGTGTTTACAAGGTTTTGACCTTTTTCCCTCTGGTGACCCCAAATGACCTTTGACCTCCATCAAAAACAATAGGGACCATCTACTCAATATGGACAATCAGCAAGGTAAGTATGAGATTGCTCACATTTTTCCTTCTGGAGATATCGTGTTTACAAGCAATTTCCAAGGTATTTACATTTTGACCTCTGGTGACCCCAAATGACATTTGACCTCTACCAAAAAAAATAGGGACCATCTACTCAATGTGGACAATCTACATGCCAAGTTTGAGATCCCTGGGGGTTACCATTCTTGAGATATCGTGTTTACAAGCAAGCGTCACACACACACATACACACACACACACACACACACACACACACACATACACACACACGACATCACCATCGCATAGATTCCTTGCCTGCCTTCGGCAAGGAATCAAAAAGGTGACACATCCAAAGGACATTCACTCACCACGCATGCATAGAGAGGCTAAAAAAGACTAAGTATGCCCAACAATAAAAGTGACAGGGTCCTTATGGATAGAGGCATACATCAAACAAACGTTCTGAACTGTTTTGACAGTTCTTGATGTCCATGACTGTTTTCATGGCTAGAAGGCGAAACACCACGGGAGATGTACCAAGACATACATTTGAAATCACTTGCTGAAGGGTACAGTATAACCAGTAGTGACATCTAGTTGAGGATTGCAAAACTGTACTGTTATGGTATGGCACCAAAATTTAAGTATTAAGTATGGGAGACAGACTTCTTTTTTGATTCTCGAGTGCAATTCAGCCCATTTGCTATGGATGTCAGGATATTTAGTTTTCTAATAAATGGCATGCAACCTATCCCTTCTTTTGCTGATCAGTTTATGGATATTGTCAGAAACCCAAGGGGGAGACAATTTGGTCCTAGTTTTTTTAGAGGGAATATTTTTCTCAAGAGTTCTATTGAGAAACAGGGCTGAAAAAAATCTTTATCTCCCAGGAAGGGAGTACTGTAGCATTAATTCCCACAAAGGAAGAAACATTTACCCTAATTCTCCCTGTATTTTATGTACAGAAAAGGGATATTTCCTTCCAGATGGCCAAATTTCCCAGGATGGAGCCTCCCAGCTTCCCAACTTTTGCTGTCCATGTTGAGAAAGGACATAATTAACTGCCAATTTTCTTCCAATGAACAGCTACTCTTCCCCCAATTGAAATAACCTAAAATGAAACTAAGGGCGTTGCTCCTCATAGGTTCATAATCCCCATTAGAAAATTTCCAAATGAGGCTACAGGATTGCCTAGTGGTTGCAAAGAGACATCTAAATCTACTGAATACTGCCTCATGATTGCTAAAAAGGTCCAAGGGAGAGATCATAGTTAATTGATTTGGGAATTAGAAATTAGTAAGTCAAGGGTGTTCTCATTTCTAGTGGGAAAATTTACAAGTTGCTCTGCTGCAAAATCATTAAGGATAACCAGGAACAATCATTAAGGATATCCTTTACTACTCCTTTGCACTTTTAATTAACTGTTATGTTACAAGTTTTAAAGGCCTTTGATTCAACAAATGTACATACTTTCAGTCAGTCACCCAACAAACATAATTCCTACTCCCATAAGAGTGAATATTGTCAAAATCAAGAAAAACTGTACCATTAAAACTGCTCAAGGAAGAATACAGTATGAGCCTATTTTGAATCATGTCTGAAACCTCACTAGGAAAACATAGGGCCTAGGTGTGACGTTTGGTCTAATGTTAGAATACCTACTGTAAAAGCCAAAGGCTCTGGCTGATTTTAGACTATGATTTGGGACCTACTGTAGGCTTTAGTCAAAATTTTATTTTTGACACATTATGTTGGACTTCTGTCATTTTCTTCCAGAGCTTCTCAAGGAGAATTTGTGTTATTTGTTGGAGGCAAAGACTGACTCAAAGTACTGACCAACTCAAGAATTATAGTTAGTGCCTGTATGCCAGACTGTAAAGTTTGGCCTGCATGGGGAACGCGCTCCTGCGCAGCCAAACTGCCTTGTTTTTCCATATGCGCACTCCAGCAGTTTTTAGTGAGATCTGCGCTCATCTTATACCAATTTAAGTTGTTCCCCATGCAATTGTGCCATCACCAAATATGCAAAAAACCTCTAGCATAACATACCCTATGTATGGCATAACACAGCTGTTGCATTCTCAGGAGTATCCATATACAAACACATACTCTTTGCTGCATAATGTGTAATGCATGTGCAGAGAACGTCTGTGGTGTGATGTACAGTACATACCTACTGAAAAGGTCGCATGTATGCCCCACTTAAGTTTTTTTTTTCGTAGGATAGCTAGGGTAATCCTAGTCACTAAACGTGACCGTATAATCCGCTCCTTCTAGTCACTCCTTACTAACTAACTACTTACTAGGTAACAACATTTTAAGCCAAAACATCAAACTGAGCTCTAATTACGATGGTATGGTTCATAGAACAGATTTGAGTTCAAATAATGGTTTGGAGCATTCTTAAATACCACCTATACCTTCTGGAATGTTTAATACCAGCAAACTCATAGCAAAAGGCAAGAAAAATGTGGTGCCATCCTTCGCAGTAACATCGACATGTTGATCGTCTACTACTGTGTTGCATGATGGGAAGGACTTCTGCTCGACAAACTATTGAAGACCAATTAGTAAGCGCAGCTAGTCAATACTTGTACTTCATATAGTATAAAGCTCTCTGTACATTACGAAATTGTACAGTCACTGCGTAGGCTTCCCCATATGAGATCACATGACAAACACCGACTTCTTCGACTGGAAAATTACTCTGCACAGGCTTAACATTACTCGCAGAATTATCCAGCCAAAATTTCCCTTTTAAAGGTCTTATTTCGTTAACAGACTTGTGTGGAAGGTACTGTAAATGTGATGACACAGATCATCTGGGGAAAGTTTGGTGAGAAAAGGTATCGTTTTGGGGACGTGAGGGATGCCTACTCATGCGTGAGTAGGCAAATGAGCTGTGCTTTTGTGTATACCGGGCAAGGGCCCAGAAATGAAGTGTATAGCATAGGAACGTAATGCTGGGTCCTGTTCAAGGGCTAGGGTAAACCTAGCCCTTGAACAGGGCTGTGTGTTACGTTACATGGCCTAAGCTCATTTCACTCCACATCACAGCCCTTGCCCCGCTAACACAGGGAATCCCATCATTAGGCTTTCACAACAAAATACGTTCTAAACTGGTAAATATTACACACATCAAACTTATATTACCAGAAAATGATGTGCAAGTGACTTTCAATCGAAAAGTTACCACTAAATTGGCTTTCATGGGCAGTCTGAGGTCAAAATGCAGCAAAATGACACTTCGATTCTGGTTAGATACTCCTTCGTTTGAATGAACCCTCATACAATAAGTGTTTCTACATGAACATGAAAATAGTCAAAAATCATTCCTAGAACTTGTAACCATTTCACCAAATCGATAACTTCAACAATCATTCCACCTAAGGAATGCAAATTTCATATGAAAAAGTGTTGTTTGTTCGTATTTAAAGCTTCTAAATGTTTTTGAAATGGTTGAAACGTTGTAAAAATTTCTCCAAGTGTAAAAACTTTTTGAATAAGTGGAAACCCCTGGTATGACCTTTGACCCCGAGGTGAATATCACGAAGACGATGGATCCTACTATTCCGCGCGCTGACACCCGCTGGTACGCCCTGTCTTGAGTTCCACGCGTTGCTGCAAAATTTGTACAACAGCACGTGGAACTCAGTCGTACGACAGCGCATGCCGTTTCACGGAACTAGTGGAAAACTCAGGGATCCATTCTAACATGTGTAATGAATAGCAACATTTTGCAAACAAAAGTTAAAATATTGGCACAATGGTCCTTTGTATTTAACTTCCTAATCAGTAATGATAACATGATTAATGATAGCATTTAATGAAATTAATATCAGCGTTAACTAAATTAACATCGAGCGTGTCAGCCCACATCCGGGTACACAAGGCATAGCCAGGCGCGTTAGGGCGTGGTTTAGTAAGATCGAGGACCGATTCCTAAGTCGTTCGAAAGCTTGCAAACATGGAGCATTGAGTTAGTGTTACGTTCAATTTTTCGAGGCGAAATACACCATTATAACATCGAATCTGGGTGAACAGCTTATGCAGAAAGGTGGATGCGTTGCCAGAGGTCATCTGTGTAAAGTTTGGTGAGAAAACATAGTAATTTGTGAACGTGAGAGATGACGACCCTGGCCAAGGTCGCCTAGTGATGGGGTTCCGTGTGTTATCAGGGCAAGGGCTGTGATGTGGAGTGAAATGAGCTTAGGCCATGTAATGTAACACACAGCCCTGTTCAAGGGCTAGGGTAAACCAAGCTTTCACAGCACTACTGTGCAGTACATACCCATACATAGCCTACCTCTACATGTGGCATAAGTTTGTGGCACAGCATACATGTTTTGGTGTGCTGGGTTTTCCAGTCCACCCATGTTCTCCATTTCTTGCATATGTTCCCCTTACACAAGAAGTTTTGGATCTTGTCCCAGATCTTGCCGGTTCGTATACATTGGATTATTCCATTATATATAAGGTGTCCATTGTGTGCGCATTAAGTGTGCACACAATAGCAGTCTGCATTACGGTGGTGCGGTAACGTTGTACCATCAAAGTCAATATGCTATCAATAAGAAGATTAAACGGCATATTTCATGTAATAAACACTGGTATATTTCTGTTTCCAACAAGTGATATGCAAGAAACCTTCAAGGAGTTCATCAGATCATCGAGCAAGTGTAAAGGATGATAATTGTGTCAGACATACATAGTCTTTTACAGACAGCCGTTTTATTTCTCAACCATGTAGGTGATGGGCTGTTGCTGGTGGTTTTGTGTTACTGGTCATGCTTGGGTGTTGGTGTGCTATTGTCTATGTTATGAACACGGCACAAGCTATAAATTGAGATAAGTTAGAATTCCCGACATTGGTTATGTTCTATTTAATTTGTAAAGATTTTTAATAACCAACCAATGGTCCGTCGGCATGCGCATTTAATGGAGGAATAAATGCTGTTACAATGTTACAAACGACGCTACGCTAATCAGCCACCCGAATTACATCTTATGCAATAATCGGATTAAATGTCGGCATGTACACAAGGTGACTGCAGTGGTCATAACTAATGCACACAATGATATTGTCAATTATGATTAGTGATAAGTATCAAAATGGAACAGATTATACATCCACATGCCCGGAGGAATCAATGCGGCAATAATCAGATTAAATGTCGGCATGTACACCAGATGACTGCGGCAGTTATAACACAATGCACACAATGACATGTCAATTACGATTAGTGATAAGTATCAAAAATTGAAATGAACTTTCAGTTTGGCTTACTTCAAGATGCAAGAGTGAGTCGATTGATCAATGTATATATAAGACCTTCCCAAATCAGAGAACTTCATTGCGATCATAGCAACGAGACAAAATGGACATTGTAACACAAGTTGGAGTGCATCGATTTGAAGACATGGCCGACCATAGGGAGTTTCTGAGAGAACGTCATCTACTTAGAAGAAGTTTGCGATGTGCATGCGGGAGAGATATGAAGCTGTCGCCATTCTCATCGTCCAGCGATAAGGAACGGTTCAGATGCCATGCATGTGACACCAACAAGTCGATTCGGGCGGGCAGCTTCTTCGATGGGTCGAAACTACGACTAGACCATTGGATATGGGTCATGTTCCTGTGGGCCTCTAGAATACAGATTTGCCAAGCATCTCGTCTGACAGACTTCAGCAGGAAACGGATTGCGCAAATGTATGAGTTCATTAGGGACGTGACATCCGCGAAACTCATGCGAACGCCAATCATGCTTGGAGGCCCGGGCACCATAGTGCAGATCGACGAGAGCCTATTCGCCCACAATCTTTACAAATTAAATAGAATATAACCAATGTCGGGAATTTTAACTTCATCGCAATTTATAACTTGTGCGGTGTTGGTTATTAAAATCTTTACAAATTAAATAGAATATAACCAATGTCGGGAATTTTAACTTCATCGCAATTTATAACTTGTGCGGTGTTGGTTATTAAAATCTTTAAAAATTAAATAGAATATAACCAATGTCCGGGAATTTTAACTTCATGGGAATTTATAACTTGTGCGGTGTTCATAACATAGACCATTGGTTTGTTTATTGAAATCCTTAAAAATTAAATAGAACATCATGGCACTCTGTTGGTTGGTTATTAAAATCTTCAATATTAAATAGAATATAACCAATGTCGGGAATTTTAACTGCATCGCAATTTATAACTTGTTCATTGTTTATAACGTAGACCATTGGTTGGTTGTTAAAATTATATAAAAATATGGTTTCACGTTGCGTTTTTTACCAATAACCAATGTCGGGAATTTTAACTTCATCGCAATTTATGACTTGTGCGGTGTTGTTGGTTATTAAAATATTTAAAAATTAAATAGAACATAACCAATTACATAGAACATCATGGCACACAGTTGGTTGGTTATTAAAAATTAAATAGAATATAACCAATGTCGGGAATTTTAACTTCATCGCAATTTATAACTTGTGCGGTGTTCGTAACATAGACCATTGGTTGGTTATTAAAATATTTAAAAATTAAATAGAACATAACCAATTACATAGAACATCATGGCACACAGTTGGTTGGTTATTAAAAATTAAATAGAATATAACCAATGTTTAACTACATCTCAATTTATGATTTTTGCAGTGTTCATAACATAGACCATTGTTTGGTTATCAAAATCTTTAATTTGTTGGTAATCAAAATCTTTAATTGGTTTGTTATCAAGTCTCTATTATTAAGTTATTTCGGGACATTATTGGTCAACTTTTTTCAGCTTTTATAGCTTCCAGAAGGCCTGAAGGTCCGGAAAAAAAAAAAATGAGTCAATAGCACTCCAGCACCCCAACAGCCCATCATCTACATGGTTGAGAAATAAAACGGCTGTCTGTAAAAGACTATGTATATCTGACACAATTATCATCCTTTACACTTGCTCGATGATCTGATGAACACCTTGAAGGTTTCTTGCATATCACCGCACAGTGTTTATTGCATGAAATATGTCGAAATATGCCGTTTAATCTTCTTATTGATAGCATATTGACTTTGATGGTACAACGTTACCGCACCACAGCAATGCAGACTTCTGTTGTGTGCACACTTAATACTCACACAATGGACACCTTATATATAATGGAATAATCCAATGTATACGAACCGGCAAGATCTGGGACAAGATCCGAAGTTTTGGCCTACAGTCTGGACTGCATGTGTTACTGATAGTACTGATATGGTTGAATCCGATAAGCACTTGTGCTTCCTGACTGTAGGCAGCCATTTGTGGGGTCCATCAGCCTTAAATCGTCTTCCTTTACTATTTAGGTCAAGGAAATGCAATTTTAAATCCTCTGATAGGCTAAGCCTTAGAATTAGGAAATGACAAGACTCAAGAGGCATTTCTGTATAAAACCATCCATGATGCACATTGAAATCACACACATTGGAAGATTAAAAGATGATAGACCCCAGTTATGGCCGACTTAAACCATACTGTCACTTGCTCTGCGGATTCGTCTACAGCCTTTGATTAGTACACATTTGTGGGGAGCCAAATGGCCACTATTGCTCCCCTTTAACATTAGGCGACCTGCCGAATACGTCATTATACTGTGTTAGGATAGGATTGCTAATATTAACGTTAGTTATCTGCTAGGCTAATGACAATGTTAGGCCTTATCCTGATGTTAGAACATAGCACCCCATTCACACTTCATTATACCCAAAAAATATACAAGAATTTCCAACATGTGCATTCAGCTTTTCTTTGGTTAGGATAGGTTATGAGTATATGAAGAAGTGAACGTACCAGGCAAGTCAAAAACGACGGAGTTCTGATCGCAGGTAAAATCCGCGTACCACACCAATCCGCCAACACACTGACGTCATCAATCCTGCGCAAACAACCTTCGTTTTCACGCACTCTTCGATTTTGTGGTCATAGATTGGCTAGTTATGCAGGCTAAAAAGTTTGGCGGGCTTCCGTCCTCTATTTCGAAAGTAAAGTGCCTGTAGTATACTAGTAATACTTTTACATAAAATACTTATTTTTCGGTAAAACAAAGGCAATATAAGGGTTTATTGTGTAGGGTTTGGTGTGCGCATGGAAAATCAATCCTCTTTCTGAGAATCCTCAAGGCGGAGTTCTTGAATTGCTGGGGAAGGAGATTCCAGTCTGTGACAATACGAGGGAAGAAGCTTTTATCTGTTACAGTTCCCATCTAGTTGAGATAATAAAATATCTGTTCGAGTGGTAGTACCCGTCTCGAAGGTCTCCGCCGGATAGGTTGTGGGGGGTTGACAAGAGACAAGGCAAGGAGGTCCAGTCTAGCTTTATGCTTAATGCTTCTTTGTTGGTGTTGAAACCAGTTTTTTATTTTCCTCTTGAACGTGGTCTCATTTTCCAGTTGGGCTATGTCCGGGGGAGCTTTAAAAGACTGTGAATTTGTCCTAGTGCGACTGGAATGGGGGATAGGTATATTTAAGGGGTTTTGTTTTCAAGGTAGTGGAGAGAACATAACATTTATTTAGATTAAATTCTATTCACCAGTCATTTGACCACGTAGGGAATCAAGGTCAGATTGTAGAAAATTTGGTCGAAGGGAGATTTTATCTGCCGATAAAGAAGGGCATCGTCTGCAAAGAGCCTGATCTGCAGTAGAAAATCTGCTAGCACTTCTGCTACACTTTCATTAAACACCCAAAACATGCTTCAGATTTGTCAAAAACTCAAAATTAAGTTTTGCGTTTTGTACTTGATTTGCATCCTCGCACCTCATTAAAATCTTCGCATTTTTTTTTAATATGAATTGGCTCCCTAAAGTTAAATCATATATAGGTTACAGGATCCTTAATGGTTTAGCTCCCATGGTCCTCATCACAGGATATTCTGTCTGGAAATCACTCTTATAATCCAAGGTGTAACGGTTTTTCTGTGCCTTATACCTAGGTTTTCCAGGGACGTAGCCAGGTTTTTTTGTGA
The DNA here is from genome assembly GCA_037179385.1 of Holothuria scabra. Lineage (NCBI taxonomy): Eukaryota > Metazoa > Echinodermata > Holothuroidea > Aspidochirotida > Holothuriidae > Holothuria > Holothuria scabra. The sequence continues at coordinate 52,834,692 of CM074183.1, read as the reverse complement.
GGGGGCACAATCGATCCATCGTCCCTATTCTAGACCGCCATCCTGGGGTGTCCCCTCCCCTTTTGGAAAATTTATTGCTGCTTCCAATGCCTTAGATGCATAATAGTGCTACACTTTGCTTTTTTTTTTTTTTTGCTAGATCAATATGTGCTGAAAATGTCTTGATTTCATGCAATCTTATTTTGGAGATTGTACAAATTTTTGCATTAAAGTACCGAAAGCACTAAAGATCGACCGAGGCCATACAGTCACCTCCTGAAACCATTTTTCAATGGTCTGTGCAGTCCATTCTACACCACATATAACACTGAAATAACAACAAATATATGGAACGCCAAAACCGCCATCGCGTATGACGATGTACTTCCATTTGGTGGCGTTTTTTTACATGACGATGTTAGTTCAAATGGCCATCTATCCAGGAATGATGACGTTTTTCCGTTTTTCGACGTTACCAACTCAAACGGCATTCGATCACATGTAACGATGTATTTCCATTTGGTGGCGTTATTTTACATGACGATGTTAGTTCAAATGGCAATCTATCCAGGAATGATGACGTTTTTCAGTTTTTCGACGTAACCAACTCAAACGGCATTCGATCACATGTAACGATGTATTTCCATTTGGTGGCGTTATTTTACATGACGATGTTAGTTCAAATGGCCATCTATCCCAGGAATAATGGCGTTCTTCCGTTTTTCGATGTTACCATCTTAAACGGCGTTCGATCAAACGGCGATGTGTATCCAAGACGTGTATATAAGGCGGGTATCTAAGGCGTGTATCCAAGGGGAGTTCCTGTTCTCAAATGTACATATTCAGCAAATTAAAATCAAACCAATCACAATGGTTGTCATATAAAGAGATCTAGGCCTAGACTAGTGCCCGGTTACTCACCTGTTGTGCCCGAACTTACGTCCCGCCTTCTCAAATTTAGTTCTCTTCTTTTTCTCTCTATCGTCCTCTTACTGACGTTCAACATTTCTGCCATTTGCCGGTTTGTAAATCCCACTTGGACCATCTCTTCCACGCTGGCATTCAGTTCGCAAGCCATGATGCCGTCCGTGTAACGTTAGCGAAACTAGGACTGCTATTCCAGCTCAAATACAATCCTCTTATTTGGGATTTGACGCATTTTGGCAAGTTTTATAAAACACGTTCTGTGATTGGCTGCATCTTCTACAAAGCCATCCTTTAGGTATGAATAGTCATCATTGGTAACTCCCCTTGGATACACGCCTTGGATACACGTCTTAGATACACGTCTTGGATACACATCGCCGTTTGATCGAACGCCGTTTAAGATGGTAACATAGAAAAACGGAAGAACGCCATTTTCCTGGGATAGATGGCCATTTGAACTAACATCGTCATGTAAAATAACACCACCAAATGGAAATATGTGATCGAATGCCTTTTGAGTTGGTAACGTCGAAAAACGGGAGAACGTCATCATTCCTGGATAGATTGCCATTTGAACTAACAACGTCATGTCAAAATAACGCCACCAAGTGGAAGTACGTCGTCATATGCGATGGCGGTTTTGGCGTTCCATACTAATATGGATTAGAATGTGAATCATAACAGCATCGATTGCAAGCATTCTAGTGATGAATAACCAATAGCAAGCTACATGAAAGTGCGAAAGATGATTTATCAGAACTGAAAAAAAATCCTGTCTTTCATACTGCTTTTTGAATACAGGGATTTTACTGATCTCATCGAAAATACTGGTTCCCGTATATTTTAATTTCAATAAAACACAAAAGGATGACTCTCGCTTTGAAGATGACCTGAACGGTATCGACTTGGAATGCAAATTAGTGAGGGAAGCCAGTTTTTACAATTAGGTTGCAGCAGGTCACTAAGCTTTTTCAAAGCCACATCAGAAGATGTTTCCTGAAGATTAAGCAAGTTTTCACAGGAAATCACCAATGACTCTAAAATGAAATAGGCTCTCGAGGTATCTCCTGAATCTGTTGCTGTACAATGATCCGTATTTCTACCATTGCATACACCATGATGAATACAGGTAAATTGAATGCGTCTATGAATAGCATAGATTAGCACATGTAATGAAGAACTGGAATTAAAACAAAACAGTATCCATTTTGAATATTTCTAAAGAATGTCAGTATGTGAGTGTAAGTGTACAAATGATGATGGCCTATCACAAAACAGAAACTGATTTTCTTTCCTTCCATATGGTTTTTTAATACAAGTAATTCACAAACATCATCAAAATACTGTTTTCTGAATATTTCAAACCTCGCATGTCCCAATCAGGCTGCCAGATAGGAGCAGAGGTGCAGTGTTTTGAATTGTATCGCACTTGGAAAACTTTGGGATGAAAACCCATTTGTACAATTAGGTTGCATCAGCATACTAAGTGTTTCACAAAGTCACTACAAAATTGAACAAATAGCATGCAGTAGATTAGAACATGAGAAGACTTTAAGTAAATTCGACTGATTAGGAAATTGGAATGTGCTGAGAGTATTGCCATATAGGAGCACCTATAATCGAACACTTTCCAAAAACAAAAATCAGGCATGGACACTACATGACTGTCACTGAGCCTGGAATAATAGTTATCTCAGGGATATCGAACTGCTCCGTCATATTTCGAATATTTTGAGACATCATTAGGAGACGAGTAGAAAATTTGACGCAAATTCAATTTCGTAGGCCTACCCAGCGTTGTAGATACTAAGACAACGGAGAGCCATAGACCTCGCATCTGTCCACATTTATTCTAGTCTATTGGCAATAGTCTTTGTAAGTGACAACCAATACTTTTTGGCAGTTTGGGGATGTATTTTTTTAATTGAACGTTAGGGTTGGAAAAAACACAGGAACACTGTTTCCGAAATCTGTGACATCGTTAACATCCACGGTTTTGATTGACTCTTCGGGGAAGAGTTTTGTCAATGCATCCTTCATGAAAATAAATATTCCGACGGTTCTTCTGAGGATTCCATCCCCTAGCCGCATACTCGTATACGCACTGCGTTTAAGCAACAGGGGCTGCGTGGCCAATCGAAACCTCAGATCAGTTTCACACCTTGTTTAAATTGTGCTGTTAATCTGTTTCATATTAGTTTTCAATATCTTAAAAGGATCACACTTGTGAAGCCATGTTTTCCTGTTACAATCCCCCCATCCCCAACTCCGTCAACTTATCATACCTCCCCCTCCTCTCGTAGTTTTATTTTCTCTTGCTTTTTTCTCTCCTCTATTTCTTCAACACCATTCATCACGTCCCCAAAATTTCTGTGGGAGGGGGGCACTCTGTCCCGTCTGCCCCTCCCCCTTCCCGCTGGCTACGCCACTGAGGTTTTCCACAAATTAAGTTGGAACTTTTAAATTTACAAGTTGCAAATTGTGGAACTCTTTACCAGGTAAAATTCAAAGGTGCAGTTATCTTAGCTCTTTAAAAATTTTAATAAGAAGATATTTTATACCAAACTGAGAGAGGAATTAAGAGAGTTCCATATTTTTATACTTTTAATTATTAGGTTTCCTTGTGTAGGCATACTGTGCTGCTTATATGTTGTGCCTTTTATAAGTTTTAGGGACCACAGTGGAAACAAGTCTGCTTGTCAGACATTTCTGTGTCATCCCTGCACATGTCCATGTCTTATTTTGTTATTTTTGCTGTCCATTTTTGTCTTATCTTCTTGTATTTGTATTGCAAATTAACTCAAATCAAATCAAAGCAGATCTTCTGTCTCGAGACTTTCCTACCCTACTGCCCTAAGTCTTTCAACATTTCGGTAACACTGCTTTGGGAGGAATAGTCATTACAGACAAACCTTGTAGCCCTACGCTGAACTTGCTCAATTTTGTTAATTAAGGAAGCCGTACAAGGGTCCCAGACAGGCAGATGAAGAGAATTCAATTAAGGGATGTACAAGAGCAAGTGTGCTCCCATCTCATAATTTTATAGTTTCTTTTAATTAATTGTATGGTATTCATTAAAATTGTGCAGTATACCGTTACCTACATGTATTCATTTTGCTTTCTCATTCATCAAGTTTCATCTCTGTACAACTGGAGACATGATTGTGAAATAAAGTACCTTATGCAAAAAATAATGTAACCTGTTTGACTTTATGTCTGCGTGTTTGTTTATATTGTGATTGTGAACTGGAAAAGGGTCCTGTACTATATCTAGCTGGTGATAGATTAATCATTGCTCTATACTAAAGTCCTTATACTCAACTGGCTTAAACATTAGACGCAGCACAATTAATAAATATTATAGAGACCCATGCCATTGATGAACCAATTGTTATGCTGCCGGACGGCGGCTGGTAGACCGCTAGTGTTTGAGAACATCCTCTACTGGACCACTGTTGGACCGCCAGAGAGCCACCGGTTATTGAAACAGTTAACTGGCGGTCCTCCGGCGGGTTGCCGATGGACCGCCAACCGTGGCCGCTGTCGGTCCGCTGGCGAGCCACCAGGCATTCCTCCGGTGGTCCGCCATCATTTGCCACCGGCGGGCCGCTGATCTGGCCGACGGTGGACCCACAAAGCCCCGCCGACCATTTGCCAACTGAGAGATAGGCACACTAAGCCTTAATACTCTAAACCTAAGGACTATTAGCAGATGAGGTGATACGGTTAGTTGTGCTTCACCAGGTAAGGGTATTAGAAATATCAAATCCACGGTAAGATCTTGAGTGGCAGTCGCCTGGTACCAAAATATCATAAGCCTACCTACCCAAACTGTACTCATAAAGTTTAGGATTCCACGAACGAGTTATCCTCATCCAAACTTAAACATTTCTTGGTGTTAAATGCATTTGCTAATTATGCTGCCATCTGAAGAGGGTGTGGAGACCATTTTGGAGTTGAAGTTGGTTTGAGGTATTCTTTACTTGTCTATAAATCACACAATCATCAGCAAAAAGTCTTACTTCAGAAGAACACTTGTGAGCAGATCATTATAGCATGGAATCTAGGACCTTGCCTTGCAGGGGAACACCGGAGACTAACATCAGTACGGTCCAATCGAAGAAGTCACCACCCATGACAACCCTCTGCTTGCGGAATTTAAGAAAACTAGTGATCCAGTCAAGAGTATGACCTCTAATACCATAGTTATAGTTTACATAAGGGACGTACAGTTGTGAGGAACAGTATCAAACTGTTTAGAAAAATCCCAAATTAGGTCTATCATACTGGGATCTGGGGTCCAACGACTGCCCTATGTCGTTCAAAGTTAAGATCAACTGACATGGACATGCGATGTGTGAAACAGCTAGCTGCCTACTCGTGATAACAGAGTAATTATCAAAGTGACGCATGACACAGGAGTGAATAATGTACTCAAAGATTTTGCAGCAAATCCTTGAGAGAATTAGAAGTCAGAGCGCGATCTGGACCAAGGTTCAGCTGAATTTAACCACGCCACTCAATAGATATGTTGATGTCATAGGCATAGTTGGTAGGGTATACTAGCTTCAATTGATAGAAGACTGTCATTCTTCCGGGTAAAGAACTTCGAAATTGCTCATTTAGAATGTTTGCTTTCTGCTTGTTCTCCGAAACCAGCCTCCCATCCAGTAGCGTAGCCAGGATTGTGTAATGAGAATGAGGGGGGAGGGGTGGGGCACGACATGAGGGAAAGGTCTAAGGACAGAGAGAATAAAACCGCTTCTTAGGTGTTTTTTGCATTGCAAGGTTGAGTCATAGCTAGGGGGGCTCTAACCCACAAAACCACCCCCGTGGCTACGCCACTGCTCCTATCAGATCTCAATGAAGGGGTGCCAACGTTATCGCATTTGAGGTTCTTTTTAAAAGACTAAAACGTTTAAGCGAATCAGTAAAAACAGTTTTTACGTGATTTCTGTTAGGCTAATCTAGTAGTCTTATATGGGTTAAAGATTTAAAGTTGTGACTGAAAAGAGGATGGAGCTCTCGTTCTGTTATGGGCCCTTTGCTTTTTATTTAGTGAACCTTTGATGTTGTTTTTGATCCAGGGGGTTTGGTTTCTTTTCCTACATACGCGAAATGGATAATAGCGGTCCATGACCTCTTGTTCTTATTCAAAAGCAGAGTATATTGCATGAAAAAGAACCCCTGAGTGCGATGCTTAGTTAGGTTAGAGCTAAAATTATGGAGCTCAGTTTTGATAGCATTCACGTCAGCTTATGGGAATTATAAACTTTCCTAGGTTTTTGCTTAATGACCTTGGGTCTAGTGTTAATTGTGACCATGGGGATACCGTCATAGTCAGATATGCCATGGCAAGACTACGGTACCGTACTTTCCACTAGTTAATGCAGGGTTTGACGTTAAGAATTGGTCCATGATGTTATTGACTCCGGTTGGCTCATTGACAATTTGATCAAGGCCAAATTCATTGCATAGATCCAGCATACACCAATTAGATAAAGCGGTATACTCAGAACCAGGTCGGGCAGTCTGGTTTACCCAATCAACATCGGGTAAATCAAAATCACCAGCGAGATATAGATCTGAGCATTTTTATTCTTACTATAGCTTTACTCAGGGAAGCACGGAGCTGGTCAATGTAGTCGGTAGTATAACCAGAAGTATGAGAGCGGTAAAAGAACCCTAGTAAGATTTACAGGGCGCCCTGGATTGCTAGAGAGACCCAGACGACCTCACAGTCGGAATCAAGGTCAGGTCTGTTGGTGACAAGGAGTTTTTTCTTGGTCGAGACCAGGACGTTCCTTTAGGTTGGCCATAATATCTATCTTTTCTGAAAACAGCATATTTATTAGGAAGCAATTCATTACTGGCTACATAGCTGTTGAGATGGGTACCAATCATTATGTAAGGGTTATTTTCATCAATGCAGACATTTTAGTCAGCAACCTTATTGCGGATATCTAGGTTAAAAATTGGTAACAAGGATTTTTAAACCATTCATGGTTGCTTTAGAGTTAGATTTTGCTGAGTGTGGCACCCATACTCAGCAGAGCAGAATCCTGCTCTATGTTGGCCGGACCAGTCTGAAGTGGATCATTATTCAGCTTAATTCGTTTTACATTCGGTCTCTCTAATCTGGAGCAAATTATGACACTTGAAGCAGAAAAGTTATTTGAAGGACAAGTTTATGCAAAACCTAAATTTCCATAACTGAAAGACTGGGGAAGCAATTCTAGCTAGTGTGATGAAATTTCCATTCAAATGTACCTACCGTGTTAATGTGAGTTTGAGGGCAAGAAATACTACATCATTTCTTCAACATTGACAAGGGATGCTTTGTTTTCCTTTGTTTTTTCAGACTGTTTTGTTGACTTTGAAGTTAATTAGACATCCCTGTTGGGAATGCAAAAGTTTGCAATGTTCTCCAGTGGCGGAGCTATGGATTCCGGTAAGAGGGGGGGGGGGGATCGTCTGAAGGGACGCTTCGAAGGAATAAATACCCTGACACTTTAGCACAGAGTTGAGCACGATCGAAGCCACGGCTTTTCAGAATCTCCATTAAATTTTCCGCACTTGGCAAGTTTTCTATTTAAACATGTTTAAATTTTTTATCCATGGGCCTCCGCAGAAGAAATTCGAAGGTGGGACAAATTTCTTTTAGGGGGAAAGCTTCGCGTCATCATGAGTTGGCGCGGAGCGTAAGAAAACTTTGGCCCATAATGCCTCTCAGATAGCTGGAAATGACATTTTTATAGCCTATTTACCTCATGTAAATAGGGAAAAGACTGAGTGAACTGTGAAGAACTGTTGATGTTAATTTTTCTTCGTCTTTTTCTTTATGTTTTCTTTGTTTTTCAGGACTTTTATTTTCCAGGGGAGGGCAAGTTCCGCCCTTGCCCCTACCTGCGGACGCCCATGTTTCTTTCACGCTCTTTCACATTTTAGTATGAAGGCAGTCATTATATTTTGTGTTATTTTCAGGTCTCGATTTAAGATTTTAATGTAATAATGGGCTACTTTGTGAAGATAAAGATTAAACATGCTAGAACTAAATAGCAAGCAATCTTACAGGAGGAAAAATTTATGGAAATTAATCATCGTCCTGTGTACATTTTTGGCATCTAGAAATCAAGTACACGAAGAAACATTAATTGACGTTATTTACATCATGTGACCACTCTGGAATAGCCATTACTTACCTACATTGAAAGAAATACAAAAAACCAAGACGAAAGGTGTTTTTGGCTCTCTAGATACATAATTAATAAAATAGCCTAAACCTAGGCTTATAAGATGCATTTTTTTGGCTTTTGAGACCACGGAAGTACAGGAATAAGCATTTTCATGGGATTATCGTGCAGGGTTAGAAACAGCTATTTATCATGAGAACCGTCACTGGAAAAAAGCAAAATGGAAACTGCTCATTAAAACTCTTAAATCATTACCACTATGATAACAGTTTTTATTTTATGTTAACCTGAATGTTGAAAAATGTTTTGGAAGCTATTCTGGTATCTTTATAAACTCTTTTTATTGTCTATGTTGACAATTATCCACGACAACAAGAGCTGGGCTATTTGCGCTACAATTATTGTTGCGCCCTTTGCAACATCTTTTATTGCAGGACCGCCGGAAGCTGCAGCCCCCCCCCCCCTAATAATTTTGCCATATATAGTTTTTTTTTAATACAATGAAAACGTCAAAAAAGTGAAAGACAAAAATTAAAAGTAATGAATATCACTCTAAAATTACATCTCCTTTCAGTCATCCGTGAACCGGCGATAAACAGGACAGAAAAAAACAATTCGATGGATCAGACAGCCATAGAACTTGGCAGTAGAAATGATCCAAACATTACTTCATCACTTCACCTACGCTGCCTCAGATCGAACAATTCGTACTCGAACAACGCAGGCAACATGTATGGAAAGTCGTCTAATGTAGCAAAGCAAACTGGACCCAGAATAACAAAATGGTTCACGGCAAAAAAACAGTAAGTAATTGCATTTTAATTTTTGTATTGAGAAAATATTTAGGCCCTATGTCTGCCTAATTTATTGACATAAGAAACTCCGTCACTTATGCGCCAAATACACCACACCACCTAAATTTAGTTTATATTCTAAGCTGTAAAAATCGCATTTTAGGGCCATTTCCAGCAATCTCGGAGGCAATGTGTTCAAAAATCTCCTCCATACGCTACGTGCCAACCCATGGTGGCGTGTAGCGAATCTGTACTATACCCATCTTTTCAACATGCACAAGTCAGCCCCCAATCCAAAATTCCTTCCGACGGCACTGCTCCATCAAAGTTGAGAAGTCTCGGGATTTTTGCCTGTAACTAAAGTTGCTTCAGATTTAATAATTCATATTCATCATGATCACATGTTGAAAGTTATATAGTAAAATAATTTTGAGAATACGTATACAGGCTCATTTTCCAATGATTAGCTTTAATACATTACCCTATCATTTCATAAACTGTTACAGTGGTACATTTTATTTGGTACTTTTTTATCATTTTGCCATTTGCTCATTTTTTTTTTTTTTTTTTTTTTGAAGTGAACATTTTAATACAACGAAAGGTCAAAATAACGACTGCTTAGATGCTATTAACAAGCCCGGGAAATGTCATTTCCGGGTGTCTGAGGGGTTGCGATTTTTCAAAATTTTCTGTTCGCTCCGCGCCAACTGATGGTGGCGTTCCGCTTAGATAGTCAGCCCGAGTCAGCCCCCCAATCGAAAATACCTCCCGACGGCACTGTATTGGCCGGGAGGGTGAATTTTATCACTCGGTGTATTTTGTAAGCTTTTAATCACGCTTGCTGTGGAAGCAATTAACTTAGCACAGCGACAACATTCATACGTTTCGGCAAAACCTATCCCTATATTACAGAAGACCCTTTTCATCAGAATAAAGTGCAGATAGTACAGTTACGGGTGGCTGTTCCAGCATTTTTTTTTTATCTGGGCCTTAAAACAACGCTATTAAATTGTGTCTTTAGGCAATAATGGTGTAAGAGTAAAGTGTGTAAAAAAAACCAAAAGGCCGCCGACAGAAGATTTTGGTCCGTCGTGGGGGGGGGGGGGCGACTTCCCCTGACAATATGGCAACTCCGTCACTGATGTTCTCATGCCACTAATGCAATCACATTCTAAAAATATGGGATTTTTGAGAAGAAAATAGACTGTTAAAGGCATATTTTCATCATCCCAAACAGTTCCAATTCTCCCAACCTACTTACTTCTAGCCAATCCCACATTTATTGAAAACTCATCTTTATCCAGACACAATCCTTGTTTATTGCTTCATGGCTTGTCCCAGTGGCCATACAAGTCCATAATGTGTAATCAAGACACTCTCAGTGCCCATGCTGTGTAATTTAGCTATGATGCATTGTTTGAATGTGATGCCAATCAACTTAAGCTGTAACAATTGAGAGTTTTGGTATATGTATACTGAAACTGTAGTTTAGGGTGACGAATGATTGCCTTTAAGTTTACAGAAAAACAAAAGTCTTTCCAATAATGTGTGCGTGATATGGTGTCATATGTGCTTGCTTCAAGTTCACTTTGTGTTGAAAATGTGAAGACAACTTAACTTGCTCATATCTTGAGAACCACATATCGTATTTCAATCCAAAGGTAACAAAAATGATGCTTAGAATCAATGCCTCTTCATCTGTATGTGGGCTCAAACCCATTTTTAATAGTGCCTCAAAAGGCAAGAAGAAAAGTCCGCAATCCCTTAAATTTTACTGGTTTAAGGATCAGGGGGCTCTTTGCAACTGAAGACGGTTATGGCAGAATTCAGGCAAGCTTAACAGTTTGAAGCTATTGAAAGAATGAGAGAATTGTAAATTTTTATTGGAGGGGCCAGTTACACAGGGTCTGATCGCCGTCCTTGGACAGGGTCTAAGGCAGGAGTGGGCAACCTTTGTGATCGAACGGACCAGATTTGAGGAATGAAAAATTGATCGGGTCGCACTTAACCAACGACATGCTGTTGATTTCAAACCTTTAATTCTGAGGACTTTGAAGCAATATAAATCTTTAGTCACAAAAAATAAAATTTCAATACAGTAATGTTGTTAAGTTATGTTGATCTTGGATTAAGATGTTGTCATTTCAAGATCAACAATAGGAGTGCTTACTAGTGTTCAATGTTAGCACCTCAGTAACAAAGCCACATTTAATAGTAGCTGCTAAAGTAGGCCTTCTTAGGAATGTCAATCATAGGCACAAACAACTCCTCCAGGTTGGAGGCAGAACATTTTGCCCAAACTCCGCTGCAGTTCGGGTGCATAAAATAGACCACCAAAGTTTTGCACATCTTTCCAGAATTTGAAAAAATCCCTGAACTCGGTAGAAAATTTGAGCAATGTTTTAATTTATATTCCATCTCTGCCGGAAAAACACCTATTCCGTGCCAGATTTTTTGTCGTTTCCTACCCGAATTTTCAACCTCTAGAATTTTTTGAGTCTTCCCCTGCCCGGCCTCGTACGCCTATGATTCCACTTTGAGACTAGGCTCTCCTGCTAAGTTCAAGTAAATTCGCTGGGGGAATTCGGAATTTCACAGCCAAATTTGTGTTTTAGTTAATTGTACAGACCCATCAAAAATACAAATCATGTCGATTCATTTCACGCAAGGGCGGATATAAGGAAATTTGTTTGGGGGCAAACTCAACTTGAGACCAAGACGTCTCAAATAGTATCAGGGGATGTCTTGCAAAAATATTTTTTGGGGGGGAGGGGCATGGGAGGTGGTGACTGACTATCCGAAAGACTATTTAAGCGGAACGCCACCATCAGTTGGCTCGGAGCGTACAGAAAATTTTGAAAAATGGCGACCTCTCAGATAGCCGGGAATTGCATTTACCATGCTTGTAAGTAGAATTTAACTTTAAGCAGTCGTCATTTTGAGCTTTCCTTCGCAATAAAATCTTCATTTTAATAAAAAGAAAATCAAATTGCAGAATGATCAGAAAATTTCCAGATAAAATGTACTAGCTCCTTTACAGGACGATGTGACATTTAATCATTTTCTTTGTCGTAAAGTAAAATCTTCATTAAAAAGAATAGACCAGAACCAATTGTTTGTTTAATATGTTAAAGACGAACATGTTCTTAGCACTCTGGTGCGGTTTTCATTCATTTCTCATGTTCGGTTCTCGAGATATTAGCAACTGAAGTTGACACACTTCCTACAAAAGGTAAACTTGAACCAAGCAGGTGCCATGTCATGTATTCATATTGATGGTCAATGTTTTGTTTTGTTTTTTATTTATTTTTGATCCTGCTGTGTGATCTTGAATTGATTAGGGATGCTATCTTGCCCTTAAGACAAATTAAGTTGTTAAACTTCCATTGCTCGGTATGCACTTATGGTTACAACATATCACAGTTAATATTTATGAATATGGTGTTAAATTTTAGAGAAAAACAACTAAACATTTCCATCAATGTGAATACATGACATGACGTCTTCTTGTTGCAAGTTCACTCTTTGTAGAAAATATGTCAACTTCAATTCTAATATCTCAAGAACCAAACATGGGAAATGAGTAAAATTTCACCAGTAAGCTATGCCTAGAATATGATCCTCTTCAAAATATCAAACATAAATTTGTTCTGGACTTCTTCGTTTCAAGGAGCTGCACACCGTTGGAAATCAATTGAAATCATAACTTTTCGCATCATATTTACTCATATGACCAGTGGTCGAATGAGCCTGTAAACCTGAACCGGCCACAAAGCATGATTGGTAGCGCGCTACCAGCACCAAGAACAGTACTGATTCAGTACTGCTATTGGTGCTGGTAAGCTCTATCAACGCTTCTGGGCGGCCGGTACTGAGCTAAAATTTTTATACAATTACGAACTATATCCTTAGCAATTACGCATTAGTTTATACTATATAAATAATATATGACATTTGTATAAGAGAGAAGGCTGGGATACTTTGCCCAGATTAAGAAAAAGGCTACTTTTTATTCATGTCATATCGAATAACGTTATTTTTGGAAAATTGAAGACCATGCTTTGGAAGTGTTTTTTTTTTTTTGGGGGGGGGGCGAGTGCCCCGTGCCCCTATGGTGTCCCTATGCTTGGGGGACAATTACTCCTCTTTGAAAAATTCCGGCAGAGAAATTGGGTGTCCGTACATGCAATTTGATTAGTGCCACACATGTGCTACACCTGAAGTGACATTTGTTTACTAAATTACGTATTTTAAAGGGTTTATCTTCTCAACCCAAACTACACTTCTAGTATACGGTAACAGAAACTCTCAATTGGCTCAGCTTTTTGATTGACTGCTAATTCAAACAATGCAGAGTATCAAAGGTTGTATAACACAGAATGAACGGTACTGAGAGTGTTTTGATTATTAAAATTGAATTTTCTAAATTCACCTTGAAGCAATAATCTGAGATTGCATCTGGATGAGGATTAATTTCAGACAATTGTGGGAGGGGCTTCCGTAAGAAGGTTAGAAAAAATTGGTACTATTTGGGGTGAGCGAACTGGGCCTTTAAGGATCTACAAAAAACTGGTTTCCTCGAGAGGATTGACCAATCCCCTCCCCCTCTGCCCTCTCTGCCCTCTCTTTCTCTCACCCTCCCTCCCTCTTCCCTCCCTCTCCCTTCCCCTCCCGCTTTACTTCCCCATCCGCTCCCCTCTCCCCACCCCACACTCTAAAATCAAAACAGTGAAATTAGTCACTCTTTGATAGAGTGAAAAGTGTGAATTCGCTCCATTAGAGTAATAATTCACTCCAAAAAGAGTGAAATTCCCTTAAACGAGCGAAGTTTCACTCTTGATTGAGTTCCCACAGTGATCGCTCTTAAAAAAAGAGTGATCATTGCAGGCACTCTTGGAAGAGTGAATTTTCCCTCTTCCTCTGGTGAACTTCACTCTTTTTGGAGTGAATCTCACTCTTCTTGGAGTGAATTATCACTCTAATGGAGTGAATTTACACTCTTCACTCTATCAAAGAGTGACTAAGTTCATTCTTTTGATCTTAGAGTTCACCCTCTCCCCTGCCCCACCTCCTGCCTGTCTGCCTGCCACCCCTCCCCCTTCCACTTTTCTCGTGCCAGGCCACAGTTTATATCCTACACTGAAAGTCAGTTTTTCGACTCTTTTTTGTGGTAGAGCCTACAAAAAAGGCCAAAAGTCCCTCATCAATTGAGAAACGCCGATAAACCCTCTTTTGGCCTGGGAATATCTAGGGCTATTATGATTTGCCTTTCCATTGCACCGTGCGTTGGTTGGCAAATGCCATCATGCACGAACTTGGTAGTATATATCAGACTCAATCCATAAACTGGGGGTCCAATGGGGTTTTTCAAGTACTGACTTTGCCAATATGCAATATTTCAAAAACAGGGAATACATCAAACCAGTGACTCAGGTATTTTATTATCCTTTACCAAATTGTCTATCTTATGATATATAAACTGAATATCCAAAGTTAAGTACTTTTTAGAAAAGAGACTTCTTTGCCTTGGTGCCCCCCTCATTTTGGAGTAATGGCTGTGACGTACAAATATACAAATTTGAATAATCAGAAAAAACATACTTATACCACAGACTGAATTACTTTTCTCATGTGTCATGGTAATTAAGGGTATCACCAAAAAAAGTCAACATTTCTAAAAATATGAGCATTAGCGCTCCACGCAATTTTTCAAGTGATACTATTGAAAACAACCTGGCGGACAAAACTTTTTGGTGTTCCCCTATGTTGGTTTTTTAATGTGTAAGTATATTCCATCATTTCTACAAATCTGATCATTCTCAGGTGGCCATAGTTTTCTTGATACAAAAAATAGGTCAAACTCTTTTAGATAGTAGCTCATTTGGAAAGAAAAAATCAAAACAAAAGATTCAGTCTAGGTAAAATTATATATGGGCAGAATTTTAGTGTCCCCTTAGTGAGTTATGTTGGTAAACTTTGATGTTTCACCAATTACACAAACTAATTAATTTTTGGGTGAACAACGGTACATGAATAGAAGGTCCCAGAATATTACCAGAAAAGTTAATCCCATTGTTTGAGAATCTTGTATTCATTCCTAATGAACGTTTGATTTTTTTTTTTTGGTGTCCCCCCTTCCTGTCAGTGTTATGTCCTCCATAACAAACGAAAAATTTATGAAAATGGATCTTCGATCTTACAGTATACTGTAACTGCAAACAGTTGTTTTTGTTGTATTTGAAAGTTTCCAGCTCAACTTAACATTTAAAAATCAACCTGACACTTTGAATGTTAGGTGTTATGGGGACACCAAATCTTGGTGACCCTGTTACACGCGGCAGATATAATGGAGTTAAATCTCATGCTAATATTACGTATGTCCATGAAGGGACAATAAATAAGATTTCAAATGTTACGTCCAACAATCTTAGGGTATCAAAAAGGAAAATTTGAATCATAAATTGGTAAAAATCAGTCAATATTGTACAAAAATATGTAATTGTGTAGACATTTTGGCAACTGAAAATCTTTGAGAAAAATGAAACTGACTTTTCTAATTTTTGGAGTACTTTTTCAAACTTTTACCATGTTCTTGTCTCAATGGGTACTAAAAACACATTCAAATAGGAATTTTCAACCATTTCAGGTTTTCTTCATTCTTGATGTGGGAGAAGGTTAAAGACTGAAATT
This sequence comes from Holothuria scabra, assembly GCA_037179385.1. Taxonomy (NCBI): domain Eukaryota; kingdom Metazoa; phylum Echinodermata; class Holothuroidea; order Aspidochirotida; family Holothuriidae; genus Holothuria; species Holothuria scabra. The sequence goes on along the minus strand of CM074183.1, from coordinate 52,819,109 downwards.
TGGTGTCCCCGTTATGTTGGTCAATTTACTGACCAAGTTAATGTTTGAATGAGTCTCCTCATGGGCGTCCGCAGGTAGGGGCAAGGGGGGCACTTGCTCCCCCCCCCCGGAAAATCAAAAATTTGAAAAAACGTATAAAATCAAAGCAAAAACCCGAACAAAACATGCTTTCCAAGTTTCTATGCAAAAAATAGGCTTTAAAATGCCATTTCCGGCGATCTGGGAGGCATTTTGGGCTGAAATTTTCGCATGCGCAAATTGTGTCAATTCATGGTGACTTGGAGATTTTGCCCCTCCTCCCTAGAAATCCCCCCTCCCCCCGACTTTTTTTCTGCGGACGCCCATGAGTCTCCTCATGCTCAATGCAAAAATATATTTTTTTTATAACTGTTGTTAATACTCTATCATGAGTGTAAATTTCAATCAGTTAAAATGATTTTTAAATTTTGACCTCATGTCACACTATTGGACCCATAGTTTATGGATTGAGCCATCAATCACGATACTGTATAGCTCGAAGCAGGCCAAGTCGTCCCCAAACCAACTCGTCCCCAACCAACTCGTCCCCAACCAACTCGTCCCCAAGCCAAGTCGTCCACAAACCAACTCGTCCCCAAACCAAGTCGTCCTCAAGCCAAGTCGTCCCCAAGCCAACTCGTCCCCAAACCAACTCGTCCCCAAGCCAACTCGTCCCCAAGCCAAGTCGTCCCCAATATGAAAAATGGTCATTATGAGTTGCCAACAGACAGATTCGGTCATTTTAACACCCCAACATGTGGGGTGTTTTACTCTCATCTAGTGTCGTTATCTAAAGTCTGTTTATCATGTGGTCAGCTTAGGACACGTGTCAAGATGGTCAAGATTCACTCTGTGCAAATCCAATTGTACTGCAACGAGGCGGAAATGCCATGGAACTAAAACCACAACTTTCTGTGTAAACAAAAGCCTCACAGAGAAGTAGTGGACCAGAAAGTAAATAAAGCGGGAAAGTAAACAGATTCAGAACAGGAGAATGCAATACAGATTTGCTCCTTTAGGTTTGAAACTCATGTTGTGACCTCACAATAAGCTGAAACAATGTGATAAGGGCCTGAAGAAAGGATGTTTATTATGAGAAATAGGTGTTTGACTTCTAATCACAGTGTTTTCACGTTAATTTAAACTTTTCCATTACCGATTAATATGATGAGTAACAATGAATTCCTCGTGGCCAAAGTAACAGCTTCGATTTTGTAAATAAGTTAGTATATAGTTAATAGGCCAACAGTGAGTTGTGCCTATCGTTAGAAAATTCCTAGGCCTATGTGTAATAAATTGATAACCACTTTAATTTTTGCCAAAAAAAGAAAATCGTGGCAAGACGCGAGTTTGTTTGTTTGTATAATTATTTTCTCCCATTTTGAAAATTGAAAGAGAGTAGGCTACGTTGTGGTGGATATACGTGACATAAGCATGCCTTTTCTACAGGTTGCACTTCGGGGTTTTCGTTCAACTTTTTTCAATTCATGATTAAACAGATTCTCGTACATGATTCAAAGACATAATCAATATGGATAGAAAGCTAAACGTGTTCTCTCCCAAAAATGTGCATTTTGTGTACAATGTAATCTCTGGAGCGCTTGTATCACGATTCCGACCAAAATCATCGCAAGTCTTTACAGATTAAAATTTGGGGAGACCACGGGAAGTGAAGTGACAGTGGCTGTTGGAATTGAACTAATTAATATAGCCAATTGTTCAGCAGTATGACTAGACACAAGAACTTATTAAGAACACCCTGTCTTTCCTGAGAAATTTTTTACGCCCCACGAATATTATTCTGTTTTAAAATCAGTTTGTGAATCGGAACTACAAGTTTACTATGTGCATCGCACAATAGCAAACCTTTGCAGTTTATTTTTCTCTCAGAGGACTCCAAGTTGCCCGATCGGACACTTTGCCCTGAGTCGAGGTACTGCTAGCCCGTAAAAAATCTGGTTGTCCCTGGCAATCGGACAAGCGATTTGTTGGCGCCTGCTGAGAGTCCCTCAGTCATGCAGGCATCCGACTTGTATGTATAGCAGGAAGGTCTGGGGTTCGACTACTGGCAGGGTCATACCAAAGCTTAACAACTTGGTGACAATCTCGCCCCTATTTGTATTGTTAACCTTTCCAGATTTCGTCGTTCTTCGATACAAAACTGATACTAGATGGATTGAAGGGTATTATTCTTTTTTCAGAGATCGGAGTGACGCAGATTATACAATTTGGATCGGTATCCAGCTCGAGGTACTCATTCGCAGTGAATGTTATGCTCGAAACTGACGTAGGAGGGCCATATACAGTTCCTCGTTCGCGAAAAAGTGTCCCCTTTCTTCCCATATCTTTTTACCGTTTTTAATCCCACGTACCCAAAATAGCATTAAAATTTGTTGAATTTTCATAAATTTAACATTAAAGCGTATTTCAGATAATAAAAGTGCCTTTGAAACATGATTAGAGGCTGCAACTGTAGTTTTAGTACTGTTCGAGGAAAAGTTTACTTAAAACGTGGAAGTTGTGTGTCTATCTCACCTTCGCCAGATTTTGAATATAAAGGGATATTTTTTACTTATTTTCTCTTGATCCATAAGCCAAACGGATCGCTTGTGGTAATTGCATGGGTTATTGTTTCATCTTTTCCCATCGATTCGTATTTTTTTCAATCAGACCCCCGGGAGTGCGTCACGAAGTAACACGAAAAAGCAGGACAGATTTTGGTCTATTACACTGTTAAAAAATTTCTCTGTAAATTTACATAATTTTTATGGCAAATTTTTTTCCAACCAAATAATGTTTTTTTTACAGCCAGACTGTAATCATGAAAAAACATTAAGGGTTTGTTTTTTCTTTACAGTTTTTGCATGTAAATTAGTTTACAAAAGTCTACTGTAAAATCGAATTACAGAATTGTTCTGTTTTGTTTACCTTAATTTTATGTGAATTTACAGCCTACTGTTTTCATTCCCGACGTTTTAATATTTATTATAATATCGTTTTTTTACCTTTCATATGTTATTACGTAACATACACTTCATCATTACGTAGATCAGGTATTTGCTTATCAACGTAATGTGTCGTTACGAAGTTTTTTTTTTCTGAAAGTCCCCACAACTCTCTGGCGAAGAGCCAAGGGGCGAAAACCAAACGATTACTCCCGGAGGAGTTCTGCTCCCTTAAGGAGCTTAACGTCCCAAATGGACAAGTACGCCCTCCAAAGGGCAAACACTGAGTGGTCCTGCTCTAGACTGGCTGAATAGAACAGAAGCCACAACCTGGATGCAGTTTAACGTCATACCCAGGACGACGAAGTTACGTCGTTACGAAGTTGCTTTCAATCAAAACACATTGAGGATGCTTTGTTGTCATATTGTTGTCAAGTAGACTGCTATCTCTAGGAACTTTGCAATTGGAAAGTCACATTTTTTGTACAATATAATAATTGTTTTTAAAATAAATATGACAAAGAATGCAAATACATTGATTGCAAACATTTCCAGACAAGGTAAACAATAAGTTTATCAATTCCTGATTAAAAAACGCCAAAGAAGATATTATTCAAAGCAACAGCAATCCTTTTGTTAGGAAAATGCCTACAAAATAAGCTCCACCCATTTATGCAAAATGAGATATACGTCATAAAGTGGTAAATTTACAGACTCTTTCAAGTAAATTTGTGAAACGTTTTTAATTCGATCAAGTGCATGAGCGCCTGTGGCGATGAGTTGACATCAGTATACCAATTGTCAGTATAATAAATGTAAGTTAATTTTCAAATAGGGCCATAAATTTGCCAAAAATGTTTTCTTTTTTAACTGAAACTTCGCAGAACGATGCATGTTATGTATTGAAAATTTTCTGGCTATTTCTTATTTGTTTGTTTGTTTGGGCTTATTTTTGTTTCTTTTTCAGCTTAAAAACAAAATGAATGTTTGTTAAATAACAGTATATTTATGTGAAATCAGAAAAATACAAAATACTGTTAAAATTTCTGTAAATTTACAGAAAAAGTTTTACAAAGCAGTAAAATTTGGTTAAAAAAGCAGACAGAAATGGTTTTTCAAATAAACAGAAAATACTTGTTGAACAACCTTTTTTTATTGTAGCAATACAAAGTGTCTGTAAAGATACAGAAAATCTTTATTAAAAGTAAAATACAAAAAGTTTAAGTTAAAAAAAGTCTGTAAATTTACAGAAATTTTTAACAGTTTAGAGGGTCTTAGGATAATGGGTTGGGATTCCCTCGCTGATTCTTGCCAATGAGCCCCAAGAGTATTTCTACCCCTTGATATAGGCTTAGTAGGCCTATGTAAAACCAAAGAACTGATGTTTATCAAAGAACATAATTAAGTTTAAATAGATTGTGAATTATTTTAATTTGATTTTGTGTTTTTTATTTACATGGGAGGATGAACTAAAAGAACTCGCTATCTACTTTTAATTCCAGATTAACCGTGCTATGCGCAACGACGCGCTGTTCTGTATACTTTTACCTTCTCCCGCTTACGTATTAGCCAGTCACTCACCACCGTTTATGATTTATGAGTAATTTAGACCGCCGTGTAATACAATTGGCGAGTTGAAGTGTAATTTTGAATCCCTAATAATTATTCAATTTGGACACTCCCCGCTTTGTCCTCTATTATAGTTATTGTTAGGCTACTATTAGTATTAGCAGTAGCCTGGCTCATGTGAAAAACATTTGTTACAATCGTCGGGTCTTAGTTGCCAAACTTGCCATGCATCACGAACAAAACCCAACTTAGTCACAGAACAGCACAAAGCAAGTAATTACGTCACGTAGTGTTGTGTACTATTAATAGCTACACTGGTAACACACAGAAAGACGTTTAACTGGCTGTGCACAGAGCTGGAGATGGCATAAACGGCGGAAGCAAGGATTTTCACACCGAAGTCGCGAAGAGAAAATGCAGAAGAATTGTTTAATCATTTTACCAGCGGATTTAGTATACCTATGTCTTTCCTTTTCAATTCAAGTATAATAGATGTCGTTAACTTATTGGATGACACTCAAATCTGAAATGCCTTGTGTTTGCCGTTTGGCAAGACTTGAGACTACCATTTTAAAAATGTAACGCTCCACCAATTCACAGTTAATAGTTGAGGTAATAAATTAAGAGTATCGCCTCGACTTCATCTCTAATTTTAGTGTGGATTCATTATGCGGCGTTAAATGTAGGCTTATTATAGAATGTAGTCTTTTCCAACACAGATAGGCCAATCAAAAAAAAGTATAACTTTTGGGGGAGTAAGTGCAGTTAACGGTCAGTAGCCCCTTGAACTTTGTGGTCGAAAAGGTCCGAGCCCCTCGAGTTAAGGGTCGAAAAAGGGGGAGGAAAATAATTTTTTCAACAATTTGTTATCAATTTCGGTCAATCTTTCTCTTTTTTCATAGTAAAGTGTCCGCCCATTCGGTTTTTTGTAAGTTCTATGACATTTTTTTCTGGAACTAAAATAGATCTCTCAACTAATTCTTCACTCTTTTGACTCATCGTATTGAAGCAACAGAACAGGGGTCCCAGAGTTAGGACACAATGTCCAAGAGTAATGTCCAAAAAGAATCAGACCGTTTTGTTAGATCGACTTGGCATGTGTAAATTATAGTCAGCATTCATATTCAATCGTACTGACTAGTATTATTTTACAGACAAGTTGATATTGTACCCAATGTACAAACGACACCGTTTTTACGGAACTTGCAAATTCGGCCGTCGTATTGAAATATTGTGCAAAATCATAGAGCTGATGTTTATCAACGAACATAATCAACTAAATTAGACCACAACCCTTTCCATAACTCTGACCTAAAATATATTTGTTTGAGAAAAGGAACGTTTAATTTCACTGACAAAATTCTTCATTGTACTGACTTTAATGTTACGCACTAGTCTTTGCTCACTGAACATGCAGATGCAGTGTCGTATTGAAATAGTCACGTGTGTTAAACCGAAGAGCTGATGACTTGACAAGAAATCACTCGATTTTAGAAGACTTTAATGGGTGAAATACCGGTAATTAAGCTCAAATAAATGAGAAATTGTTTTAAAAAGTAAGAAGGAGGGCTTCGTCCCTTTGTCTACCTTTTGATAGGTGCCTGCCCTAGCCTCTTCCCTGCCTCTAACCTGAAAACACAATATTTTTTGAGATAAACAAAGTTTAAACTTCACTGTCCTCTAACTTTATCATTTCGACTATCATATTACACACTAGTTGATAGTGTACACGCCGTACATATTCGACACCGTTTTTGCTCACTGAACATGCATATCCGCTGTCGTATATAAATAGTGTGTGAAATCAGACAGCCGATGTCTTGACAAGAAATAACTCGTTTGTAGAACATTTTAATGGGCGAAATACCTGTAATTAAAGGGCCAAACCTCTCACCCCAAACTACAATTTTGGTACCGGTATACCAAAATTCTCAATTGGCTCAGTTTTTGATAGACAACTAATTCAAACAATGCGGAGTACCAAAGATTATATTACACAACATGAACGGTACTGAGAAAGGTTTGATTATATACGTTGAGTTTTTTACTCACCACAAAGCAAAAAACTGAGATGTGTCTGGATGAAGATGAATTTTAGACAATTGTGGGAGGGGCTTTAGTAAGAAGGTAAGGAGCATAATTGGTACTGATTGGGGTGAGACAACTGGGCCTTTGAGTTCAAATAAATGAGGGGTTTTAGGGGTGCGAAAAAGGTCCAAGGAGGGCTTCGTCCCTTCGCCCACCTTTTTTACTAACTTGCCCTAGCCTCTTCCCTACCTCTAACCCGAAAACAAAAAAACTTGTCTGAACGAACTGTAATGTTCACTGTCCATATACTTCATCGTACTGACTAGTTGTTACACTCTAGTTAATATTGTGCTTCGTCTTTTCGCCCCGCCCTTTTGTTATGGGACTGCCCCAGCAGCTTTCATGCCTCTAACCTGGATGCAATATATTTCAGTTGTTTTGAAATTAATGTAGAATTGTTTAAGGGGTGCGAAAACGGTCCAAGGAGGGCTTCGTCCCTTCGCCCACCTCTTTTACAAAAATACCCTAGCCTCTTCCCTACCTCTAATCTGAAAATAAAATACTTGTCTGATATCATAAACGAACTTTTAACTTCACTCTCCATATACTTCATCGTACTGACTATTATGACACACACTAGTTGATATTGTGCACTATGTACTTATGCGACACCGTTTTTGCTCACTGAAAATGCATATCCGGTGTCGTACTGAAACAGTGTGTTAAACCACAAATCTGATGTCTTGACAAGATATAACTCGATTCTCGAGCACTTTAATGGGTTAAATACCGGTATTTGAGTTCAAATAAATGTGAAGTTGTTTCAGGGGTTTGAAAAAGTTCCAAGGAGGGTTTCGTCCCTTCGCCTACTTTTTGTTACGAGCACACCGTATCCTCTCCCCTACCTCTTACCCATAGACGTGAGTGGCGAGGGTGAAGGGGCGGGGCGGGGGGAGGCACTCGCTCGCCTCCCAATTTGGGATTAACTGTTGGTCAATTCAGGCGGGCAAAAACATGAGAAAAGGTGCAATTATCCGGGTAAAATTTGCTTTTGCCTCCACCCCACATTATTATCCCCAACGCCCTATTACTGCCAGCACACCATATTGGGTCCCGATTGGGGCCAAATTGGGCTCCCGATTGGGGCCCAATCAGTTTTGTCAGTGGGCGTTCATTAGGCCCCAATTGGGATAACTTTGCCCAATTAAGCCCCACTGGGACCCAACTTGGCCCCAAAGAGTTTACAGCATTTCTCCCATCTTTCTGGCAAGCCCAGTTGGGACCCAATTGAGACCTGATGACAAAACCAACCTCAGCCCAAGCCCAACTAAGCCCAAGCTTCCCAAGTAAAACCCACTTGGGGCCCAACCGGGCTTGCTTGCATATGCTCTTTCGGGATCACAATATTGGCCTGTTTGTTTAAGATAAACGAACGTTTAACTTTACTGTCCTTATACTTCATCGTACTGACTATTTTGTTACACACTTTGATATTGTGCACTATGTACATATGCGACACCGTTTTTGCTCACTGAATGTGCAAATCCGGTGTCGTATTGAAATAGTGTGTTAAACCACAGAACTGATGTCTTGACAAGAAATAACTCGATTGTCGAGCACTTTAATGGGTTAAATACCGGTAATTGAGTTCAAATAAATATGAAATTGTTTCAGGGGTGTGAAAAAGTTCCAAGGAGGGCTTCGTCCCTTCGCCTACCTTTTGTTACGAGCACACCCTATCCTCTCCCCTACCTCTTACCCATAGACGTGCGAGGCGAGGGTGAAGGGGAAGGGGGTTGGAAGGAACTCGCTCGCCTCAGAATTCGGGTTTAACTGTTGGTCAATTCGGGCCGGCAAAACATGAGAAAAGGTGCCATTATCCGGGAAAAATTTCCTTTTGCCCCCACCCCACATTATTATCCCCAACGCCTAGGCTCTTACGGGATCACAATATAGGCCTACTGGTTTAAGATGAGCGAACGTTAAACTTCACTCTCCATATACTTCATCGTTCTGACTATTATGTTATTCACTAGTTGATATTGTGCACTATGTTCATATGCGACACCGTTTTTGCTCACTGAACATGGATATCCCGTGTCGTATTGAAATAGTGTGTTAAACCACAAATCTGATGTCTTGACAAGATATGACTCGATTGTCGAGCACTGTAATGGTTAAATACCGGTAATTGAGTTCAAATAAATGTGAAATTGTTTCTGGGGTGTGAAAAAGTTCCAAGGAGGGCTTCGTCCCTTCGCCTACTTTTTGTTACGAGCACACCGTATCCTCTTCCCTACCTCTTACCCATAGACGTGCGTGGCGAGGGTGAAGGGGGGGGGGGAGGCACTCGCTCGCCTTCCAATTTGGGTTTAACTGTTGGTAATTCAGGCGGGCAAAAATATGAGAAAAGGTGCAATTATCCGGGTAGAATTTGCTTTTACCTCCACCCCACATTATTATCCCCAACGCCCTGTGCTCTTTCGGGATCACAATGTAGGCCTATTGGTTTAAGTCAAGATAAACGAACGTTAAACTTCACTCTCCATTTACTTCATCGTACTGACTATTATGTTACACCCTATAGTTGATATTGTGCACTATGTACATATGCGACACCGTTTTTGCTCACTGAATGTGCAAATCCGGTGTCGTACTGAAATAGTGTGTTAAACCACAGAACTGATGTCTTGACAAGAAATAACTCGATTGTCGAGCACTTTAATGGGTTAAATACCGGTAATTGAGTTCAAATAAATATGAAATTGTTTCAGGGGCGTAAAAAGGTTTCAAGGAGGGCTTCGTCCCTTTGCCTACCTTTTGTTACGAGCACACCCTATCCTCTTCCCTACCTGTTACACTTAGACTTGCGTGGCGAGGGTTAACGGGGGGCGGGGGAAGGCACTCGCTCGCCTCCCAATTCGGGCTTAACTGTTGGTCAATTCAGGCCGGCAAAACATGAGAAAAGGTGCCACTATCCGGGAAAAATTTGCTTTTGCCCCCACCCCACATTATTATCCCCAACGCCTATGCTCTTACGGGATCACAATATAGGCCTATTGGATTAAAATAAACGAACGTTAAACTTCACTCCCCATTTACTTCATCGTAATGATTATTAAGTTACCCACTAGTTGATATGACTAGTTGTACACGATGTGCATATGCGACACCGTTTTTGCTTACTAACATGCAAATCCAGTGTCGCTTTGAAATAGTGTTTAGCCACAGAGCTGATGTATTGACTAGAAGTAAATCGATTGTAGAAGACTTTAATGGGCGAAATACAGGTAAATAGGTTCAAATATATGAGAAATTGTTTCAGTGGTGGGAAAAAGTTCAAGGAGGGCTTCGCCCTTTCACCCCGCCCTTTTGTTATGGGACTGTCCCAGCCTCTTCCGTACCTTAATTTAACCTGGATGCAATATATTTGTTTTGGAATAAATAAGAATAATTTGTTTTAGGGGTGCGGAAGGATCAAATGAGGGCTTCGTCCCTTCGCCCACCATTTTTACTAACTTGCCGACATGTCAAATGGACGATTGCAGTTCAGTAGTTGTCAACCAACAGTTACGAAACACACAATGATGCTCGAAGATACACTTATTTCGACTGGCGTGCGGAAATTCGTTCACGCTAAAGTTGACACATCCTTGCACGGTGTGATCGCACACATAGGTTTTCATCAGTTGTCTAATCAACCAACCACACGTTCCGGCTCAAAAGGATGCGCCTTCTTACGCGCTGTGTGTAAACAGTGACGTATTTCTCTAACCAACCAACCAAATACACTTATGGAAAAGATAACATTGTACAGTGTAGTGTATTCAGGTATTGTACTGTGTGTTCACGTGCCAGCAGAGAAGCGTCTTGGGTAAACATGATAAGATGGTGCTAATATGGCTTGCGGTGGCATAGATCAACCACTTGTGGTTAAACTTAAAATGCCCAGATCTGTCTGTTCGCAACCCGTAATGTGTGATTTTTATGGCGTGAGAAAGGGGAACGGTATTACTCACCAAACATATATTATCAAAACTGAAATATTTATGCGACAAAACACGAAATTTATTTAGTAGCATCAAACATTAGGCCTACATTTGTAACACAAATTTGCAATAAAAATACAATTGTAGAAAGAGTATGTTCTTAACAAGATATACATAGTTGCAATTAAAATATATTCTCAACAACAAGATGTGTTTGCTCTAAAATATATATTTAGAAGAATATTTTTTCCAACACTTGATGTATATTCGTAAAGAAAAATTATGTTTACACCAAAATTTATTTGCAAGAAGAAGAAATAAGTTTGCAATATAAATGTATCTGCAAGAAACATTATTTTTGCCAAAACATTTATTTGCAAGACTAATTATATTTGCCAAACTAAAAATATGTCCGGTCCCCATCAGTTGTGTTTAAAATATATGCTATCAAACTCCAAAAATATATATGTTGTTGATGGGTAGACAAATTGCGACAATAAAGTTTTCATGCTATATTTTAAACCACTTGTCATTCTCTATATATGCATAAATCACAGCTTCAAAAATTAAAAAATTTATGTGTCACGAAATCTCCCATTTAACTAGCAAAAGGGAAGAAAAAATAATGAACAAACCAAAAACAAATACAAAGTCTGTGTTAGCTGGTCTCTTGAAATAATGTAATTTTATTTCCCACTAATTTTTCACTAATTTCTCATATTGGGGCCGACTTGGCTTGGGGACGACTTGGCTTGGGGACGACTTGGCTTGGGGACGAGTTGGCTTGGGGACGAGTTGGTTTGGGGACGAGTTGGCTCGTGGACGAGTTAGCTTGGGGACGACTTGGCTTGGGGACGAGTTTGTTGGGGACGAGTTGGTTTGGGGACGACTTGGCCCGAAAGCGTATAGCTGCTATACATACGTACTTCAGGCTGTGTGTATAATAGCACTGAGCTGTACATACTATTACTAACGTTACTATTCCAATTAATCGAACATAACTGAATATACTACTACTACTAGCAACACCGACCGTAAGACTGCGTAGGTATGAATTTGCATTTATTATTGCTTTTTAAGGCACATTTATGGTTCATACCAAAGTTTACTCAAGCTTAACTCAATTTCATTCAAATCTAAATCACATTGCGAGCAATATCTCTTTTTGTTTTTTTTAAATTCAACTTATTGTACACGACAGTTTATATTGTAACCTCAGACATCTTTGTAATTTGTAGGTTAGGCTACAGTACCTACAGGCTAGGCTATGCGTAGGCCTAGCCTAACATAAGTCAAGTATGGTAAATTAGGAAACAAGTGTGTTTTGGCCTACGAAGTACAACTTACAAGTAATGCCTAACCCATATATTCCAAATGACCCGCATTTCGCGGGTTTGGCTCACGTTTGAACACCCAAACCCACTAACCCGGTACTAATTTAGAATCCGTGCCCGGAAGTGGACATAAGTTTACTCACTTCACAACTTCCAAAAGAGGGGGCTGAAACTTTAAAGTTTTTTTTTTTTATTTCTTTTTTAAGTAAAACACCCTTTTCTTTTTTTCCTCACTCGAGGAACAGCGCTATGAGTGTGTGCTGTGGAAAGAAGTGAATGGTTAGTGCTGTGGAAGAAAGAAAAGCATTGTTAGTACCGGGACCCGAACCCTCGACCCTAGCGGTATAGCGATTCTATCAAGACCAACGCGCTTGCCTACTGCGCTACGAGCGCCGTTGCCGGTGGATGGGTTGAAAATCGTATAAGTACTGTCTAATAATACTATCTATTACATATAGCTATAGGTATACGTATATACGTATACCTAAAGCTATCTGTATGTACTTGAGAGTGTACATATATGAACAGTATGAGATACGTATACGTAAAGCTTTATATACCCCTACGTATACAGTTCCTATGCATGCGTACACCTGCATATTAGGGCTGGGAACGTGTAGCATTTTAACTAAACGTTTAATCGCAAAAATTTGCGATCGTTTAGCGGTTAATCGCGATTAATTAACCTCACGAAGTCAACATGCTTACAACTATATTGTGTTCACGGCATCGGGGGTCGTTCATAACTTTTATTTCTAAAAGTCCCCTCGATTCACTGGCGAAGAGCCTAGAAGACGTATACAACTGTGAACTGCAAACACAGTACCTCTTTTGAAACGTATAACTTTGATATCTCATCATTGGAAGAAGACTTTTGTTCATATATTTTCTTTTTAAAAATCAAAGAACAGTCAATTGAAAATGCATAAGTAATAATTGTACATTTCAATGAATTTTGATGAAAAGTCTGTCACAATAAATTGGAAGTACATTTTGTCTTTGTTTTTGTTAATCATTAGTTGCGAAAGAAACAAAAAGGCCACGCAGAAACTTCCGATTTTCACACGTTCACACGTTTTTAGGAACGCCCCTTTTTTGTGTTGGACGCATCCATCGTTTGTTTGTTGAAGGCGTGTCTAAAACAAAAGAAGTATGCTCCCAGTTTGCATCCAAAAAATGGACCGTGGTAGTCATGTAACCCTCCATTGTAAGTGAGGACCAACAATCAGTTGTAAGCACAATGTCATTGGCATCATACAGCTTTGCTTTGACTTCTAGGCGTTTGGCTTCATAAATGCTGTGTAGTCTAGCTGTTACTGTTTTTCTACAAGGCACCTTGTAGTTCGGTTCCAGAGTAGACATTAAGCTTAAGAAACCACCCCCTTCACATACACTCACAGGAAGACAGTCTTGGGCAACCATGACAGCAATGGCTTGGGTGATTTTATCTGCTCGATTTTCATCACATCTTTTTGTGGAGAATGATACTAGTTTGGGTTGGGAGGGCCCTGGCTGTGATAATTTTGCAGGATGCCTCATTTTCAAGTGGTTCATCATGCTCCCAGTAGACCTATCGATGTATTTTAATTTGGCACTACATATGCGACATTTAGCAATCTTGTCAGCTTTATCAACATCGAAACAATTCCACACCACGCTTGTTTTACGACCCATCCTGTACTACTTATATCGGATTTGATGCAAAGCAACTGCGGTTAAACTATTCTGCAACTGCCAGTGAACTCGGAACGTATTTATTACGACAGTAATTCCGTGCTCATCGCAAGTGAAACCGTACGTACCAAATCGAGACAATAAACATTGCACTCTTCATTACACTACGTAAGTACATGATATACGAACGCACGTGGTCGCTTGAGCACCGGATCGAACTAGTTCACTGTTGCCTGCATGGTCGACTCACGCAAAGTAAACAAGCAGTGTGCATTGTACTCAAAACTGTTAAGTGTTGCAATGACTACTCTGTGCAGCTTTTAAATACGCATTGAATGAATGTTGTAAGATGTAGGCTGCGCGGCACTTCGAGGCTATAACACAGGTTGTACAACCTCCGTTCCGCAATCCGCGGGGAGTACTACGAGTTGCTCCGTTGTACGGCTGGGCAGCAGTTTACCTCTAGGCTGCTTACAGCGCCGGAAAAGTTTACATAGGGAAATTCACAAGACGATCGATCTGTGTGAATTGTGTAGAAGGAAAGGTGGGCAAAAATTCATAGGACATTGGGAAGAATATCGGACGAAAAATGGGTTTTGCGATTAATCGCCAGTAGCTTTGAACTAAACGTTTATTCCACATGCGATCGTTTAGCGATTAATCGCTACACGGTCACAGCCCTACTGCATATGGCCCACCCTAACCCTATACCTATGCGTACGTAACCCTTATACTAAGCGTACGTAACCCTAACCTTATTACTATGCGTACGTAACCCTAACCCTATTACTATGCATACGTAACCCCTAACCCTACAGCTATGACGCAGTTCCGGGCACGGATTCTAAATTAGAGCCACTAACCCTCTGAAAAAGAGAGAATTTTAGAAGTGTCTACATGCAAATTGGTGGCACTAAGTTGTCAAATTAGTCCACACAATTAGCCTAAATTACTCTAGGCCTAGCATAGGCCTAGATTACCGCCATAAAAGTTCACTGCGGTACCGAATTTTTTGCGGTAACCAGCTAGAAAAATATTGAAATGAGAGATGTGCCAAAATATTATTGTACAGATAGGCCTACTCTAAAACGCGAATTTACTAAAACCTCTCCTTATCACAATATTCAATCGCTATTGTTGACATAAATTTTGGTGCGGTACCAGTAGAGTTTGCAAATGTCAACTCCATATGTAGCGGTTATAATATGCTGCAGGTGATTTCCAATACATGTGTCTTTGTACCTCTCGCATGGCTTTCTAGCCATGAAAACACACAGGTAACGTTCGTTTGATGCGAAACTGGTACAAGCCTGGTGGCCTCTAACCCACAAAGTGGGCATTCATTCTTGCTATTGAATTCCGCTTTGCACGATGCAATTACAGTATTCACACAGTGACAGGGGTAGATTCTCTACCTGCATCAAAGGTTAGCCAGCGAGAGCGAGAACGAAAATCATAGGTTTGTAGGTACCTATAGGGTGATAGGATTTACTGAATTTTTAGTTATCAGTAAGCAGAATTATTTGTTAATTTGTGTGATTCTCTAACTAAAAATACTTCGGCCATTTGAAATGCGGGTCAGCTGGTTTTGGTGTTCAAATGCGGCTCAAACCCGCAAATTGAAGGTCAATTGGGAGGTTTGTGTTTGTTGTTTCAACATTGCTATATTGGTTAACCTTTGCAGCAGGTATATTCCTGTCACTGTGTAAATACAGTACTAATAACATTGTGCAGTGCCTCATACAATAGCAGAAATCAATGCCCACTTTGCTGGTTACTTTGCTTGTCTCAGAGTTTCCCATCCAAAGAACTCTCTGGACTGTCAAGAAAGTTTGCAAAATGAACACAGATATATATTGGAAACCACTTGCAGCTGGTACGACCGTAGGTGACATATCCAGTTCATGTTTGCAAACTGTACTGGCACAGCACCAAAATTTATGGCTATAATAACAATTGAATATTGTGATTAGGAGAGGTTTTTCGAAATTGCCCGTTTGTGAGTATCTGTATAATATTATTTTGGCAAGTCTCTCAATACAGTATTTCTATCTCAAAACATAACATGTATTGAGATATTGTCACATTAGCTAGTTGCTAGCTGTAGCTGAAATCCTCCTCAGCATAGCCATGTTTGGTAGAGTTTACATTTTGATGGTAATATCGTGTAGAGCATACTTTTGTACAATTATTTATACAGTCAGAATTTTAACTTGATAATGTAATAGGTTGGTAACTTACTCTTATTTTTTCCCTGTAAAGTGGGCAAGAAGTTGTGCAAAACAAAAGTTTCATTTCTGCCCATTGTTTATACTCCTTTTTTTCCGGCAGTGCAATTGTGTGTGCTTTTATTTAGCCTGCGTAGCGCCTCTGTGGCTGCAGTCCCCTTTAGGCTGCCACCCCTCAGAGCCTGCCGGCGATGGTCAGAAATTCTGTTCAATGAGTCCAAAAGTTGATCGTCTTAATAGTCATGAGCACTCACCACAATTGGTCTATTCCTCAACGACTAAATCTTGACAATGCTACGTTGGACACTAACAACTAAACAAAAACATAGGCTTATTACATCAGTTAAAAGCTTTTAATTTAGATGGAAGTCTTGATCATGGACAGCCTCTTTCAAACAATAACAACTTTCATCAAAGAATGGATTTAAAAACAGTAATCTTTTGTTGAAAAGTATGGAACTATCTTTTCCTGTGGCTGTGAGATTGGTTGTTCTTAATTAACCGCTGTGCTGTGTGTGCATGCTTGCACGGTACCACACAATACCAGTGTCAAATAAAATCGACCACAGTGACTCCGTGCACTGTTGTACCATGGAAGTACTAGGTTGGAGTACAAGTGTTTGCCTGTTAAATAAACATTAACAGCCTTGCTCTAACCAATCCACGTAGAGTTATGTGAATGAAGTTTCTGTAAGATTTCTACACAGTTTTGGTGTCCAACGCCGGCGGACGTTGATTTTTTCGTAGCGATGAGCTGGACGAAAAAATTTGTCCGCCCTGCGGGCTAGCTTTTATTCTGCTATGTTGTCTTTGGCCTCAAGCCTCTGCTTAGTTAAGCATAAGGTAACTGTTAAGATGCTCTTGTCTGGCCTAAGATGTTTGCCCAGCCATTGTCTTGTGATGGAGAAGTTTATGTACAGTTGATTGAGTTTCTAAACAGTGTTAAACAGGATGCCAGTAGCTCTCAACCTTCAAAAGTTGTGCACTTCACCAAGAGGTTTCAGTGAGATTATAAGGGATATGAGGTTGATGTTTGGAAAACTAGGTAGGAAAGTAGTAGTAGGAAAACTTGTTTTGTTGGAACTGGTTAGAAAGATTATTTATTCTTATAAGACTGACCTCCATCTGGCTGGACAATTACTTGTGCGTTGTAGTGTTAGTGTACTTTACAAAGACGTTTTTAGTATAAAAGTATCATTATTGATTTTTTCGTTTTAATTGATAGTCAAACCTTTTCATTTTTTGGCATAAAAATGTACAGAATGTCAGAATCAGGATATTATAAATCTCTGTTATAAATATTTGAATGACAACAGTGCACCACAATACTGTAGCTATGTGATATGGAGGGTTTGTCATTCTTCATTTTGTGTATGATACTTATCTGATCACCAAAAGGATGGTTACTCTTTTCTGTTGTATCATGAAAATTTTAAACACATCATTCCACTGCTCCATGAATACCATTGATCATGCTTAAAAAGTATTGAGATTCTGCAGCATTCTGTAGCTGCTCTAGTTCTAGGTTCCTGCAAAAAATTAGTGTACTGAACCTTTTCATCGGTAACCTAGGGATATTGTGTTGACTGATGTGCCAAAAAATTGCCACAATTTTGCCTTCAGACACTTCTAAAATTAAAAATATTTCGTAAATAGAGTTACATACACATAGTTATACTGGGTTAGGCTTAGGATAGGGATACATACATGCACGTGCATACTTATAGGTACTGTATTCCACTTCCCGGTATGGAAACCCAATTAGTACCAATATTGTAAGTCCACTGATCAGATCAGCAATTTGATGCCTAGCCTATAGCTTGCAAGATATACAGTATTTGAAAGTACAGTCAAGTTGCAGTGACAGCAGTTGTCGGTACAACATGTGAAGGTGGATTCAGAGTCACAGTAACCAGTTGTCAAGATATGAGGGTTGTCCCACATGTTTCTTCAATTCGTCATGGAAGTACACATATGCAAACACACAAAGTCGCAAAAACACCATGTCTGTAATATTCACACCACTCAAATATGTCTTAATTTTGCTTACACAGTTAAATTTGTACACCTTTGACATTTTCCTACTAAAAATTACTACTAATTAATACTAAATTTTATTTCACCAAATATGCTTTAGAACAAAAAGGAGAAGAACTACCTTAAAATTTCTAACAATTCCCTTGAAGCATTGTTGCAACTGTGCCTTGTCAAAATATGTGTTTTGGTCACACCGGGGTTGCAAGGGTAGTTTGATTTAAATGAAGTTGATTAAAATTACAATTGAAATCATGATTTAAGCAAAAAATCTGATTTAAATTGATTTTCTTGATTTAAATCAGTGTTGTAAATCATGATTTTTTTAAAAAAAAAAATAGAAACAATCAACAACCCTAAGTCACACATAAAATCCCACACATAGTCACCTTTGACGAGATTGTGCATTGGGGCTGAACTTTTGATCCCTACAATCTTTTTATCAGTAGAAAGAAGAAAGGAAACTACATTATTTTGGAGGGTAGCAATCACCAAAAATAATCCTTGTTTTTATTTGTAGGCTTGAAACTCTTTGCTACGAATAAACAGGGTTTCAGAGATACCATATATTCTGTAATAAACGCCCCAGGGGGCGTTTCATTTTTGAAAAGTAGGGCGTTTATTTGAAGGTATATTGTAATAAAAAATTAACTAATCGGCATCGCTAAAATTCTGCCATTCAACCCATCATTACCACCGTTTATTTGAAAACTGAAAAAAGGGCACAAATATCCTTGCAACTTTCTCTTAATTTTGTTAAAATTCCTGTGAATACCGTACTCAATCCTTCCCGCCAAAGTGGAATGCATTGATAAGCACAAACGCATAAAATTATACCCCTGCAATGAGTGCAATCGTTGGTTATTTTCCCCATAACAATGTAGTATAACCTGGAATTGTATTCCTTGCCGTCTGGTAAAAGTGCCGCGTAAGTTGCTGTGTCATTTGTTCTGTACAGAAGTACAAGTACAGACTATACGAGCTGCAGTATTTGGCTGTATTTCCAAGTCCCAAAGCTGACCATGTATATCTGTGCACGTTTTGTACATGTAGCTCCTAGAATCTTTGGAAGTTCGGTGGTTATTATCCTGCATAAATTAAGTAATTTCTCGCATTCCTTCCGTAATGTTATTTGCAGTAGGACTTATGAAATGTGAATGTCATCGCCAAGGAAAACAGTGATGCACATGGTCTCATGCAGGCTACATCTTCGCCCATGCACTTACGTGCGTGTCCGTTTTTACCACCAAACAAGGCATCGTGTTTTGCTCGGTGACATCATATGCACACGATCCATTGCAAAATTTAAATTACCCCTGTATCGTGATTGGTTCAAATGCGATGATTCTAGCCAGCCAATCACGACTCGCGCCATCCCCTATGTGATTTAGAGTGTGAAAATACTAAGCCTCGAGACGAATTTTTCTTTGAGTTTTTATGTGTTACGACGATCACATTTCCTATGCTGATATAACCGGCTAGCGCAGCCAGGTGAGCCCCGTGCTAAATTCAACAAGAAACGACCTCACAAATCTCTGCGTACTTGGATTTATCGGGGATCTCACTTGCGTGCATTTCAATTGCAGATTGTTTTCAAACAAGACGTAAGTTTTGGACAAGAACTGCAAAAAATTTATGGCGATATTTATATCCGTAAGGAACCATAGGATACGTTAATCGGGTGCATTTGTTTTGCTGCCCCAGAACCGCTAAGATTATTATGGTTGCGTATTTCTACATGGCTTCATTAAAGCGGGATTCTACAGTACATTAATGCAACTACAACCCAGTACAGTAAAATACTGCAAATGATCCGACATGATTGGGGATGAAAACTAAACAGAGCATGATGTTTGCCTAAGAGCTAAATTATCAAAGGGTATGTGACATCGACTGAAAACAATCCTACTGTATTTACAATCTCTAACCGGTCAAACACTAGCTTTATCTGCAGTTTGGGCCTGTAGTGCGGGAGGCCTTGGCCTACGCAGTTGTTAAAAATTTTGAGGGGGCGTTTATTAGAGGGGGAGCGTTTATTACAGAATATACGGTATTTGCAATTGCTACCCAGCATCATTTTGTAGTGTTTTCTTCTAGGATCTTTACATTTCTGAAGAAAAAAATTGAATTTTTGCTCAGCCCTGATGCAGGCTTGATTTTTGTACTGAGCGAACATTGGGTATGTTTATGTATGAGTCCATGGTACAGCTTAGCAACAAGGGATTTCCTGACAATATGCTTGTGCACAGTGTTATACCGGCGTGTGCAATGCGGATGTATGGTTAGTGAATCACACACTTGTAGAGGTATACATATGCATGTATAAGGATTGCTGTTGAGAAGACTGCATGTAAGCAGGCTTTGTGTGAAGTTTGTCAGTACATTGTTTGCACACAGAACACAAGCTTTCATGACATGGATGTCCCCAAGTCCTCTAAGCTCTAGGATTACAGTAGTCGAGAAACTGGGATGCCGAGTCCAAAAATGAAATTATCTCTGAAAACCAGTTTCAACAAGAGATTAATTTGAGTAAAGAAAAATCTCTACAGTATGAGTTTTGTTGTTTTCCCATTTTGTTGTTTATTGTTAACTTCTTGTTTGTTTTGACTTTTGAAGGAGATCAGTCTGAAGAAGCCTTGCTTACTGTTCACTTATTTCTCCACAGTATCTACTGTACCACATTGTAGAATTTTGTATCTTGTTAAAGTACATCTAAAACATTTTGGTCACTAACATTTTTAAGATTCTGTTTTCTTCTTCATAAACAATAATTTTTTGTTGGAATTTAACTGGAAAGTTCATGTATAAAATACAATTTGTGATACTGGAACAGCAGAAATGCACTTAAAGCAGTGTTAAAAAAATTCATAATTTTATGTAATAACAACTACTGTATATGCAGCTGAGATGACTTAAGGGAAAGATTTACAGTTGCACTGTACTTTGAGCAACCACTTCACTATTTTTAGTTCTCTGCAACCTGGAAATTTTGTTGTCAAAAAAAAATTTTGCACAACTACAAAACAGTGAGTGTGCTCATGTATTATTGCTAGTCTTGAAAAATAGATGTTATGCTTGGGAGACATTTAAACATTCAAATCTGAAATATTGCATGATGAAAAAAGTTGGAGAGTTGAACAGTCAGCAGTAGGCCATAGTCTTCAAATAGATAAAAGCAAGCTTCTTTCTTGCCAAGGAAGAAATGGTTATCCATCAGACAACCAACTTTTAACTTTGGTTAATTATATGAAATTTTGCAGTAGATCAAGTCCAGAAGACTTGAGTGACCCCCAAAAAACTCCATGGAGATTGTGGAAAGAACCTCCTGAAACAGAACAATGCTACAATAGCAGAGAAATGGAGGCAAAGTTTCACAATAACTGAAAAGAAAGAAAAAAATGCAGTGGACAAAGAAAAGAGTCAAACATTCATCAGGAAAAGTGTGAGCGATCTTTGAAATACTGTAGACTCAAAAAGTGAATACTTTGATGTCAAGTGGAATGGAATTCTAAACACTGGGTCCATTGAAGCAAATTGGTTGTTGGGGAAAAGTGAGCTTACAGTTAATGAATATGAGACTCACTATTAAGGTATTTTGTAAAGTGCTATGAAATGTCATAGAAATACTCTTCTCCTTCCATTTAATCAGAGGTGTATATGAATCGTCATGTACAACGGTGTTGGGTTAGCAACAGCTCGAGGCAGTGGTACCAATGGCTTCGTACAGCGTAACTTTGCCCTCGTGCGTAGCGGACACCAGAAAGTTGATTACAAATCTGAGGAAGAAATCAAAAAGGCGGAGGCAGCCCTCAGTAGAGCTCCAAATCAAGAAATCCTGGCCCATGAGAGGAAACGTCAAGTTGAAATTAAGTGTTTTGAAATGCGAGAACACTTGGAAGAGCAAGGGTATGTACAGACTTTTGGGTTAAAAATTTGTGATTGCTTCACAATGTTTAAAGGAAAACAGGTAAAAGTTTCGATTTAAAAGTCAAGATAAATTAGTCCATACATTTACATTATTATTCCAGTTATTTTCACTCTTAAGATTCATCAAAACAAATGAAATCAATTTCTGCATCTGTCCCTTACTGTACCTTTCATTTCATTCTGCCAGGTATTGTCTGTTTGTTTGCAACTTTTCATTAATGATGCTACTTGTTAGCACCATGTCCCAAGATAGGAATGAAGGACACTATTAATATTCAGTATACAGTATAAGGGTCTTCCCTGTGAAAGAAAGAACTTTTATAGATGTTTTTGGTGGAGGTTGAAGATCCTTTGAGGTCACCAGTGGTCAAAAGTAGAAAACCTTGATATCTGAAGATAATAGTGATGGACACTTTCCATGCAGTATTTATGTATTGTAGATTTGTCATGTTGAGGGTGGGACTCAACCAGTAGTTTGATCAGTCACCTGATGGGCAAGATTTAGCAAATGCACTCGCCGATGTTTTGTAAAGGGAAATTTTTATGGAAAGTAACACACGGAACTTTTCCAGTAAAAACTAAACCCCAAAAGGTACTGGTACTGAAGGCTTAACTGCAGCATTTCTGATTTTGTACCAACAACAAGATCAGTAAAAATGAGACAGCAAAGTTGTTCCAAGTGTAATATTTTACCTATTTTAGTTGCAGTTCCCTTCTGTTTTGTCCCATGGTTGTTTGTAGACAGTTTTATAGTGTGTACACATGTAGATCATATTACAGTAGTTTACCGGTCCAACATACCCACTGTGCTACAAGAATAGCACAGCTTAGGAAGTTAACACAGCCATATCCCAGGGCAGAATTTGTCCAGTATTTCATTCCAGTGTGCTACACAAGCTGGCCAAATTGCTTCACAAATACAAAAACATGTAGCATATCATACTAAAGAAAGAAAAAAATGTTACCGTATTTACTCTATCAAACGCCCCCTCTCTAATAAACGCCCCCCCTCCCAACTTTTTCGTCACATTGCATAAAGTGAAATTGTTAATTCCAAAGACAATATGGTAAAAGGAAAATGAAATAGTCCTGCCTTGAAGCCACGAAATCTCCTAGAGTCGCATACTGTATCCTGAAGTAAAAGGCATGTTTCTGCAACTAATTTCTGTTGATATCCATCACGCTATCACATACCGCGAACCTGTACTGCTTCGTTTGCGGTTCGAAAGTGGTACTGTGCATACCGTAGGTATACAAATATTCGCTAGCCAATCCGAACAGCTTAACATGAAAATCCAAATTCAACACAGGAAAACTGTTTAACAGTGTAATGCTGTGAACGCGTATGTACTGCTAATGGTACTACTCACAGTAACTATTATGCAATTACCGTATGTACGTTCGTAGAGCCGGCCGGTCAGTATAGTACCATGAGGCCTGGCTGTATACTGTTCACAGCATGCATGAATGCATATGCCGCGGGCACTTAAAAAAGTCACTTCTGTGTGTAACGTTACATATCAAGATGTCGGCGAAAATTGATCACACTTGCAAAGTTCAGAGTGCTGTTCGTGGCTACCATATTTATAGGGAATTAAGTTTGCTTACCGGTCATTGGGGAGAAGCTCACAGCTGATTGTGAAGCTGGCAACCAAATGGACAAATATGCCATATGTAGCAGTTTATCAGAAGTCACATAAATTTGAATCTAATAAACGCCCCCCTTAATGAAAATTTCACGCCCCTGGGGCGTTTTATAGAGTAAATACGGTTTCTTGCATCATTTATAAGAAACGTCAATAATCAATGCAAACCAGCCAATTGCAACTCCCAAAACATTCAACGCAAGTTTTGTGTCTTTACAAAAACTTCCTTAGCACATAGATAAGTCATGGAATTTTCCTATTGCTTTTTCTTCTCAGCTAAGTATACTGAAAAGTGCTTGAGTTCATTACAGTACATTACAGTATTCTGACAAAACTTTTCACAGAATGTTTAGCAGTTCATTTGAACTGTGGGTACAAATACTGTAAATGGGATTGCAAAAATTCTGCAAAATATTATTCAATTTCCATAAAAATGAAGACAAAAGACATAAAAACTGATAATGTTAGGTTGCATTGCATTTGACCCCACCTCTAAATTTCTCAGCCAATAAGAGTGCACAGATGTACGAATGCTTAATACACAGACACAACACAAACATGGAAAGAGCACTCTATCAATGGTAGTATTGCTAATACCAGGGAGCTGAAATAATGCACTTTGTTAAATGCAAATGTTCAATCCTTCTGCCTTGCTTTCATTGGCTCTTATGCAACAACACAACACTTTTCTCTAAATTTGAGTACTTGTCCTGTGGTGGCTAATCAAGTTATGAAAGATTTCATCTGTAAAATCAAAAAACATTACCCTTGCACTTAATATGAAGCAAAGAATCACTTAAGTACACTACTTGGTATCATTAAATGGTTCTCTGTATTTTCTGTATTTTTAGACATTCAGAAGAAGAAATTACAAGAAAAGTTACTGCCTTTAGGAAGATGCTTATGGAAAAAGAAGGAGTTTCAGACAAAGATGATGACAGTTCTCTTGAAAAATCGAAGTAAGGAAAAAGGAATTGAAATTTTCTATTGTTGGTGAACCTTAATGATGCCATTTTCATAAAGTATCTACACCCATGGGCTGTGCCTGAAGATAGAAGAAGGCGTTGGGCAGTTATTTCAGCTGCTATGCACTACCAAGTGCTGGATTATAGCTCAAAGGAAATTGCATTTAAATGAGTGTCACATTGAAGCCACACATTTAGGGGAGATTTAAAGCTAAAAATGAGTTTTCTTAGCCGAAAAAGGTACAAAGTCTTATTAAAAAATGAGTTTAGCTTAGGGCAGAGTCATGTATCTAACTGGCGGATAATGCAAAGTTATTTATGGCTCACTTTTTAAACCATTCTTTTCTTAGACCCTTGATTTTGTTGTTGCTTTCTTTTAAAAACTAAAACTAGGGAAGTAAAAGCTAATTTGTCTGAAACTGGTAGTTTCATTATCTTTTAGTATAGTATTCAGGCTAGCATGTAAAATTTTTGAGACAACTGACAATAAACCATACCCTCAACCTTCAGAAAGAAGTTGGGGAGGGAAAAAGGTGTTAGGGAGAGCAAAAAATGTCAAACATTGTCATAATGGCCTCCCTCCCTTCCTAAATGAATGTGCCAACTACATGATTTTAATCAATCCATATGGATTCTACAACTAGGTCATGTGCTTTTGCAATCTTTTGTTCAAGCATTTGTTATAAAATTTACAAACTATCCAACGATGTGATTATAATCACTTGCTGATGACTGATTGACGGAATGTCTAGAAAACTTACCAGTAGTGGCAAAGTGAACAAAAGGTAATGTCAGTGTCATTGTGAAGAATAATGTTTGGTGAATTGTGCAAAAGGGAAGTCTTATGTCTTTTTCAGAGAGTTTCATGAAATGAGAGAATCTGTGATATCACTACAGAAAGTTAAAGGAGTTTGAAAATAGGTACTGTAGTGTTTTAAAAGCAAACTCAGCATACTGTATGCTGCACTGTTTTCTGATGTATTTTTGTTTGGGTTACCCACTGTCATAGAAAAAGTGGATAAGCCATGAAAATTGGAAAGTTATTACAAAGCCTTGAAAAGTGTTGAAATTGAAGGAAACTGTGCACAGACGTAGAAAAGTCATTAACATTTTTCACAGTGTGTTCTTACTTGTTTTGTCAAAATTTAGTATTGCTTATATTTAGATTTTATCTAATTTTATCTCAAGTAATGTCATGAAAATTGATAAATATGAGAAAGTGCTGGAAAGGTCTTAGAAAATTTATTCCTTGGAAGGTGCAGGAACTGTGTGTATGCTAGTAGTTACAGTAAACCAAGCTACACAAGAACTTACAAAGTTGAAAATGTATGCATGCTATTTTATTTATGGAATGTATTATCAGCAATCTGCTTGTAGAGTCTCTTTATAGACAACTCAGAGCAGCCAAGCTATGATCGGATTTGTTTGGTCATAACTTGAGTTGCTCAGCTTATATCTTTTAAATTCTTGGCTTACCTGTATCATGGATTATTGTACATTAAACTACTTCTTCATTCCCTTAATTTCACTGGATATGAGGGTATACATTTGCATGTAGACAATAAAGTATCTAAGCACTATTTTTAAGGCTAATGGACCATATTAATGTCCGACTTCAGTAGCTTCTCAATATCTATCAGTTTGTCAGAAACTCATCAGCTGGCTGCGGCAAAGGAGAAACAGAATCAGAAGTTACGAGAAGCCTTCGGAATATCTGACAACTATGTGTCTGGTAGCTCATTTGATCCTGCTCTCAAAGCAAAAGAAGCTGAAGCCAAAGCTATGCAGCAAAAAAAATACAGGTGAGTTGTTTGTTTTGTCCATGAGAAAGTCTCGTAGTAATAGGGTGTAGGGCCATTTGTACCTGTAGTTTTGCAATTTCAAGCCTGGTATACCTTCACTCTGCCTGGCCAGGTGTCACTCATTGTTGATTCCTTGCCGAAGACAGGCAAGGAATCTATGGGATGGTGATGTCGTGTGTATGTGTGTGTGTGTGTGTATGTGGCGCTTTGGCTTGTAAACGCCGTATCTCAAGAAGGTTAAGTGTGACTAATCTCATATTTAGTGTGTAGGTTGGCCATATTGAGTAGATGATCCCTATTGTTTTTGGTGGAGGTTTAAGGTCATTTGGGTCCAGGATAGGTCAAAAAGGTCAGAACCTTGTAAACTTGATAACTCATGACTGATACATGTGGCTATGCTCATATTTGTTGTGTGGGTTGTTCACATTGAGTAGGTGACCCCTATCGATTTTTTTGGAGGTCAATGGTCATTTGGGGTCAAGAGAGGTCAAATTGTAGATTCCTTAGAAATTGCTTGTAAACACGGTATCTCAAGAAGGGTAAGTGTGACTAATCTCTTATTTGGTGTGTGGTTTGGCCATAATGAGTAGATGATCGCTACTGTTTTTGGTGGAGGTCAAAGGTCGGTTGGGGTCATGAGAGGTCAAAAGGTCAAAACATTTCAAAGTATATCTCAAGTACGGTACATGTGGCTGTGCTCATATTTGGTGTGTGGGCTGTTCATGTTGAGTAGATGATCCCTATTGTTTTTTTGTGGAGGTCAAAGGTCATTTGGGATCATGAGAGGTCAAAAGGTCAAAACATTTCAAACTCTATATCTCAAGAATGGTACATGTGACTATACTCATATTTGGGTGTGTGGGTTGGCCATATTAAGAAGATGATCCCTCTTGTTTTTGATGGAGGTCAAAGGTCATTTGGGGTCACAATGGGGGTCAAATGGTAAATTACCCATGGTTGGAGTCTTAGATACTGCAAAATTTCACACATAGTATGTGGATGTGATACCATGAGCAGAACCCAAATTCTTGTAGAAAGCTTTGATTCCTTGCATGTATACTTTGTGGGTACATTACAGAGCACTGTCAAATTGAAAAACATTACAAAGCACTGTCAATTTGAAGAAAAAAGATAGGCTTAAATTTCAGTGGCAAGGAATCACTAAGCCTTTTGGCTTTCTGGTTGTTTATAGCAGGCTGTCTATATATGTAGCATAGTAATTTTAACTGTACTGAATACAATAGGTTAAGGTGTTTCAAAGGCAGCAAGTAATGGCCAATCCTGGAAATTTAACAAAATCCAACATAACTGTTTTGATGTATGCTTCCAATTTTTCTTAATTTTAAAAAATGGCTACTCCTGGAAAAATGGCTCCTTGTTCTCCTAAAATTTGGAAGACCAGGAGTGAAAACTATAGTTTTCTGTCTCCAGATCCTTGGCCAATCAAAGCAATATTTGTCCATAGATTTGTATATCTCTTACTCAAGAATTATTTGTTTGTAATTTGGTAGTTTGTCTGTTATTTCTTAGAGGGTCACTGTGAAAGGTGCAACTTAGACCAAAGAAAGTTACAAGATGGTGTTGTGGTTGCATGTAAGAGTTGTCTCTAAAGAGTTATAGTAAGATTGTGGTGCAGTATCATATCTTTTATGCTACACCTTGAGACTCTAATCTCTCACTATCAGGTAACCGTATGTGGCAGTGCTGCAAATACCTTTTCAGGTCCAAACCCACTCTATGATTGTACAGTTTGTACATCCTTTCTCTTCATGCTGTCTGATGGGTATAATTTTGAATATTTTCCCCTTTTACTTCTGTAGCATCCTCCCAGAGCCAGATGAGCCCTCATCCACAGAGAAGAAGAAAAAGAAGAAACGAGAAGGAAGCAGGTACTTAAAGAAGTAGACTTTTTTTGACAACAAATGTAAATAAGTAATGAAGTGTAATAGCAACTCAACATTACCTATTATATGGGAATTTAAGATGGAATGGTTTATGCATTTTTACCTTTGAGGGTGTTGTTGTTGTACAACAATTTGTTATGTGACACGACTTTGCTTTACCTTTTTTGCCACAAAACGAGTGTTCAAGAAGTGAGTAGGTTATTCAGTAAATATAAGTTCAGGTACAGTACTTTGTTAGGCTGCCTTCCTGGAAGGTAAGATATTGCCAGCTTATTTGTGAGAATTTTCGAGGGTGATTTGTGAAGAAATTTTGACATTGCCTTGTGCTTTAAATTAACTGCTTTTAATGAGCACTACAGGTGGCTTAGGATGGACAATGAATGTAAAAAATCAATAACATCAAATTCTAAAGGCTGAAGAACGAAGAAAATGGTGTCTTAATGGAAGTTAATTGTGTTTTGTGTACAGATTTCATTCTATTTAGATTAAGTGTTATCAGATGATATCACAAATGGGATTTAATATTTTTATTTCTTTCTTTAGATCTGAGAGTGAATCTCCTGAGAGAAAGCATAAAAAGAAACGTAAGAAGTCCCACAAGAAACACAAAAGGTAGGTGAGACCAGATACATGGGACTGGTATTCACTTTATAAGACAAATTTATCTGATAGATGTAAACATCTTCATAGAGAGAAAGACATCAGCAGAAGAAGAAGTAAGATTTATTTGATAACTAATTCAGTGGCATTGGTAGGGTTTTTGTGAGAGGGTGGTCAACTGAAAGTGTGGTCAACTCCTGGGCCTGATTGTATGCCTCAAAGAGGAGGGGAAGTTTCCTTAGAGAAGTGTTGGATTTTTAAGTACCCTTTGATTCAAGCAGATGTAATATTGAACATCATTTGAAGTCAATTTTTTTGCTCCAATACCTTTTTTTCAATTGGATTTGGGGGAAATACATGGACCCCTGGCCCTCCCTCTGACTATACAAATGGATGAATAACAAAATATCCATCATTAATAGGAGTTAGTTATTATGATAAGGCAAGATCCACACTATTAATATTCATGGTATCTGTCTTCGTAAGGGAAGATCTTCGCCACTCTAATTCATAGGTAATAGGAAGATGAAAATAATCTCACAAAGGGATATTTGCTTTTTTAATCTGATATCAGAAAATGCCATTTGAGTACAAAATTTTGAAATTATTTTTGCACTTTAAGTAAAAAAAAAAAAAAAAGCTATTGTAGCAATAATTTTACTTCTATTTTTTTTATGTATATTGTTAATGTGTCAACTTAGCAGTAAAAATAGGGCTCATCAGTTATAACGTTAAAATGTGCTATTTCATATACATATCTGTGTGTGTTGGGGATGGGGAGGGAGGCTAGTTCAATGTGCTTGTGTGCATGTTTAAGAGGCAAAGATTTGTTCTGCAAGAGATTGTGTAATATTATTTTGTTAGTTTCTTTGGTTGTAATTTCTCTCATTCATTTGATCAAATAACAAAAGTCTCATTATTCTCTCTTGCCCCTTTCCTTTTTTCGTATGCTCCCATAAGTACGCATTCTTAAGCAGGCATTTGAGCTTGCTGCAAGGTAATTTCTTCATTCATGCTACATCTATATATCCTGTATCTGAAAAAGATAAGAACAAATGACATTTTTCATATACTTTTTTAGCTTTATTTTTTTTTCATTTTTTTTCTTCTGTAAATCAAAGTACATTTCTCTGATTCTTATCAGTGAAATCACATTTCACTAAACATTTCACGTAAGTATTATGCATAGATGTACATATTAATCATTATTACTTAAGATAAATTATCATAAGTTGTTGTAAGATTTGTATAAAACTTCAACATTACAAGTCTTGCTCTATAAATGGCCTTGTTTTGTGTAACAATTTCTTTTATTGATCATTTTGTTATTAAGTAAAAGACTCCACAACTGAGAAAAGATTGGAATTTCTGTATTGCTGTTAAGTTTTTTATTCTACAAAGAGAGTGGTATTTTTCAGTAGATATGTGACAGAGTTACTTAACAGTATGATAATCAAGGCTTTGTATGTCAATTTCATTGCAATGCTTGGCAACCATATATATGAGGGCAGCTTTTGGGCTTGAAGTTAAAACTGTAAAGACTTTTTTCTAAAGACAATGTGCCATGCTTGGTATTGCTCTCTTGTTAGGAAGTTAAGAAACATCCTGTGAGCACATTTCTATTAGTAAATTACATTTACCCCCAGAGACCAACTTGTAGTTGGTACTTCAAAGAGTAAATAGCTCTTCTTAGTCTATGAAGCCAAAACAGGATGGTCTATTTGTGGGAGGGGTAAAGTAATAGTCACTGTAGAGCTTGGTCAAACTGGAAGTGTACACTTAACGACAATAATGGTACAATTGAATTATCAATAAAAGGAAATCATCACAAGATTCCTAGAAAAATTAGTTGTATGGGCATTATTAAAACAATGATTTTGAAGGTACAAAATGTGCAATTAATCCTTTCATTATTTCTCATGAAAACACAGTAGGTCTCTGTAACATGAGTTCTGCCACATGTTCTCAACATTTCAGAATAATTGTGTAATTTTCCTAATATTTTGTCTTGTTTAAAGTAATGTTTTTTGCCTCTGTGTTACTGTGTGTGTGTGACAATCCTTCCATCTGGTGATAGGGCATGCTTCAAATAATGCCTGACTGTATAATGCACACTTCTTCACATTACTGAATGATAAACATCTTAACTCCATTGGTCACAACACCTTGTTGTACACTGAGTTTTAGCCATTTAGAAAGAGTACTTTGTCTTGTCCCAAAATCCTTCTTTCTTTGTACAATTTAGAATTTGAAAGGTTTTCTTCTGTTTTGTATAGTTTGTAGGTTACCGTGAACTTCTTTTCATTACAATAGTACTGTACCATTAGGACCTGCAAAGGTAGCAAAACATGTCTGCCCTTTCAGTGAACAAGCAGCAGCCACAGTCATCCCTGCATACTACAGAAGGGTAGAAAATCCATTTTTTGTTTTGTTTTCCAAATTTTTGTAAGATACGTTAAGTCCTGTTTTAAGGCTTTCTCTTCTGCCTGTTTAGGAACAAGAATTCCCATTTAGCCCTTCTGGCAGAAAGAAAATGGTCATGGGGTTCCAAAGCTAGAACACCTATCCCTTCCCCTTCCCCCCTGCCTCTTCCATCAACCAGTATGCTCTGCTATCAGACATTTTTGTTTATTGTTGTCATATACTTCACTTCATCTGGTTTGCCCAGTGTTATTACAACCCTAAAGCAACCAAAATTGTGAGGGGAGACTTTATTATTGCAAATGATGAAACCCATTTTGGATGCAAAATTAGTTGCATTTTATGACCTGACTGGGTGTTCTACTTACAGCTTACTTCTAGTGGATAGGTCATCTAAGGTACCATTGGAGGTTACAGTTCATCTGCATGGCAAAGCTTGATATACCAACAGAACCTTCTGCATGTGAAAAACTTATAATATTGAGGGCATCATGTACGTATGCAGTATGCCAGGGAAATCATCATTGAAAGTTTCTGTTTTATGTTACATCTGCAATTACAATCAAAGCAGATTTGTGGTCACCATATTTTTAAAGGAAATACCAGGAAAACCTAACTAAACAATTATGCCACATCAAGTCATATCCTGACCTGAGTGCAGTTCAGCATGTATCCATGTTTTCAAATCAGTCAGTTGAGAAAAAGTCCAGAGTTGAATTTAGTAAAAATTAGTTTGATATTGTGGTCTAGTGTAATACTATGGAAAGGAGGTCTTTACTCATTGTTTATATTTATGGCAAAGTTTGTTCAGTAACCTTGGAAAGCCTCTCCAAATATAGCAAGCCAAATTATTCTATATTGACATTCATTGCTTCTAAGAACCTGAATTGTGTTTCTTGTTCAATTAGGTCTATAAATTGTTACATTAAAGGCCCAGTTCTCTCACCCCAAACAGAATCAATTCTCCTAACCTTCTTACTTAAGCTCTTCCCACAATTGTCTGAAATTCATCCTTATCCAGTCACAATCTCAGTTTATTTCTTCAGGGTGATTATAGAAAAGCCTTATGTGTATAACCAAAACACTCTCAGTATGGTTCATGCTGTGTAATATAAGCTTTGGTAATCTGCATTGCTTGAAATAACAGTCAATCAAAAAGCTGGGCCAATGGAGAGTTTCTGTACCCTCCTACAAGAAGTGTTGTTTGGGGTGAGAGGATTGTCCCTTTAATTCCGAGATAGGCTATGATTATTAGCAATAATGTACAGTATTTAAGAGAATTTTAAATCCACATGGATTCTCTTGAAGGTACACATTTAAAACAAATGTTATGATGATTGCTATTACAGGCAGAAGGTTGAAACTTACGTTTGAATACAGTACAGTAGACCAATTTTAATGGTAGCAGTGCATGGCTGTAATACTGTGCAGGACAGATTGAAAGACTACTTACGTTAGAGTACAGAACTGATTATGAAGTCAATGCATAAAGTTTAACAAAAGCCTAACATGACAATATCAGTTAACTACAATAAATATTTTATGAGACGATGTAGACCAATCCTAAATATAACTAAAAGTTGCTAGCCTTCAACACTTGTACCTAGAATCATCAAATCTTCTCAGCGTTCAATGTTTCTCCCTTACAACCTTAGTCCCTGTTTTACTTTTAACTTTTGCTTTTTGGGCATGCCTGTATTACAGTACAGCCAACACATTACCAAGTAATTTAAATAAAAAGAACTAGTTTTGACAGTTGAAACAGACTATAAATACCAGGACCACTGTTAAAAGTGTACCTAAAGTCTAAAAGTGTAAAAGTATATATTCAAGACCATGAAAAATGAATTTAGCAGTCCCACTCTCATCTTCAAAGGACATTCCAGAGCTGAGATATAAAATGTTGAAGTTTATTTACCTTACTTAAAATGGCACATTGCACAATAATTTGTGATGTCATTGTTGGACTACTCAAATTACAATCTTCTTATTTCTTTGTTTTTCAAAAAGTTACTGCACCTTGTACCAAGGTGTGATAGGACTCTTACTCTTATGGGGTGATGTAATTAATTAAGCCCTCTCTGAGGAACAGGCTATGCAAGCAAACAGGAAGCGTTCAAAGTCATAAAAACATTTTTAATTTTAAAGGGAAACAAAGCAGGTAATGTGAGTTGTACAACAAGAAAGTCACAAATTATTGTGCAATGGTCCATTTTGTTTTAAGTGAATTAACTTCAACATTTTATATCTCAGCTCAGGAATGTCCTATGAAGATGGGAGTTAGATTGTTAGAATTCATTTTTCATGCTCTTTATTTAATATTTTTTGAATTTTTTGACTTGAGGTACACTTTATTTATTGTTTGTTTCAGAGTACTAGCATACAGTTCATATTAACCCTATCTGTTACAACTTCAGAATAACCACTTTATAAGCATAAATAATCTCTGCTAATGGTTGGGTCTCTGAGGGATAGTTGGTGTTGGTTCCACAGTAAATTCTCCCTTTAAAGTTACCATTTTCCAGTCCTCAGGATTTTTTCTTGCAAACTTAAAAGCTTAAGATTCCCACTGGCCATTCACAGAGACTGACAACTTTGCAGTGACGTACCTTTCACTTCGTACTTAACATAACCATTACCTCATATATAGGAAAAGAACCAAGGGAGGCAATTTAATAACTAATTGAGCAGTATAATGTGAAGTTTGTGGATAAACAATCTTTAGTAGTGAGGAAAGTCATTTGTACAGAGAGATTTGTAATCTCATACGATCTCTCTTGTGTAAGTTCTATTTTTTTCTCTTGATATTGCGGGGAAGGGGCACTCTAAAGGGTTCGTTCCAGTGAACATCAATAATTGTTATTAGTTTTACATTCATTTGCTATATTATTCACCTTTGACCTTTCTATGTTGTGTGGTTCATAGCCCCCTTGCTGTTCTTCGCATGCCACCAGAACCTTTTCTTTAAGTGCATGTATGGTTCTGTTTGCTGCCCTCCCTATTAATTTGTTATTTTGTTTTCCTAAAGTTAATAAATTTCGTTGACTATCATGATCTGAAGAATGACCTCTGTCATGCGTGTGTTCATATAGTTACATATTTTGCAAGGTTCACATTTGTAAAACACTACATAAGGGAAGCTTTATCTGTCCAGACTGGAAATGTGCAAATATTTTAAATAAAGGTTCATTAATATCATAAGAAAGACCGTTGATCAGTGTGTATCTATTAAAGACTTTGTGCTAAGTACTTGATGTTGTGAAAAAGATAAAACTGAACCTTTTCAATTTTGAAGCAGGCAGGCTAAGTCACTGGGAAATTCACAAAGAAAATATTATTAGGGACCTAACCCTTACTTTCACCCTTGGATTGAAGAAAAGGTATTTTCAATAATTGGATGATGTTTCAGTTTGGAAATAGAAAGTACTTGAAAAGTAATCCTCTGAAGTTATTATATTGGGTAGCCATGTTCACTACCATAAATATATTTTTAGGCACCTTCTATCAACAATTGAAAGCAACGAAATTAAAGCTGTGTACATTGGAGAACGGATAGTATTGAAAACAGGAATAAAAGACTGTCACTGTATGTATTTACATTTAAAAAACAGCTAACATTAGTGACCAGTAGTTACCTAGTGGTGTGCCAAGTTCTTTCACCATAGGTAATATATAGGTATAGGTTTATAGCTGAGTACTGTAAACCAACCACTGAGAGTATGCACATAAATACGGATTGCCTTGCTTTGTCAGTGCAGTTTAATGTACTGTAGTACTGCACTCAGTTGAAAGCTTGACTGTAATTCTGTCTATGTATATAATGGTCATACTGTATGGGGTGAATTCCATTTGCATGCTACAAATTCGGCCAGTAGTTGCATATGAGATTTATTAGTAGTACACGGTGAATGTATGATGTAAGGCTTCTTTCACTCTCTCATACTGTCCTGTATGGAACAAAGTTACTAGTAAGTACTTTCTGACCAAAATTTTTGCTCGAGTTCATTGTATAAATCAAAGACCTTAGACCTAAATTAATACATTTGATACCTTTCAATAAATGATACAAACTGATGTTGTTCAGCATGTAGGTTGTGCATTTGAATTTTCATATTTTGTTGTAAAGAGAGATAACAAAAGAAAGTTATCCTGTGTTATTTAAACTAAATTGAAAATCGTGTTTACTATGTAAGATCTATCTGCAGCAGTCATCATTTATTGTTTGCATACTTGTTCAATTGTCCTGTCATTTCATGGATCTTTTATTCTTTGAGAAAAATCATCTCTTTTAGTTAAACTTCCACTTTTCACTTTCATGGACATGTCCTCTAGTTTTGCTGTCATATTTGCTTTCAGTGTTATACTATTTGTTAGAATACTCTTTGCTTTACACATCAGGCTGTCTTTCATTGAAGTTCTGCTTTGCACTTGCTGTTAAAGAAGACACAAATTGTACTTTGGTCAGTGGCAGTAACAAGAAAGAGGAAAAGGGTGGGGTGGAGGAGGGAGAAAGAGGGGTGGAAGGTGGACATTTTGTCCTTAGTAATATCCCTGGCCACTCCAGGTTCAAAGAAATACAAAAATGATGGTGGTGTTCGCTCCCTTCTACTCCATCCCACCCTTACTCCAGACACCTTAGTACTGCCACATTGGAACAACTTACTGTATGTCTACACCTCACTAGTTCTCTCCATAAAATATATCTGTTTTACTTTGATACAAATCATCAAAGGTATAATAAGCTTTTCTCAGAATTTATACACGTTTCCTTCTGCTGTCAATTTCATCTTCAGTTTGTTTCAAGATTAATTCATTAACAGTAGCACCATCCCCTGCCCCCTCTTCCACCCCCATTAATTCAGTTTGTGTCTTTTTTTAAACCGTCTTCCATTTTGCACATTTAAAATGATAAAACAGGTCTTTTAAGCTCTTGTGTTTGCTGTGATGAACAGTGCTGATGAAAATTGCAAGATTTTAGAGAGTGCTGATTGCCAGTCCCTTTAAAGACAGTGGTACTTACATGCTGTACTTTATATGTATATGAAATGGGTCAAATCCCTGTTTAGTTCCTGCCCTGTAATTTCTGGTCTCCCTCAGCCTTTGTCATGTCCTTATCTTGATGTTCCAAGTGGGGTTAGAGGAGATGGTGTTGGGGTGGAATGGCATGGTATGCAACACCATTTACTTTCTAGAAGCTTGAATCAAGTCATCCTATAATATCAATAAAAATCCACATTTTAGAGTATCCTTCTTAATACACATATTGCAACATAAAAGAACAGAAAATTGACTTGGCAAGTTGTTCAGCGTAAAGTTTGTCAACTAGTTCCAAAATTACTCCTGCCCGTTGCGTCTTTTATCACCTGGGTTAAGTTCTGCAGACCCATTCCGTCTGATTTCATGCTCGGTTTAAAATATTATGTTAAGAATATGAAAACTAGCTTTTGTGTGTTGAATACTGTACTATTAAAGCTGCATATAAAAGCATGTATGGAATTGATGGTACTTCATATTGTTTGCCTTCAATCTCCTACTGTAACTTACAGTAGCAGATTTTTGAGTGTGTATTTATAGTAGAGCTGTGCTCCACAATTTTTTTTCCCAAAGAAGCTCCTTTTTGCATTGCTTTACGAAACTGTCAGTGAGGTGAAATGGGTCTATATTGTATCCATGTCAAATCACAACTATACATGAGTTAATTGCATTGCTATAACAAGACAGTGCAAGACAATACAAAACATCTTTTCAGTAGTAAGGGAATGTTTTTGTGACAGCCTTTTTTTTTTTCAAGTACTAGGTTGCTGTCACGCTGCTAAGGTATATAGATGCATCAGACATGTTCATTGATTCTTGTTGTAGACAAGCTCCTTCATTTTCTATTTTAGGAGATTGTCGTAGTCTTTCAAACCTTTTTTCCATGCATGTTTGGCACCACTCCAAGGTCCCTTTAAGCTGGATGGTCTACCCCTATGCATGTTGCAAAAAGTCTTTAATCTATTTTCTTTCATTACTAAAGCTAGGTTCGGTTGTTATTTGATGGGTCATTGTACTGGGGCATTGTTGGTTTTGTGTCTCAACCTCTGTCCATTTATATGGGCACTAGGATTTTCCAAATATTTCTACTAATTTTTAACCTTCTGTTCCTTCCAATTTATACACGCTGCCTCAGGTCTGGAAGAAGCCGTCATAGGAGGCACAAGAGGTACTTTGGTGGAGTTTGTTTACATATTTATCATTTATTTTCTCTCCTCCTTTCATTACATACCTCTTTCAGTATATATACAGTACATCATAGAAAGTATATTCAGCAGTAATTTGACTCTTTGCAGACTTTGTATTAACCAGAGGGTAGAAATATTTTACTTGAAACAGCTAACAAAAATTCATTATATCAATTTGACAGTCTTCTTCAGTTTTTAATGTTTCCATTTAAATCATTGGGAAGGTGAAAGGAAGCAAATTTGCTTGAACACAAAATTGTTATCAAAGATGTGTCTTTTGCCCTAGAAGTCTGTGTGCAAATTAGAGACTTGAAAGTCATAATGAAAGCATGTTATCAAGTCCTGGTTAGTTGGTTTGTAAGCCTGGCAGGCATTGTTAATCATTAAAAAAAATGCTACTGTACCTGGTGATATTTTTTGTTGGCTCCAGTTTTCTTCAAAGGCCATCATGATCTGTGTTGGATATAGCCATCTATTGTGCTGATTGCATAACCAGTACCTTAAAGTTTATGCTTCTTTAAAAAAAAGTTGAAGCTTTGGAATAGGGAATGTGTACAGTCATTGGGTGCAATTTGGCAAAAGCTGGGTGTGTTTAATCATGGAAAGAGATTATTTTGCAGGTAAAGGAAAGGTTCATTGTATATTTTTATCGCAAGCTGGCTAGGTCGTTTAACAATTATGAAATGATGTATGATATGATATAGTAGATTAACTCTGTATTACCTTTATGCACCTCTGTTAAACATCACACTGAGTTATAGGAAGTTATTAGGATGAAGATTAGATGCTCTTAATATGTTTTCACTTTGTGATGGTTCTGACTTTACATGATTTAGTAAATAACAGCGAATGGTGATTTTATTAGATGGAAAGACATTGGTTCAAATGAAGCCAGGCCAGTCACCACCACTTTTTTGTCCAAATTCATGGTTTGTGGAACCTCCATCATTATAGGGAAGAAACTTTCTTGGCTTAATGACTGCTTGTCATGTCAAAATGGTAAATGCTTGATATCTGACTCAAACTACCAACAAATGTAAAGAACTTCTGAGGCATATTTGTAGCTCAGTAAAGATGATAATTTCTGATAAAGTGGTCACCAAATGATGGGTGACATGTGTTTCCTTTGCAAATAATTGCTACTGTAGCATCATAAAAATAGCACATATATCAGTATTGGATATGATAAGTTGATATGACTGAGCCTTGTATGCAAATTATAAGTTCCCTTGCTCAATGTTTTGTAATCAAACCAGGTGCTAATTCTTTGGGATGATGGGCATGATATGTAGGACCACATTACAGCTCTATGTAGGTAGACACTCAGACTGGTCACTTCCCATGAAAGCAAAGCTGCTTTTAGGCAGGAGTGATTATCAATAAAAAGCTCATCAGGTTGTACATGTGAGGGATTTAAATGTGTTATAATTTTTTAATGTCAAAAGATATCTTTGCCTAAAAAATACTTTGGGAGAGTTAAGAAGGCAACTTGCTTTACATTAATGTAACTATGCACTTTGCTTGTTTTATATTGAAGCAACTTTGATTATTAAATTAAAGGCTAGTAAAATTATAAGGGCTAAATAGCATTCATGCAGGCCTTGAATTTTGAGGCATGTGAGTGTGGTTTCACACCAGCACTTACCACAAACCACTTTGAAGATTGTAATTATTTGAACACCTAGTTAAAGACTGGTTACTTCAAGATAAATCTATTAGTTTAAAAGAGCACACCACACTACTAAATTTCCATGGGATAATGACCCTAAAAATGTAACCTTGCATAAGCAATGGAGCAGGGAAAACAAGCCAGTGAGCCACAACTGGAAAAAAGGCCATGGCCATCTTGACTTGAACCAATAGGTTGAAAACTGGGCTGTAAAACTCCATTTAACTAACTCCATGGGAGTGTGTAGCACACCTGTACAATCTAAAGGCCGAGGTGTATTCTTGAATTGGGCCACCCCTGCTGATAATACAAATGGCTTACACTCTTCCTTTAACCTTTCCCATTGTGCTCCAATCGGAGAATATTTGGGCGCCTCCAGAGTGGGCGGAAAAGCGGACGTAGCACGCCCCGCATCAGCTTCCATAGGTTTTGTCCCTGTGACCTTAAACTATTGTCTCTCTCGTTGTTGTGGCTGAATTTTCAGGTAGCTACTCGCAGTTTCGAGCTCCGCATGAAACAGTAAATATGGGTGACAACCGCACTCTCCGTATGGGTCCAAAAGGACCCAAACAACGGTAAAGGGTTAAATTTTGAGCTGTGCAAGTGCAATTGCACACTGTCACTATCCTCAAATCATTGTGAGGATTAAGATTTTTTTTGCACACCTAGATAAAGATGGGAGCACATGTAAATCTATTTCCTGAGGAGTTTGATTGATAGCACATCTGCAAAATCTAAAACTGGATACCTGGGGTGTAAAAGGGGCAAGGGAACTGGGGTAAAGACAGGAAATTTCTGTTTATCATATTAGGAAAGAAAAACATGGAAATTGGGATATAACAGTAACACAGAAACCATGAAAATTAGTGAAGGAGAAAATCAAAAATTTACAAAGGGAAGATTAGGGTTGGGTGGTATACGGGTATTGACGTACATACCGGTACTAGTGGCACAGGTTACTTAAAAAACTGAAGATATTTGGTGTGTTACTAATGCCGGTTCTTCAAAATATTACTGGTTCACGAAAAATTACTGATACTCATTTTTGATTCCTTGCCATAGGCAGGCAAGGAATCTATGCGATGGTGATGTTGTGTGTGTGTGTGTGTGTATGTGTGCGTGTGTTTGTGACACTTGCTTGTAAACACGATATCTTAAGATAGGAATGTCCGACACTTTTCATATTTGGTGTATAGATTTATCATGTTGAGAGGAAGAACCCTATTGTTTTGGTAGAGGTCAAAGGTCATTTGAGGTCACCAGCGGTAAAATTGCGACAATTTCAAAAATAGCTTGTAAACACGATATCTTCAGATAGGAGTGACCGACACTTTTCATACTTGGTATATAGATTTTTCATGTTGAGAAGAAGAACCCTATTGTTTTTGGTAGAGGTCAAAGGTCATTTGAGGTCACCAGCGGTAAAATTGCGAAAACGCCGAAAATGGCTTGTAAACAAGATATCTTCAGATAGGAATGTCCGACACTTTTCATATTTGATATATAGATTTATCATGTTGAGAGGAAGAACCCTATTGTTTTGGTAGAGGTCAAAGGTCATTTGAGGTCACCAGCGGTAAAATTGCGACAATTTCAAAAATAGCTTGTAAACATGATATCTTCAGATAGGATCGACTGATACTCTTTTTAATTTTTGGTATATAGATTTATCATGTTGAGAGGAAGAACCCTATTGTTTTTGGTAGAGGTCAAAGGTCATTTGAGGTCACCAGCGGTAAAATTGCGAAAACACTGAAAATGGCTTGTAAACATGGTATCTTCAGTTAGGAGAGACCAACACTCTTCATATTTGGTATATAGATCTTTCATGTTGAGAGAAAGAAGCCTATTGTTTTTGGTAGAGGTCAAAGGTCATTTGAGGTCAATAGTAGTAAAATTGCGAAAACTTCGAAAATGGCTTGTAAACACGATATCTTCAAAAAGGAGTGACAGATACTCTTCATATTTGGTATATAGATTTTTCATGTCGAGAGAAAGAAGCCTATTGCTTTTGGTAGAATTCAAAGTTCATTTGAGGTCACCAGTGGTAAAATTGGGAAAATCCCGAAAATGGCTTTTAAACATGATTTCTTCAGATAGGAGTGACCGACACTTCTCATGCTTGGTATAAAGGTTTGTCATGTTGAGAGGAAGAAGTCTAATGTTTTTGGCTGAGGTCAAATGTCATTTGAGGTCATCAGGGGTAAAAATGTGAAAACACCGAAAATGGCTTGTAAACATGATATCTTCAGATAGTATTGCCCGACACTTCTCATGCTTGGTATAAAGGTTTGTCATGTTGAGAGGAAGAAGTCTATTGTTTTTTGCTGAGGTCAAAGGTCATTTGAGGTCACCAGCGGTAAAAATGTGAAAACACCGAAAATGGCTTGTAAACATGATATCTTCAGATAGGATTGCCCGACAATTTTCATACTTGGTGTATAGATTTTTCATGTTGAGAGAAAGAAGCCTATTGCTTTTGGTAGAGGTCAAAGGTCATTTGAGGTCACCAGCGGTAAAATTGCCAAAACTTTGAAAACGGCTTGTAAACACAATATCTCCAGATAAGAGTAACAGATACTTTTCATATTTGGTATATAGATTTGTCATGTTGAGAGAAAGAAGCCTATTGTTTTTGGTAGAGGTCAAAGGTCATTTGAGGTCACCAGGAGTAAAATTGCAAAAATTCTGTGCCTAAAATGTCAAGAAAAATCTATCAAGCACTGTCAATTTGAAAGCAGGTAAGGTATTTGATGGCAAGGAATCACTAAGCCTTTTGGCTTTCTGGTTAAACATTACAATTGTAAAGAAAATAATTGTGATAGGATGTGTGAATGACTAATATATTTTACAAAAATATCAGTACTCAATGCAAACTGAAATGAAATTATCATACTCATACACCTAGTTGCATCAATGCACAGGATTACACAGGTGCCGTTAGGCTCCTTCCTGCTCGACTTTCCTACCCGTAAGTTGAGAACTGGTACTGACCGCTACACCGGTTCTGTGTGCTTTGTGGTACCAGTACTGATATTTCATGTTGTCAATTTATTTGTGACAACATAACCAACAGTGGTGTCAGGTGATCTAAGTTTGAAAGAATCGCAATTTGCAAATTGACCAACTATCCTATGAGTAAAGAGGGCATTGTGAAATCTGGGGATTTCAGCTAAGAAGTGCACATAGCATTGTGTGGGTCAGTGTCACCGTATTGACAGTTGGGAGCACAACGTGCTTCCATACTGGTTGCATGGCATAGAGTCGACAACATACTGTAGTATCTGGCTACAATGTGTATGGGTACATTCTGCAATATGTGAAGTTGAGTGTGTTCAATGCATGCTTCAACATGGTGATTTCAATGGCCATGCACAGTGTCTCTTACACTGTGTTGTCAATAGTCCAAAACTGTAGATTGTTATAGGCATGTTGTGACTTTGCATCCTAAGAACTGAACAAAGATACAGTACCCAATGAGATCAAAGTTGGTGTGGGGTGTAACTGGAATCTAGGCTGGTTACATGGTGTGTGCCCTCAAGCAGTACTCTGTTCCTGCCGTGTGAAAAGCAATTACTGCAAATAAACACATACTGAACTGGACTCTGGTCTGCTAACTGTTAAGCCCAAATGTTCCGTAACTTTTTGTATATGTTGGTATTTTCTGGCACTGTCAATCAAGTAACTGCCTTGAATTCAGGGGTAGTCTGAAAAGTACCAGCAAGGTTTTATAAAGTGTTCACCTTTCAAAAGTGTATCTATAGTTTTCAAAACTAAACTGTATAGTACATAAACACCCAATGTGTGAAGTTGTGAAAAGTTATAATGTATAATGTGTCTCATTTTGCACATTCTTGCCAGTGAAGGACATTCATGTATTTCATTCAAAGGTTTTCATGTTAAAGAGAACAGGCTCATAATGAGCAGGGAATAATTTAGCATTCATATTTTGCATAGCAGTTTTGAAGATATCTCTGATCTTTCACACATTGTTAGTGAAAATGCAAGGGTTATGTACACAAAAATTGCTACACAATTTTTCATTTGTGTAGCAACTTGGCCTGTTTGTGTAGCAAATTGCGATGCAATACTGGATAAATTCTTCCCTGTCATACTTGATTTAGATTTAAATAACTAATAAAGAATTGACAGGTTATCAGTTTTGGAAATCGGGGTGTAGTTGTAGTGGTTTGGGAAAGGAGTCCTGGGCTGTTCCTTTGCCTACAGAGCGTTTGTTGCAGAACTAGTATTAATACTGTATGTTATCACATTCACCCCTCAACAGAATACTGATAAGAAAGAAGAATTTTCACAGAATAAAGTATGAAAAAAAACCCCAACCTTGTATGATGCATTTTGCAGAGTTTAAAAGAAGCATTTAAGACTATGATTGTGTTGACAGTTTGACATAGATCTCATTTTTTCTTTAGAAGCACAGTATTTAATTTGCCACACTAATTTTTGTAGAAAATTTAAACCTACTTGTGTGCAGTAGCATTTTGTATTTGTAAGTCCTGTACAAAGGATTAAATCACCTGCCTACACTTGTGCATGCAGTAGATATAATACTGCAGTGATAGATGCACATGGTGTAATGTAAGGAATCTTTTTACTGAAGAGCCATCGTTCAGTTAGTTTCAACGCATTCACTGGCATTTACCTTACAAAATCTTTATAAATTTGTGCACCACTTCAAAGTTTGTTTCTGTCAATTCTCCATTGATAATATGCAATACAGTAAGTACCATTACCATGATAATACAGAAGAGAAACTCATTTTGGTGTATATTCCATCAGCGTACCTCTCTGCACCTTTTTGACTAGAAACAGACTTGCTGTTTACAATTTTACAGGTATATTAAGGTATATATATATCAGATATAAATTGATATCTCTTTGTTAGAAGCGTTTATATTTCCATACTTTACTCAGCACATAAGTTTAATATCCCATGCACATAGAATGTTGAAGTTGTATCTGTAATATACTGTAGTGTCATGATCTCATGATCATTCAGTTCTGTTTAGTGCAGTAGTAACATTCCATGTCAAAATTATATCTCAATCTTCCTGTCCTGTAGTCTTAAAATTAGTTGTTCTATGTAGTCTTGTTTTAGCCTTCTCTGTTGTGCTTCTATGTAAAAACCTTACCTTAAATAGTGCTTGCACATGGCACCAGCCCATTATTTGCCCAGTATTGCAACCCAAGCTGAGACTTAGTTAGGGTACAGTATACCCTTGGTACTGCTAGAGAATGTACTAAATGTGTGATATGTAAACTGTGAAATGATCCCATGAATTTTTGGCAGTTGGCTCAAGTCAAGGTGCAATACAGTATTTCATAAACCAGTCTTGATAAGTTCATGGATTTGTTCAGGCTTGGGCTGTGGGAAGATTGAAGTGGCCTGTTTATGAATTTTAAAAACAAAAAGAAAAAAAAGGGCCATACACAGTTTTGCAGTCCTGAAGCAAATGAGCACCATTTTGGGGCTGTTGGGCAATATGGATCAGAGCTTTACTACATTATTTAAAGTAAGATATCACAGTATATCATTTTGATTTCTTTTAGCATTAATAATAAATGTTTTGAA
Organism: Holothuria scabra; assembly: GCA_037179385.1. Lineage (NCBI taxonomy): Eukaryota > Metazoa > Echinodermata > Holothuroidea > Aspidochirotida > Holothuriidae > Holothuria > Holothuria scabra. The sequence continues at coordinate 52,774,545 of CM074183.1, read as the reverse complement.
TATCAGCATGGATTTAAACTGTACAATACTGCAGAAATGTATAGTATCTACAGTCCTGTGTGAAAAAAGTAAGGAAGCTGGGAGGCGTCTTCCCAGGATTTATAGCAATCTGGAAGGAAATTGAGGCATTTGGAATGGAGTTTCCATTTTCTGTACAGTATATACTGCACATGAAAATATAGGGAGAGCTGTGGGAAACTATACTCCCTTCCAGGGAAATAATTGTGCTCTCTTCTTGGGGAATCAACAATTTTTCCACTGTTGGCTACAGTATTAATACTGGGAATTGGTTTTTTTTTTTTTTTGTATCAGTGAATACATAAAGATGGATATCCCTAGAGGTTTTCCCAGCTCTGTTTTTGTATGGCATTTCATAACATAAAGAGGACTCTCAGGTCAATGTTGGGTTTATTTTGTGATATTAGATGGGTATCTAATAAAATTTTGAAATTTCCTATCAGTAGTTCTCAAGATGTATCACAGGAAGTGGCATTTATCCCAAAAAGTTAACTTCGATAGCATCACTCTAAACTTTCTTTCAAGGTTGGGAGGTGTTCATATGTTATCCTCTTGCAATTTTCTCATTAAATTGTGAAAGAATTTTTACAGAAGGCGCGGATCCAAGGGGGGCTCTTAAGGCCTCAGGCCTCCCTTTTTTCCCAGATCAACGATAAAACATAAGGGAAATTAGCAGTGCAACTCCCTCACTTCCCTGCTTTCTCTTAAGTCACCCCCCCCTTTTTGGAACGTCTGGATCTGTGCCTGTACAGAGTTCCTTAGCATCAATCCTCACATGATGTGTACGGTATAATTGACAGTGTAATACTGTATCTTTTTTTTGCTGTGGTCTTCCTCCAACCTAATTATAAATTACAAAGAATAAACAGTAGGTTTTGGAAGGGCAGTAGAAAGACTTTGTAATGCAAGTTTCATACCATAATATCAGTTTAAATGGCCTTTTAAGCACAGTTGAATTTTGGGTCATTGCGCTTTGCAGTTTTGCTCTTGACAAATGTCATCAGGGGATTGCACCTGGAACTCTGATGTCCATTTTCATTTCTTAGTGATCATATCATTTTTTCTTTGAATATTTTCAGATCTCGTGCAAAAGGAGATAAGAAGTCCTCAAAACAGTGAGTATAATATTACAGTTTTTCAATAGCACGGATAGTCATGGCTATCGTTTCCTTCCTGATTGCTGTGGTGCCCCTTAAAAATGTCCCATTGGAATAACACAGACCAATAGCCATTTTGCTCACCTTGGCTATGCACTTTTTGAATCTTATTTGGAGCCTTGTGTAATCGAGATATGGCTGTATTACTATCTCATTATGAATGCTGGCATAGCAGAGTAAATTATGTACCACAGGTTTATAAAAGGCAGCCTGATTACTGTTCTGGTTCACAAGTCACAATCATCCAATTGGATTTATAAATGGTAAGGCTCACCCACTTACCTCTAAGTACTGGTGAGTCAAGCTCACATGTTTATCCAAGTTGTGTCAAGGTTCACCAAATGTTCCATTAAAGCTACGTGATACGTCCCTCATTGTCCCTCATATTTTGCATCAAAGTCTATGTAATGTGTGTGTATAGTGGCGCATCAATGCTTACAACTGTTTGGCACTCTAAGTGAGCATTGGCTGACCTCTACTGGGGGACAGAGGATGCATCCCACCATTGATAAGTGCACTAGCAGTAGCAGGGAGAACTTCAGTTATAGATGAATGCAACATTTTTGAGTAAAATGGTGGATCAGTTACAGTGCAACAGGCACATGCACCCCTCTTGGCCCCCATGTTTATTTCAGTATATGCTTTATAATGTGTCAAATTGGGCACCATTTTACATCTTAGCCCTTTTCCAAGAACAAAACCTTACCAAAGGAGAGAGGAACCTCTCCCCTTAGTCCCCACACTAGGTCAATTAGTCACTGATCATTTAAACCTTGGGCTCCTCTATTGGAGCTTTCTGAACATGCCCCTGGATGAGCAAATGCCAGATCCATAGTCCTTTTTACAAAAACTCCATATAAAAAAAGCATTGTATTCCTGAATGTGTGGAAAGCTTTCCATCTTAACTTTAAAAAACGGTTGTGGTACAGAGGGTGTGACCCTGTTATTTGTTTTCTTTATCATTTATTATGATATTGTTGTTTCATGTTTGATTTCTTCATAGGTCTAAAGATGATGTTGCCACTGAAAACCAAACAAAGGAAGGAGATAAATCAGAAAATGAATCTGGAGTAGAATCTGCAGGGTAACAGCACTATCCCTTATAATAATATAATAGCAGGGTTTTACTGGAAAATTAATTTCAAAAATATGTTTGTTGTTGTTGTGGCAATAAAACTGACATCATGTGAAAAGTGTAATATATAAAAGTCTTGTAGTGAACTCTGTGTAGATTGTGGAAGCATTTCAAATGAGTGTCAGGAATGGCAGTGTTACTCGTTGTTATGGTAGCTATGAATGACACTGTCTTGAAGAATTTAGCAATTTATCATTATTGATGGGATCAGGTTGTTATCACAGCTATTAAAAGCAGAAATCTGTCAAAATTTTTTGTTTTTGCTACAAATACTTTGCTAGCCAGATTTAGACCAAATGTTGTCAATGGAAAAGTTGGTAATTTGCTAGGCCAGGTGGTTAATACCATGCTGTCATTGATGCAAAAGTTGAGACCATTCTTGGTGTTATCATTGGCTGTCTGAATTTGAAACTCTAAGTCTATTTCGCTCCTCCCTACCTTCTGTTGACCTATGTATATCGTTATTGCCTGCAATAACCGTCTGGCAAAAACCTAATAACACCGTGGTAACCCCTAGCTAATGAGGGCGCGCTACACCCTAGCTACTTCCTTCTTCGTTTTTGCCTTATCGTGTTTACACATGTGGGAAAATCGTCTGGTAAAATTCCGCTATTTTTTACGTACAATCTTCGTGATTCCGACCAATCCTTTTTGTCTACGCCGTGGACTGCTCCTTGACGCCTTCTACCGAAACCATGAGTATCCTCTTTCTTTCAGGCCTTTTTTTCGGGGTTTTTTGCTCTTAGCTTAAGTATTGAGGATTTTCGCCTTGCGCGATCCTCTTGTCTATGTAACTTTGTACAGGGAGCGGTCTTGCGCCGCCATTTTGTTCCCGGTGCGGGCTCCGGGAATTGCGGTCCGTGGTGGACCTTCCCCCCCCTCCCCCTCTTCTCCTCCCATCCGTGTAGGTTGTGGTACGGGTTTCGGGGGTTTTCGTCGGCGGGCGGGCTTCCTTTATATCTTTTTTAGGTCCTTAGCCGGTTCCCGCCCTCTCGTCTCCTTACATGCATGTTTTGGGAATCGTTGTTTATCGATCTCTATCCATTTTGCTTGTTTACGTTACCTTACAGGATTTACAGTTTGTATGCATGTTGTAGGATTTTTTATGTGTTCTCCTTCATGTTTAATATAAGGGTTTCTTGCTGCATTTAATGTGTTTTTGGTTGTTGTGTAAGCATAGGCCTTGTCGTTTTGCCTTGTCTTTTGACGTCATAGCTTAGGCCTTGCTAAACTCACCTCACTCTCGTTGCATGCTTTCATCTTATCTTCACATCTCAGTAATCCTTATCGACTAAGTCTGTTATTGTTGCATTGTGCCGGCCTCCTCGGCCGGCGAGTAAGTCTCTTTTGTTTGAATGCTTTCCCCGGAAGAGGTTTTGTTTTCCTTATCGCTTTGTGCACAGCGTCTAATTCCTCCAAATGCAGGAAATGCAAGAAATTCCTGGACTGGGACTTCCACGATCTTTGTCCAGCCTGCAGACCATGCTCCCGGGTTTCCACCTGCCAGGTGTGCCGCAACTGGTCTTTCCAAGATTGGAATTCCCTGGAACAACGGATTGAGGAAAACGAGTTGGCAAGGACAAAGGCAAAAGAAAGGCAGTCATCTGACTCCAAGGAAGGATATTCCTCAATCCAAGGATAAGTCCGCAAAGGGGCCTGCTGCGGCAGCTTCCCAAGGACTAGTGAGGTCGGTCCAAGCACTGCGCGGTCAAGAGTCTTCAAAGGAAAACCAAGGAAACTGACACCCCGGCATCTCAGCCTCAGGCGAACCAGACCAACCGGGAAAGCCAAGGAAAAACCGGGGTCCAAGGACAACCCCGAGGCACTAATGTTCCGGCATCCTCTCAGGAATGCTCGCCTACCAATCCGGGAAATTCCTCGGCTCTAGTCACCCAGGGCCTCGGCCCCGCCGTGCCTTCTACCAGCAACCCTGGTGGCAGCCAGTCGATCCAGGGCCAGGAGATTCAGGCCTCTTCTGATTCACTTTCCGAGGACCATCCATCCCAGGGTTCCCCCGCTACCGGTGCCATGGACCTGTCCTTTTCCTTGGGACTACACTCTGTTGCAACCAGGGATTTTCAGGGCTTTCCGAGCAGAGGCCGCCAGAGACACAGGTCTAAGTCAAAGAAGAAGAGGAGACGCCATTCTTCGTCCTCATCCTCTTCCTCAAGGAAACGCCGGCACCGTAGTAGACGCCGTGATCCGGAGGCCCCCTTCCCAACCGAGGCCCTTTCCCAACTGGTATCGCTGCTCACTCGGTCCGTGAACAGCATTTCAGCCGTTTCCCAACCAGCCCAGGCTCCGGCTCCTTCTCAACCATCTCCGGATCCACCTGCCAGCCAAGGAGCTCCGACGCCAGCCCCCACCCAGCTCCAGGTTTCGGACCAGGCCCAGCAACAAGCAACTACCCAAGATCCCCAGTCGGACTTTCTGCACTCCCCGGACGACCAGGGACAGTTGATTGAGCACTTAAACAAAGTTCTGGACAGCTCCGAGGACGAAGCCCCCCTGACTGGAATGTCCTTTTCCAGGGAAGCTTTCGAGAAGGCCGTAGAAGTCCTTAGGAGACAGTTGGGTTTCGACGATCCCTCGCCTCAAGAATCCTCTTCTGCCAGAAAGTCGAGAACAAGTCGCCGGCCCCGGAGAGACCTGCTATGCCTGTGGATGCGGAGTGCTGTGACCGCTTTGACGCTCAAGCTAATGCCAAGGTCTGGCGTGCTTTTCCCAAGAAGCAGACCTCAGAGTTCCATATCAGAGACGAGGACTGGAAGTCCTTTTTTGCTTCCCTGTCGATTCCGGATTCCTGCCTCGACAAGCTGAAGACTGCTGGTGCAGTGGACCGTAATGGGTCGTTCCGCTCCTCTTCTACTAAGAAAGCCTTTTCATCCCTCCAGGGCATCGACCTTGCAGCCCGGACCGGCATGAAGTTTACTTCTTCGCTCTGCTCATTGCAGAAGTTCTCTCCAAGTCTTTCAGACAATCAGGCACGGAAGAAGTCTCCAGGAAAGACTCCGGCGCTTTGGTCAACATCCTGGGCCCAGTGGCCAGACTTGCTTACGACCAGTTTTCTAGGGTGGCGGTGAGAGCCACCAAGGAGAGAAGGGAACTTGTCCTAGACAATATTCAGTGGCCGTCTGCGGACATCAAGCCCCGATTCATGGAACTACCCCTCTCAGGCCCGGACCTCTTCGGAGGGAAGTTCGATGAGCAGCTCCTCACCGAGATCAAGCGGCAAAAGGGCATCAATAAGGCAGAATTTACCTTCTCCAAGCCTTCCACTTCAAGGTCCAGAAGATCCCCAGGCAGAGCTTCATCCCGTCAAGCTCCTAGATCTTCAAGCTTCCCTGACCGACGCCCCTTCTTGGCTGCTCGCCGGCAACGTGGGAAGCCTCGTTCCCAGCCCCCCGCAAGGAACTACTCTGGTCCGTCAACTTCGTCTCTACCTAGACGTCACCAGACGAGGGGAACCTTCCGTACTGGTTCACGGGGATCAGGACGATTCCAAGCTAAGCCCTAGGGATGCCCACCCTACCACTCGTCCCTTGGCGGTAGGGGGGAGACTAATGAGATATGCTCACATGTGGGAGACTCTCTCACCGGGCCCTTGGGTTCGGCAAGTAGTGAACGAAGGATACAAACTAGAATTTTCCAGCCCCCCTCTTCAAGGGGGATGCTTCCGAACAACACCTGTCCCGAAATCCCGAGATCAACAACTTGCTCTAGAAAAGGAAATCTCAGATCTTCTGGAGAAGGAAGCAATTTATGCTGCCACAGACCCTGCACGGAGCCTTTACCGGTCCTGCTTTTTACTGACGCCAAAGAAGCCGGACACGTGGCGCCCTATCATCAATCTCAAGCCTTTGAACAAAGCCTACATTCGTCTCAGAAGGTTCAGGATGGAGACTCTAGCCGTCATTCTTCCGTCACTCCTACAGGGATCTTGGGCAACATCCCTGGACCTCAAAGACGCTTACTTCCACGTCCCGATCCACCCAACCCACCACAAGTTCCTGGCATTTCGTTACAAGTGTGTCGACTACTGTTTTCGGGCCCTGCCTTTCGGCCTCTCAGCAGCTCCCAGAGTTTTCACAAGGGTAACAAGGACCGTCCTGGCTTTCCTCCGAAGAAGGAGCATCCTAGTGTTCGCTTATCTAGACGACTGGCTCCTTGTCGCCCGATCGGCCCAAGAAGCTCAGGAGATCACGTCCTTCACCATGAACACCCTCGAGGGACTCAGCTGGGTGATCGACATAGAGAAATCCTCCTTAGTTCCGAGCCAGGTAGTCACCTACCTGGGAGCAGTGATAGACTTCCGATCTGGTCTAGCAACTCCGTCGCCAGAACGAGTACTCTCCCTTCTGGAGATGGCCGGTCATCTCAGCTCACTCGACAAAGCTCCAGCCAGACTCTGGCTTCGTCTGCTGGGCCTCATGGCCAGCATGGTCGACGTCATACCGTATTGCCGCCTCTTCATGAGACCAATCCAGATTCACCTGCTCAAACACTTCTTTTCATCGACCAGCTCTCTGGCCAAGAAGGTTCCGGTTTCGACAGACGTCCGGCAGCACCTCTCCTGGTGGACGCTTCAACGCAATATCACTTCAGGGAAACCATTCAGGGAGTCCAGGCCCAAGGCAACGATCCTGATGGACGCCTCCCTGTCGGGATAGGGAGCAGTTTGGGAATCACACACCCTGTCAGATTTCTGGATTCCGGAAGAGTCTCAGTCTCACATCAACCTCCTGGAGCTGAAGGCGGTTCTACTGGCCCTTTCTCAGTGGGGCCCCTCTCTCAGGTCTCACCAGGTTACGGTTCTCTGCGACAACTCAACATCAGTCTGCTATATCAACCGCCAAGGAGGGACGAAGTCACCCACTCTCTGCCAGCTGACATGGGATCTCCTCCACCTTTGCCGCCGGTTCATCATCCTCCTCAGAGCCTCTCACCTAGTCGGAGAGAACAACGTGATGGCGGACGCCCTGTCCAGGGGAACCCTTCAAGAGTCGGAGTGGTCCCTGTCTCAAGCATGGGCCAACCACGTCTTCCAGATCTCCGACAGACTGATGGTAGACCTCTTTGCCTCCCAGGCCAACGCCAAACTTCAAACCTTTTGTTCGAGGTACTTTCACCCAGAAGCTTGGAGGACCGAAGCTCTGGTGTTTCCGTGGGACAACCTTTATGGGTATGCCTTCCCCCCGGGGTGCCTGATACAACGAGTCCTCCTCAAACTCCAGGACTCCAACGAAATAATCTGACTAGTAGTCCCCTGCTGGCCCAACCAGCCATGGTTTCCGCTTCTTCTGGAGATGTTGATAGACCAACCCTTCCCGCTCAGGAGCAGCCTCCTAACCCAGGCCGGAGGAAAAATCTGGCACCAGCGCCTCCAGCACCTCAAGCTGACAACCTGGAAACTCTCTTCGGACGTTTCACTAGTAAGGGCCTTTCACAGGAGGCTGCGGTCATCGCAGCAGGTTCCTGACGATCCTCAGCCCTTTCCACTTACGACTCGAGACTTGTCAGGTTCAGGGAATGGATGTCGCACAGAGATTTCGATCCCCTGGAAGCTCCTGTAGAGGCAGTTGCAGATTTTCTCCTCATGCTGTGCAAGGAAGGGAAACAAGTGAGCACTATCAGGAACTACCACAGCGATCGCTTCCGTGCATAAGGGGTTCCAAGACGGCTCAACTGTTGGTTCCAATGAGGCCCTTTCTCACCTCTTAACGGGCATGTTCAACCAGAGGCCCCCTAGGAAACGCCTGGTTCCTTCATGGTCGATAAACGACGTCCTGTCAGTGCTATCTAAGCCGCCTTATGAGCCTCTCCACAACACAACTTTGGAACTACTGACCTACAAGACCCTCTTTCTCATCGCCGCAGCGTCGGCCAGAAGACGCAGCGAACTTCATGCCCTGACCACTCAAGAAGGGTTTATCCGCTTCAGCCAAGACGGCGTCTTCCTCCTACCGGATCCCCATCCTTCCCGACTAAGAATGAGACGGTTTCCTTCTCCCCAGCGGAGATCTACCTTCCAAACATCGCCTCGTCCTCCTCCGTGGCCGAGGATAGGAAAGTCTGCCCGGTCAGGGCCCTGAAATGGTATTTAGAGAAGACAAAGCCAATTAGGAAGTCGAAGAGCCTGTTTCTGATTCCCAGATCTCCTTACAACCCGGCTTCAAAAGACACCTTGTCAAGATGGTTAGTCAACCTGGTCCTGCCTCACTCCTCCTCGGAGGACAACGTGCATGCCCACCAACTTCGGGCCCACGCCTCATCGAGAGCTTGGTTTAGAGGGGTTCCATTGGTCAACATCCTCTGGGCAGCAGCTTGGAAAACAGCATCTACCTTCGTCGCCTGCTACCTGACCAACGTGGTCTCTCAAGAAGGGGGCTTCGCTAGAGCTGTCCTAGGGGTTCCTGACCGTCGTCGTCCGGACCTCCCGCCTGCCGCTCGGTGCTAATCTGGATACATAGGTCAATAGGAGGTAGGGAGGAGCGAAATTGACTCCCCAAAACTCCCTGATTTGGGAGTCTATGAGCTCCGATACCTACCTCCTATTTACCTCCCGCCTCCCGACCCCTAGGACTCCGACGGGTCTCACCTGCGGCCATCTCCAGCACCAATGACGCCGGTCCAAGACTTTGCCGGCCCCTGGTCGGCCTCCGAAGGTGAGACTGGGCCTTTCGGTCCTTTTTCTTTTTGTGTAGCTTGAGCTCTTTTAGGGGGTATCTCTTTTTTGTGTGTGTGTTTGTCTTTTTCCCGTGGGGCTAGTTCCCACGGGTCGGCCAAAACGTAGAAGGAAGTAGCTAGGGTGTAGCGCGCCCTCATTAGGTAGGGGTTACCACGGTGTTATTAGGTTTTTGCCAGACGGTTATTGCAGGCAATAACGATATACATAGGTCAATAGGATGTAGGTATCGGAGCTCATAGACTCCCAAACCAGGGAGTTTTGGGGAATCAACATCACCCCGCCTTTTAACCCCCTTTCTGTGGCAAGTAAAGAACAAGTCATGTGGCAAGTCCATCCCATTGCGCTGATATTAAACTTGCCAAAGGATTACCTCAGATCGGTAGGGTAACATAATGTAAATAGGAGGTAAGCATCCGGGCTCATTGATCCCCAAACCAGGTAGTTTGGGGGATTCAAAGATACTGTAGCTATTCTACTTGGTGATTTGTAGAAAAATATTTAACTAGCCATGAGAATAGAAGATTAATCTAAAAATTATGGCTACTAATTTTTGGTTTCGATGATAAGAGAAACCAATGCATTCATGATGGCGTGCGTGTGTTTGTATGTATGTATGTGTGTGTGCGTGTGTGTGTTTGTGTGTGTGTTTGTGACACTTTGCTTGTTAACACGATATCTCAAGACAGGAATGTCTGACAGTTTTCAAACTTGGTACATAGATGCACCATATTGAGAGGAAGAACCCTATTGTTTTTGGTGGAGGTCAAAGGTCATCTGGGGTCACCAGGGGTCAAAGTCTGAAAACCTTGTTAACGCAATATCTCAAAGTAGGAAACTTGGAATGATTTCATATTTGGTATGTGGATGCGTTATAGTCAGAAGATGGTCCCTATCGTTTTTGGCGGAGGTCAAAGGTCATCTGGGGTCACTGGGGGTCAAAAATGGAAAATCTCGTTAACACGATATCTCAAGTTTGGAAGCTTGGGTAGATTTCATATTTGGTATGTGGATGCGTTATGGTCAGGAGATGATCCCTATTGTTTTTGGTGGAGGTCAGAGGTCATCTGGGAGCACCAGGGGTCAAAGTCTGAAAACCTTGTTAATGCAATATCTCAAGGTAGGAAACTTGGATAGATTTCATATTTGGTGTGTAAATGTGTTATAGTCAGTAGATGGTCCCTATTGTTTTTGGCGGAGGTCAAAGGTCATCTGGGGTCACAGGGGTTCAAAGTCTGAAAATCTCGTTAACACAATATCGCAAGTTTGGAAGCTTGGATATATTTCATATTTAGTATGTGGATGCATTATGGTCAGGAGATAGTCCCAATTGTTTTGGTGGAGGTCAAAGGTCATCTGGGGTCACAGGGGTTCAAAGTCTGAAAATCTCGTTAACACAATATCTCAAGGTAAGAAACTTGGATAGATTTCATATTTGGTGTGTAAATGTGTTATAGTCAGTAGATGGTCCCTATTGTTTTTGGCGCAGGTCAAAGGTCATCTGGGGTCACAGGGGTTCAAAGTCTGAAAATCTCGTTAACACAATATCTCAAGTTTGGAAGCTTGGATATATTTCATATTTAGTATGTGGATGCATTATGGTCAGGAGATAGTGCCTATTGTTTTTGGTAGGGGTCAAAGGTTGTCTGAGGACACCAGGGGTCAAAGTCTGAAAACCTTGTTTACACAATATCTCAAGGTAGGAAACCTGGATAGATTTCATATTTGCTATGTGGATACCTTATAGTCAGTAGATGGTCCCTATTGTTTTTCTGGGAGGTCAAAGGTCATCTTGGGTTACCAGGGGTCAAAGTCTGAAAACCTCGTTAACACGATATCTCAAGGTAGGAAGCTTGGATAGATTTCATATTGATGATGTTTTTGGTGTAGGTCAAAGGTCATCTGGGGTCACTGCTGGTCAAAGTCTGAAAATCCTGCTAATGCGATATCCCATGATAGCAAATATGGATAGATTTCCTATTTGGATATGTGGATGCATTATGGTCAGAGGATGGTCCCCATTGTTTTTGGCTGATATGAAAGGTCATCTGGGGTCTCCAGGGGTCAAAGCCTGGAAACCTTTTTAAATATGATCTTTGAAGATAGCTGTTTGTCCATTTGTCTGTCTGTTGTTTGTATGTCTAGCTGTGGAATGACAAAATTATGTTTTGAACATGCTAGTATAACATTTGAATGAGAAGATAATGGTGCATGATGGCATTTTTTGAAACGGAACATTTATGTATCATCGAAACCTCAATGCAGTTTTGCATTCTGGTTTCTCAAGAGATTGACAATGCTAGGCCTGTTTTGAAATAAAATGGTATTAAATATCCATTGCAAAGAGTTCTCTGTGTTTTATACCTGCAGTTCTTCACCAGATAAACACAGATCATCCCGGAAAAAACACAAAAAAAGAAGAAAGCATTCCCATAGTCCAGATTCTGATAAATCAGATGCATCGAGAAGCCCTTCCCCACACAGAGACGATAAGAAATCTAGAAGGTACATGTAGTGAAACTTGAGAAGTTAGCAGACTGTCCAAGTCTAAGACTCATTATAGGTTTTATCTCAGTACATAACATGTATTGAGATATTGTTACACTACCCAGTGGATGAAATTTCTTTAGAGCAAGGGAATGTGATGTGGTCAATGTTTTTGAGAATTGGAGACCATGCTCTTTGAGTTGGGTGCAGAAGACATTGAATTTTTTTTTTTTATTAAAAAAGTGATGGTCGCTACAGTAAGTGTTGCTAAGTTATTTTGGCATATTTTATGGTAAAACTCTTCAGTTTTCATGGAAACTTCAAGGAAGCTGTCATTTCTTTGCACACAGCACTTTGGTTGCTAGGCACAGATACATACTGAATGAGAATGTTCATATTTTCTAGTTAAACTTTCAGATGTTTGAGGCTTGGTTTCACACCTCTGCTAAATCAAGCATGAAGTAACTGTAAGATAATCTTGCTTAGTCTGACCATAAATAAAGGCTGTGTAATATGCCAAGTAGTCATTTTGAAAGGAATAAACTTATTTACAATTTATTGAGTTAGAGTGTAGTGCACAAAATGTGTCCAGGGAGCATGATCAAATTTTCTCTATGTTGTGATGAAACAATTTACCCATCAAGAGTATACTGAAGTAAAGTTGAGGATCTTTTACATACTTTATTGCATGGGTGCTGCTTCTACCCACTTGTTGTTCAGTGTAACAAACACTCAAGATATCAGCAGAGAAATAGCTCTCACTCCATCAGAAGTTGTGAAACACAAAAATATTTGAAGAAGGCTGTGAAAATAGCTTTAAGGAGAGGGACGTGAGAGAAAATGGTGTGGAATGCAGCTAAAGAAAACAGTTGTCATTTTGGATTTATAAGAAGATGTCACTGATCTGCATCTAGCTGGTTCATTATTTCTACTTTACTAAGTTTCGGTATGGTGCAATATGATTATGTACATCACTGACTATAAGGCTTGTACCATGTGGTGCTGCAACATCTCTATGGATGGAAAGAAAAGATATCTGTGTTCACATTTTAATAATGCTCTTTTGTCTTATTGATCTGAAATTGCAAGGTAACATTTTTTTTTTCATCTTGAATTTAAGACTGAAATTTTCTACTGAAACTCTCTCTTTTTGGGACAGACACTCAAGAAGTAGGTCCAGAAGTAAGTCCAGATCACCAGAATACAGAAGACACCACTCTAGAAGCAGGTTGGTGCACTTGATATAAAATTAGAAATGCTTAACAGTGAGTTGCAAAGCCTAAAACAGTGGTATCTGAAATATCTGTGTAAGAGGGGATGGTCGAGAAAAGTAGTTTGGTAAGAGTCTTTATTCTTCCTTCTTTGGTAAAACTTCATGAGAGCAAGAAGAGCACAAAAAGTTGGGACAAGGGATTTTACAAGTGGAAATTAATTACCTTCCCATTCCCCTATCTTTGTTTGAGGCCTTTTACCAACACAATAGTTCCCATTGTGCAACTTCATCTTGACTTCAAATGAGCCATGGTCTCAGTTGTTGATGGATTGAATTCTTTCACAGCTTTTCTTTTGGAGAATTTTTCTTCAAATCAGTGTCCCTGTTAAAGAGAAGTGGTAAAAATTTCACAGCACCAACTCATCTTTACATTTTGCTATGTACTGTAGTTAGTTAAGTCATAGTTTGTTACAGTGCTGAGAATGTCTTATTTTATTTTATTTTATTAGTTAAATTTTATTGTATGATGTCAAGAAGCACACTTTGGTAGCATTTGTTCAAGAATTGGAGCATTTAAATTTGTCTTGTAAACATGATGGCTACAAACAGTTTAATCAAATGATTTCCTTTAACCAAGTCTAAAACTTTTGTGCAGAATTCTGTAGGTGTGTGTAGGAATTGCAAGCATGTTCATGAAAGGTGGAAATTGTCCATATTTAAAAAAATTTCATATGTCTTAATGAACTTGACTCTTAGTTACCCCCCCCCCCCCCATGACTAGTGGACTGTTCATTTACTGCAGAATGATCATTGGCGATAAAGTGCCTTTGTGATGGCACTATAACCTCATTCATTGACAGAATAGATATATACTCTTGGGTTCTCACAGCAGATGTTTTCTTCCGGGGGGGGGATATACCAGCTGTGAGGATTATCATTTCCAGTCCATAATGGAGCCATACATGAAAGACCATCGATGTAAATGGTCTGAGGACCATGGGGGTGGTCAAGTGTTGTCCGTCAGTGGATGTAGTTTCTTTGGGAAGCAGTTTACAGTTTAGTCTGACCGAACAGCTCTTTGCCAGAAAGTGAGGAGGGCTTATGAAAAAGTATTATCATTTATGTCAGTGGAAGCCTTCCATGAGGTGTGTCCAACATCCATTTTTTTAAGCTTAGTGCATAGGTGAGAAATTTTGTTAAAAAATGTCACATGGCATTCCTACTCTATTGTTTGTTTAGGAGCCCAGTGTTTTAATGTACAGGTATTGGGTTTCCCTTTGCAGATCACATTCTAGCAGAAGAAGATCAAGGTCTCGGTCTCTAACATATTCTCCAGCTGACAGAAGGCGGTCTGCTTCCAGAAGTAGATCTCCACGAAGTACAAGAGAAAGGAAAAAGAGTTTTTCCCCAATAAGAAAACGGCGAGATTCCCCAAGTTTCTTAGACAGGAGAAGAATAACCAGGTGAAGTGAAACTTTTGGTCACTGCTTCTTTTCTCACACAGGTGTACATAAGTTACTATGTGTATTTAGTAAAAGTAAAACTGTCGTTTCCACTTTGTCAGAAATTAAGCCACCCTTAAATCACCATTTTCAATGTTGAACTTGATAAAACAGGAATTTGTATCATTTGTGTCTGAGTATTAAAGATATGACGGATCCAATACCTTTGGAAAAAAGAAATTTTGACCAGCCAATAGCAAGATTGGTAGAAAATACTATCAAAAAGTTATTTTGTGGGAATGGAAGATGCTTTGAACCTGTTTTTTGCCAGAAGACAGAGTGCAATTTTTGTCAATTTTGCAACTTTTGACATTTTCTGCACTTTTCTCAAAGCTTCTCATCACTTTCTTTTTAATGATCTCCTATTTCAATAAACCTGTTGTAATATTTTTCGACCAAAAGTTTTTCCTCTCGCATGAGAAAATATTCATTTTGCAAGAGTGGTATAAAATGTGGTGGAGGTTTTAGCTTTTGTAAGCTATTGTCTTTGTGTTATTTACTTGTGAAAGTATCTTCTTATAAAATCATTACTTTTGCATGATTGGGAAGGATTTTGTGTCAAGTGGGGTCATGGACAAGTCTCCCCATCTTTATGTGAGTGCATATTCACATTATTGGAAAATCATACTGGAAATTTTTTTATTCAAATCACTGTTTCTTTACACACTGGTGCAATTATTTCAAGTATGTTTCATTGGCATGACCCTATAGAATGTGTTCATTGTAAAGTTCAGGTGGTGGGGGTATAGTCTGAGAGTTAATTTTGTCATGGCAAAAGTATATAGTTTGTTGGGCCCCTCAGATTCTTTCCCCTGTATTGTGTAAAAAATTGAACAAATTACTCAAACAGATGCCGTCCTTAGAGATGAAATCTGCTTTGTCAAAAAAAATTAAAGGTTCACATTTTGGTCACAGTGATAAGTGAGTCTGTAAAATAAGAAATAAAACACTTTTGTGAAGGTTAGTAAGAAGCAAAAACCTGTTAACCATTTCCCTCTCTAGTCCAAAATATTCATTTGTTAGTCAAGAAAAAAATGGTTGTGTTAATTTTTGTAAGATCCAACTTAGAGGGAAACTGCTTTCTTTTTAATTTGATCATCATCACATGAAGTCTTATGTTAAAGACTTTTCATGAATATTTAAAGGCTATCCATTTCGTAAGTATTGCATTTGTTCATATGAACTCAGAATTTTACTCAGTTAAAAGATTTCTACAGTAATGATAGTATGAAAAGAGTTTATATCCTTTCCTGAAATTTATGACGTGGTGGGTGACATTAATATAGAGAAATTCCATCACAAAAATGATGTTTAGATCAGTAAATATTACAAGGCATTTTTACACCCCTCTGGGAATGTGTGAGTTGGTCTTTTTTATGAAGAAGAAGTTGGTAGTGGTTGTCTCTTCTCAATGTGTTGTATCGCTTTCCTCCTAAATGTTCTTTGTACGTGCTATCTTGTGTTCTTTGTGTTTAGTCCTTTTGTCGTAAATGTTAAAAATTTTTCAAACTCTTTCAACCCAAGATCTAGAAGCAGAGATGACGACAGGAGACATGGTGATGATGAGTATAGTAGAAGGAGACGAGATCGTAGCCGGTCACGTGATTACCATCGTTGAAAGATTCAATATTAGTATGAACAATATTCAAACATTCCCTCGGAGCCTTGCTCTAACCGCATGGTAGCTAATGCAAAATAGCATTAACATCACAGCCGCTGAATTAAATAAACTCACAAACACTTCCACCTGTATATTCTAATCTTCATGAGATTATCATGCCTTATCATAATCCATCATGTTATCAAGACCCGCAATTTGTCAGGACCATTTAACTTTACTGAGATGAGATTTACTATGTAAGCCAATTGAACACAGGATGCAAATTTTTCTTTGTGAAGCCCAAACTTGCTCATATCATAAGAATATACACCCATAAAAGTCTAATGAAAGATCTTCTTGTCAAATGTGTGGAGTTTTTGCCCTGCTATAAGTGGAGGGGAAGGATTACTCGATATTTTTTACAGTTGTTGTGAAGGAATGGAAATAAGGTAAACTTACCTATGTCTCAAAAGCAATTTTATCAATGAAACTTCAAGGAAGAGTTAAAATTTCAGGTTAGTTGCAAGTAATGGGTAGGGCTTGGGTCAACTACATATAGAAAAGGGGAAGAGGAAAATTGAATCTTTGTACAAAAGTATATAGATTTCATATTGAGGTGCCATAAATTTTTGGTTAACATTTTATATTCTTTCAAGTTTCCATTGTGGAAGGAAGGGAGGTACATTGAGTGTAAGATAGAGGCAATATGTGATTTCCCATAGTTTGTTTCTGGGTACTGATAATTTTCTTGTACCACTGTCAAAAGTGTTTAGGCTAAACAGAAGTTGCATCAGGATTGTTATGTACAGAGTGGAAGCATACAAACATTAACTAACCTATCATTGATTTGTCAAGTTTTGCTTTGAGTTGTAAACATCTAGCAGATGAAAATTTTAGCTGCTCTAAATTCATTTTATAAAGAGGTTCTTTTTTTAAATTTTGAAGTATTGGGGATTGAGTTGATTTTAAAGCACACCTTTAGCATCAAGCCCATTGGAGCATCCCATCTTTAAAATGACAGACCAGCCAATAGCTGTAGCAATAATCGTAGATTAGCAATGCTCCTCTTTCTGACAGTGTATCATTCCATTCATTTATAGAAACTGTTCTACCTTCTGTACCAATTTGTATGATAAAATTTCATTTGAAATTTCCACATCACCCATACATACATTTACAAAACCATATTAATCATTTTTTTTTTTTTTTGAAACTAGTAGCAAAGACTTCAGAAAATCTTTCAAGGTGACACCTCTAAATTGCAGATAATATTCAGAAATGGGACCTTAAGGGGTGGGCTGTGCTGAGAGGGATGGAGACATGTCATACACATCTTATATGTCCTCACCCTGTATAATTAGACATTTGAAACCAGTATCTGTGGAACACCTAGATAAGTAGCATCAGAGGGCACATGATAAATTGTATCCATTCAAATGACAATTAAAGTAACCTCTTTTGAATAAAGATTGTTACAGTAGCTGCTGTTTGTACTTGCCTGTAAATATTTGACTTTTTCTCTAACTTTCATACATTGAAAGCTTTGTTGTGTTACAATTGCATGGGTTTCCTTCCTATTGTTTACTCTTCTTTGTTTAATGTCCTTTTGCATGTCATTCTTTTGTGTTGTTGTTGTTGTTCTTTTTTTTTTATACAAGTTTCATCTTCTTTTCCAACATATACTTCATTTTAAGTGATACTGGTGCATACAGAATGCTCAGTTTTACATATCTTCATATTATCAAGTGCATGCTTTCAGATATTTCATTTTGATACAATTCTACGTCCATACTTTATGCATTATCTTGCTATGGTTTGTACGACTCCTAGTTAACAATACTCATTTGACGTATTTTTCCACTACTGTATTTGATAGAATCCAACTGGTATTAATGTATTTATATTTATCTTCATAATATGTTTTCCTTCAGCATTTGCTTGCAAACTTTTCAAAATCAATTGAAATATTTTTTCCACCTTTTTTAAAATAAAAAAAATATGAAATACAAATTCAGAAATACCATTCTGTTGCTGTGCATGCACTGTTTCTTTATGGTCCACAAACTCACAGGAAAGATTAAGGATTTAGTTTGGTTGTTGTTTGGAATCCAATTTTACTCCTTGTGTTTGCTGTTTTTTTTTTTTTTTTTATTTCCTTCTTTTTACATTAAGTTGATGTGTTTGCATTTATTTACTAGACAATTAGTGGTCAAATATCTTATTTTTTAAATATTTTACTGCATGCTAATCATATGGTTGAGAGTAAGTATGTTCACCAAAATATATCAAAAGCTTTGGGTATGTGGGGGATTAAGCTCATATTATTTCTTAGAAGAAGGGTCTAAACTTGAACCAAGTTTCAATATTCAAGAGGGGTGCTTATTCTTTGCAATCTGGAGAAATTTCCATTGAAAACTAGTTGGTAGTTTTCATGGTATTAGCAGTTACAGTCAGATTTCCAATATAAAATGACCTTGAAGCCAGTTTTTAAGACTATATTTTCACATTAATGAGGAATCACAATTTCTTTGTCACCACAGACATTAACTTTAGGGTCAGCACAACATGCCAAAAAACAAAACAAAAAAGCAAAATAAATAAATAAGTAAATAAATAAATAAACAGGGTTGTTGATTTTTTTCTTTTTGAAGAAATCATGATATAAATTGGTGATTTAAATGAATTAAAATCAGATTTTTTTTTATTAAACCATGATTTTAATCAGCATGATTTAAATCAAACAACCCTGTATATAAATAAATAAATAAACAATATAGAAAATGAAGTCTAGCTCGCACTTTGGAACAACAAATTTAGTAATTGAATTTGTTGGTATCTCAAGAGATACACTGCAATTTGAATGGAAATTACGCCAAATTGTGTAGAATTCCTCTTTCGGATAGCCAAAATTACATTTCACTTAACCCTTCCTTAAATATAATCTCTAGCTGTAGAAATGCAAGAACCATTCTCATTTTGTAACAGCTGAACCAAAAAAATGCAGTGTTAGAAAGGGAATCAGGTACCTAGTGAATTTAACAAGACAGTTATGCTGTAGCTTTAACAAAATAATCATATTAGGTGGGTGCAAGCATATGTTTTAATAGCTTTGAGCTCATAAAAGTAGAGCTGTATGAAGTTAGGTTGAGTTGAGACATCTTTAGAATGAACCATCTCCTAAAATCAGTGGAATTTGTGCAGTTTTTGACATGATGGACAGAGGAAACAACATTATTGGTCTCCTTACTGTCCATTGATTAATCCCAAATGTTGTATGCAAATTATTAATTTAGATGGCTTTTGCCATTTTTATCAGTATTCATTTCAAACAGTTTCCATGGTAACCTACCGCTTGAAGAATTCAGGCAGTGGCAACTGTTGTGGATTCTGTCCTAACAGATGATACATTGCAACTTTAGCATCTAGTAAAATATTGCCCTGATAAACAGTCAGACAGACAGTAGTTTTATAGCAGTGTACATATCTGATGATCTTCCAAAGGTATTCACTATGGAGAAGTACTGAGAAATTAAATTAATTTATTAATTTACAAGTAGCCTTTGTAGCAAATTTAACAGCATGCAGGTTTAAACAATGACTTGGAAAATGCAATACTAGTTTATAGCAAGTTTTTGGTAGCACTAACTCATCTTTCATGATCATCACTGGTAATACAATTGCTGTGGTGTTTTACTAACCCATGTTTTCTACAAGCAGATTGTCACGTACAGTAAGTTTTGTTAAAGCACCGAATTTGAAATTTGCACAGTCATGTTCACCCCATCTTATTCATGTACTGTACTAATCAGTTTTGCTATTAAGATGACATTCACAATAACATGCTTTCGTGTTTACCCAGCTGCAGCTCAACATTTTACAACATTATGTATGTACATAAAAGTGATAATTAGATTTGTTCAAGTCAGCTTTAAATAGCTTTGGTAGAAGTGAAGTGTTGCATTATTACAGGAATTTGATCATACTAGTGGGAAAGTCATATTTTGTGCACATCGAAACCATTCTAAAAAGGGATTTCTTAAAAACCGTTTAGAGTTCATTTTTGTAATTTTCCAGATTTTTGCTATTAAAGGTGTCAATATTCTAAATTCTTCACATACAGTTGTTAAAGACTCAACTTAGTTCAACATCAATTTTTCCACATGCTGGCTTTCTGTAGTCACCCTGTTGGGTTGCAAGTTGAAATTATGATAAAGATTTCTTGAAACCTTGTTTGCAATCCTGTTGAATTTATAAAATAGTCAAGTCCAAAGTTTGATTGGAGATGATACAGATATCCTGCAATAAGGAATTAAGCAATGCCATCGATGGCATGTAAATTGTTTAGTAGCTTGAACAAGTCTTGCCACGATTTGACTGCTGTATTAGTGATTGTATTTGAAGTGTATGCACTTGCTGTGCATGTTTTGCACATTTAACAGTGTTATGTAATTTTGCACTATGGCTGAAAAATTTGTGTTAAATCAGGTGTAACAGATTTGGATTTGAGGAATAGAGAGTAGAGTTGATTTGGTCGTTTGTGATCAAAAAGGAATGTGAAAGAACGAGGAAATGATGTAATATCAACTAGCTGTTGTTGCCCTTCTAGGGAATATCTAAGCTTCACATGTATAAGAGTTAGTTAGTTGGATGAGATTTAATGACACACCAACACAAATGTGTAATACAGTGTCAGGTAACTGGATAAAATGTTGAAAATTTTAAATATAAACTTTGAACTTATTTTCAAAGTATTGTTCAAGTTCTCATTTGGTTTCCCTTTGGTCACCTCTTACAACAGGCAGGAAATACTGTACTGTGGGCATATTCTACAACCCCAGCCCACATTGGGAGGGAGGAACGTAGATAAGAGAAAAATAAATTATAATTACAAATATTAGGAGGAAGATTAGCTTTCATCCCCTCTGGGCTACTGTTGAGAAGAAAAAATGGGCAATACCTAGGACCTTTTAGATGGTCCTGATAGGAACAATACTCACCTAGACTTTGTGGAATTTGGTGTGTCAAGCAGAACTGGCTCTGAAAATGACCAAAATTTTCTAAAGAGTCTTGATCCCTGAAATTTTTGCTTAAAAAATTTTTGGATTTGCTGTCCTCAGTGAAGGTGATTAATAGCAGAAAGTGACCAAAGTGGAACTTTTTTGGTGGTTCTGTAACAGCTATTGGAAATGAATAGTTATGGGAAATGCAAATTAATTAGGAAACAAACTTTTAATTTTCTTTAATTCCATGGAGTCTATAAATGAGGCATGTCCCACAGTATGTATTCTAAATGTCAAGTGAATGGAATACTCAAGCAGAACAAAATGACTTTGGTGCTCAGGGACAGCTGCAGGAAAGATAAGCCTGGTTATATCAGGACAGTGTCTTGTTGCAGTTGTGGCAATATTGCAATGCCACGTTTTATTGGTGCAACCCTGAATTTGGGTGGACACAGGATTTCATATAAATCAGCAACCCTGAATTGGGGTGGTCAACCCTGAATTGGGGTGGTCATGGGATGTCATATAAATCAGTCATAATAATCATCATAATAAGTCCTTGCCTCTTTCAAGAGTTGTAACAAGTCATTTATACTTGAGTCAGGTATTTTTAAAAGGGAAACGACTGTAGGAATTTTCCTCATACAAAGACTTGAGTTACTGATTCCACTTACGTCACATTTAAAGTAGCAAACGACTGCATTACAGGAAATGTTCATTAGCCAGAATTTAGAAAAAGTCCAACACAACTGATCCTCTTAACTCCAAGTAGTTCAACTTTCTGGCAGACATGAACCTTATCTTGACTTCTGAGACCTTACAAGTTGAAAGTCACCTATGCATGACACACTGAAAAGCTGTGCTGGGCCAATACGATGCCCTCCCCCAACAAATTGATAAGGTGTCCTAATCCTTCTTACCCAAGTTGCCATTGGCAAGTCGGGTAAGAGTAGATAATGGGGAATTCCTGTCATGTGGACTGCAAAATTGAGTTACTTGTTACATCTTTTGTTTCCTTCACATTCCTTGACATATCAGAAGTGTTTCAAATTTTCTGTAGTTCATAACAGGCATTTAAATTCACAGAAAAACTCTCTTTTCCATCACATTAGGGTCAAATCATTACATTATTTTATGAGCCCATGTTGCCAACCCTTACACTGTTATTTTTTTATTTTTGATCGGCAGTGCACGAAAACTTCCAATTCCTTACAATCGCCAAATCACAAATAGCGGCTTCTCATCTGATGAATCTGAAATGTCTGCTAGCAGTAGGAGCAGGTCAAGGTCAGAATCGAGGTCACGAAGAGGTTCAAGAAGCGACAGCGGATCAGTGTACAAATAACAGTGATATGTAGTATATGATTAAAACCTAGGTAAATATGATTTAAATAAAGAAAGAAAATGCTGTAAAATGGGTTTCAAAATTTGAATTTTTAAACAGATAGGCTGACAGGACTTGGACTAAGCTTGAAAAGGGGCACAGCCAAAGTGAACAATTTGGCTGTGGGTCTATGTTATATCGTGGAACATTTCCAAGGGGCTTTATGGCCATTGGTTAATGCTCAACAGCCATTGGCTTTTAATGCTGTCAGTCATTTGAGGCTGAACTATTACTATTCTCTAACTGTTTGATCTCACTTGTTAAGAGTGTGAAAAGAACAGAATGTTGAAAGTAGTATCAGTTTATAGTTTAAGATACACAAGAAAACATAAAAATTTACATTCCTTTGATTTTCAGTGTAACTTTTTTCAGAGTTTTTCTTTTGTTTAAACATTTTACCAAGGTTTTATAAATACAAATGTCCATATTGTGCAATCCGTTGATTTAATCAACCTCTTATTTATTTCAAAGATATTTAAAGAATAGCTGTGAGGACTTGGAGAGTCATATAAAGTGTTCTTGGTGAACTTTATTGTAGTGAGCAGTTCACACAAAGGACAATTTTGCCTACTGAGGTTTACAAACCATCTTTAGAGGTAGATACTCACTTCTGTAAGAGAAAATACAGTAATTAGAATTTAATTTTGTACACCCTGGTATTTCTGTATGAATGGCTATGTTTTCGTTCCATAATTGCTAACCCAGTGAAGAATAAATCCTTGTTTTATTTTTCAATGATCAAATTTGTATTCAGAGACATGACAAAAATAAGGAAGTTAAAGTGTTTCAAGCTCAGTTTTGGGTGACTACTTCATTCAACTGTTGTGTGGTTTAAATTTGTCCTGTCTCAAATACAGAAATTAAAGGGGCTCATTGAGTTGAATTCAATAACTAAGAGAGTATTAAAGGGTCTCTACCACATGCCAATGCCTAAAGTTAGCATAACAAGTCAAGTTTCATAGCCAATAAAAGTTATAGAAAAAGTTAAAATTCTGACTTGTAGTAAGGGCTTGCACAAAATTTGAAAAGGTGTTTGGTCAGAAATTTTTTTTAAAATCAAATTGGACTGTTGATTTATCACTCCTAAGACTGTTATTTGTATGTAGGATATGAATTTTTCCAAGTTTGACCATTTGTCATTCATATGTGAAGAAAACTT
Organism: Holothuria scabra; assembly: GCA_037179385.1. NCBI lineage: Eukaryota > Metazoa > Echinodermata > Holothuroidea > Aspidochirotida > Holothuriidae > Holothuria > Holothuria scabra. The sequence continues at coordinate 52,751,205 of CM074183.1, read as the reverse complement.
AAACAGGTTTGAAAAAAATTGTCAAATTTCCTGAACCAACTCAATGAGCTGCTTTAAGAGAGGATTTCAGACTTATCAGGATCTATTGACAAGGATGTGAAGTATCACCCACACTTCTCTTTTTTTTCCTTTTTTATGATTTTTTATGAAGGTTTATGTATTAACACAAGGGTCATGCACTTTATTTTGTAATAAGTGAGTGCAGTACCATATTAAGCCCAAAAGGAATTGTAAACAAAAAGCATTTATAGTCTGTGAGGAAATGGCTAATTATTATAGAATAATAAATTGTCCTGGTTGACATAGACACTGTATTCTAAATCAATCAAAATCAGTCTACAAATTGATTATGTTGTCCTCAGTAGCATAGCCAGGAGTGTGTCATGGCGGGGTGGGTGGCTGGGTTGAAGGACGGCATGGGGGATAAGTCTAAGGGGAGAAACAAAAAATGCTATGTTAGGTGATTTTTGCACATCAAGGGTCAGTCATGGGAAGAGGAGGGTTTTAGCCCTCAAAACCACCCCTCTGGCTACGCCACTGTCTGTCCCTAGTTTTGGCTTATATTTAATATTCTCCATTGTTAGGCATACCACCATTCTGTGGATAAGCCTCCTTCATTCATTGTAACTCACTCAGTATTCAACAATCAATTTTCTTGCACTGAATACTACATATTTTGAACAGCTTTGTTTCGATGTTGTATTTAGGGCTGTGATTATGTAGTAAAATCACCAATTGGTTAATTGCCAAAAACTGATCATTAAGCAAATAATCACCAAACCATTTGCTAAGGGGTCCTCCAAGTAACATCAGATCTTGCAATGCTACCCCAAGGTTCAGCCTTTCTCAGTCATATACTACAGCATTTTATATAGCTTTTGAATCATCCCTTGACAATTACTGCCCACTGTCCCTCTTGTGCCATCATGAACAGCACATAACAAGTTAATTAATGGATGCGTGCATGCAGACTGGAAAACAAAACAGGAGTTGTTATATGACATGGGATGCCAGTTTCGATTAATTGCAAGGAGGGTTTTACGAAACATTTGGGGAAAAATTTAGTCACGCATGTGATCTTCCAGTGACTAATCTCTATACAATCACAGCCCAGGTTGTATTTAGGATTACAGATAATTATCTGAAGTATTTTATAGTGACAAAGTTAGCTTTTCCGTTGTCAAATTTTTTATGATTTGTATGACTGAGTTTTTCAAGTCATATAATATCATAAACCATGAGTATTTTCTAAGTTCCTCCATGGGTATGTTTGAGCAAACTGCACAATTTAAATGTGACATGCCATTTTATGGCTTCAGTACATTTGTATACATTTCATAATTCTGTTTGTGTACCCACAATTGTTAACAAATAATGTTTGCTTGTAACAACAATAATACAAGCAGTTACCCTTTGTCTCCCAATTTTGAGAAATGTGAATATTTGTAAATAAATTTATAGTTTGAGAGGAAGAATTTCTTGCTTATTGTTATCTTTCCTTTTGAGATGTTTTTCAACTATCTTCTATTGAAAGGTTGGATTGCCTACAGCAGCCTCAGTGGTTCAGTGGTTGTGAAAAATAAAGTGGGCCTCACTGAAAGGAAAGAAGGGCATTTTCCCCTGGTCCAGTCACATGCAGCCAACCACTTTCTCCTTGTTGAAAAGTCCAGGAAGTGTGATTTCTGGCTGTCTCAGTGGCACTCTGACACCAACTGATGCTTTTGCCCCGGGTAGGTAGTCTGCCATCTCCACTAGATCAGTTGGCCAGCATACATTCCCAGATTTCATATATGTGCTTTGGATAAAAGAATGGTGGCTGACCTGTCATACAGCATGAAGTGTTGTAGGCCAAAATCTTAAAAAAAAAAAACTTTTTCCTTTGAGATATTAAAGATGAAGTATAGTCATGAAAAAGAATTCTCAAAACACAAACCTTTCACGGGTTACGCCATTACCATGTGACTTCATAATTAACATCTGAAATATTCATATCTCAGACATTAATTAAGAAGTCATAGTGGTGACGTAATCCGTGAAAAGGTCACTGAATGCTTGCATTTTGAGAATTTTTTTTCATGACAACACTACATCTTTAAGACAGACACAAGAGTCCACTTCCTACTAAATGACACGAGAGATTCATACCCATAAAATTAATTTTGGCCCATGGAGGATGATCTTACTGGAAGAATGATGAAAATATACCTAGCAGTCCAAATATTTAATCCTTGCAATATTAGCAGATAAAGTTCTCTACATTAATTACCAAAAGTTAACTTTAAGCAAGCTGGAATGACATTGCAGATGAGCTATGGTTTGTTTTTGAGGCATTTCAATTGTGAAACTGATAAAGGACAATAGTGAACTTTTCTAAGCTTAAAATTAGCATGCTTCTCATAAATTGAAAATGAACCCATGGGATTTTAGAGCAAATTTTGAGTGAGTAAAGTTTAAAACGTGGCTATGATTTCATCTTTGGTTAAGTTCAAGTTGACTTTACTGTATGTTAAAAAGATGAAGTCATCAGCAAAAACCTTGGGGATCTCAAATCGGAACTGAACACAAATTCATAACCCTTATAAATTCCTCATAATGCATGGGATTTTCAAAATGTTACTTTCCCAAAGGGTTGCATCCTGCAGTTTTAAGTGGTTCAATATACCTATGTTCACTAGCATAAGCTAAAACCTGGACACAACCAGACCTATCTGAAGTGATTCCCCTGACAGAGGGTCTGCTCTATAGTCCCCTGTGTCATTGGTCCCATCTCATGGCATTGGTCTCCCATTTAGTGCAATTCGTCTCATTGGTTCTCGTCTCATTAGTCCCCTGGGTTAGGGTTTAGGGGACCAATGAGATGGGGGACTATTGACACTGGGGACTATTGACACTGGGACTATAGACATCCCCTCTCCCCCACACTTGCTTCTTATGGTTTTGTAAGTCTTCAAATCTAGTAAATCTTAGCCTTGGTTTTCAAGGAATGGCCTTAAAATACTACTACTAAATAGTTAGTTTGTTGGATACCCTAAGAGTGTGTGTCTTTGACTGTGCAATAATACATACACAACTGTTACAGAGACTGATAGAAAAAGCACAAGCAAATTATGTCAATTTTATTCCATTCTCATTGATATTTTTAGAACTTTATAAAGTTGATTACATACAAAATTATGTACATTTGATGAACATGCATGATTCCAACATTGGAATGGAATAAATGTGCAAGGAGTAGCTGAACACAGTAATGAGTATGTAGTCTTTTGGCAAAACACTTCCAAAATTTATTGTGCATGATAGCCTCATCATGCTTAATTACGTTATATGGTGCTCTCCAGTTTTACTTACAAGTTCTTTTCTCTTTCCAAAAAATTGCAACCATTCTAGTCTGCTGCCATCAAAATTTACAGTGTGACCTTAGAAAGCAAATGGACAGCATTCTTTTGTGGTTAAAATATTTTAGTATGGGGCATTTCATGATGGCCTCCTTAGGGACAAATGGCATGGACAGCACTTCTGCCCATTCGTCATCACCCTCACCCTTGGTGTGGTATAAAGCCACATGTGCACAACAATACAGTACAACACAGGCAGACTCCCAACCCAAGACATGCATGTAGCATTATGTGTCCGTTTTAGCATGGAAGTACTTGTTTTAGTATATCCCACCCTGCCATTGCAGTCTTTGTTCTCTCAGCATGTACACGAATAATAGCCGAGTACCTCGAATATTAGCAGAGTACCTCATAACATATGGCTGGCAATTTGAACTGAAGGTCTCATGCACTTATTGGTCTTTAATTGGTCCTTAAAACACCAATTCTGCCTTTATATTCTTCATGGATTTAGCAGCAAAAAAAAAGGGAGCCACTGCCCAACTGCCCTTTACACAGTGAATAGCCAATGGTGATGTTCACTTTATCTTTTCACCTATTACTGTATGATGAGGTATGCATCATGAATTACTCCTCTTGGCCTGTTTTAAATTCAGCACCACACCTTGAATTAGGAAAATCATCCATCCCAATTGTTCTTTTAACAGAATAGAGAGTGTCCCAGTCAATAAAGCAAATCGTCCTGATTTTCTCAAAAATGAATATAGACCTTGCTGGGGAAGCAGCAGGACAACAATGTATTTTCATTTACTGTGGCCATGACTGATGGGACACTCTTTATGCTGTTGTTTGCATACATAGCCTATACCCTATCAAACAGAGTAGCTGCTAGCAGAAGACAATTCAGTACCCAATACAGGGGGTCTGCCTGTACAAGGGTTTAAGTTTTTTTCAGACCTCCCCCACAATTTAGTGTCTAATGTAAATACTGTATAATAACTATGTATATATTATTGTGGAAATCTTCTCAATACAATACAAAACAATACAATACAATACAATACAATACAATACAATACAATACAATACAATACAATACAATACAGTATGATAACACTAACTCACAAGGTCCTGCATTAGACAATGCTCAAGGCTGATTCTAAACCTAAAGGGGTGTGAGGTTGTGGTCTTTCCAGTATAATGTAATACAAAGCGGAAAATCATCCCTGCAATTGTCCCCATAGGTCTATTAGGCATCAATTGCAAAATGCATGAAATCAGCTTCAAATATTGCACCAATTAGCTTCTAGGCATGTACCAACATCCAAATTTTGGGATACCCCCTTCCCTTAAACCTCTTCCCCATCCCCCACATTGTGCTCAGCATATACAATGTAGCAGGGAAAACAAGCCAGTGAGTGAGCCACAACTGGAAGAAAAGCTGTGGCTGGGTCGAATTGAACAAATTGGAAACTGGGTCGTAAAACTTCATCTAACCTAACCTATATTGGTCTCTAAACTGTCTTGCTTTTTGCATACAGGAATATGTCAACCCTACCTTAAATGCTGTGTGAGTTGTGTCCTGTAGTTCATCTATCTATTTTTGTGGTTAAATCTAATATTGCAGTGATATCTGCCTATAATTCCAAATGTCAGAAAATGTATGAAATAGTCCATTCCAACTGACAAAAGGCAACCCTCACATAATGAAAGTTAAAAAGATTCATGACTAGCTATGTGTTTTTAAATATTGACTACAAAAACAATTTACCCTGTAACCAAAAAACTATAAAAGTTATGTCATGAAAAAAGCTTTTGAACAGTCCAGACACAATCTTGAACAATGATGAATAACTGCCTTACAGACATTCATTTGTCACCACAAACTACATTTTTTGTAAAGTGTACAGAAATTCTCAACTGGCACAGTTCTTTGATTCAAAAAATGCAGATTTTTGTATAGAAGTACTGAAAATGTTTACATTACACATTAGGAACTTGTTTACTCACCTTAAAGTAATAAAATGGGATTGTGTCTGGACAAGGATGAGTTTTAGACAGTTTCGGGAGGGGCAGAAGTAAGTTGGTTAGGAGAATTGGAACTCTGGAGCTCCCTTTAACTCTCAATACATCCTTAAAGTATGGAAGACTGGACAGTATGGTCACATAAAATGTTGATAACAAACAGGCAGAGTAATTTACCAGTGACTTAATTGATGTCCATGTCACAAGATTAAAGACTTCTCAATTACAACTCAACAGTTTGTCTCATGGATGTTATCAGCTATAAAAAAAAAATAGTAGTACTGCAAATTCAAACTATTTAAAAATATTAAAGTTTATGAGACAAACTGGCAACTGCCATGAAAGTTAGATGTAATGAAACTTCTACCTGACCTAACACTGCAGTGCACATTGCATTATACAATTCCGAACTTACATTTTGCCATTAGCTTGAACAAATGGGGGGATGTAATGAGTAAATCAAGTTTGCTTACATTAAAAATGAACAACATTAATTATTTCTTTCCCACGTAAAAGTACATTTTCAAATAATCATATTTTCGCCAAAATCTAAATCACGACCAAACTGAAACTGGTTGTAGCTGGGATTCACTCTTTAAATAATTTGTTAATATAGCCTAACTTCAAGATAATTGTTAGCATTCTGCTAATTTCCCAAAAGGTACTCCCCTTCTATCCATGTTTTACCTATTTCACAGAGCAAAACCTCAAATGAATACATCAAGAACTCAAATGCCCATGCTAGTTAACAGCTCTGTTCTCTTAGGGTTAAGCTTGCTCAAATTGATTATTTCATGAACTCCACAGCAGACATATGATTCTAAGTTCTAAAACTTGAGAATAAGTTCTATTTAGGTTAAGATCAAAACAATTTTTCATGGACTACCATGTAGTCTTTCCAGAATACTCAATTCCCAAAAACTTTCAGACTTTTATTTTCTTTGGCTTCTTTATGTTTCTGTTATAAAAACAAAAAGACCAAGCATGGGGTTGATATTCAAAAATCAATTCTCAATTAGAATCACGACTTTGTTGACCAAAGATAATTTCATTTCCAAATTTTGCAGAGTCCTCTGAGCCTTCTTGGTAAGGACTAACTAATTTCACCTCATGCAACATCCTCTTAGCATGAGGTTGAGACAACATCATCCAATTTGGAGAAGTAATATTCTCTTGCCATTGCTAGACTCCTGTTCTTCTTTGGACTGCAAGATAAATTGTCCAGATGAAGGCAATCATGCTGGCAAACAAAACCCGAAACTGAAAAAGGAAGAAATTGACTCAATGTAACTGTGGTCAGGAATCTTAAAAATGCAGCTATTTTTTATCAAATTTTTTCCAATTCAATAAAGATAGATAACTCCATGGACATTTTTATATGCTAAAGTAAAAGATCGTCCATTCATAAGAGGCTATGATATTAATCATCCCTCCTTGCTTTGAGCTCATTTCTGGTTGAAGCTGCGGTTCCTTCAATTTCTCAGTTTTCACAGTTTCTCACACTTCCCGGTTCTAAAATCATCTTTCTAAAAATAAATGGTTGTTGTAACCAGAATGCAAAAATGCATTGAGGTTTCGATGATACATAAATGTTCCGTTTCAAAGAGTGCCATCATGCACCATTATCTTCTCATTAAAATGTTATACTAGCATGTTTAAAAAATAATTTTGTCATTCCAGATGACCTTTTGACCTTCATAAAAGCCATACATAGCTAGAAATACAAACAACAGACTGACAAATGGACAAACAGCTATCTTGAAAGATCATATTTAGAAAGGTTTCCGGGCTTTGACCCCTGGAAACCCCAGATAATCTTTCATATCTGCCAAAACAATGGGGACCATCCTCTGACCATAATGCATCCACATACCCAAATATGAAATCTATCCAAGCTTCCTACCTTGAGATATCGTGTTAACAAGGTTTTTAGACTTTGACTCCCGGTGACCCCAAATAACCTTTGACCTCTGACAAAAACAATATGGGCCGTCTACTGACAATAACGCATTCACATACCAAATATGAAATCTAGCCAAGCTTCCTACCTTGAGATATCACATTAACAAGGTTTTCAGACTTTGACCCCTGGTGACCCCAGATGACCTTTGACCTCCACAAAAAACAATAGGGACACTCTCCTGACCATAACGCATCCACATACAAATATGAAATCTATCCAAGCTTCCTACCTCGAGATATCGTGTTAACAAGGTTTTCAGACTTTGACTCCCTGTGACCCCAGATGACCTTTGACCTCCGCCAAAAACAATAGCGACCATCATGTGACCATGACACATCCACGTACCAAATATGAAATCTACACAAGTTTCCTACCTTGAGATATTGTGTTAACAAGATTTTCAGACTTTGACCCCTGGTGACCCCAGATGACCTTTGACCTCCACCAAAAACAATAGGAACCGTCTACTGATTATAACGCATTTACATACCAAATTTGAAATCTAGCCAAGCTTCCAAATTTGAGAAATCTCGTAAACAATTTTTTTCCGACTTTGACCCCTGGTGACCCAAGATGACCCTTGACCTTGAAGAAGAACAACAGGGATCATCTACTGACTATAATGCATGTACATACCAAATATGACATCTGTCTAAGTTTCCTAACTTGAGATATCGTGTTAACAAGGTTTTCAGACTTTGACTCCTGGTGACCCCAGATGACCTTTGACCTCCACCAAAAACATTAGGGACGATCTTCTGACTATAACGCATCCACATACCAAATAGGAAATCTATACAAGTTTCATACGTTGAGATATTGTGTTAACAAGGTTTTTAGACTTTGACTCCTGGTGACCCCAGATGACCTTTGACCTCCACCAAAAACAATAGGGACCATCTTCTGAAAATAACTCATACATATACCAAATATGAAATCTATACAAGTTTCCTACCTTCATATATTGTGTTAACAAGATTTTCAGACTTTGACCCCTAGTAAACCCAGATGACCTTTGACCGCCACCAAAAACATTAGGGACGATCTTCTGACTATAATGCATCCACATACCAAATAGGAAATCTATACAAGTTTCATACCTTGAGATATTGTGTTAGCAAGGTTTTTAGACTTTGACTCCTGGTGACCCCAGATGACCTTTGACCTCCCCCAAAAACATTAGGGACGATCTTCTGACTATAACGCATCCACATACCAAATATGAAATCTATACAAGTTTCATACCTTGAGATATTGAGTTAACAAGGTTTTTAGACTTTGACTCCTGGTGACCCCAGATGACCTTTGACCTCCCCCAAAAACATTAGGGACGATCCTCTGACTATGACGCATCCACATACCAAATATGAAATCTATACAAGTTTCCTACCTTGAGATATTGTAATAACGAGATTTTCACACTTTGACCCCGGGTGACCCCAGATGACCTTTGATCTCCACCAAAAACAATAGGGACCATCTTCTGACTATAACGCATCCACATACCAAATATGAAATCTATACAAGTTTCCTACCTTCATATAATGTGTTAACAAGATTTTCAGACTTTGACCTCTAGTAAACCCAGATGACCTTTGACGTCGACAAAAAAACAATAGGGACCATCTTCTGACTATAATGCATCCACATACCAAATAGGAAATCCATACACGCTTCCTACCTTGAGATATTGTGTTAACAAGATTTTCTGACTTTGACCCCAGATGACCTTTGACCTCCGCCAAAAACAATAGGGACCCATCTTCTGACTATCACGCATCAACATACCAAATATAAAATCTATACAAGTTTCCTACCTTCATATATTGTGTTAACAAGGTTTTTAGACTTTGACTCCTGGTGACCCCAGATGACCTTTGACCTCCCCCAAAAACAATAGGGACCATCCTCTGACTATAACGCATCCACATACCAAATATGAAATCTATACAAGTTTCCTACCTTCATATATTGTGTTAACAAGATTTTCAGACTTTGACCTCTAGTAAACCCAGATGACCTTTGACGTCGACAAAAAAACAATAGGGACCATCTTCTGACTATAATGCATCCACATACCAAATAGGAAATCCATACACGCTTCCTACCTTGAGATATTGTGTTAACAAGATTTTCTGACTTTGACCCCAGATGACCTTTGACCTCTGCCAAAAACAATAGGGACCCATCTTCTGACTATCACGCATCAACATACCAAATATAAAATCTATTCAAGTTTCCTACCTTGAGATATGGTGTTAACAAGGTTTTCAGACTTTGACCCCTGGTGACCCCAGATGACCTTTGACCTCCACCAAAAACAATATTGTCCTTCCTTTCTATATGGGACATCTTAGTGCCAAGTTTGAGAACTGTCAGACTTTCCCTTCTGGAGATATCGTGTTAAGGAGAGGTGTCACAAAAACACACATACACACACATACATACACACACACGCCTTCATGAATGCATAGGTTTCTCTTATCATTGAAACCAAAAAGCAGCTATCTTCTTCAATGCTTTTCCAACATGACCAGTATGGGTTCAATGATTGGGATAAGCATTTCAATAGTACATCTATAGGGTCTCAGCTATTGTACAGGCAATCTTCAAAACTGTGTAATATATAGGGCTGCCACGATAACCATTTTTCATTTATCAATATCGTCAGTATTTCCGCGACGATATCGCCATATCGCGCTTTAAGTCTTAACATTTTCCATCAGCGCCAAGGAATTAGCAAAAAAGTTGTTTATTGCATGCAGCCACTACTGACATACCAAAAGTGAGGGGAGATTGATTATGCGTGCATGTAGCAATATTGATTGTGCAGAAGAACTCTTCACAAGTCTGGAACGTATGTGAGCTGTTACAATATTCATTGTATGCATTTTGAAACAGCTTCCGATTTTATATCATGTTTTCTTGTGGTGGGTTAAGTGCAGTTTTTCATTTTTTGTGACACCATAAATTATGATCATTTCAGGTTACTGACTTAAGACAATAAAAAAAATCGTGGCAGCCCTAGTAATATATCAGCATTTTATTTTTCAAAGCCTTTTCTCCATGTCAATAATCAACATCAACTAATGGCTAATGATCATACCTGAATTGGAACATAATTAATATTCACATATTGCAATATTGTCCATATCTTCCAGTTCATCTTCAAGGCTGTCCAAAATGTCTGTTTGATTTTTTCTACTGATGCAGCATGTCCATGACCCTGTAGTTTAGCAAGAAAGAATGATTTATGAGCTGCTCAAAAATACACTTTCAGAAAAAAAAGACACAAATATTTTTAACATAATATTTTTTGACATAATGGTCCCCCATAAATATGCATAGAGAGCCTAGATTGGCAAATTGAGTTGAAAAATATAGCTAATGAAACGCACTAAGTTTTTTTCTCCCTTAGGAGTGAAAGTTTTAATGTTGAAAAGTGTTCATGGGCACGAATATAATCAATAATGATTCCATTTTACAAAGTGAACACTCATACTTATACATGAAAAACAAAGCATTATCCTTTCTACAAAGGATTACAGAACTATGATTAGAGGACTTTGACAGAGACTGTGCCCTATACAATCTAGGGTACCCGCACTTTTGAAATATACTTAATTCAAAACTGGCTTTTCCAGATTAAAATGGAATCATTTTCCACTGAAAGAAAAGATAACCATTTCATACAAAATGGTTTTTAATTTCATGCTTTACTCAGCATAGACACATACAAAACAAGACCACAACTTTCTGGAAGTTTAAGGTTGAAAGACAATTGTAGCAATTCTTGCGCCCAATTCTTGATGTGGAGGGAACACCAAGTTATTACTCACCTCCAACAATCCTAAAAGGTAGAAGAATGCAAGGAGATAGGGAGGTGCAATGATGAATCGATCAGCTATAATCCTCTTAACAGCATAGTAAGGTACATTCTTTGGAATAACTGTGTCCAGCCAGGCATAGAAATAGTGTGAGAGTGGTCCAGAATAGCACAGCCTACGGTGAAATAGCACCATACATTAAATTCATATGTTGCAGCATCACATCTTTGAAAACGAAATTCACTCACAACACAATCAAAATGATTCTGAATACTGTTAATGCACTTTGCAAATCCATTTATGAAAAAAAGGAGATCGACCTTTTGATTCAAAGGAGCGTGCAGTCAGAAGAGTCAGATTCCCAAAAGTAAGATGGCTGATCTTTACCAAAATTAATTAAGGATGAAGATGTAGCAGCAAGGAATCTAGTGCCGGAAAGCAGACCTCAGAAAAAACTCAGATGCCATATGAAATATGATCTATAGTGGTAACCTGAGGTATCTTCCCCATAATTTTAAATTCACAGCTGAAATTTAACATTCTTCCTATCGTCCCAGAGGGGTAAAAATTGTTTTGGACAACCACTTTCTCTATTTATTGTTGACCGATGGGCAAGTAAACTTTATTTGTAATTGCCTAGCTTTTCTGCATTTTCAAGGAAAATGTTTTGAACATTCTCTGCAGAAATGGTATTGAAACAATGATGATGAGGCCTATTGTTCATCATAGAAACATACAGAAATGGGAAACTACAAAACAAAAATCTAACGTTTGTTTTCTGTGGAAGACATCAAATATACGTGTTTGTACATCATCTTTCACTTTCATTTGTACAACCAAACATTTTTTTACACAACCTCAATTTGGCTCCAGTTTGTCCTATGGGCAACCTGAAAATTTCCTCAAAATTCAGGCATGTTCATCCATGGCAGTTTTCACCATTTTGGAGGGGGGTGGGGGGATTCCACTGGTGATGCTACAATGCAAGCTATGGAATCAAACAAGTGCCTAATATTTGCATTTTTTTTATGTATTTTTTTTTTTTTGAGGTAAGGAGGGGAATGAAAAGTCAAAGCCCCCTCCATTTCCAAATGCCAGCCTGGACACTTTTGAAATGGGAATTCCCCTTGACACCCACATATGTATTCACTACAGCCTTACAGTGTAAGGTTGCAACCTCACAAAATTTTGGCCGCTACCTCACAAAATTGTTTAAATTGCCACCTAAGCTAATGAAGAAGTGAGTCCTCCCTCCCTGTAGGTGTCACAGCTATCATCTTTTATCCAATGGATTACTGTAGTACCACTTCACACCCTGTAAAACCCTCCCTAGTAAAACCCACCCTAAAAACCGTGGCAGAAATCCTGACATGCAGTGAATAATATTTACATAATTCATTTAGCATGATCAACCCCATAAATCTAAGTTTATAATGAGGTTTTACATTAAAACTTCTGCAGTGACAACATCATTTTGATGATAGGAAACAGCTAGCACGCCAAAATGTATACATACATACCCTAAAAGTGTAAAAGCACCAGTTTGTCTCAATGATATGGGCGATGAATCCTTGAGAACTATCTTTTGGGCAATAACATCACCAACACCTGCTATCACTGCACTGCAATACAAAAAATGAAATTATGTTGACACCAGTGCTACATACTGTACAGGGTGTATTAATACCGTACATGGAGCTAATTATGTATGGAGTTATAGCACCCAATGCACTCCCATTCCATCAGACAATACCTATTGTGGACGTTTTAATCCTTTTTGTGGGAAGACATTTTGTTTGACTGGTCCTTTATTTCATCTTTCCAGAATCATATACAAAGAGTAGATAGTTACAATGTTCAATCATAATCAAAGTTGGGAACAAGTATAGCTTTTTCGTCAGTTTCCTACTCTATACAACTGGAAATGCACTTTTAAAAGATCAAATTCCTTTTTTTTTTTTAATTTCTTCAATTACATTAATAAAGATAATGTTTTTCAGCAGCATCTCCTCATTGTTCCTATAGTTGTGAAACATACATCCATGTTGGACAAGCTAATTGAAGCTGCAGTACACCTTTAAAAAAAAGTAAAGGGACAAGAAACAATACAATATTTTCTTTTCATTGATGACAAGCAAACTGATAGCAATGGCTGGAATCATAACAAGAACTATTCAAGAAATAACAGATGACAAGAACAATTGTAGTCACTTCTGAATCCCCTGTTTGCCGAGGCCTACAATTTGAAAGAGCTACACAGTCAGGAACAGTTGGCACACTTGGAAGATGCAAAAGACCAGAGGGTGCTGTAATTCAATCTGTAATAGTGACATGATTGCTAAAACAACTATTTCCTGCCCATTTTGTTACTTGCACACATAATGTAATATAGGAATACAATCATCAAATTTGTTACATATTAAAGGCTAGAACTGATAGCTAGCACTTGGAATGATTTTTGATCTTAGAATGCCACTGTGTTAGTCTGTGTATGTACCACTGTGCCACCAAGAACATTTGAACTCTATACTAGTAGTCCTGCATACAGTCACATCAAAGAAAAATAACACAACTTAAGTTACGAAAAGGGTAACATGCAGAAAAAGATATACTGTATGCAACACTAATGCAAATTTTTCGACTTTGATCTTAAAGGCAGTCAACTCTAACCCAAACTACCATTTTTAGTTCATAGCATTTCTCAATTGGCACAGCAAGTCAAACAAGAGCTCAATGGGCACTGTGGTTCCTTACTGGACATTATAAAAATTGTATGGTAAGTAGTGAGGCTGATAAATTGACCTCCAAACTAGAGCTAGGCAAAGGCTAATACCCAATGTTTTTGGTATCTTTTCAAGGTACCACTTTGTTTACAAAATTTGCTTCAACTCCCTTCTTGCCTGCCGTATGCAAATGTCCTATTAGCAATAACCTTAAAGGCCCAGTCCTTTCACCCAAACAGTACCAATTCTCCTAACCTTCATACTTAAGCCCCACCAACAATTGTCTGAAATCAATCCTCATCCAGATACATTCCCAGTTTATTGCTTCAAGGTGAGCATAGAAAACCCAAGTAATATATAAACAAAACATTCTCAGTTCTGTGCATGCTGTGTACTATAAGCTTTGGTACTCTGCATTGTTTGAATTAGCTGTAAATCAAAGAGCTGTGCCAATTGAGAATTTTGGAACCTTTGTACCAAATTGTAGTTTGGGGTGAGAGGTTTGGCCCTTTAATTCTTTATGACACTCACCTTTATGCTAATTCTAACCTGCTAGATAATATTACTACTGTAGCCTACCTCTGTCTAGGTCAAACTCTCTACACCTCTCACACACCTTTATGCAAATCAACCATGGAGGCACCAGTCAATAATCACTAGTAAATGATAAACACACAGTAAGTAGCAATCTGTACGTGATTGTACATGCTTACATTATGTAGGCCTAGCTGTGTACGTAATGCATTCACAATCGAATTGGCAATACAAGTACTGCCTAATAGCACAGTGTACTGTACGTTTACCACACAACAGGAATTAACCGGGGCGCCAGGAGTACAGCTTGCCCGCCACTACGCCAAGAAGGAGTGCCCACGCTGAAGATCTTCGAGTTGGAGTGCATAAATGCAGTCTGGCTATCATATGCTAATATTGAACAGGGTAGAGGAACAGTATTCAACCCTTCACGGAATTTTTGAAATTTTTCCTCCCAGGTAAAGTGGAATCAGATGACTCAAAATGTTTTTGTTAGATATTATGATGGCTAACATGTTACTATAAAAACATATTGGGTTTAGTCTTTTCTTTCAGAAATTGCTCACCATAAAAGTTTGGATTTGCCTACCCAGTATTCAACCCCCTGTCACTAGTATTCAATTTTGGGGTCCAGTATTCAACCCCCCGATCGTTATACCCAAAAAAATTATTTAATAAAGTACAGTTTAGATAAAAATGTTAACAGGATGGACATATAAATTACCTTCATTACTTTTGTTCAGTATTTGATTCTTGTACAACTTTTGATGCAGTTTAGAGGGAAATTTCACCTTGCTGTTATGTCCGTTTGCTTTTATTAGCTCAGTATGGGCAAATAACAATATTTCAGTGCAAAATTATTGATTCTACAGTACACTATTTTCTAAAAGACCCAAAATATTTTTACAGAACTATGCTAAATAACTAAACATTAGTGACTTCTTTGAGAAATGACCAGAAAATCCTACTGGATTTCATTTACAACATCTTTGGTTCCATAAATGTACCAGGGGGGTTGTATACTGGGTAGGCTAGCAGATTGAAATTGCGGCACCAGTATTCAACCCTCTTCAAATTACCCTCCAAATTTTCTGTGATTTCACTATGGTCCTAAAATTTGTTTATGAATTACTACAATGATGAAATATTAGCCTTGACATTTCATTATTTCTTAAACCAGTCTCTTTTTAAATGGATGACAGAAAATTAGATTCCTTTGAATTTTACGAAGTGGCCTTACAGTACATTACCTTTAAAGAAAAGCTATTTTCCAAAAAATTCCCTTAATTCTTGCATACAAATATCTCCAAGAGGTATTTAAACCTATTTGCAAATCAGTTTCACAGAAGTCACCTTTGGTAAAAATTTATGTGGAATGGATCCTTAGTTCACTGACAAATGGAAAATTATAATCTATATCTTTTTTTTTTTTTATTTTTACTTTTCGTGCTCAGCATTTAAGGCAGCCTGTTTATATCTCTCAGCTTCTCATTAGAAATAAGGCTGGCATGAAATCTGGACAAACGCCTTAGTTCAGAGACCGACAGGAAAGCCTGATCTTGGTGAATTCTTGCGGTTTACATGGTCAGAGCGCATGTTACTGCGCTTGATAAAGTTGACCTTAAATTTCTTATTTTTTGCATTTTTAATCATAAAAACGAAAATCTCATAACAAGTTGACACTAATTTAAACCTTGAAACGGAAAAATCGGTCAACATTAAGTGAAAACAACGATCACATTTCTAGTGTTTGCACGGGTTCTAAAAATTAGGACCCGGGTACCCGATCGCCATACCCGTCGGGTACCCGGGTTACCCGGTGTTACAGTGACTAAAAGATACGAGCATTTTGTAAAGCATACCCCATAAGACATGCATGGTAACATTAACATCTGTATTGGATAGGTATAGCGATCACATTCCCAAGTTCAAAAACATTTGATTTGTTAGCAGGTTTAATCGTCTCATTTTGTTTTAGATCAAAATGACAAGTAAAAAAAAAATGTAACAGAAAACAGTCAAATAAGAAAATTATACTTCCCAAGGCCTATATCAATTTGATATTGAATTTTGGGACGCCTACTCGAAAAGCCAGCATACTAAGAGCTCGAAGCTTCTCCTTTTAAAACACTGATTAAGAAATATCAACTAATCAGAGCCTTGTATTATGGTATTCTCTTGCACATCAAAAATTACCGATTGTAAACAAACGACGTCATGTTTGTGAACTTCCCTCACACTACTTTGCAATGTGCGTTGGAATTATCACTAATGGGGTATGTACGTTCTTACTAAGGTTTCACGGTATACCGGTATTTCCGTAAGTACCGGTACGGTACCACCAACCTAAAGGTACCGAAGTATCGTGGAGACTCGGTACTCAACTGTAAGGTGAAAATCTTTTCTCAAAATTATAGCATTTAAATTAGAATGATACTAAAATGTAACAAACGTCCATTTGATAAATGCCCCGTGTCTCTAAACATTATAATATAAACAGGGAATAGTCACTTGATAATCATTTCGCACCATTTCGGTCACAAATCCCCCCTAAGAATTCCGGAAACTGCCGTTTAACGTTACTTTCACAGAACTGGCACCATCCACACTAAAAAGGAACTTGCTTTCTATCGACATTCTGCGCAATCTCAGAACATTCCCTGCCAGCGCTAGCTTCGCCCGCGCCTTCACATTGTGTATTTAGACTAGTGTTTGCACGGGTAACCCGGGTACCCGGGTACCCGCCCGCCATCGTATTACCCGGTTCCAAATCTGCTACCCGAATCTTAAAAAAAAATGCATGCAAAAGGATCATCCCATTTACGCCATTGCCCACGGTAATGGATTAAAATATTTTGCCAATTTGGTAAACATTCTCCGAGACTGAGAATGAAGAGAGCCTGTAGAAATTATGTGTAAGTTTGATAGTTGTCTGTACTTCGTTTCTGAAGTTGAAATTTTTATCAGCGTGCGGCCCGATCGCGCCATCGTCACGTAGTGGGTTACTTCTCAAACATCACATGTATGTCGCTTATAAACTTACTCGCAAGCAAGCTATCTGACGGCCGATTCAAAATCACATCGTACTGTTTCACGCAGACATAGCAAGACATACTGTATCACCCCCGCCGAGCTCGCAAAGACAGTGCCCGTAACGTTCAGCATGCTAGGAAAACTGAGCCTTGCATGTATATACGATCTTATTATCAATACGGTATGCCACCTCGAGTATAATCCTCGAATATTTCTTAATGGTTAAAGGTGTCAGTTTTACGCAAATCAACACTTTGCCGCTATCTGCAAAGTAAAACGACATCAATGTAATAACACCGTAAACATTCACAAATTTTTTTTTAAAAATAGGCCAGTATATATTACGTTATTTTGCCCCAAAATGGCGCTCGAGCAGACTACGAAGTTTATGTGTGAAAGTTATGTTACCGTGCCTGGATGTCGACACGAGGCTAGCTACGTTAGAACGTACATACCCCATTAGCGATAATTCCAACACACATTGCAAAGTAGTATGAGGGAAGTTCACAAACATGACGTCGTTTGTTTACAATCAGTAATTTTTGACGTGCAAGAGAATACCATAATACAGGGCTCTGATTAGTTGATATTTTTAAATCAGTGGTTTAAAAGGAGAAGCTTCGAGCTCTTACTATGCTGGCTTTTCGAGTAGGAAAGCGTCCCAAAATTCAATATCAAATTGATATAGGCCTTGGGAAGTATAATTTTCTTATTTGACTGTTTTCTGTTACGTTTTTTTTAATTGTCATTTTGATCTAAAAAAAAAAGAGACGATTAAACCTTCTAACAAATCAAATGTTTTTGAACTTGGGAACTGTGATCGCTATACCTATCCAATACAGATGTTAATGTTACCATGCATGTCTTATGGAGTATGCCTTACAAAATGCTCATATCTTTTAGTCACCGTATGTAACACCGGGTAACCCGGGTACCCGACGGGTATGGCGATCGGGTACCCGGGTCCTAATTTTTAGTACCCGTGCAAACACTAATTTAGACGGACACGATTAGTCAACTTTGCGGTGAAAATCTTTTCTCAAAAATAAAGCATTGAATTTGAATGATACTTGAATGAAACAAAAACCCATTTGATAAATGAGCTGTGTCTCTAAGGATTGCAATGCAAACAGGGAACATTCACTTGATAATCGTTTTGCACTATTTCAGCCACAAATCCCCCTACGAATTTCGGAAAGTGCTGTTTAACGTTACTTTCGCAGAACTAGTACCTTCCACACTAACAGGGCCCTTGCTTTCTTTTGACATTCTGCGCAACCCCCGAACGATCGCTGCTCATCAGCAAATGCTTTCACATGGTGTATTGTGAATAGATACCATGCGTTGATTGATAAAATTCACTTTGATTACGATAGCACACAACATTATACGAGTGCGAAATTCGTTGTAAGCAGACAAAGAATCATAGCATTGCAAGCTCTGACATGAACGTTGCATCGACGATTTCTGATTTTAACACAGTGATTCAGTGGGACCGTTCCATAACGTCCACTGTCTATGTCTGTGGGAGAAAAACTTTCGCATTTAACGCAACGAACGTTCTTTCAGAAATTACTGTAACACGGTGAAGCAATGGGACGGAACACACAGTAAATCCCGCTTAAACCATTGGCTCGCGTGTTCAGTTCAACTGATCAACTCGCTTTGTTGTATTGCTCTACGTACTGAAGAACAGTATAGTGTTATTGTACAACGGATTGCTGCGCGATGCATTCGTAAATTCAATCTTGAAGCACTTTGATTTAGTTTTGATAGCGATAACTCGGCGGGAAGAAAGCTTGAGGAATCAGTCTTTTATGGAAATATTTTTGTAAAGTTCTACTTAATAACTTTTGGTTATACTTTAGGAAGGGGGTTGTTATTATTTGCAGAAATTATTTTTGCAATCTTCGTTACAATCCTGAGTGCTCTTGTCATCTTGTGGGGTCTAGCTCCGGTGCGGACGTGCGGCGCTGATTTATTGTGTGTCCCAAAATTATCGGACGCTAAATTTGCAGAGAGGTTATTTCTTTTTTTTTGTTTACCGATTTGTTTAGTGTGGGGTGACTAAATGCTTTAAAAAATACTGAAACGGGAGGCAGGGATTATCAGAAGACTTCCCTTATGTCAATGCATGGTATTTTTACTGATATTTTGCATGTGATAAAAATCCTACTTTTTTAATCTTCTGCTACCGGTACTACGGTAATGCCGGTACCATTTGTGGCGGTACCGACGGTACCAATTATCAGTGGTACCGTGAAACCCTAGTTCTTACGTAGCTAACCTTGTGTTGACATCCAGGCACAAGAACATAGCTTTCACACATAAACTTTGTAGTCTGCTCGAGAGCCATTTTGGGGCAAAATAACGTTATATGTACTGGCCTGTTTTAAAAAAAAAATTGTAAATGTTAACGGTGTTATTACATTTATGTCGTTTTGCTTTGCAGATAGCGGCAAAGTGTTGATTTCCGTAAAACTGACACCTTTAACCATTAAGAAATATTCGAGGATTATACTCAAGGTGGCATACAGTATTAATAATAAGATCGTATATACATGCAAGGCTCAGTTTACCTAGCATGCCGAACGTTACGGGCACTAGTGTCTTTGCAAGCTGGGCGGGGGTGATACAGTACAGGTATGTCTTGCTATGTCTGTGTGAAACAGTATGATGTGATTTTGAATCGGTCGTCAGATACTTGGTTGCATGTAAGTTTATAAGGGATATACATGTAATGTGTGAGAAGCAACCCACTATGTGACGAAAGCGCGATCGGGCCGCACGCTGATAAAAATTTCAACTTCAGAAACGAAGTACAGACAACTTTCAAACTTACACATAATTTCTACAGGCTCTCTTCATTCTCAGTCTCGGAGAATGTTTACCAAACTGGCAAAATATTTTAGTCCATTACCTTGGGCAATGGCGTAAATGGGGTGATCCTTTTTGCATGCATTTTCTTTTTTAAGATTCGGGTAGTAGATTTGGACCCGGGTAGTACGATGGCGGGCGGGTACCCGGGTTACCCGTGCAAACACTACACATTTCAAAGCAAAATCTGCCAGATTTTGCAAGCCGACAGATATTGATGATATTTATTCTTTTTATTTTAATTCCTCATTTTGTCGTTTTGGTACATATCAAGACAGGAAACAGATCAAAAGGGTACTACAAATTCCAGAGATTTCATATCTGCATAGTAAATGACTAAAAAGGAATGTTTTCAGACCGAATGTGGTGATTCGATGGACTTCCAGTCTGCTTCTACTAGAGTTTACGACTTTACATCACCCAAGGTCATTTAGTTTCCTGCGGTCGGATGAGGTCAAAGAATCTCCCAGTTTGAAGCTCTATTGCCCAGTTTGAGTGCCGATTTTTCATAGTACAAAATTTCTCATGTGTCTCCTTATACTCCTGCTCGTGTTCTTCGTTCCTCTGAAAAGGCTTTCCTAGCTCTTCCTAATCCACAATTGAAATCATATGGTTACAGATGTTTTGCAATTCATATGCTGCTCCCTACAGTACTTGGGGAATCAGTTACCTGCCCATATTCGGTTATGTATAGTAGTTGGTTCTAAGTTCTAACAGGTTCTTAGTTTGAACACCTCATTTACATGGAATATTTATTCACTGTTTGATGCCAAATAATTGCCAGTTTTACCATACCATATGGAGCCATAATTATTCCTTCATGGTGTTTTAAGTAATTGAAGAATATACTGTCTTATGACTGATATATGAATGATTTTAATTAGGTGTTCGAATTTAGAACCTGTTCGAACTTAGAACCAACCATTATACTAATTTTTCCACATTTAAGCGTAATCTCAAGACTCATTTTTTAACATAACATAACATAACATAACAGGTTAAAGGGCAAAGGAGGGCTGTAAAGGCCCCATAAGATGCCCTGTAATCCAAAACAACCCCCCAAAACAAAGCAAACCACCTACACCTAAAGAGCCCAGAAAGATTAGATTCTACCACAGTCATGGAAAAACTTGTCAATATTAACCTTGTTTTTAGCTTGCTTCTTTGATTGAAATGAATTTGTTGTTTGATTTTATTTTTGTCAAGCGCCTAGAACAGCTACACTTTTGTTCTGATTTGGCGCTATACAGGCCTAAGTTCAATGTATTATTATTATTATCTTAGGGGGTTGAATACTGTTGGAGGGTTGAATACTGGTGCCTCTACCCACAGGTCGTCCTAGCGTTATATAGTATATATATAAAAAGGAAAAGGTAAGACACACCGCCTAACACCAACACAGTGCTTCGCACAAAACTGTTCATGATTTCTCACCTCATACTACATTTACCCCTTCAGATCTCTTGAGAACCTTCCCATCATCTTCTCCTGAAGAAACACAACAAACTTTAAGTTGTCTTAAACAAAAAACCTCGTATCAAATGCAAAAAATCTTCTCCTCCGATTCAATGCTAATGACGGACTAGATCACTTTTCTCCAATTCATGACGTCACATTACGTAATGGGAATTGCCCTGTACGAATCCGGTTCTCCCACTGGATAGTTCGAACTGCTTTCAAATCTGTCAATGACCAGACTGTAATATTTTTCTCCACCGGGAACCTGAACAAGAAATGGAAAACGCGCGGATCAGAAAACCCAGCATACCAAAACATGTGTGCCCTGCCGCAAGTACATGCAACACGTACAGGTATGTGTTGTACCGTAGGATTCCCCCTGCTGTGCTACGAAAAAAAACGTGCATGCGGCATACGTGCGGTCTTCACGTACAGCATGCATGCAACAGGCGTTCTCAGCATTTTATACACTGGCTCAACGATGGCCCGGGAGAACCGGATTCGTACAGGGCAATTCCCATTACGTAATGTGACGTCATGAATTGGAGAAGAGTGATCTAGTCCGTCATTAGCATTGAATTGGAGGAGAAGATTTTTTGCATTTGATGCGAGGTTTTTTGTTTAAGACAACTTTAGTTAAAGTTTGTTGTGTTTCTTCAGGAGAAGATGATGGGAAGGTTCTCAAGAGATCTGAAGGGGTAAATGTAGTATGAGGTGAGAAATCATGAACAGTTTTGTGCGAAGCACTGTGTTGGTGTTAGGCGGTGTGTCTTACCTTTTCCTTTTTATATATATACTATATATACTATATAACGCTAGGACGACCTGTGCCTCTACCCTAGGCCTAACGTTAGGCCCTAGTTCGTCAGAGCCCAGATTACTTTAGTTTCATATCTTTATAATCTTTCCATGCTTTAAATATATATATAGTGTTGGCCAGGTATTTATTACTGGTAATACTAGTGCCACGAGCATGTGATACCAACCTTGGCCTATGCTAGGCTATTACTAGTATTATTAAGTAGGCTATTACCTTAGGCTAACTTTATAGGCTAATTAACGATAACGTTAGGCTATTTAAGTATTAAACTTAATGACCTTGACAAGGATTTTGTCAGTAGCGGCTTTTCTTTCAAGAATCTCTGATATGCTGTAAATATCTTTACAATTTCATCATAGAACCCCTTTCTGTCCTTGCTCTTCTTCCGATCAGATTCCATGACTAGTATTGTCTATAGCATTGGTAACTGGTGTTGGTTTTTGGTATAGCAGATCCTACAAGCATAGGACTGAACGAAAGACGTTACTGAAGACTCAGTTTGAAGCTAGCACTAGATTCCTCCAGGGTTCAATACAAGATTCGTTCAGGATTCATTTCAGGATTGACCACCAACTACAGACAGATCCATTGAAGCGTCAGCTCAGGCCAATTAGTTATTTTGCTGGAGTTTTAAGGCCCAGTTTCCAACTTTTTGGTTCAAGTCGAGGCAGCCACGGTCTTTTTTCAAGTTGTGGCTCGCTAGCTTGTTTTCCTTACTCTGTTGCTTATGCGGAGCATCATGCACAATGGCAGTAGGTTCCATTTTTAGAGTTATTTGGTTTGACTTGACCTGGGGATCGAAACTGGGCCTTCCGCGTGAGAGGCGGAGGCTCGACCATTAGAACAGACACTCAGTATTGCGGCAGTTCAGGATTCTCCTAGGAGCCTACCAATTAATGAGACATTCTTACTTAAAGGAGCATGAGCAGTCACCTCAACTTGAAGCAGTGTAGTAGACTTTCATGATTGGCTATTGAGGGTCATGTGGCAATATTTTTACCCCTCAAACGTGAAATTTACTTCAAGTTACTGATTGTTTACCTTTCATATGTTATATTGAAGTAATAAAATATTATGAAAGATTCTTTGAACAGAAATTAGACGAGAATTGTGATATTTAGCTGTTGCTTCAAAATACTAGTTTGGGGAACTGCTCTTGACCTTTAAGCCACTCCCACAATTGTCTGAAATTCATCCTCATCCAGACACAATCTCACTAGTTAATTGCTTCAGGGTTAGTATAGAAAAGCTCAATGTGTATTATCAAAACACTCTCAGTACAGTTCATGCTGTGTAATATTAGCTTTGATACTCTGCGTTGTTTGAATTAGCTTCAATCAAAGAACTGAGCCAATTGAGAATTTCATATAACCCCTACAAGAATTGAAGTTTAGGGTGAGAGGGTTGATCCTTTAAAAAGTAATCATTCCTCAGTGTGTTTTTAATTGAAGTTGCAAAATACAATGCACGTAGTGACCGATTATCTGAACTCTCTCAAACCGCCCGAAAAGCAAAACACGCTAAAATTTTCATGGAAAATAAAAATTATCAGTTCTACAGAGACTTGCGATATATTCGGGCAGCAATCATGTAGGCCTAAAACATAACATAACATAACATAACATAACAGGTTCAAGGGCAAAGGAGGGCTGTAAAGGCCCCATAAGATGCCCTGTAATCCAAAAACCCCCCAAAACAAAGCAAACCACCAACACCTAAAGAGCCCAGAAAGATTAGATTCTACCACAGTCATGGAAAAACTTGTCAATATTAACCTTAAAACGGTGCACTGATGTGGAGTTAACAACCCACTCAGGCAGGCTATTCCACTCACTAACAACCCTATGAGAGAAACTGAACTTCCTAATGTCAAGTCTAGCAAAAGACTTTTCAAGCTTTTTGCAATGGCCTCTAACCCGAGGATTACTCTGGACCTTTAAATAACTGCAAGCTAACAAAGGATTCCCTTCAGATAGAAATTTGTATACCTGGAGCATGTCCCCCCTAATCCTTCTCAGCTCCAAAGTGGTAAGCCCAAGCAGCTTAAGCCTTTGGGAATAAGGTAGATTTTTAACCTCAGGTATGAGTCGGGTAGCTCTCTTCTGAACTTGCTCTAAAAGCAATTTGTCCTTTTCAAAGAAGGGACTCCAGGCCTGTGCAGCATAGTCGAGATGGGGTCGAACCAGCTGCTTATACAAATTTAGCACAATTTCTTTACTAAAACTCTTAAAATTCCTCCTGATCAACCCAAGCACCCTATTTGCCCTTGCAGCAGTAGCTGCACATTGCCTAGATGACTTCAAATCTCTTGTAATAACTACACCAAGGTCTTTCTCAGAAGACACTTTGTTCAAATTAGTACCATTCATAGTATAATCATGGTGGGGATTCTTAGAACCAAAGTGGAGGACTTTGCACTTATCAGTGCATTTACTTTTACCAAGTCTGAGACCATGAAAATAACCTATCCAGATCATTCTGAAGCAATAAGGAATCATCCTTTCCTCCAACCTTCCTATAGAGCCTTGTATCATCAGCAAACTTACTTATACTGGAAGTGATAGAGCTAATCAATATCATTTATGAAAATTAAGAAAGTGGGCCAAGAACCGAACCTTTGTGGTACACCACTTGAGACTTCTTTCCAGGAAGAAAAATTTCCATTGACAACAACTGTCTGATACCTACCATTGAGCCACGAATTGATCCACTGAGCGCACTTGCCCATGATGCCTAACCTATGCAATTTTACCATGAGTCTACCTAGAGGTACTTTGTCAAAAGCTTTTTGGAAGTCAAGGTAAATGACGTCCACACTGGAACCTGAATCGAGAGACAAAGAAACATCCTCAAGAAAGCTTAGCAAATTTGTAACACAAGATCTACTGGGTAGGAAACCATGCTGAGTTAGATTGAGTAACCCATTATCTAAGAGATGCTTTAGCAAACAGTCCTTGATTAAGGATTCCATAATTTTGCACACAACACTAGTTAAACTGACTGGCCTGTAATTACAAGGTGAACTCCGATCCCCCTTTTTAAAAATTGGAGTGACATTAGCAACCCGCCAGTCAGTAGGAACAAAATTTGAGTCAAGACATTTCTGAAAAATAATTGATAGTGGAACTGATAAAACCTCAGAGCATTCATGAAGGATGGCGGGATGGATCCCATCTGGCCCAGGAGCCTTACTTGCCTTCAAACTCTTTAATTTTTTCAGAACCAGCTCCTCAGAGAACACAATGTCACTCATTGAAGAAGGGATATCAGAACCCCTACAAATCCCCATGACAGATGACTCCTTGGTAAAAGCAAGCTTCAGCAACCACCTCCTCAACTGTGCCCTCCACCGATAACCCAGAAAAAGAATTTGTGGTCACAACATCTTGACATCCCTTAGCAGGTTCAGCCGCCTTACCTCCCTTCTGTACAGCAACCCACCCATTAGAAATGTCAGCTGCTCCCAGAAGCCCCTCAAGTTCCTGTAACCGATTACACTTCCTGCAAGTGAAGACAAAAGTGTCACTTGATGCTTCTTCAAATGAACAACTTAGCCCGGACTTCGCAAATTCTGCCCACATACCACAGTCTTCACAACAGATAAGCTGCTCGTCGGCCATTTCACGTTAATTACTAGACTGTCAATCAAGCACTAACTACTAAACTAGTTCAACGTTACAGGCTTGGCCTAGCCTACTCAATTAAAGAAACTTTCAAAAATGGGAATGAAAAGAATAAAATGCCCGGTAATAAAGCTTAAAACTAACAAGGCCTAGGCCTAGGTTAAAAACAAAATGCCTAACGTAGTCCAAAAACCATAAGCCTATGGAGGTAAATTTTTCATGAGGGATCGCAAGGGCATTTTTTGACCGAATAATGCCCCTTTTTATCATGTTTTTGCCCGAACAGATCAAATGATTTTGCCCGAATAGCCTGGAGGGCGGTTGCTCCCCCCCCCCTTCACCCTCGCCTCGTACGCCTATGCCTGAAACGTTTTCATTGGTCTCATCTCATACCTTAATCTTATTGCAATAAATTTGCCCGAAATGGTCAAATATTCGGCGATCGAAGGTTGAAAAAGTCCCATTACGGATGGTTTTCAATCGTAAAATTAATTATATTTACATATCTGAGGCTGATTAGTTGCAGTGCTCACTAGTTTGCCATCTATCCTACCCCCTACAACCGAAATTCCGACAACGGTAAGACCCTTGTTTTTAAATAACATAATGATGCAATTTTCGAATGACTGGGCTGTCGTCGATTCCATACTCGGACCTCGGACTCGGCCAGAGAGGTCATTTTTTTCTCCTTTAAGAAAGTACAGGGACTAGTCCCCCTACTTTCTTAAGGGAGGAAAAGCTCAAGTCCGAGCCAGGACTAGAGACCTTGGAAGTTGAAAGTTACAGAACTCGTGACTCGGACTCTCTGGACTCGACTACAACTCTACGAATAGGTTACAGAACAGAACATTTTATAAACGCACATCATAGTTCCTTTTTAAGTTTTTTACCAATAGTAGGAATTATTATTCATCGATTGCATAGAATTCGCGACAAATTTAGAACATCGACCAAGAAGAAAAAGAAGAATAAAAAACAAAAACAAAATATTATACCATTTTGTATCTAAGCCCTCCAAAAGAGCAAAACATTATACATCCCTACTTTGCGGAAGGTGGTCAAGAATGGGGACGACTAGTAGATTTTGTCTCTCAGCATATCAAGGAATGGCTACGCCCCAGCGTCTTTTTTTTTCTATGGCTACGCCTAGCGTTTTTTCCTAGTAACTCTCTGATTACTTTGCAGTTTGCTTTTAATCTGTAGTGAACACTCAATATTTGCAAACGAAAGCTCAATATAGCAACAGCTATAGGCTCTACGTACAAACCTGGGAAATGCTATGATCTTGGGCTTTCTGTAGGATCCCATATTTTTAAAAATGTTCTGCCCGCTCCGCGTCAACAATGATTTTACTTTGATAGTTTTTGTTTCAGAATTATATTTTCGGAAAAAAAATTTCAGCACCAACCGACGCCTATGCTCTAAAGTAATTGTTATTGTTAGGGGTGAGAGGGTCAGGTCTTTAAACCGTCTGTTTCGTCCACGTTCAATTCAGTGCTGCTATACACGAATCCGGACAACAAGTGATGGTCTAATTTCATTCGGCCATAACTGGGGTCCATCCCCTTTAAATCTTTCGATTTCCTTGCTTACCTCTATCCGGATGATTTTACACAAATTTGTATCTTAAATTCTCCAATTTCACTAATTATGAGGATTTGAAATCCATGTAAACAATAAAAAAGACGATTTTAGGCTGATGGACCCCACTAATGACAGCCTACAGTCACTAAAAACGAGTGCTAATCGGATTCGTCTATACCGCTTTCAAGTTGATCTTTCAAGTTAAATCATAGACCTATCGAGTATCGCCGCATATACACATGGGCCCTCTTTGGGTTAACTCTTTAAGACCCTTGCTATTCTTTTGACATTTGGGGGTGTACGATGCTAGGGAGACTGCATTAATTTTCCCAAAGATCTAAATTCGTGCAGGGTTCTGTGAAAATTCGGACAATCTAAGTTTTAAAAATTAGCATGCTTTTAATTAGACAGAGTAACAATAATCCTGTCTTAATCTTTGTCACAGATATGTCCTAAAAAGGGAAAAACACCAGAGTCAAGACAAAAAGTTCATGAAAAATCCAAAACATAACAAAATTAATGAAAAATTTGAGCAGCTATAAAAAAAACTTTACTTGATAGTCTCAGAACATTGCCTGGTCTAAGATCCGAATTGTTTGGAAAAACAAAAGTTATCATAATTAGGGTAACTGTCATTTTCATGAAAAATCAAAACGATAACCAAAATTCGAAGTACATTCGACAGTAAGCTTATAAGAAGCGACCATACTTCAGGCTGTTTTCTCGTACAACAAAATGCCCGAAATGGCCGAATCTCTGAGTAAATTTCGAATCCAAAACTTAGTGCGAAAAATGAAAAACGTTACAACCATAGCAAAACTTTCATGGTAATTACGAAGATTTGCACTGTTTTCGGGCGGTCTATGGTAAAAATTCGGGTACACTCCAAACTCAATACTTGCAGAAAATTTTTCCAAAATGATAAAATATTAGGACGAAGGTTGAAAAAATGGTATAATTTCATTTTCAGATTAGACGGTCGGACACTTGGGAGGGTTTTAAGGTATATACAGTGCCTACTGGCTTGTTATCACGCTGACCTCAGGCTGACTGCCGAATTCGGACAATGCTATAGTGTACATCGGGGAAGATGTTATAATTACACGTGAACTTATAGTGAGAAAAATCTTTCCATTCCAAAACTATGCTTACCTGCGTAGCATGCCGTACGACATATTCCTTGGTCAGTCAGATGGTTTTGAAAGCTGAGGACGTCAGAAGTGACATCATCCATGAAAGGGAATTTCAACAGCAATGACGTCGCTGCAGGAGAGGGGAATTCATCCCCAGATTTTTTCCTTGCCCCCCCCCCTCCCCCACTTTCCCGAAAGTTAGGTCAGTCAGAGGTTGGTTTAACCAAAAATACTTAATTTTTCATCCAGAGATAGTATGCTAAAACCTCAGAGCTTCCGGAGGTTTCCCCTGGATCCCACTCCCAGAAACGGGCGCTTTGAACTCAGTTTTGCACTGCACCCGAACCCCCCCCCCCCCCCAACATTATCCTGTAACAAGTGCACACATTTAGAACCAGACTTCTTTGCCCAAGATGCATCGATCTACTGGTGTTCCCGCTGTTCCAAATCACATCATTTAATGTCTAACAACAACTATAATAACAGAAAAATACGCAATCGTGTTTACCGATGATTAACGTTTTATTGGCATGTCGTTTCTAATTACTTCTTCTTCGTTGAACGGTACGTCACACGGATGCATAATGATCCAACTCACCAGCAGGTACGAAGTAATGTTACTTAGCAACGACGATATTTCGGGTGCAGACTGAGCGACGCGGCCTCTTTGTTCCATAGTTCTTATGAATGCATTGTCTTAAAAGTAGGCATTCATCACCCGAGACGAGTTTTAGCGACAGTCTTCAGAAATTCTCAATTCAATTGGCAAGTCTTTGATCGACATGAAAATCCAACCATGAAGAATGCAAGGCATTCATACTCACGAATGGAGGGGGTCTAATATATCTACTTCTGGTGATATTAACAGAGAGTGGCTAAATTTTAGCAACTCCCTGATAAGAGTAACAGGTAGTAGGTGGTGAATTTGTTATGATGAGGAGGTTTGAGCGATTCAGAAAAGGATATCAGTGTTGAAAATTTATTTATACAGGTGAAACATTAGTGATTGGAGGTGATGGAAATAGGTAATCTCATGCTAAAAGCTCGAGTTTTAGAAAAGTATATGCGAGTGATACATATGTAGTAATGTAAAATTAACTAAAAAAAACCAGGTAGTGGATGATATTATCTACTAGATCTAGAAAACAGACGTGCTTAGATTGCATAAGGATTGTTTAGAATTTCACGCATATTATTGGAAGTTCAAAATATCAAAATTTTCTTACGAATATCAATGTTCGATGGCAATGCTTATTACGGTTCGGCAGTTCAACCGGATCACCTGTATGTGAATGCATCGCATGATCACCAACAAGCAAGCATATACTTCCATGTCAGAAGAGATGTAATTTAGCTATCATCTTGGCCAATGACTCAGGTTTAAGGGTAGTGAGAGATAACTATGCAGTCTTTTATTTTGCTACTACTTCATCAGAGATCTCTTTTTCCATTTCTACTATAATTGTCAACAAAATAAACAGTATGAAATTTCTCACCCGCCTCCTCTCTCTCTGGTTAGATAAGTGCGCATCTAGAAGGTTTTTCCCTTACAGTACGGTAGCTCAAAGAAACCGTTTTAAATTTGTCTTACAAGATTGTTAAATCTAATAACGCCATGCCGTCAAGTACAGCCACCAATGAAAAAAATCTAATGTGAGAATACTAACAAAATTCAGAACAAAACAAACAAACAAACAAACTTTGGTTGAGGTTAACTAAGTTAGTTTGATGCGGTTTGATGCGGTCAAGCATGGCACATTTTTGACTTTCCACTAAAACACATCAAATCTCGAAATGGCTTTTTTAAGCGATGGTAGCATTTGATATCATCAACTGTATCATATGTCATTTGGCTGATCATGTGGTCACCGGCAAAGCAAGCGCCTATTGGTAAGGGCGATTCATGTTTCAGTTAAACCGTTTAGGTCAGAAGAAAACTACGCAGTTAATATTGCGCAATTTTTGCATCCTGGAGACTACGTTATTTTACCCGTTCTCTATTTCTAACCCTCTGTGACGGTCTTCAATTCTGAACAAAACAAAATATAACTTAAGTATGTCGCTCTTTTTAGAATTATAAGTTGCTTGATTATGAAAAGAAATCACCCGTTCAATGTTTTTCTTATAACATCGCCTAAGCTTTTACGTCAACAGATTGCCCGGATGTTTCAAACTGTAGGAAAAGAAGGGTAACGACCATGTCATAAAGAACGGCAGTTGACAAAAACTATAGGAAGGGCCTCTGAGAACCCTATACAGTCGTTCCAGAACCATGTAATTGAAATATCCCTAAAGTAATATGTCTCAACGTGTTCTGAAACTAGAGACATCCTTTAATAAATATATCTGTTTCCATGGTTAACGCCTTTTTACTTACAAACACTTACAAAATACAAAGTAAGAACATCAACAAGGCAAAGAATGAAAACACTGTAACAAGTCTGCAACAAGTCTACACAACATGCACTGATTACACATTTGAGCCTTGTAAACTCTGAAGCAATAAACATAGGATGGACGAGGATGAGATTAAGACAATAAGGGGAGGGGGACTAGAACTAGATAGGTTGGAAGAACTGAAACTCTCTGAGGTGATGAATAACCCCATGTAATAGGTCAAGGTTGTTTTTAGACAATCACGAATCAAGTCAGGTAATAATTCGATGAGAACGGGACCGGATCCAAAGGGCGCACTGACCTTAAAAACCCCTGTGGTTTTCACAAAGCAGTTGTTTTTGTAAGCATAAATTTTACATATCTGAGTCCACACAAAGGGCCTGATATCCTTTAATAGACCACAAAAACTGAGTTAGTTAACTTTCTCATGCTCCGGAGCCGTGATCCCGGAGAAGGCATATTAAAACAATTGAAATCCGAGGTAGTACTTCCACGTTAAAACCACCAGAACGAGCTCAAGTGGGGAAGTGTCATGTGTAGAACAATGCTTTGCGAGAACAAGCAGAAGTAAACCAGTATTTTGGCAGCTAAGAGTCTACATTATGCACAAAGGGACTCTCAACAGAAGAACTGCCGGGAAATAGAGAAGGGCAGGCGCGTGTCCAGGATTGTGTCATGGGGTGAGTTGGTGTCATGGGGGGGGGGTTGTGGCACGACATGAGGAAAAAGTCTAGGATAGAGTGAAAAACCACTATTTTAGGTATTTTTGCATTGCAAGGTTGGGTCATGGGGGTCTAAATGGGGGTTTGAATAAAGAATCTTGTCGACCAGCACATTTCGATGGTTCTTCACCGTAAAGTCCAGATAGATATCATCATGAAAAAAGATAAAAAAAATATCTTGCAATGACAATTACAACCAAAGTTTAAGCAACCGAATTATTCAACTTAAACTTGTTTTAAGTTACATTAACCATTCCGTGAAATAAGCTATTCTCCTCTCTTTTTACTATTCCCGACCCAGCCTTACTGATCGTTGCAAACTGACGCAAATGATGGCAGCCAGTTGCATAAAATATCAATTCCCAAAATAAAATTTTATATATATTTGACAAAATATCAGGAAGTTTTGAACATTGACAGATGCAATTTACCTACAATAATCTCAGTGAAATTTGGAAACTTGTCAGATTTTGTAACTAGACTTCGCATAAAGAATATTTGGTATTTTTCAAGCATATTTAGGCCTACATGCACTCTTGCAACGAATTATTTTTAACTTATCCTGGTAGACCACTACCAACAGTGAATCCTGAGAAAAATCTTTTTTCGTAAAAAATTTCTAGGAAAATCTTGGACAAAGTTATTTTCCTTTGCCGCCATCAGTGCAATCCTGCAATGATTATCATTTATCGACATCATTTTCAGTAGCATTCTACTATTACCATTAAGGCTGGAGGAATATATGCATGTAGAATTAAAAATACTCAAAACCCAATTACCTCGCGAGAGTCACACCTTACGTAAAGGATTGAAGATAGCTCACCGGAAGTCATCTTTCCTCCGACCAAAGTTCAACACTCAGCGGCATAAATCTCGACTCAAGTTTCGGTAAACGTGCTTTAGAGACTTCTACGTTTCCGGCTACGCACCTGGCTGTACCACATAAATGTTATTTGTTTTAAATAATGAGTAATGCATGGTGTGAATTTTACAGCGGTGAACTTACATGCCGTGATGTTGCTTCTTGAGAAAGCAACATAGACACCCCAGTAGATCAAAGGCGGTGTGGGATGTAACTGATATCTGAGTTTGTCACATGATCTGTGCCTTCAAATGAGCTATGCTTTCATTGTGTTCACACTGCGTGAAAAGCAATTAACACATGCTGACTGACCTGTTATATAACCCCAAATGTTACGTAACTTTTTGTGTATTTTATGATATCTGTTACTGTCAATCAGTTAATCAGATGTGAAATGTGACTATATCAAGTGTGCGTGAAGTGAGCTTCATTTCCTCCCTGAAGCGATAAGAGGTAATCAGGCAGAGAAGAAAGATGTAACAAAAAGTAAGAAGGACCATTTCATCATGTAACGGCAAAGTATTGTTGTCGAAAACCTCCCTACAAAACATGACAAAGGTGAATTATATCGCCTTCTGACATTGGATCATAATACGAAATTTATCTTTTTGCTTAAGTATCACCCAAGGAGTTTACTAACAAATAAATAGAAAGATTTTCCCCACTTGCCTAGTTTTATTCCGGCATCCGCAAAAACTCCATGTAAATTTTGGAGTTGCTTCTCTATCATATCAAGTATACACGGTACATCATACCATGCGCGTAGCCAGGATTGCGTCATGGGGGTTGGGGCTGGTGTCATGGGGGGTGGGTGGTTGGGCACGAAATGAGGAAAAAGTCTAAGGATAGAGAGAAAATACCGCTATTTTGGGTGTTTTTTGCATTGCAATGTTGGGTCGTGGGGGGTTCCGACCCCCAACCGCCCCTGTGGCTACGCCACTGCGTCATACCTCTCCTTCATTTTGTAGTTGTAGCTTCTGATAGATGGACGCCATATAATGGTTACTGGTTTCCTTTGGATCTGTCAGGCCATGAACCCATCAATTAAAATACTGATTGGTACCAAACAGATTTTAACTTCAAGAGCGGCTTGTGAGGATGATGACAGTGTAAACGACTTCAACTGTTCAAACTATTTCTAAATTTGCAAATTAGCTCTTGCTTTTCGGATGTTTACATTGAATTGGGTGATTGTGCAAAGGCATTGCTTTTCTGTTCCTTTTCTGTCCATTTCTGTCATTGCATTCACGATTTCCCCATCTTTTTCTTTTCTTTTCTTGTAAGATCTGCGCCTTCCAAAATTACGATCACTTATAAGAACAAGGCGAAGGAGCTTTAGGAAAAGCAAAGAAATGGCAAAATGGAGATTCAAATACTTTTTGGCACCAAGGGTTCTTCCATGTGGGGTACAAAGCAATGACGTCACAAAATCACAAAATATGAGATCACAAAATATTGCACAGTTACCCATTAAACCTTAAGATAATAAACATCAGTTTTAAATGTATCTCAGCGCAAGAATGTTCTTGAGATCATATCCAGATAAAGGCTTTGACACCCTCTGTCCACCAACTTTTTAAAACTTTTAAGACCAAAATGAACATAAAATCGGGGACTGCAATAATGGAACAGTTTCAGACAAAAGGCTGTGGATCATTTGTGCACAAACGTACAATTCAATATATCATATGCACATTTCATGATAACAAAATTAAGCTCAAATGATTTTATATACAGTACGCATGATGGTCACTGGAAGAAACATCTATATATGTTTATAAAGGCTAGTAACCAGAAAGAGTGCCTAAAATCTATACAAGCATACATGATTTTATTGTATCAGTCGGCTGGTCCCTTACTCTAGGATGACCCGTAGTTACAATGGTTCATAGTAATTAAAATTATTCTCTAGTACAATATACCATACCAATAACACTGATTTGATGCCTTTAAAAACGTTATTGGCGATTATTTCAGAATTTAGACACATTTCTATTTATAACTCTAATTGAATTACGGTTAATTGATACGACAAATGATATTTTAGATTTTTATTTCAAATTCATTTTAATTTCAAATTTCATTTTCAGATGTATTATAATATTAGGTTACAATTCAATAGGAACTTAGTTTAACATGTACGGCAACATATGAAGGATACTAAATTGAAAATCGTTATCTAAACTACGAACCATGAAGAGAACAAAAGAAAGAAAATAAACAAATAAAAGAATGGTTTTATTTTTTCGTTGCTAATAAGACCTTTTAAGATCTCAATTCAGACAGGTGTACCAATTTTTCATCAAGATATATAATCAAAGCTGCAAGGAGTAGTCAAAGACTTAGCTCTATGTAATTACTTATTGCAAGGGACAAGTTTGAATCATCAAAAGATTTTCTGAATGACTCCATTCTTTTATCAATGCTGATGGAATAAGCTCTCAATTTTTCAGTGTCATGTCAAAAGTAAATTTAAGAAATTTTTTCAGGGTCCATAATTTTCTTTAAAATTGTCTGTTACTTACAACTGTACCGTACGGTTACTTTTTTGTAGTTTCTAGACTTTGACAAAACAGTGTTCTTGTTTTCTTTTTCCCTATATTTAGCCTACCAGTTTCCACCATAAACTAAGGATGGTGATTGAAATTACATAATAACATGAAAGACATAAGTTTCTTCCCAAGGCGATAAACCATTTCAAAACCGTGCAATTTTCAACTTCAACAGTTGGCAACCTTGTTATCCGTCGATATATCTTTTGTCAAAAAATTGTTAATGCTTGTTTGTGACAGCCATATGTTTCCTTTCGCCCAAACTCACAATTATTGCATCATTACTACATACACACCTCAGTGAGCATGCTAACAAATTAATTTCCAAGGGTAGCATACCATGATCCATGATACCACTAGGCCTAATTATTTTCTTCAGTGACTCACACATTAAATTAGACCAGTGCTTACTAACAAGTTCAAGTTCAAGAAATTTATAGGGCGCATTATTTAAAATAATTATTCTAATGCGCCTTACAAGACACACTGGAAAACAAAAGACTAAGTCGGACCATCAGATACCATCAAAGGCACAGCCAAATAGGTGGGTTTTTAATAAGAACTGAAAATGTTCCGGAGAGCGTGCTGTCTTAACTGAAGGGGCATATCATTCCATAACTTAGGGCCTTGGACAGCTAGTGCGCCATCACCAAATATGGATCTATATCTAGGAACAACCAGATTGAGAGTAGTCTCAGATCTGAGTTCATATTTTGTTTTCTTACAGGAGAACATGTTGGAAAGCCTCAAAGGTAGAGTAGTGCCATATTGTGTAGGGATTTATAAACAAGAAGCAAGATCTTGAATCGATTCCTGTAAAACACTGGAATCCAATGCATCTTACATAGACATAGACATAGGTTTCTCAAGTTGGACAAGTCACCCCTCTGTTTAAATTTTTACATTGTATGCTGTAACTGAGCTTTCAAAGTTTAGTACCATGACAATTGGGACTTTGACCAAAAATGGATGGAATGATATTGAAATGTTACCGACTCTGTCACACCTTTCAAAGACGGCATTTCCAAAGGGGGTTTAACAAACTTAGGCCTAAAAAAGAGACTAAAACACATCAATTTGCCGGAAATTTTGCAGTTTTGTATTTGCACCCATTTCCAACAAAAATCAAATTAAAGATTAATCAAATTTAGTAAGTAGCACAAAAGCAAGCTCCCCAACATTTGTAAGGGATTGAATTAGCGAGTCAATATATTTTTTAATGGTATCCGCTACCTTATAGGCCGGCTGACATTGTCTTGGCGCTGTGTGCTTCTGTAAACAAACCTGAATGCAAAGTCTTATCTAACAATACAAATAATTTTGAGTGTACAAAGGAGTTACCAAAACCACTTTGACATTTTAGATGTGTACACGTAACCTTTCAAAGTCCTTGTATTGAAAATGAAGACAATTGTTGGAGCGGTTCCTACGTATACTGTCTAAACGTTTATTGGAACAGATATGTCTCTTTTCGGGGTGTGCTAAAATTACAGTGTTGGCTTTAAAGAAAGTCCAAATGGACTATTTGTTTAAGCTGGAAAGTCCAACGGTAAAATTATTTTTCTATTTGCAGATTCGGTCGTAAGAGTTTGGTCATCAGAAAATCATTTTGGAAGGAAGGCTAAAATGTATCTCAAGCTTTTTTTTTTACTACACCCCCACTCCCCACCCCCACACGTAGGGTGCCACTCCCTACTTTTACTTTCCGACGTGTATGCAGTGACCTAAAGAGGGAGAAATAGTTCTAATTCTATTCCCTTAAGGCTATTCAACCTGTTCATCTCCCTTAGTTCAGTTGTTTGTTCACCCCAGCCAGTACAGTATGAGGAGAGGGGCGATGTTACTACCTCGGAGGCTGTTTTAAATCAGATATAGCCCTACCTTAAGTATCTCAATACTCAGTGGCTTGAAAAAGGAAGGCTCGTATAAAAAATATTTGTGGATTTACAAGGAAATTGATGTGGTAATTGTATTTTCGGAATTTTCTGGGTGAGTTTAAGGGGTAACACAATGTTTGTCTAGCCACCAACTCTGATCAAGTTATCATGTAAGTAACCTATCACGTTGCATTATATTGCAGAAGACAGATGATTTTAGCTATGCGAGTTCACCGACGGGTAGCACAAAGTTTGTCGAACCTCTAACCCTGCAGATATTATGTGTAACTGATCATGTTCCATACTACAGAAGACACACCTGATTACGACGTGCTGGTGTGCGTGGATTCGTACTGACGCTGAACAAGAGCCTTCTGGCGAGTGAGAAAATACCGGCACTATTTTCGGATGATCCGATACAGCTTTTTCTAAAGTCCTCCCGACCCTCTGGCAAAGGGCCGTTCGGCGAAACCAAACTTGATACTGCTTCCCGAAGAAGCTATTACGTCCACTGAAGGACAACACTTAACGACCAACCTCGATACAGCTGTTTATGTAAATTTATATTGATTGCCAGATAACAAGAAATCCCATCTGACATTGATTAACTCAAAGATTTTACGGCCCCAAACTCCTTTGTATTGCCCATTTTTACTATTGGTCATCGGTAAAATTTCTCTCAATTATTCGGATATTTCCAACAAGCTAATTTGCTCAGCTTATTAACAAGTGGTCCGTGAAATCCCAAACAACCATTTTCATGTGCTACAGTTTTGTATAACTATCAGACATGTGTGACTGCTGATATTTCCCCTGAAGTGGGCGCGGTTTACGAATTGTGACTTCACGTGAGAGCATTCGATTTAGCGGCTCGAACTGGCTCAACTGGCTGAACTGGCTAAGCCAACGACCGATCTTTCTGAAAAGTGATCTTAACGTCATCAAAACGGCACAACTTGAGCCGGCCAAAACGACCAGCCCTCCAAGATGGTCAGGTTGAGTCGGTGACGTAGTTTACGTCATATTTCGTTCAGGCAAGAAACTGGTTGAGCCAGTTGAGTATACTCGAGTCGCTTAATCGAACGCACCTTATGTATAGAGATTATGCACGTGACGTCAATGCGTTCCACTGGATAGCATAGATCAAAGGTAGGCTTGTTTTACCGAAACGCCCGCACAACAGCACCTTAGTAACTATTGTTGTAAAATGGACGCCTCAATGGAAAAACAGAGAGATGAGCAATGCACTGACGTAGGTGCATAAGCCCTATAGGTTTATCATTGCTAGCTGGTCCCCTAAGCAGGAAGCTGCGAGAGAAGGGGAAATAACGCTTGCTCGCCTTTTGAACTTCACGGGATCAAATTTACTTAAAAAATTAACACAAGAACTTTAAAATCGGTCAGGAATGTAGTTAGTCATTAATATAAAAATAAGATTGAAAATCCACGGGGTCTCAAAAATCAGCCCGACCGATGATGAATTTCAAGTAGTATGCTTGCTGTCTGATTTCTGAATAAAAAGGATTAGGAAGCGAATACACTTGAATGTCCTCGTCGGTGGTATGTTATATATCTCAGCTGGGAGACTGCAGGGTGTTCCTGACATATGAGAGAGCTGATATGATGTCTTTGTCAGCCTTCAAAAAGAGAAATATAATTACAACACGGTGTTACGTTTAAAAGGGTATAGTGTATACCCCTATAATTTAGTTACTGCTTTTTAAGTAAAGATGTACTTTTCCTGTATATTTCAGGAACAATCCGGAATTGTTGAAAATATCAGCATCGAAATCTACACTTTCGATGATATTCAAGCTAGAACACTACTTTTTAATGAAGGAAATAGAATATGCCTTATCATTGCACTCAAAAGTGGCAGAACAATCTTTGTGATGAAAAATGTAAAAACATTTCTAATTTGTAGACCACAAACATTTATCCTCTTATTAGCCTTTGAACAATGGTCTTTGTCTTCTAAAGAATTACCGTACTTTGAAAGATGGAAAATATTATAAAGAATGAACGTTAACAAAAATCAAACAGCATGCACATAAATTGCTCTTCAATTAAATTTCGTTGCCTGAAGAGAATTTAAATGGAATTCAAATAACACGAAATCTGTAGGATGTAGTTGTTGTCCTTTCAAAAATATGTTTGGGCCGACTGCTTTAGCTCTTTTAATTCTTGTTAAGTTCACTACTTCAGATTTAGTTTATGTTTCTCCTCTCACAGTACCGTAAGCTCGCTAGTTTGTCATTGTACTGGTGCTTCCCAGTAAAATATTTTTGATGGCTTCAATATTATTATTGGGATGAAATATTGTGTGCTTTTGCGCTCTTTGTGCATAGGGTCGAATGTAATGAAAATTTGACCAGACAGCTGATAGCGGCATGACATCCATGAAAACCTGTGCCAGTAGCTTTATGTTCTTTCGTGACGTCACAGCAATTACAATCACCGTGTGTGGGGGGTTAAAGTCCTTCGGAACACCCATCATTGAGTAGATTGCACAATGGCGATTTCAGTGATACCACTTGAATGTTTGCGCTCATTCCAGATCCATTTTTCGAGACCCATATACGAATACGATAGGTCTGCGCATACACTTGGCCCTCCTACGCTTCAACCGCTCCCTTCAGAAACTATGGCAGTAAGTGACGTCACTTGTTTGTTGTTTGCTGGTTTAGAATATGTAATTTATTTTCTTATCGTTTCAGAGTAAACATTCCTACATACTTCAAAATGAGAAATCAATCTTTGCTGTTCAATCAGTATCACACATGGAGATGATAAACTGAACTTACTGTAAACTTACTAAAGTTACACAAAACACTTTCAAAAATGAACACGTAAGCTGCACATGAATGCGTTTGAGTTTCTTAACTTTTCAAAAACGAGTCGAAAGAATCTTTAATAAGAAGTTTAAATCAGAAGTTAATCTGAATCTAAAGTAGCAGGCTCACTTTCAACAAGACGCTAACTTTGTTGACAAAAGTTTGTTTGCACACAGCTCTGCAAACCCCTGAACGAATAAAGTGGTCGGCACCACTACACGATTCGAGTTCACCAGTCGGAATCTGAAAGGTGCAAAGGTGGCTTCCAACAATCTCGGCCAAAATTAAATATCCCTTTGCCCTCTCACTCGTTATTCTCACTAGGACCTTCTCACACGAGAACACAGATAACATTTATAGTTTGGGAATAGAAATATTTTTGCGATATGGATGAGTAATGAAAGAAATTGAAAAGAGAATTAGCATGCGGAGAGAGGTAACCAAGTGGCTGTCATTGACAGCTGCATGTCTGCTCATACTTCTAGCATCGATACCAGGTAAGCTTTAACATTAATTTTGTTTTTAATTTACCACATCTTTATTTAATTGATACCGCTACTTCTACAGGTTTATTGAAACCACTCAAAACACCGTTTTGCTCTCAATGTGTCTTCTTCCTACCTTTACTCTCAGTGCAGATGAAAAATCCCTAGATTACTTTCCGATCAAATCCCATCTAAACTTGACCATGCAGCAGCTATTTAGTTTTCATGGCGATACTCGTGCAATACAAGGGCCGCAGAGAGAACTTCGCAATATTTGTATATGTATGTATATGTGTGTGTGTGGGGGGGGGGGGGTAGGGATTACCAAAGCTCCCCAATTCAACAATGTAATAGCAGTGCACGGCGGTCCAAAATGCCTACGACAGAAAAAGTGGGGGATACCCCCTCCCCTAGCGGTCTTTGAAACGAATGATATTGTTATCACAACGATAAGTCTAGGCTGTCAAGCCCTTCGTTTTATTTTATCACGACCGAAAGCTATGTCTAACAAATCTTCTCGTGTAATGAATTCATTGGTTGAGAGTCAATTAGCCTATGGGCTAAGTGATCGATGCCCAAACAACTAGGCCTACACAGTAAAAACTACGTACCAAGTTGTAATATCAAATTGAAAGTATGCGTAATTTCGTAATTATACAATGCCTTGATCTCAATGTGAATTTCGTTCATGATAAGGTCTGTTAATATTTAAGTACAGAGATATAGGTCTAAAGCGAAAGAAATGTTATACCAATGATATTCAAATAAAATGACTTTACTTGAAACTCGGTGAAGCCATTTTATCATATCCGTGCACCCCCCCCCCTTCCCCCAAAATACATTTTTAAGGTAGGGATATGAAAATTCTCAGTTCAAGTGTTTTTCGACTGACATCAAGGTTTCAAATAGGTCTATTACAATACAACAGTGCAAGAGCTATGGAAGGGCACGGGGTATTTGAATTATTGAAGCAGGGAGTTGCTAGCAGCTCCCTGGTGGAAGTTTGGCCCACAAATAATT
This sequence comes from Holothuria scabra, assembly GCA_037179385.1. Lineage (NCBI taxonomy): Eukaryota > Metazoa > Echinodermata > Holothuroidea > Aspidochirotida > Holothuriidae > Holothuria > Holothuria scabra. Next base: position 52,709,521 of record CM074183.1, on the reverse strand, counting down.
GCACATATATAGGCATGTAACTGAAGTTCCCAGTTTCTATGTGAACCTTAGGCCTTTTTCTCAAAGACGAAAGCCAGGTTAGTTCCATATTTTGACATATCTTTTATTCTGTATATACATGTTAATATTGGTTTAAAAGTATGTGAACTTTTCTGTAAAACAAACACAATATTTTTCTTAAAAAGGCTGATTTTATACTTAAAAATAAAAAGCTGTAAGAACCATAGCCTATATGACCATCTATCAGTGTACTCTCCGGTAAATCGTGAACATCTCCCTGAAAGTATTCCAATTTCGCTTTTTCACCCTGTACTAGTTGTACTGAGGCATGAATAGACTTTAATTTTTTTCAAAATGGGCGAAAAAGAGGGAAAAGGGTGTTTAAAATGTTGAACTTCTAAGCCGAGGTTTGCTGCAGTCTTTAAGAACCGCAGCAGGTCTGCTTACACCCAACAGGTCCTTCGAATACTGGGCTATTGAAATGAAACCCTATAACGAGCAGAAGCTAGTAAGCCGGGAAATTAGTGAAGGTCCAGTCCACTGCCCAATCGATATAGTGGATGATGATTAGAGATATAACTGTGATCTAGCCATGACCGTCCAACTTAAATTAAAGGATATGCTAACTGGGTGAGATAAGCCTCTTGGCATTGGGTTAAGTATTAGTCGTGACAACAAAATTTAGAAAGCAGCCTAAAATGAGTTTATCTGGGAAGTTGGAAAAGAGCATCCATCATGCTGTGAAAGTAAGGTCTAGGCCTCTACTGTATAAACAACTACTGTAATTGAGTGGCATAAGAGCCGCATTACGTTCATGGGTGTGACCGTACACCACATACAAGTAAACACTGTACGTCATTACCAAATCAATGCTTGTCACACACTACACACCCTATCTTCTTTGCGTTAATCATATTGTGAGGTCTTGAAGCTTAACTCTTTCAACCCGTTATGCATTATTTAAGCCTATGGTAGCCTACGTTAGACAACCTTTCATATAATCCAATTCTTCTTTATACACTAGTCTGACCTTATCAAACAGAAGTTACGGCAAAGCAGACAACTAATGTTTAAATTCAGTGCATTTGGAAGGAGATAAACAAACATAGTTTCCATTGGTATAATTTGTTGCTGAGTGGTATTGCTTAAGTACTTTCGATAACACTTTTTCTAACGTAGACGTATGTGTTTTAATGGTTGAATATACTGTAGGATACTCGCTAAGTGTCCTCTTCTAGGGAGAATTATGACACACAAGGAGCTCGCGCGTGACGTCACAAGAATCTTCAAACGTTTGCATTACCTGCGTCTGCAAGTGTGTGTGTCGGTGGAAGAGACCTCGGAGTAAATTTCTGAAGTGCGGGGACTAACCATCGAAGTGGCCCATTAAGTTAAGAAAACTAAAGGCAGTGAAAGATGTCCCAAAATACAGTTGAAGGCGGCCCCAATCACAAATCCTGCGGCAGGAAGAGAGCGGGGACTAAAGTCCAACGTCTCTGCAGTCTCTGGATGGAGGCTTCGTCCTAACAGGGGCAAACCAAGGAAAACCAGAAGCTCAGGCTGTATTGTGTTTCTCTCTGAAAGCACAAGAGTGCATATACCAAAAGAATTTGTCACAGTGACCGATCTCTTTTCCGAGTGACAATCCTGACCTCTCCTGGTTGAGTGACATTTTCATTCTTTTAAAGTTAATTAACGCTTCAGGCAGAGTGGAATTTTAGTCGTTTCCCACTCGATAAAAGGTACCGTAGTCACTGTAGTTACTAATTATACTCAAAGATTGAATTTCAGTTTTTTACATTCGGAGCAAGCGCGGATCAGAGAGGGGGGGGGGGCGACCGCCCCTCTTAGGTCGATTAAGAAAAATATATATATATATATATATAAGAAAAAAATAAAATCAGATCTAAATCACAGATTTGGTGAGACATATCCGGTATGTGGGGTGTAGTGGGACCTCCTTTCAATAGAAAATCACTTTTGAAGTAACTGAACGCTTAAATTCTTTGTTTACACATACCTTCGGATAGGCATATCTGGCCGACTTGAGGCGAAAAGTGGGTTTTTAATAAATAACTAAAGTTTGGTGCAAACGTATGCCAGACTGTCTTACGTTGCTCTAACGTAACACCGATTAACGCAACCGCCGGGTGGATTCAGTAACGTATGACGGTGGAAAGGCCTATGTTATTCAAGTAATTTGGTGGACCACTAATTATTTTTCAATTGTAACACCAAACTGCAGTATGTAGGGGAATGCATTTCTTGCAAAATGGCAACTCTGCTGCTAGAGATATACTATATCACAAATGGCCAATTCCCGAGCAAAATGTATCCATGGAGGATAATGGGGTTCCGACTGGTTCCGATTATTGACACGATTCTACTTGGCGGTCGGCAAAATATCCCATTGAGGGACCACTGCGACCATTGAAATTTCATGAGCGACATATCATCTGGTCGATATGGAAGCACTTAGATGGATACGGTAGTAAAACATAACGAGGGAAACTTCAGGGAATTATTTAAGTACATGGAAATTGCAGGAGGTCATGCACTATAGCCAAACATCTGCAGACAGTAAGTTCCAAAGCTACGTTTATCATTAAAACTACACACTCAGAATGACATAATTGAAACTGTAGGCACCATCATTGAGGTAAAATTGTGCAACAAGATTAAAAAAGATGGAATATAATTCTGCAATGTGCGACAAAAATACAGTCGTGTCAAATAAGGAGATGACCCTATGTGTTAGGTATCTAGAGTGACGATGAAGAGAAACGCATACAAGAAATGTTTTTACAAATTCTTGATTTGACATGCACATAATTACAGTGGCGATCCAGACTCAGTGCTGAGTACGAAGCCTGTTCTTTCCGGAAAAGTACTTGGCGAAATTGTAGAACCGACAGTGATGGGATTGAAATTTCCACTTGTCAAATGAGTGGGAATAGAAACATATCTAGACGGAACAATTTGTATGACGTCATTTGGAGGGGGAGAGCTGCAGCTGTATATTGCAAACTAAAATGGTCAATGCTACTCATACAGTATGCCCTTTTCATGGACTGAACTTAAGCTTGAGAAAAAGCCCAAAAAGGTCCGCGTTAGGAACACTGTATCTACTATTTAGCAAGTCATTGCATTTTCTGTGCGTCCGCAAAGAGAAATGCAATACTCAGAAGTGCTCTGCAAATCCCCAGTGCTAAACCAATTCGCAGCTCAAAACCTGTGTGAAACAAGATGGGTGAAGCGAGACGATTCACTTATTCTGTTCCAGTCAGTGTTAGGGACCATTGTAGTTTCGCTTAAGGCAATATCGGAGTGGCAAGATCCGACAAGTTCAAAAGCCAACATATTCCTTGCAGCAATATGCAAGAAAGAGTTTATTATAGGCTTCACTGCATAATATTTGTGCTTGTCATCACTCTTCCGTTGTTGAAAATGCTAGAAAAAGTCAACTCAGATCTTGTATCAGCAGTGAGTCACAGTGAAAGGGTAATTGAACCCTCTCCTCTTACAGGGAACAAGCAGAAAGGGATTTTTTTTTTTCAATTATGAGCGACGTCGATAATAATGTGCTCTGAACCGAATGTCTCTTCGAGTGGACCAAGGTTATCGGTTATGTGGGGGTCAAGTTAACAGGAAGGATGCGCCTGCTGTTGATGGCAATGATTTTATGGTCGTCGCTCTTTATTCATTCTTTTACTGGATAACGTCGTTGATGATATTAAAGTTCGTTTTAGTCCACTTCAGTGTCGGGTCATGGTAATGAACAAGTTGATACCGCGACACAGTGCCAACTCACAAGGTACTGTATATGGCTCCTTTTCTAAATAAGGGGCCAATTTATGACATTTGGGTAAAAAAAGGGGCATTTTATTAAAAAAGGAAAAGCAGCAGAAGTTATATGCCAACTTCAAGATAACATCACTCCTCAGTAAATCACTGAAATAAGAGCCATATTGCATAAAGAAAATAACAATATTGTATTGAAATGGCATTTTGTGTTCACGTGTAAACGGGACACCAAAGCCAATTTATAGAATTTTATGCCATACAGTATGCAGCTTATGGGATTCATGTCCTTCCAAGCTCATATCTTTGTTCATTACCATTGGTACACTTAAATCAGTTGCAAAAATTATGTCACGCATTTTGGTTATTGCAATTTTTATGGTCTTAGGCATAACGAGATACCATTTTGGTGTCTTGGGCAAAATATTTACACGGGGAACTGAAGACTTTTAAAAAAATATACATATTTAAGTCATTCATTGTTTCCGAATCCAGAGGCAACATAGGTACTGACAAGGTGAAATGAAGCAACACATCTAATTGTTTTTCACACATTTTTCAATTTGCCATAAGCACACAACACGGTTTACGTGTAAACGATGAAGCGGGACACCAAATTTTCGGTTTTTGTTTGCACGTGAATCCCATGAACTCTGCTCCAACCCAGCCAACATGCCCAGCTAGGCCCCAGCTGGGTTTCAGCTGGGCTACTTGCTGGGCCCCAGCTGGGGCCCATTCGTGTTTGTCAGGTGTTCCCACCAGGGGCCCAACTGGGCTAGCCTTTCCCAGCTGAAGCCCAGCTGTGCCCCGCTTCAATAACTGAAGCCTAACTGGGCTTCAGCTGGGCTTCAGCTGGGCTTCAGCTGGGAAAGACTAGCCCAGTTGGGCCCCACGTGGGAACACCTGACAAAAACGAATGGGCCCCAGCTGGAGCCCAGCAAGTAGCCCAGCTGAAACTCAGTTGGGGCCCAGCTGGGCATGTTGGCTGGGTATATACTTGCTCAGCTACGCATTCTAACAGCCAAACTTATTACGAGAAAATGACAGAATATACCTTCATTGTAATTATGCAAAACATCAAATCAAGCATATGTTACCTTTCCATACGCTTCAAAACATAAAACACGTGCCAGTTGATTTTTATTTTTTCATGTCCAAGCTTTGGTGTCCCATTTACACGTGAAACATGGCAGTGTAACGTAAAAATCCAAATGCAAAAAGTAAAACTGTTTGGTTGTTTATTGCTTGAAAGGTACCAACACATAGATGTGTCTTAAGTTGTTATTGGAAGATTAAGTGTAAATCTTTCATACCAAATCTGAAGTAAGAAAATATCACAATGTAAAAGGGAAATGGAACACCAAAATCCGTTGGTAACCTATTTGTACAATGACCCATATATGACAGCTTCACAGAGAACATAAGGCAGTACCACTGCTTCTTCCAGGATTAAGCCCCAACGATGTCATCGCTCTGACAAATTTTAGAGGCGAATTGCAAGTCCGGTGTAAATATTGCAAGGGTGTTAAGGTGGAGGATATATAGCCCGTCTTCTGCCATTGATGCCTATTTTGCATGTGATGAAAACGCTTACCCGATATTGAAACTGAACGCTTGCTTAAAGTTTTCGCCACTCACTCAGTATGTAACAGTTTCAACGGGAGAAAGAAGTTTTTCTGGATTAATAAGGTTGAAGACGTGGCTAAGGAATAGGATGAGTGAAAAAAAAGTTATTAGGCTAATTCTGATGCATATGAGCAAGGATGTCACAATTAGTTATCCCGAAGTAATAGACCAATACGAAAAACGAGGGAATCGTCGTCTCGAATTTTTATTGTGACTTTTCGTCCCGCTTCCCTGTGACAGGCCGAAGAAAACGTAGGTTTGATACAAAAAAAATGCAAAGAGGGTGAAATTAATTTTTTTATTACCAGACTTTGGCGAAGAAAAAAAAAAATTTTTCCCTTGTTCTAAACAAGGAGGGGCGTTTGAATATGTACCTTCTCTATTGACACATTTGACAAAACAAATTTAACATACGTTATGATAGAAATACCTCTAGCGGGGTAACTGAACGGCAAAATTATAATTACGAACATTGTAGATCTTTTATTTTTAATTTGCTTTACATGTTTGTAACAAATTAGTCATATCACTCTGCGAATAACTTTTGAATAAATTCGAGTAACAGCCTACACTTCAGTTGAGTTGTCAATAATCGTACATCTTTGTCCACTGACTGGAAAATACATCTCGCTGCCTTGCAGGTAGCCTCCCAGATCATTAAAAGGTACACTTGAAGGGATCGATGATCATTTCTTATCAACTCTTGGTTCATTTTAAATTAATTTTGTATGTTCAAATTGTGTCAAAATCCGAGAACTTCCGGGGGCTTCATCCCCTGTGACATCCACAGGGGCTCTGCCCCTGGACCCCGCCAGGCCCCTGACGCAAGCCCCTAACCCTGGACCCCACGCGGTTACACTCACGGTTCGCGCCCGTGGTGCACATTCGGTGCACTTCGTTCGACCCCCCCCCCCCTTACAGCAGTTGCCGGATCCGCCCTTGATTTGGAGAGTTCGAGGTATAATGTTTCACGTAACTTCTGGGTCTGTGAGGACATACAGGAGAGTGTTATGAGCTCCCTGCTGAAACATACGTGACACTTAACCTTTACCCAACAGAGATAACAATGATTGACCGGCAATAATTGTTTCACACCTTGCGAGCCTGACTCTTTTTGGATCAGACGTTTAAAACTTAGACCCTTTTTTATTTGTTGGTTCTGGAAAAAGGTAATGCTCGTCGGCCTTTAAAACTGATCCGTTTTAAAGATGTGTTTGCACTGCAGGTTATTGATATCGCTTATTTATATCACCACAAATCGTGTTCGTTGATTTTTTTTTTATTCGGGGAGGGGAGGGGGGCTAGCACAACAGAAATTCAAAGTTTGAGGTACTCATTGTTGTGTCCCATTGTATTGTGCATTGACTGACGGAAGAAGCGGGTGGAGGCCTGGACTCATTCCTCAATGAAAAAGTAGGAAAAGACACCCCCCCCCCCCTCTTTGGTAAGTGCCGCCAAGATGTGGAAACCGCGGGGAAAATGTTTAACGCTTTAAAATACTCGAGGTGTGACGTTTCCAGCCATTTTCACAACATCACATAACAGCCGTTTTACAACACCTTATAACACGTTCTCAAAAGGTTTTGTGTCACCTGGGATCTAGGCGGTTTGTGAAGAAAAGTTTTCTTGTGTGTCCCGCGCCAAGGGACCGTCACGCTCCGTTTGTAGCTTTTTTTTCCACTCATTCCCAAAGTTTCCTGTATTGGTGGGTAATTTCTTTCATATGGGGTTCATTCATGGTTATAATTAATGCGTGAAAAAGGTTAAACCGACTTTGCTGAGGATATCCATCAATTTTATGAATGTAAATATGCTTTACCATCAAAATTAAAATAGGTCTTACACTGGAAGCCCAAACCTGCAGTCTGCTCCAGACTTATAGTGTTACCCGACGGTAAAGTTATTGACTTATGTAAAGTGAGTAATAAATTTATGTAACTGTTGTAAAAGCCTACCATCAAGGGCGTCAGCATTTACACCACGGCCGGTTTTCAGGCAAGAATGCATATAGAACTGTAGAACAGGAGGACGCAGAAAACAAATCAATACCTTTCTCTTTTCAAAACGATATATTTTTTTAGAAGAAAAGTATACCACTGAGAAAAATGTTTTGTCAAAATACTAAATACATTCATGATGGTGCAGACTTACAAATTAGGACAATATCTCAGTTGCTCTTCACTTTGGTTTTCGGCTCATTCTTCAACTAAGTGTTCAAAATTTCCCTCATATATCAACTGAGATTTCAAAATGGAGATAAAATCTTGACTGATTGTGTCGTTCGCACAATTTATGGATATGCATTCTGGTGCCAACATTTTCTTGCTTTTTTTTGGGGGGGGGGGGGTATTTGGTTCAGTTGAGAGTGGCACCAACGTCACAGTTAAGGTAACGTAGGTCTAAGGACTTATTGGAATCTCTTCAGCACGTATTGTTTTCTGATATGCACGTCCTTGTATTTTCAGGTGTATGATTCGAAAAAGTGAGTTTAAACCGCAAAAGATTATACAGACTCCGATCTTAGACTGCTACTAGAAGAGAAATGTGGAGGTTGTAAGATCTATAACAACTCAGACATGTAAAATTCTTTCACACCGTTTTTAAGGTGCCGAGGTTGCGATTTATAGCCAAAACATGTTGAAAGTATGATTTGTATGGTGTTTATTGTTCAGTCTGAACATGCTTTCTGCCTATTGTGTATGCTCAGTCGCTTTCTACCGTGACTTCATTCTCGTAAATCACGAGAGCTTCAAGCGGTTCATATTTCTGACCACTTTGACACCCCCTTTGCCAACAGGTGCTTTTCGGAGGCTTTACCACATATTTGATTATGTAAAACGTAAATTATGTTCACTTAATCTTTTGAACATTGAATGTAAACTCTTGTCTTATTTTCGTTTACGTATCAGTACTGGGAAGACGACGAACGGAGTGTACCGTACGTTGTTATATCTCTTTTAGAAAACGAGATCATAAACGAGACTGTTCCAAGTCGTAGCATTCTGAGGCTTGAGATGCCCCCAAAGGTCACGTCGTAAATAAAATTTAATATGAATACTGTTTGTTGAAAATATACCGAAAATTCGTAATGGTTGCTCCGTCTCAATATAAACCTGGCGTATAATCGCTTGTCAAGGTTCTTTTTCTTTAAATAAATTTTTAAGGGAGGTTCCCGCCGTATATGAATATTTATGCGGCTTTCTCTTCCTGAAAATCAATCCGACTTCATTTGATGGAATACACCAGCATATATGCTGGCTAAATTAGGCCAGTTTATTAGTTGGATCAGATATCACCCTAAAACCAACTGGTTTGAGTCTGTTCAGACAGTTGTCGTTCACGGACTTGTTTTCCATTTGGGACGTTAAGCTCCTTAAGGGAGCAGAACTCCTCCGGGAGTAATCGTTTGGTTTTCGCCCCTTGGCTCTTCGCCAGAGAGTCGTGGGGACTTTTAGAAAAAAAAACTTGTTTTCCATACTACATTGTTCATGATGAGTACCAATCACAAAGGCAGAAGGTTCAATTATTTAAATCTTCCCTATGACCAGACCAGAACTCCAGCTGTCCAGACTCTCGGCTGCAAGTTGGAAGCTCTGACAACTTGACCATGCAGCTGAATGTTTATGCGCTCCGCGCACTTGTATTTTCGGTTCATATTGCATTTAATTCTTAGTATCTTCTCGAACGATCTCAACAGTATATACCTTCGAATTTTTTAAAGAACCTTCAAATGTTGAAAGAATTCACTTGCTTCATTCTGCATCTGGTCCCTTCATTTTTAGTTTACTAGGATAAGCGAGAAGCTTTGAGTCAGATGTCACCTGCAAGTTCAAAACCAGAACAAAGTCCCCGCTTCAACAATTTAAGGCTCTCACAACATGTGAAATTTTTCGAATAAGATGGTTATCTATTCCCAACTCATTTTCTGTTTACCCACCCATGTACACGTTTTCACGTGGCTTACTCTCCACAAAAAATGGAACAACATTCATGTTCTCCGGTGCCAGGCCCATTTTCGTCATTTGTTTTTAATAGGGTAGCGTTTGCGTAGTCAGGGGGCATTGTGCAGATTCTGAAAATAATGTAATATCAGGAAGTAAACAATTAACTTCAAATGATGCTAACATGTGGCACCTGATTGCACCTGGGGTGCTTAAATATTCAAAAATTTCCCCTAAGACCCATCCCGGCCCAGGCCAGGCAATCAAAGTAGTTCGTCATTCAAAGTAACAATATTGTCTATAGGCAAGAGTAGAATGACTCCTGATAGTACTCCGCCCCCTTCACCTGGCAACTTAAAATCGGACCATATTTTATTCCTAAAAAATGCCCGGGAAAAATTCCCTCATGAAAATTTTCGCCGTCGACTCGACTACTTTCCCTATTGACCATTACCACACAGACCGAGGCAATTCCCAGCATGGCAACAGCCCAACAGACTGTTACACGGAATTTTGAAATTGTTGATGACTGAAAACAAGTCTTCCCACAGGAATGTCACTTCACATGTGGCAATGCAGTTAGGACTTGAATATATTCTTTGCACCACTGGCGTACCTAGAGGGGGCTAAGACCCCCCAATAGAATTCCGTAAAAATACACCCATACGTTATTTCCCAAATTACTTTTGTCCCTTTTTGAAGGAATGTTTTATTTCTGCCTTCAAGTACATACATACAAACAAATATTTACAGAGTTTTGAGTCCCTTTAAAGTGAACCCCCTCAAAGAAAAAGAAAAGTTATTTGAAAATCTAGTCAATTTTCACTTTTTCCCTGAATTTGGCAAGGGTAATATTCGTCGTCAATTGTCTCAGTCACGAGAACTTTCAAAGCTAGCTGTTCTGTAGAAGAAGGCGCCCTTTTGCTAATGATTTATTTAAACAAAATAATTTATGAAGTATACAACATGCAGCATTGCCAATTTGCCACACGCTCAGATTTTTTGATTAACTCTTTCGGAAATTTGTAATTTGGGCAGTAAATTCCACGAATACTTTTCCGTGTCTCTCACATGGTGAAAACCGGGAAAATCAGCTCGATTCACCGGTTTGAAAAAGGGAAAATTTAGGAAAGAGGGAAAGAAGAAACGAAGAGAAAGGGAAAGAAAAACACTGAAGAGGGAGGAGATTATTCAGCTTCAGACAGGCTTCCACAAATTCTTTTTCGTAACTTGACCACCGGATTAGCTGTTCTTTAAGTTGTGATAATCATGTCCGCAAGCGTATCTATTTTTTACTTTTAATTTGCCTTTATCAAAATTTTCGTAGGATACTTGTCCGACGGGCTGCAGTACGACATCGAGCAGTGTACTTGTCCGAGTCACTTCTAACTTGTCTCAGAGTGTGGGGCGTGGAATTTGCCTGCTTCAGATAAGAGGGAACCGAGAAGTTCTGACACTTTTTTAAAACCCGTGGACGTCTCAAGTGAAACTCCACATGAATGTCGGTCAGATAAAAGCATTGAAAAGTTCTTAAAAGTTGGTTTTAGCATTTCTTATCGTTTTTATCAGTAACGTCACTTACCGATCATACCGTATGTACATCGCTGATGCCGTACTCAAGAAAATCAGTAGCCTATTGTCGCCAGGCTTTTCGAAACGAATGGTACTGATTTAATCTTCGCAGGACTTGAATTTCGGGCAAGGGCCTCGAAAATGTCAGGCAGCTATATGAGAATCTTGAAAAATCTGGCATGTTTTTATAAACACTGAAAAGTTCCCCAATCTTTTCAAAATTTTGTCTGAACAAAACAACGCATTATAGAAACGTAAAAATTTTCATCTTCACAAAGCAATTTATTTTTTGTAATGGAAGTCCCCCCCCCCCAAATGACTTTAAATTATGCTAAATATTGCACCAGATTGCATGTTAGGGTACTTAGATATTCGGAAATTTCTCTAGGCAGGACATCACCCAGACAGATCCCTGAAAGAAAAAGTTAGAAGACATAATCCCACGGTGGTTGTCAAAGCTCCCATTAGGCGTTTATCCTTTTCAACTCAGTCCCGCTTTGACAGAATTAACACACGGGTAGATCAACTTGGCTTTAAAGGTTATCCGACTATTTACATCACCGTCTTTAGGCTAGGTTACATAAGTGTCGCATAATATGTAATTTAAATCACGTAGGGTATGCTACTAAGAGTGCTCTATATTGCCTAATATAAACTGCTGTGTACAAACTTTGCGCCCACATTGTTTCCCAACACGAAACTTACTGGCTCAACATCGTTTCATGAAGTCTTCTGTTAGTGTTTCGTTACATTACGACGATAAAAAGTCAGTAACTCTTGGAAGATTGTTGTACCTATATGTCATGAGTAAAAACAACTCATACTGTCACAGTTGCCGGCAAAATGTTTGAGATCTTCACCTCCGTCATATGATTAAATAAATACTACACTGCCTGACTGGTGAAATAAAGAACTTAGCGCAAGACAAAGGTAAGAATAGTGACTCAACTTTGAATTTTAGATGGACAAGATTACAAAGATTTACAATGGTCCCTAAAAAAACTTCTAATGCCGGCTGGTGGTTGTAGAACACTCCCACTGTATTTCCAGCAGGCGGTACGAAGCGACTAGAGGGAAGGACACTTTATTTGAGCCGTGTTGGAAAGTGAATGTTTAAATTTTACATTTATATCTAGTTGACACTCCATAACACGTTGGTGTTGGTAACTATTTAACTATTTCGACAAACCCACCGAGAAAACCACACACAGAGGCCTATCTCCCTTGAGGTCAGAGAGTGCTGAGCTAAGGTCCGAACAAAAGGGTGCCCCAGGCTACACTGATTCACTAAAAGAAGTACGGCTTTGATAAGAGGGACCTAAGAATCATCATCACCAGGCCAGGGACGCCGATCCTGGAGGCAAGGGGAAAATCGTCCCAGCAATGAAAATATTAAGGGCACACATATCCCCTCAACATTTCGGGCAGACTAAAAAAAGAAAAAACAACAGACCCAAATAGACATGTGTGACACCAGTTAACCACAGTGTGGTTTTCCCAACTATTCTTCATAAAAAATTTGGAATTCTCTCCCATAAAAGCTCAGTATTTGTAATTATTTGTCGCGGAAAAGCAATTTTCCCCCGCTTGGCTCACCACCAATTGCAAATCCTAATGTAGAGGTTCCCCATCGTAAATCAGTTTGATAAATTTTTCAGAACTCTGGAGATGACTACCCGGAAATTTGCCATATGTGACACCAGATCATCAAGTGACGTCGGCAACTACAGTGCTATTTCCTTTAAACTTCTTTTTTATAAATTCTTCCTCTTCTTTTTCCAATTCAAGCTCTTGACAATTTAACTGTCGTCGGAGAGTCTCAATTCATCGGCCTCATGCATGCAACAACGATGTTTTGGTTTGCCGTGCAATCTAAGATTTACTAATAGGAAATGCAGATTCTTCACTGATTCCCGATTAAAATATCAAATTTTCTGACAGGAAATCCAGGATCTAAAATTATCTGCAATACAACCTCTATATTTTCAAATACTCACCTAAGAAGAGCAAAAAATTTCCCGCCCCGCAAATTACCTTCCTCATTATGTGGTGTTGAAACTTAAAAAAAAAACAGAAAATTTGGGTGCTCTCCCCACCCCCCCTGGAAATGTCTTTCTACGCCACTGAGGGTACAGATGACTTCGGGGCTTCTAGAAAACTTCAGTTTGAGCCTATTTTAAAGCAAAACACTAAATTTAATGCCCAATTTATCTGTTTTGTGTACATACGTGTCAACGTTGGTGCAGGTTTGCCTGTACTACAGGCAAACCTGCACCCACGTTGACACTATATGATATAGTGGGTGTGTGCTTGCGTTCATGAGTATGGACTGTTTGGGCACGAACTATCTGTGGTTCCGGTTCTTCGAAAAGTTTTGCCCCCTCCCCAAATCAACAAATCAGATCTACGTCCCTGTACACTCCTGATCAAATAGACTCACCTTCAGAATGTCTTCGGGGAATAATGACATAGTGTGGGACAGAATAAACTGTACTGAAAGTGTTATATAATGGAACATGGTGTGGACTTTGGAGAGCACCGGCATTAAGTAACTTGAGTTATGTCATGGTCTCAAGATTCGTCATAACAATTCATTAGTCCCAATTAAAACACGAGGGGTGCATAGGAAAAAATTAAGTCAACTGTTGCAAGCGATAATTACCAGTCAGCCAGTAAATATCAACAAACCTTCCGTATGACATTCGATATGTGGCCCATGGACCAGCAAGAAATTTCCGATGAACCTGGTCTACCATTCAGGTCCTTGAAGGCAAATGGAACATGCAAATTGCCACGTTTTACTGATGTTTACTTCCTAAATTCCTACTCAATCATGAATTGTGCATATTCCTTGGTTTTGAAGGCACAGGGAAACAGAAGGTCGTACTAAATCATGTGCGCAAGTAAGAATATAGCTCAAGGAAAAAAATATGTAACTTCCGTTTTGTGGACTTGTCTAACCTCGACATCGAGTCCGAGTCAACTATAGCTTCTTCCTAATCAATTCCTATTCGATTCCGGACCAAAAAGGGACTCGAATCCGGAATCGAGTCCGAATCTTGTATCGGTTTTATATCAAATATACAACTGTTTCATCTCCCTGGACTGACTTGTAGAAAGTGGATGCTGCAATTGGGGATTTCAACTCTCCACAGAAAAATTTCCAGTTGGCTTCGGCTTGCCTTAATTAAACCATTGCCCCCCACCCCCCTTCGATTCTATTACATACTGTATTTGTCTATGAATATGCATGGTAATTGAAGGAGTACTGCAGAAAACGATTTAAACAAAACACATGGTGCATCATCTTGTGACCATTACCATCCACGCTCTTTCATTTTTTCGGTATATAACATTGATTTCAAAGGTTTCGTAACTTTGAATGTTTCCATATACGTCACTTCTTTAAGTTGGCCTTCAGCACTTGGGCAGACGTATCAAAAGTCAAACGAAAGGAAGACCTTTAAGTGAATGAATTAGGAATAAATGACACCAAACTGCCAAAGCAGCAAATTACACTAGCCTACTTCAATGATAAAACGATTTCAACTTCCCAATTTCTAAATAAATGCACCATTGAAAACAGCTTTCAAACGCAGATTAGAAGTGCCTCATTGTAGAAGCCAATCTAATGCTTTGCTTTTCTCGGTACTTCTGGATTTGCACTGCCCTTAATGTATGCAAATCAGAGTTAATGCAAATATACTGTTTAACTTTAACTAGGTGAAGTGTCATCAGTGTAAAAGCATTCAGTGCATTAGCTAGCCTGTTGGCAAACGTTATGCATTCAGCTGTTCAGTGGTAAAATCTCTTCACGGAAAGGGTTCGACGGTGAGAAAGGTGCAGGAAAAATAATTTTATTGGTAAATTTTCAGTGCAGAGTCTCACTTTTCACCGATTGTCTTGATAAAATTTTGATTTGCTTAAATGGATCCTCAGTTGTAATGATTCCTTGAGTTCGTAGGTTATTACGGGCGCTATTATTTAAGTCTTCATGTTTGGTCGACGCTGTTGCACAGACAACAAGACCTGTACATAAGGTCGCGCACCGACGTCACTGCATTGCGCCTCTCCCTATTTTCCCGTCCAAGCGTCTTGCAAACTTAAGTTGCTGTCATACACAGAGAAATCCTTAATTTTGGTCATGCACGCTTATCGGTAATAGAGCTACTGCGAATGATCAGTAATGTTCAATATTCTGAACGCGCTGACGTTACAAGTATGACCTTCATATTGCCCAGAATTTAGTGAAAGAAGCAGGAGTATTTTCTTGAAGGTGAAACCTTACACGATAGCCCAAAAGTTAACGGACCAGTTCTCTCACCCCAAACAGTACCAATCTTCCTATCCTTCTTACTTAAGCCCACATTGTCTGAAATTCATCCTCATCCAGATACAATCTCAGTTTGAGTAAAGACAAACTCAATTTATATAATCAAAACACTCTCAGTACCATTCATGCTGTGTAATATAAGCTTTGGTACTCTGCATTGTTTGAATTAGCTGTCAGTCAAAGAGCTGAGCCAATTGAGAATTTCGGTACCCGGGTTCCAAAATTGCAGTTTGGGGTGAGCGGTTTGGCCCTTTAAACAGTAAGTTTCTCATATTCAAGGGCGGGTGCAGGAATTACTGTAAGGGGGGCATCTATGCGCTCATCGCGAGTTTCACCGGGTGGGGTCCAGTCCCTCATTAGGGTCTCTGGTGGGATCCAAGGGCAAAACCCCGGTGGGAGTCCAGGGCTTCAGCTCTCGTAAAATAAGAGAAATTGAACTCAGAGAAGTAGTTTTAAAGCGCCTCAAGAGACGAGAAGAAATAGTCCGCGATCCCTTAAATTTTACGCCTTTAATGATCGGGGAGGCTATTTGCAAGGCAATGAGGGGTGCTTTCCAATAACTGTTCAGGGATGTAAGATTATTGACATTTCAATTGAAGGGAAATTTGATCCTGGAATCGCTACAAAAGTTACTTACAGAATAAAGTCAATTTGTCATAGAGAGTTCCCGCAGCCTTAAAGACTCATAAGATGATAACTCCAGGATTGTATGTGTTATGGTTCTCTTCTATAGAATTTACCTCCCACGTGGGTCAGGCTGGCATAATTTTAGACCTAAATTTAGCAATTATACTTAAAATCCCTGCTTTTCCCGAAGACATGCAGCCCAGTGCTTATCTGCCAGGGCCAGGAATTCTGATATAGACTGATAAAAAGAATTGGGTCAGTTGTTTGTTGGTGTTTTAATACACACTTTCTAACTTAGATTAACCACTGTATAGGAGACACAAAGGGATATTATTAACCCTTTACCGTTGTGCTCCGATCGGGGCATATTTGCGCGCCTCGGGATTGGGCGGAAAAGCGGACGTAGCCCGCCCCGCATCGGCTTCCGTAGGCCATTGACCCCGTGACCTTAAACTATTGTCTCTCTCGCTGTTGTGGCCGAATTTTCGGGTAGCTACTCGCAGTTTCGAGCTCCGCGTGAAACAGTAAAAATGTGTGACAGCCGAGCTCTCCGCATGGGTCCAAAAGGACCCAAGCAACGGCAAAGGGTCAAAATAAGCCCGTGGAGTGTGTTTACTGCAAAGCTGATGCCACTGTCTCTGCGTGTGTGCACGTAAACCTTGAGCCGAGTGGTGCAGATATTTTAGCTTAAAATAAGCCTGTGGAGTGTGTTTACTGCAAAGATGATGTCACTGTCTCTGCGTGTGTGCACGTACAACTTGAGCCGAGTGGTGCAGATATTTTAGCTTAATCCTTTACCGTTGTACTCCGATCGGGGCATATTTGCGCGCCTCGGGATTGGGCGGAAAAGCGGACGTAGCCCGCCCCGCATCGGCTTCCCTAGGCCATTGACCCCGTGACCTTTAATATATTTGTCAGTATAGTGGCATCATAATAAGAGTTTGGGGAAACCACCCACAGGCTATGATGTCTCAGGCATGCATGCTTCATATGCTTTAAATGCGAACATGTGACAATGCGCGCGAAGAGTGCAGAAATTTCCGGTAGGAAATCCTCTCCATCCGTAGTAAGGCTCCGCAAGAGACGTAAACACTGCTAGTATGATAACAACGACGCTTCCAAAGCTCGGCAAAAGGAACTGAAGAACTCGCGGCGACCTTTCAAAAACAGAACAGAATGGGGACCAGGGATTGCCATGAGGCAGGTTTGGTGCAGGAAATAACAACGAAGTCGGAACACAACCGTGGAACTTTCGGCGGAAGTTCCAATTGCAGAGCACACCAAGCTCGTCACAGTTAACAATTCAGCTGGTCATTATCGGATTTTTACTTCGAACGAAGTTATGAATGGAGAGAAAAAGTCGATAATTTAGTAAATTTGTGGTACTCAATTTAACCAAATACTCATCACGTTATGCAACGTAACAGATTGCAACATGAAAACCCATCGGAACTGGTGTAAAGGACCAGAGCCGCAGTCTGAGTAGAATTCGAGCCTTTTCACCGGTATTTATCTATAAGTTCCTTACCTTAGTGTAAATTTGGTTGGAATAGCTAACTGAAGATTAAGGCATATTTATGACCATTGGACCAGTGGTTATTAAACTTTGACTGTGAAAACCGAACCAGCCGCAAATGTTTGCAATGATATTATCTACCACACGGTAATACAGTGCATGCAGACGCAACAAGAGGTGGACAGGTATAAAAGGATATTTCTGAAGGGGTACTGCAACTTCAAATCCCCACCAGATGCAACACGTTGCGCAATGAATGTCAATCTCAAAGTCTAAAAATTTAGTTGGCACTCTAAGCAAACATTTTAGGATTTTGGTGCAGAGACAAACCTAGTTTATTTCTCAAGACTATATCATGGTGGTGCAGGGTATATGAGGCCGCAATGCAAGTTGCCATGATGTGTAATCATAACACTCTATGCATGTGAATTTTTAAGACAGCAAAATATAATGCGTGTAACCTTTTTTTTTATAGAGTATCTGAAACGGGGTTAAAGGAAAAATATAAGGGGAAAGATATGTAAATGGATATGAGTGTCCAGGGCGTGTATATAGGGCTTGAAAAGTGTTTTTCACTTTTTGTATAAATGTGGATAAAAAAAAAACAAAGCAAAAGAAAATAAACACTTTTTGGGATCATTTCCGGTAAAACATCACCTTGTTTTGATCGATTTTTCTTATAAGGGTGGGTATTAGTTCGCGTACGGGGGCATGGTTTTACGTTTCATCGCTCGCCCCCCCCCCCCTATACCGCTCAGTAGCAGATTGCTAAGGGCCTTTTGTCACTTTAACTGAAGGTATGGGAGCCATTACATTGACACAGAATTTAAACATTTTAATGAGCATTCAGTTATATTACAGTTGATAGTCCATAGAAGATAGCATTTTCATCAAACTGAAGTCAGAGAATACACACCTCACTATACACTATACAACGCAAATGTTCTACAAAATAAAAGTGATCTAGATTTGTGGGTTTTTTTTTAATTTTTTTATATTTATTATTATGTTATTATGACTTTTTTTGGTCGACCTTAGGGCGGGGGTCGCCCATCGCCCCCTGGATACGCCCTTGCTCATATTGGATGGCAGTTTCTCAACCGAGACCGCAAGGGTAGAGATCAGAATCGACCATAACAAATCCTCTTAAGCAGTTAAGAATTTACATACAAAATGCGCTAGATAACAAGATATACGGTAAATGATTAAGGATAAGATTAAAAATAGTTAAGAAGCTTCAGCTGAATGAAACAATGTTCAAATTGTATTAAGTAATGAATTTGAAATCGTTAGATAAATAAAAATGTCGAGAAGTTGCAGTCACGCTTTCATGGTTTAGCAAAGATCAGTAGTTAGTGGGTGTTCAAATAAATGTAGGTAAGTCAACAAAGATTATTGGGCCTAAAAATTATGCCTATCTATAAGGGTTGGCAAAAATCTAGTTTGTGTTCATATAATATTTCCTTGATGATGCGATAGTCCAAACATATGTTAAAGGCGTTTCCTTCTTTCCTATATTTGTTGAGGTGTTTTTTTCCAGCAGAATTCTAGGTCACTGTTTACACAATCACTGACAACGGATGTAGTTATTGATCGTATATAATCGTTATTAAAAATGGCCGAAGCAGTTCAAGATTTCTTTCCATTGTTGTCTCAGAGATAAGAACAACAAGCAGCGATTAGAATTTTGAATTTAAATGTCAACAGACAGAAGGGTATGAGCAAACAGCCAACATACCAATCGGAACAAGGTACAAGGCAGTACTGAAGTTTTACTTAACGCCGAAATGCCGTCACCGAAACACTTGTGCTGCCGACATATAATGACTGTATATTAAACGCAGTCATTCGTCACCCTAAACTACAGTTTCAGTATGCATTTATCAAAACTCTCAATTGGTACAGCTCTTTGATTGGCATCACATTCAAACAATGCATCTAGCTAAATTACACGGCATGGGCACTTAGAGTGTCTTGATTACACATTATGGACTTGTATGGCCACTGGCGCAAGCCATCAAGCAATAAACTAGGAACGGTGTCTGGATAAAGATGAGTTTTAGATAAACGTGGGAGGGGCTAGAAGTAAGTAGGTTGGGAGAATTGGAACTGTTTGAGATGATGAAAATATGCCTTTAAGAGCAAAGTTAGACCGTACGGTACTCTCGAATTACTTACTTAGATACTGAGTTTTACGGCCCAGTTTCCAACCCATGGGTCAAGTCCTGCCGGCCACGACCTTTTTTCCAATTGTGGCCCACTGGCTTGTTTTCCCTACTCTATTTCATATGCGGAGCATCACGCATAACTGCTCCAGGTTCCATTTTTAGAATGTTTGGTATGACTCGACCTGGGAATAGAACCCGTCCTTCCGCGTGAGAGGCGGGTACTCTTACCGTTAGACCAAACACGCGGTAGTCTCGAAAACAGACTAGCAAATCTGTGTTGTATTCTCAAAGCCACCTTTACACTAATCAAAATTTTTGGTTCGTTGCCACATGTGAAAAAGTTGTGGTCCATCAATAATATTTTGAGAGTGAAGAAGTCAGTAATTTTAATCTCCCACTGTAGGGTGACGCAAACTACAGAATTTGACAAGTGTCAGTGCGCTGAGGTTATTAGGGAAAGTTAGGAACAAAATATTTTCCTGCAACGGATGTGTATTTACTTCGGCTAGCAGACAGGGGGGAAGAGGGGCAAAATATTGATAAAAATGACCGCGCAATTTACAAAAACGATGATACAAAAAATGCCAAATCTACACACCAGATGTGAAAAATGTCGGCCACTCCTATTTGGATTTCAAGGAGTGTAACAAACGCCCATACACCTACACACAGGGCATCACCATCACATATACTCCTTGCCTGCCCGGTCGTCAAGGAATCAAAACCTACTGCCATTACGCTTTATGCTCAGCATAAGCAATGGAGTAGGTAAAACAAACTCGTGAGCCGCAACTGGAAAAAAAGATAGTGGACTGCCCGACTTAAAGGACAAACTTTTTCACCCAAAATAGTACCAATTCTCCGTCCTTACCTTCCTACTTTAGCCCCTCCCACAATTGTCTAAAATTCATCCTCATCCAGACACAATCTGAGTTTATTGCTTCAGAGTGAAAGCTCAGTGTGTATAATCAAAGCATTCCCATTATAGTAAATATTGTGTAATATGAGTTTTGGTGTTCTCAACATTGTTTAAACTAGCTGTCAATCAAACAGATGAGCCAATAGAGAATTTTTGTAGACTACTACAAAATTTGTAGTTTGGGGTAGGAGAGCAAGCCATTTAAACCAATTGTTTAGGGACTGAGCAATGAAACCTCATAATCTCAACTGATTACACATTATGGTTTTGTTTGCAATGCCAGTTCAGGACATAATCATTGTAATAATCTGTGCAAATGTACTTGAACTAGGATGCCAACTTTCCCTAAGCACAAAGTAGGCACTTTTTTTAACAGAACCCCATTTTTTCGGCGCTCTTCATAAAATTGAGCTCTTCGCGCAGAGGAATTTCCTTTCAAAGTGAAAATACAGTAATGACAATTTGAATTCTAGCTGGAATCCATAGTCTTGATAAATCTCCTTGTAAGTGTTCCCATTTAAGGAATTTACTTTGTATGTTACCAAAATCACACTGGGTCATAAGAGGCCTGCCTTATGGTTATTCCTGGCAGTGGCGTAGCCACGGGGTGATTTTGGGGGTTAGACCCCCATGACCCAAGCTTGCAATGCAAAAAAAAAAAAAAAAAACGCCTAAAACTGCGGTTTTTTCTCGCTATTCTTAGACTTTCCCCCCTGTCGTGCCCCAAACGCCCCATGACACAATCCCCTCCCCCATGACACAATCCTGGCCTTCGCCACTGGTTCCTGATCCTCGCCGTTTTCGAAGTATTAAAGGGATGACATGAGTTTGGGAAAAGGAATAACCTAAAATCTTATACTTCTTTTTATGTCTTTCTTTAAACCTGAAAATGTCACGAGTGTCACACAGAGACCGGAGAATAGAATTTGAGAACACAAAACGATAAAGGTAATTTACGACAGTAACCTAAACGGCGTAAAATCGATGAATTTATGAACGTATTTACTTTCAAAAATGTCCTAATTATGAAGCATTAAGCCACACCCATTACGAAATGGTCGCTGCAAGGTGCTTTCGTAGCTAAAGAAGCAGTATCGTGATAATAGCATCCGTCCGTTCTCTGTTTGAAGACTTCACTGTTCTATGTTGGAGTGTAAAGGGGTGTATATATTCTAACCAGAACAGCGGAATGTTGTCAAGCTTCGCTAGCTAGCGTGTCTCTACCTACCGCCGAGCAGGTTTATAGTTATCTTTGGTATGGTTAAATGCTTGAGAATGTGCTCCCCGCAAACTGGTTCTCACTTATAGTGGCTCTACTGACAGACTGATTATAAACATAAAACTTTTATGTGCCTT
This sequence comes from Holothuria scabra, assembly GCA_037179385.1. Lineage (NCBI taxonomy): Eukaryota > Metazoa > Echinodermata > Holothuroidea > Aspidochirotida > Holothuriidae > Holothuria > Holothuria scabra. Next base: position 52,687,662 of record CM074183.1, on the reverse strand, counting down.
CTGTGTGGTGCTGATGCTCTCTTTAACAGAATTATTGGATAGAAAGTGTTTGGAAGGATGGAAGGGGTGCTGGTTACGACCACACGGACGCGAGGTGATTTGTAAACTTGATTCCATGTTGATAAGTGTCGGTACATTGACTATTTGATGTTGGTACATTTTCCTTACTTATATTCCCCTCCCTACTTTTGACACCCCAGTTACGCTACTGCTCTATAGTGATCATCATGAAAAGGATTTGTGAGGTCCAAGAAATTCTACTAACAGCCATATTGTGCCTTTTGCAAGCCGTACGGTGATAACTTAATTTTCATAACTAGGAAATGTGGTTAGGGAAATTGTAACCTGCACTTACTGTACAAAATTGTCAGTGTTGGTATACTTAGTGCAACGTATGATGGCGGTATGATCTTCGACACCCCATTGTTCGACAAATTCCTACACGGTTCAGTGAACATCGAACATAAAAAAAACTAGCTATACCGCGAGAAGAGGAGTCCTGCGTATTTTGCTAGTAAATAGCGATATAGCCTATAGTCTTGGTCAAAACCCCAATACTAGTTAATAATACAAAATTTGCTACTCTTTTTGAGTAAGCCCTCTGGTACCTTCAGAAGTTCTCAACTCCCTATTATTTATTTTTATTTGAAGCATAAACTCTCCCTGCAAAATAGTCAAGTTTAAAGCCCGCCCTCTATTTTGAACTTTGGTGAGAAATAATTTAACGTTTTAACCAAGACTAATAGCGATGTAGCCACGGTCCCAGGAACGAATTGTTCACTTATCTACATTTCTATTGGGTTTTACTCCACCTCCATTTAAAAAAATATCAAGTACTGGGCATGAAATAATATTTTAAACACTCTAAGTGCAATTTCCAGCAAGTCCAGAGGCATATTTAATAAAAAAAATCCTTCTGGCGGGACTCTCCGTGCTAACCAATGGTCGCGTCCCGCGACAGTCGTCTCACAGCAGATCTAACTCTAAAAAAGAAAGTTCCTTTCTTAATGTAAATTGATCACACGACCCTATATGCAAGCTTTCCAATGATTAGCTTACTTTACCTTACAATGATTTCATCCACAGTATGTCAGCGGAGCAATTACGCAGACCTGATTTTCAAATTTTTCCTTATTTGTCCAGTTTTTGTTGAAGTGAAAACGAAGTTCAAAGTAACGACAGCCTCAATTCTGCTTACAAGCCTGAAAATACCATTTCCGGTTGTCTGCGTCAACCAATGATGATCTACCACTCAAACTTTCCTTTCACAATTCTGAGTCCATCCAGTCGAAATCCCGTGTCCACTCCATCACTTTTATGAAGCTTATTTTTTCGATTAGGTCGGGCAGGTGGAAGTTACCATATTTTAACTTCTTTTGTAACTTAGGCCACTGTCATGGAGTCAGTGAGGAAATTTATTATCTAACTCCAAATATATATTTTTCACGCCAAATTGGCAAATTCGGCCTTGTGTGTCCAACTACATTACACATAACCGCAAGCTTCGGATTTACCGAGGTTTCAACTTAACGGCTCGAAGTCTTGGTGTCACCAACACACCCCCCCCCCCCGTCCCATTATCTGTCCGTTCCGCCTCTACTGACCTAGATCTTCTATTGGTAAATCCTGAACCCTCCACTGTTAACGACGTACTAAATCGTATTAACGACTTAATAAAACTTATTAACGACTTAATAATTCGTACCGACGACTTACAATATATTTTCGCATGAAATGCCTGGGTTTTCGTAACTATATATGCCTGCTAAAATTGTGATCTACTGTGAAAGTTAGAAACATGGCTAATGGACTTCGGGTGTGGAAAGAAATGCGTTGAATCGCTTTTCCGTGAAGATGAAGTTGGGTATAGGGAAAATTTGTTGCCATATTTCGGTGATCAAACAATCTCACATTCTGATTCATGAATAACGTGGCATACGTATTTTATCAGCCTCCAAGTCAATGTTGAAACCACCAGTGATAGGTATTATCTTATCAATGTTGGTTTTCTAGGAATGGAATGTACAACCCTCAATTTCACTGTGACATACACACACGTATTGCGTCATACTCAAGTTGATGCGCACGGTTAACCGACACCCCTGCAAGGAATCACCTTCTGTGGAGAGATCTTGTCAATCAACCCCCTGCTCTCTGTAGGTCTAACCAAGGATTTAACTGCGTAGCGGGCTATACGGCGTATTTCTTGTTCAGTCTTATCCTTAATTTTGGAAGCTGAGGAGCCGAGTACCACTGTTGCATATCTTAATTATAATACACCGTGAGCACCTCCTCTTGACTTCAGGGACATGTGATAGTTAGGATATGTCCAAGTCTCCAAGATTCCGTTGGTGGTCATATTCCTTTGGCTTCAAGAGCTCATACCAGTGCCCAACGAGGAGTTCTAGGCTGGTATCTTGATGTTAAATGCAGTTATAAGTCTAGAAATTTTGTCTTAATAGATTCTGAAGAGTAAAATACTGTCACATATAGCGGTTACAACTTGCAAAGTCGTATCAAACATGAAACACAACTTCACAGATTTCAACTCACACACTGCATTCCTTAAAGGAGAAAACCTTCGAAAGTACCCACATCTCTCAAACGCAGCATGTTGCAGGATCATTACAGATTAGAAATATCTTACTTTTCCTAAAACACCCGATTTAGTCACCTCAACACCTGACACCGCAAAAACTGTTTTCTCCCAGGAAATTCTCCTGCAGGGCGGATCGTAGTATGACGTCAATATCTATCAAAAACTTTCATGATGCATGCTCTAGCATATGTTACAGTCGAGTTTGATCCACCAGTGAAACGATAAAGCACCATTGGCTATATTTCTCCTAGATAAAGTAAAAAAATGTTTGTATCAATTGCGGAAGACCGTTCGTTTAGTTGATTAATCAAAGAACAGAACTAAGCTCCAAGAAACCCTTTTATGTCTTCTAAGCCCATTCAATGAACATAGATATTTTTGAAGTCCATTTTTCTTGGCTTATATGTAAAGTAAAATAAATATATCTTTGAAATTGCTATTTGTTGACCTTTACATTATGTTGTTTAACGAATCTCTTCGTATTTTCCATCATCGTTTGTGCAAAATTTAATCAATATTTCAAAACTGAAAAATAAAGATTATGATTACCAATTGTGATCTTGATAAAGAGACCCATTTTTGTTCAAACAAAAAGGCAATTGTTTCCTGACTGCATGGATGATATTTAAAGATAGTTTAAGCCAACCACAGTACATTTTATTTTCATATAGGGACTCTATTATTCACGAAAGAAATTTATTGCCAAAAGAAACAGTTGATAAACTTTCATTATGCGTCGACGATGTTTACCTAAAATATATATGTACATGCCCCTCCACTTATCTCTGAGAACGCACATGGCCTTTGATGTTTGTACCATAATGGCACCAATTACTGTCATTACTGTCATTTATTTGAGAAGGGCAACCCACACATTTTAGAATATGTACTAAGTCCGAATAATATCGATAGTGTTTTCTAAAAGTTAGAGACCAGAGAACAAAATTGTTGTAAACATTAGGCCTACAGCAATGAAGCCAGTTGATGGGAGGGTAATTAATTGTGGTAACTAAGTCACTCTGTGGCAAATCCGGTACAAAAAACCATAGCATTAAGACACCTTTAAAAAGAGTTTAATTATAAAAAACCTCCTTCAAATCACAGAAATTTCCCATTGATTAACGATGTTTGGGTTTGGGGGGGGGGGGAGCTTTACGAGGACCGGGTTTAAGCCTCGCAATTATTCTTTTGTGGGCATTTTGGACTGTCTTAAACTGGAGGATGCTTTTATTTCCCTAAGTAAACTTGATCTCCGGTACCCAACCACTTCAGAATTGACTCTGCATTTCCTGCTTGCCTGTTTTCACTTATTATTATAAACAAGGATTACATCTTTATTCACGATAAAAAAGGATTAGAAATTGTCAAAGCTTCACGGTAAAGAAAAATATATTTCTTCTTCACCCCGTCTGCGTGAACTATATTATATTTTTCTCAATTTTGAATTATGATTTTCAAATGTTCATACCCTGAAAACCTAGGTTTAGATTTATTTTTATCTTTCATGCAACTTCATTATTCAGAATTATTATCCCAAATGAACTACACTCTTCACTCCCAGAAGAGTATGTATTGATCCTTAAACGACTGTCTGCAGGGATCACTTCTTTTAAGAGCGGTCCCTACAGATACCCTATCAAGAGTGAAACTTCCCTCTTTTGAAGTGAATTTCACTCTTCTTGGAGTCAACCTTGTCAATTTTACTCTTCTAACGAGTGAAATTTTACCCTTTCTGTTTAAAAAGTGTATCCTTCCTCCATGGAGATTCATCCACCAACCCTTCCTGTTAGAATGATCTTCTACGCTTATTTAGGTTGTCGTGTAGGTTATTCCCCCGCAATTGCTCTGAATAACGGTTGATAAGAACTTTTTACCGACTTCACGAATAGTTTTGTAAACGGAAAAAAAAGTAACTTCATTTATGTAATGAAACCTCAAGTTTCTACGTGTTTCATTTTTCATGAAATTTCTATATGTAATGCATTTGACCACATAAAGCCCATAGCAGTTGAAAATCTACAGAAGTTACCGTATAGAAACGTTATTAAGATTTCGTAGAATTCCTTCAGAGATTCTTAAGGAAAAAAGCGTTTAAAATTTCTACAAATTTAAGAAAAGACACTTCTTAAATAAATCCTATAGCAGCCACATTGTATTGACAGGTGCCTCAATTTGAGGACAGCTGAATGTATTTTTTTTTTTGACTCATGCGGTCCGTAGTTTGGATCTTGTCATTGTATTCTTTGGTATTGTTTTCTTTGGTTGGGTTAAGGATCAGATGAGGAGTTATGGCTATTGTTAGTCAGTTAGAAAATTTCTTCTACAGTCGCCCTGTCATTTTTGCGGTATCCTCCTTAAAATTATCCTCCGTTTAATTGAAGACCCTTGATGATGTCGTTAAAGAAGTTGTCATATCACTCTAAGCTTGTTCATCATAGTATCTTTTTTCCCGCCATGTTGCACACAAACTTACTAGCTGAGTTCGAGAAAACTCCCTCCTCTGGCAGTTTGGAAAATTGGGTTATGCAAGTTTTTGAATTATGGCTCAGCTTGACTGTGAACCAGCCTTTGTATGCCTACGTTTTCACTCTGATTGTCCATACTATACATAGCAACATTCGGGTGTTTCTGAAGATTGCCTTTTCTCAAATCCTAGTGCAAAAGTTTAACTACGCCTTGCTTGAAGTTTCTAATTTATTGTCAAACAGTTTTGTTTAAACGAACAGCTATGGTTTCAGGCACAGACTGAGTTGCATAGGATTGGCGTTCTTGGTCTAGACATGACATGTCAGAAATCGAATCAATATTGTAGTGATCCAAAGGTTGAAGTAAGAAAACTAATGAAAGACTGATGAATATGTTATGACACCTATGACAAACCACCACTCTTTGCATTGTAATGTCAAAGTAAAACGATGAAAAAGATAAACGTTCTGATTCTACGTGTCGCTATTTAAGCTAGGGACAGGAGCATTCCCATTGAAATCTAACCCACGGTGCAGAACGCAGTAAGTTAAGAGGGCAAGTACATAATTTTTCCTACAGATTGAGTTACATAAAATATGTCGCATTTTCGAATTTGTCCCAACCTATTGCAACCTATTTCCGCTCCTTGGAACATACACAGTACATCAGAAATGACATTACTTTCGTGCGGTTTGGTTCTGTATATACTCAACAGTAAATATTACCAGTGGCGGAGCTGCCATATGGTCAGGAGGGGTCGGGCCTGTCTCCCACACCCATGACGGACCAAAATCGTCTGTCGGAGCCCTTTTTAGGTTTTTAACATACCTTATCCTTGCACCATTATTGACAAAAGACATAATTTAATAGCGTTGTTTCAAGGCCTAGATAACAAAATGCTCAAACAGCCACCAATATGTGTACTATCTGCACCTTATTTTGATGAAAAGGGCCATCTTCCGTAATATAGGGATAGGTTTTGCCGAAAACGTATCTTCATGTTTTGCACGCACCAATGAATGTTGTCGCCTTGCTAAGTTAATTGCTTCCACACCAAGTGTGATTATAAGCTTACAGATACACAGACTGACATTAAATTCACCCTCCCGGCCAATAAAGGTGTTGCAAAGGGCGCAACAATAATTGTAGCACAAATAGCCCTCTTGTTGTCGGGGATAATTCTGAACATAGACAATAAAAAGAGTTTATAAAGATACCAAATTAGCTTCAACAACATTTTCCAAAATCATTTGAAGAACATACAGGTTAAAATAAAATAAAACTGTTATCATGGTGGTAATGGTAATAAGAGTTTTAATGAGCAGTTTCCATTTTGCTTTTCTTCAAGTGACCATTCTCATGATAAATGGCTATATTTCTGGCTATATTTCTGACACTACACGATAATCCTTTCAGTTCACTTAATTAACGCTATTTCAGAGTGGTCACATAATGTAAATTACGTCAATTAATGTTTCTTCTTACTTATCTTGATTTCCAGATGCTAAAAAAGTACATCCAACGGTGATTAATTTCCACACCTTTTCCCATGTAAGACTGCTTGCTATTTTGATCTAGCAGGTTTAATCTTTATCTTCACAAAGTAACCCGTTATTATATTAAAATCTTAAATCGAGACCTGACAATAACACAAAATATAATGACCGCCTTCATACTAGAATGTAAAAGAGAGGGATAGCAACATGGGCTTCCGCAGGTAGGGGCAAGGGGGAAACTTTTCCTCCCCTGGAAAATGAAAAACCTGAAAAACAAAACAAAAAAAAAAAAAGACGAAAAAAAACTAACATCAGCATTTCTTAACAGTTCACTCAGTGTTTTCCCTATTTATATGCGGTAAATAGGCTTTAGAAATGCCATTTCCATCGATCTGAAAGGCATTTTGGGCCAAAATTGTCTGGCTCTCCCACTAAAAGAATTTTGTCCCCCTGCGAATTTTCTTCTGCCGAGGCCCATGGATAGAAAATTTGTTTTAATAGAAAAACTTGCTGATGAGAAATGGCAAAGTAGTCTACTACATGGTGCGGAAAATCAAATGGAAAGTCTGGAAAGGCGTAGCTTCGATCGTGCTGAGGCTCAGGGTATTTCCTCCTTCGAAGCGCCCCTGGAGACCATTTTGCCCCTCTGACCGAAATCCCTAGCTCCGCCATTGAATATTACTACATGGAGGTATCACGGATGTAGCTGAGAGTACCACTTCCATGGTATTACCGTCGAAGCTAACACCTGTTTAGTAGGCAAGGGTTTCCAAGAGCCATCGGAACCCAAACTACTGAGATTTACCAGTTTAATTTACGTCAACTTATTTTAATTATTTGCAGTTTTGGATCGGTGTTCTCGTGTTATATCCATATCACATATTGGCAATATCGATATTTTTTCAATTCTCAATATCGCGAACGATACCGAACCGGTAGCAATATCATGAACATAGGCTATGACAAAGGACCTATATATCTTCTCCGGTGAAAGCACCGAACTGAAGCACACGACCGTAAAGTTACTCAATAAACGCGCCATCTTTTGGTAATGAGATTATAGAAAGTAAGCATCTAAAATGTCTACTTGGTTATTGAATGATATTATTCTCCAATGTTCGGTATCTGTTATACATTACTAGCTCTTTATGTGGACAAAGAGCAATCCAATCAGGGCTTCACTCTTTGCATCGCGTCTGTCAATTTGCCAAATCTCACACAATGTGGCTACTGCAAATGGAGGGCCGGTGCGCATTGTTTAACGAGAATAAATGGGGGGGGGGGGGGGTATGGCTAGCGATTGCGCTAATCCCTAACACTAAAGGGATTACGCACAATACCAACATAACAGCCAATCGGAAATTAAGTCCTAGTTTAACAGTGCAAATAATTAAGGTTTCTAACAAGAACTTCTAAGCTGTAGCTGAAGCTTAAGATTTCTTTGGTTTACATTATTACAAACAAACAAACAAATGACGTCACCGCTAGGCTTGACAACACATGTGATGAGGTGAGCTTACATTATCGTCACAGTGTAATTGCAGATTCTAAGTCGTTTGCGTTCTGCGTGCAATCGCAAGATCGTTGCACCATACACGAATATGTTCCTGGGCATGCTCTTTGACAACCTGTGCAAACCAGTGACGTAATAGTGAAGGGTCTATTACCGTGTTGACTTTATTATTGCTGAATCTTTTAAATACTCTTCCAATAAACATTACAGTGAGTGTTTAAGTCAGATATTTCCCAACATACCGTACATATTGAATGAAAATGTTTAAATCAAGGTATTTATCTGCATGGGTTTTACGTATTCAGTTTGATAAGTACGATCACAAAATGAAAAGGGCCAATAATGAGTAGGGACGTACACCGGGGTTCACTTATTCAAATTGGAGCACTGCAGAAGCATAGCTACAGGGGACAGGGGCTGATTTCCCACGTGGCTCTGAAAGATGAAAAATTGAAAAATTTGCCCATTTGTGATATCAGTCAATCAACTACAGTGTGGTTTCTGCAACTCTTCTTAATGAAATTCCGAATTCTCTCTAAAAAAAACCTCATATATGTACCGTAATTATTATTATGCATAATTTTCAAACATTTGGTAAACTTTTCCGAGCTCTGGAAATGACAAAATCGGAAATTTGCCACACCGGTATCATCAAGTCACACCGGCTACTATAGAGTACTACACTCTTAAATCAAAAGAGTGAACTTAGTCACTCTTTGATAGAGTGAAAAGTGTGAATTCACTCCATTAGAGTGATTGAAATTCGCTCCAAAAAGAGCGAAATTCCCTTAAAACGAGCGAAGTTTCACTCTTGATGGAGTGCCCACAATGATCGCTCTTAAAAAAAGAGTGATCATGCATTGCAGGCACTCTTGGAAGAGTGAATTTTCCCTCATCCTGTAGTGAATTTCACTCTTTTTGGAGTGAGTTCCACTCTTCTTGGAGCGAATTATCACTCTAACAGAGTGAATTTACACTTTTCACTCTATCAAAGAGTGAATAAGTTCACTCTTTTACTTTTAGAGAGTATTTTCATAATTTTATCATAGCTCTTTTTCATAAGATTCCAAATTTATTCCAGAATACGCTCTTGACTTTTAAAAATGTATTCGGAGAGCCTCAATTCGTATAGGCCTTAGGTAACATTATGTAGCAATTACAATCTTTGGTCCCCGTACAATCTCATATTCGCCAATAGGAAATTCAGATTCTCCAATTATCCCCCACTTTTCAAATTCCATTATACATGGAACCCTCTGCCACAATTTCCTACAATATAAGCTCCATATTTTCAGAAATTTGTATAAAACGTGCAAGAAAACGTCCGTAGTACAGTGGGGTTCACACCTAAATTAAAATCAGAAAATTTGGGTGGTAGCCCCTCTCCTGGAAAAATCTCAAGCTACGCTGGGGTACTGTCTTCATTTTCCCTTTTCATTGTTCCAGCTTTGAGCAGTGGTGTAGAAGTTGTGATCGGTATGAAGCCTGGACTTGTAATGCTGTACTGTCACTACACCATGTGCTCTGTTTCCACCATCTTTTACCAAGCCAGTGGGCCACAACTGGGAAAAAATGCAGTGGCCGTCTTGACTTGAACCAATATGTTGCAAACTAAGCCGTAAATATCTATCTAACTAACTTTACCAAGTCTTGTTTTTACGGCTACATTACAGACGTTTGTTAAAGTTCTTGACACCCACGCGGTGCAAAGTCAGCTCCGAAACATATAACAAAAGTCAACCTACCTGATGGTGATTTGATTACCTTTATGCTCAAACAAGATATAGCTCTTTTTATTTTACCAATATGAAGGGTTATATCTAAAGACAAAATTCAATTTGTTTCATCTACATATGTCTCTCGCACGTGAATGTACATGTGCACTTAATTCCCCCGGTGCACATCAGAAAGTCATTATACACTTGCATTTTACTAAGAACTTCGTCCATATGACTTATATCTGGGAGGTGGTGTCAGTGACTCAACTACCGAGGAGAGAGGGCTTGAGGGATGGAGCCGATATGATATTGTCCAGCCCCACTGGCGGTCGGAGATAAAAAATATGACATAAGAAAAATATGAATAAAGATTAAAGATGACATCAGTAGGCTGAATTTGTAATTATTATTTCAACTGGTTCAATTTTTACGAGTTTGTTATTATCAGATGAGCTGCTCTTTTGGAGCTTACTATTTTCCAAAAAGTGCTGCCATTTCTATCACTGAAAAAATAAAAAAGATACAGAAGTGGGGATGACAACAGCTCTTTTAGAGGGACAATGATGCATTATTGTGAAGAAGTGTTACATTAAGATCAGTGGAGAAGATACCGGGGGAGGGGTTCTCGGGAAAACTTCACGCAGGATCGGAAAAATGAAGAATTTGGAAGTTTGCCGTTGTGTGTCATACTAGATGATAAAGTTCTCCAACGTTTCTTTTTTAAATTCTACATTGTCTCCAATAAACAAACTGTATTTTGTAAAATATTTGTGAAAAGAAAGTACAATTTTCGGCCTACATTACGCTCCGCAAATTTCCATTCCTGGTGTAGTGACGATTACACTTAAAAAATGTCCAATTTTGAAACTTACCCACGAAATAATAATGGATAACTACAGTTTTGTTTCCCTAAACTTTCATTAATAAATGCCAAATTTCTCTTCATTTTTAAACACTTTTTTGAGCATGCAACAAAATTGTGGAAACTTTTTTAATGTAGTTGGAAAGCTTCAATCCTCACGCCTAAGATAACATTATGTAACAGCATAATGATTTTCACTTCCCGTGCTGCCTGGGTTTTGCTATTAAGATGGGCAAATTCTTAAATATTTTTACAGGAAAGCCCGAGTCCAAAAGTTTGTCCAATGCAAACTCCATATTTCAAAACAATTTGTTAGATCGAGAAATGTTTAATTTGAGGCACCCGTAGTGCATCGTGAATTGACTTCCCAGTACGGTAATGTGTTCACTGTAGAAAAGTCGGAAATTTTGTGTGCTTCTTCCAACGAAAAATCCTTCACATCAGGGTGACGAGCATGACCATGCGGGACTCCTTCTCTTATGGAGGGGGTGATTTTGGCCAACCCCAGATCGTTTACCGGGACACGATTTCTGCCCGATTGAAGCAACGAAGTCTGTCCGACTTAGCAGTTTTTTGGCCAATGCTGGAGGCTGGAGCCACCGCCGGCCCACCCCTTACGGCCATGGTGACGAGCATGGTGATATGCTCCATCAGTGTCCGGCGGGTTCTGCCAGGTTTTCGAACTTAATTTACTGTTAAAAAGGACCGGAGGGGAACGTTATCAAATATCGGTACAAGTTTTCTACATCAAAACTTTTAAGTTAAGTTTTAAAAATCCCGAAAGTATCTTTTCCTGTAACCCAGATTTAAATCTCTGCAAAATCACTAATCGACTCCAGGATCTCATAATAAACGACTCTTCCACAACCGCAAATAATCCAGCAGAATCTTTAATAAACCTGGAAATTTTGTTTATAGCTTTTTCTTGATTGATTTCTATAGTTTGAAACAGGGTTGTTTGATTTTAATCGCCCTGATTAAAATCACTGATTTAAATCGCGATTTTAATCAAATGATTTTTTTTTCAAAAAAAAAAAATCATTGATTTAAATCACTTCTTTGGAAAAATTTTATTTTTAGTCAGAAAAAGTTATTTTTGGTTGGTTTATTTACGGAATTCAACTTATTTGAACAAACAACACAGTTTAGAATGATTAAACACAATGTGCACCCCTAGTAAGAGATGCATCAGTATTGATGCCATATAGATACAGTATTACAGTTCAAGTGAGACATGTTGAAAAAAATTTTTAGCAAATTTGTAGTGATCATGAGCCTTTGTCATGAAGCTGGTTGAGGACAGTAGGATCCTCATATGAAAATGTAAGTATGGGACCTTATCCCCACTGTCCTTGCTACAAGTTGGAAGTATCAGATATTTTAGTAATACTGTACCACAGTGTCTGTTGTAGCCTAGGGTCGCATTTTGGGGTGATACAAAGACAGGATGCTTATGAAATTCTTACTCTATGAACCAGGCAGGCATGGGATTCAATTATTTTTTCATTTTACCAACCCTGATGTCAGGACCCATATCATGCCCAATGAATACCAAGTGGAAGTACTGTTGAGAATAAGATGGACTGATTAAATAATGTACAGTGTACATTGTAACAGTTCACCATTAAGTTCAGCATAGTGTACATTTGAAATCACTGTGTTTATATGCACAACATTTTCATACAGCACAGTACTTTGGTCATATGCCCATATAAGTATGGGGTAGGGAGGTTGTGTTACTGTACAGTATGTGTTTCGTGTATACACTGCTACAGTGGGCTATACCGGTACTTATTTTCATTTTTCCATACATTTTTTTTTGTTTTTGCTTTGAAAATGATAGCCCTGCATGCTGAAAACTTCACCTTTGTAGGTTATAGAGTACACAGTAGTATCCAGGAAATTTTGTAACATCATAACTCTTAGAAATTTGAAAGAATAAAAAAATCTGTTTAAAATCATTAAAATCAGAGTAAAATCATTAAAATCCGATTTTTTTTTTATTCTTAAAAAAAATAAAAACAATCAACAACCCTGGTTTGAAACGCCCTCTTTCAGAATCTGAGCTTCTTTAGAAAACCAAAAATGGCGTCCAAAATGGCCGCTGTTACATGTTTTCTTCCATAATTAGTCTTCTATGCAGCAATGTAGGTTTAGTATGGTGGTATATATATGGAGGTATGTATGGTAGTATGTATGGTAAGTATGGTGTTTGTTAGTATGTTTTGGGAGTCAAGCAAACAACATCGGCGATTTACGACATCACGTGACAAGAAATCCAAGATAGCATCTATTTGGGGGCGTGTATTTGCATACATTATGCAATTAACCTCATAACTATATTTATATTTATGGTATAGTACTGCGAGTGTCTAATTACAAGTTTTGTTTCCAGTAATCTATTCAAGCTAATTCTGGACGTAAGTTGGAGAACGACATAATGCTAAATCCAAGATGGCGGCCATTTTGACCTTAATTACGTACCGATTAGGCTATAATCTCATAAATAACTTGAATATTCAGGCAAGAGTACTGTTAATGTCTGTTTTTATGTTTTTTGTGTCAAGCTATCCATTCAGGCTAATTTCGGATGTGTTAGGAAATCACGTGGGGTTTAATACAAGATGACTTCCCATAAATGTAATGCAATCAGTACCAAGAGAAGGGGAAGGGAAGTTAGGGCCGCACAGTAATATACCTACTTCACAGGCATTCCTTCCTACACCTTTGCCCGGCTCTCCACTCTCGCAGCCCAACACATCTGCAATTATATTGAATGTATTGTTTGCACAAAAACCGTTACATTAGACACTCGTATTACTGTTAGAGCCTAAATATTAATGCAATTATGCGAGAATGTATAATGCAGGCAATTGCGTCCTAAATGGTCTCCATATTGGATTAATTATAACGTGATTTGCAAACCATCTGGAATTAGCTAGAATGAAATAAAAAAAACATACCAATAGATTCGCAGTAGTATTATAGTCCGAATATGAGGCTATTCGATAGACCATATAGCGAATGTACTTGCAACCAAGATCATGACCGCCATCTTGAATTTAACATCACGTGATTCCCAAAACGTCCGTAATTATCTTTAATGGATTTTCTCAAAAAACATAGGCTACCATTACAGACTAAATGTAGTTGTACGAGGAATTGTATGGCTACAGGGGGCCTAATTGCGTCTAAAATGGCCGCCATCTTGGATTTATTGTTACGTCATTTCTCAAAGCGTCCGCGATTGGCTGAAATTAAACCCATACTTACTTGTCAAAATACACCATTATTTGAAGCAGTTTGAAGCCCGAGATATGGCGAAGGACAGACATTATTGTAATTTTAAAATAAACGGTAAAGCCACATACACTCTAAAACTTAAACAAATATGCACCGACTCAAAGTATGGTCAAATTGTTTACCTAGGATATGCAATAGATCTAGATTGAGTTAATTTTACCATCTTCTTCTCTGTTTCATTTTTAGATGCTCAAACACAACAGTCTGAGGAGTGTAACCCACCATGCAGTGTTGGAGATTGTATAAACGGGGTATGCGTATGTCCTGAAGGATACACTGGGAGTCAATGTGAAACTGGTAAGTTTATTTTCCCAATCGAACCTCTGTATGAAGTCCGTATCAAGTCTAATAGTCAGAGGGGCCCTATGGGAAGTGGAATTAAAGCTAGATTCTTAGGGGATAATTCTCAAGAGAGTAATACATTCTGAAATGCATTGAGACAAAGAAAATGTGAATATTTTAGATCAGGGTTCTTAAATGATAGCCCGTTGGCCACATCTATCCACGCGGTGGCTATGGCTGTTCGGACAGGGGGAGGGGGAAGTGCGGCCCACCGCCTCCAACTGTTGAAGCCCCGACTAAATTGGGCAGATGTTTTGGTTCAGTCTGACTCCAAATTAGTTAAATTCTGTTTAAGATTGCAGACTTATTAGTTTTCAACCGAGTTAGGTATAGTTATTGCACTGTAGGTGTTTTATGGTTCGGTATAAGCCACGCTCAATGCCAGGCAATGCTTAAACAGTTGCCATGCACGTCAGCAGCTGCTTCTCAGCTAGCTTCACGCTACTGCACTACAGTTTTTTCCCGACAGTCAAGAATGGGGTGGGGCTAATGACTTCTGCTTGTTATAGAATACGTAAGGAATAGATGGAAGAGCTGTCCTGATTAAAGTCGGTTTGGTGTTTAGCCTAAAACTACCAAACTTTTTACGCACCTGTTAACTTTCATTTAGCATTCAATGATTCTGTTTTTAAATCAGTTCCATAAACAAAGAATTTAGAGCTTGGAGGAGACTGACCATTTAACTGTAATTATAGCACGGCATGTGCATGTGTTATACCGATTTTAAAAGCAAAATATTAAACAAACTTTACTGCCAACCCCATATTACGTTAAATACGACAGAATTGCAAGGTGTTTTTAATTTTCCCAGTACCTGTACCCACAAGGGATGTAATCTGAAACGAAACAATTGGAAAATATCTTAAAATGTCAGTTTGAGGCATTTCGGACGGCATCTGTGCCCCCAGTTGAGTTCAAATTTTGACTCCATATCATTTTTATAGGGCTATTCTTTCCGACGGGCCCGAGGTTATCAATGTGAAACCCACGTGACATTTTCTGCGCAAAAAACTTTTTTATTGTTTTCACTGAAGACTACCGTTGAACATGAATTAGAGAGCTGATATTTTGTCAAATTTCAACTTTACACATGACCAGATGTAGTTGCTAACGTTAAAAAATTGTTGGTAATATATGTATGCCATAAGAAGAAGAGGATCATCTAAGAGTACATGACAATAAATACATTTTAAGTTTCTATATTTGTTCAACTTAAATGTAGGATACATTACTGACTACGTTCGGTTGCAAGCATCGCCTGTAACTCTTTGGATGTGTGCTTTTCTTTCCATATACTCATCTATAAAAAAAAAAAAAAAAACAAAGTTGACGAGAAACCCTATTTCGTGTTCTGATGATAGGAAGGTAAATAAGACACACAGTATAAATGAAATTAAAAAGGGGGCAAAGCCCCTGATCCGTCTGTAGTTCAACGGCTATGACAAAGCTATCCTTTCTTCTCAGCAGGCACTAGGCAGTGCAATTGATTAACGGTGACACTTCGTGTCACTTCAGGGCCCTGCTTGAGGCGATCCCTCTGTACTTTGACTGACCAACAAACATTGAAGAATAATTTAAAACAAAAAGGCCTACTCGTCACCACAGAAATTTCAAATCCTCAAAACCTACTTACTTCTGGCCCCTGCAACCGGTCTTTTTTTTTTTAAATAGAGGACGTTATCGTTAAAGAACAAATGCCGTAACCTCAATCCGGGGGTAGTGGAACCAATGGTTTGCGCAGGAATTATGAGCGAGAAAATTTTAGTGGCGGTCAACTACACACTAATGATGAAGTAGCGTGTAGTTGAATGTAGGAATTGAATCGTACATATGAGGTTTAGAACACGTACTTTCATGCGAATAAAAATGAATGGTAGTTTAACGAAAAAAATAAGGTAAACATCTTTGCTACTTTAAACGAATTTAGTCAAAATAATGTATTTCGTCTCAGAAGTCATTTTGGGTATTGCTTGCGAGGATGTAGTTTTTACATGGGTCACTGCAAGTAGTTCGTTGAGATACCTTGCCATAAGAACTTTCTAACTAGTTTCTCAAAAGTCTTACCGAGAAAGAGTGTTTTCCTCCTAAACTCCCTGAAAGTGGGCTCCGGCCAACCCGGACCCAATGCATTCTCTAAGTCTTTCAGTAAGTTTACTCATGTTCAATTATAACTGAGTACCGTACGCTCAACCCATCTGTAACGTGTTCTTTTTCACCCGCATGTAAAGGAATGACTTTTGTAACCCTAAAAACTTCTCCAAAACTGATTCGGTTTTCTATCTTGTGCTTCAGAAATCGACTATTGTGCACAATCTCCATGTCAGAATAATGGCACATGCACAAGCCTTGTTGGTAGGTACGTATGCAGCTGCGCTCAAGGATGGAGAGGTGATAATTGTACAGAAGGTGAGTACAGCGCCCTTGTTTTTTTCCTCAACCCATATCTCAAGAAGATATTTTGACTTTGAGAGGTGTTTGTAAGAAAAAGATTTAAGGTTCTTTCAATGATCACAAAATCAAAACATTAGAAAAAGAGGAAAGTATAACATCATAATTAAATGTAAAAGAGAAAATGCACAACACTTAGGCTGGATTAGAAAAGATACAACTGCCATAGGCCTACGGGGGTAATTTTCTGTGAGGGGGCAGGAGCATTCTGGCCCGAATAACGGCACCTTTTATCATGTTTTGCTCATGTTTTGCCCGAAGAGACCAACAGTTTTACCCGAATTGGGAGGGTGAGTGCCCCCTGCATCCCGCCTCATACGCTTATGACAACTGCCCTGCTCATACGTTGCCATTTTGTAAAGAATAAAGAAAAGGAACAATTTTATCTTTCACAATGAATTCTCTTCACAACACCTAAACGATAGTTATGTCATCTGATATGTAGATGTGAGTTAAACCATGAGATCCAGCAGACATTTTATTCCTGACAGAAGTTCCTGAACAAAACCATATTTTATGGTGTATGTAGTGCCTAAATTAGTCGTCTTATGAAGTTATATCCTTTGAGGAGATGCACCTTCCAATTCCCACATTTCTTCCACCATGCAATTTTTTATCTTGTTATTCTCCTTGTTTACAGTCTCTTCCATGGCAGGTCAATAGCTCGTTAAACATTTGTTTTTCTAGTGTCCTGTCCGTTTTTGTATTTCTGTTTATATTTGTACGGACGATATAAATAAATGAAATGAAATGAATGAATGAATTATTTTTGCCAATGTATCGTTTCAGATATACGACCGTGTGTCCCCAATCCATGTGTTTATGGTACCTGTACAGAGTATTATGATGCCGAGTCACCGTTTTATGTGTGTAACTGCTCTGCCGGATACACTGGGGATAATTGTGATAAAGGTAATTGTACACTACTTTGTGCCCAGATAATTTCATTTTTTATCTCTTGTTCCTTGTGAAAGCATACATATGCTTTTAAAAAATATATGCTAACATTAGCGTAGTGTATGCATAGCATACTGAGTTTAAGTGTAATATTTGACATTAAAGGACTAAACCTCTCACCCCAAACGACAGTTTGGGTACGGGGGTAGCAAAATTCTCAATTGGCTCAGCTCTTTGATTGACAGTTAATTCAAACAATGCAGAATACAAAAGCTTATATTTCACAGCATGAACGGTACTGAGAGTGTTTTGAATATATATAACTGAGTTTTTCTTTACTCACCTTGAAGCAATGAACTGAGAGTGTATCTGGATGAGGATGAATTTCAGACAATTGTGGGAGGGGCTTAAGTAAGAAGGTTAGGAGAATTGGCACTGTTTGGGGTGAAAGAACTTGGCCTTTAAGCTAGGTTTACCATGTTTATATTATTTGAACTATATATGTCGGTATCATGGATGCCCATATTCAGCATGGATCATGCATTATCAAGATATATCTCACGGCGAAAAAAAAGTGCATAGCAAACACACACACACACAAAACACACACACACACACACACACACACAAACAAGTCAATCATTCAATCTGATGACCTCGTTGTCTTTTCTCTAGTATTTTCTCTTTTTAACCCTAATCTTAACAATAGACTCTCTTATTGTTCATTTTTAGAAGGACTCGAAAAATATATTGCGTTTCCTTCAGAGGAAATACATCGAAATACATTGCGTAGGTCCTCGTTCTAATAGTAATACCAAAACAATTTCACGCACATACTCACACACCATGGACGACCTGAAAAGCCTTCCTCATCGCTGTGGAGAGTTTGCTTTGAACATGCTCCCGTAAGAACAGATGATAGTATTTTATAAAATGAAAAGAAAATATGTACGTTTGTAATTAGACATTACAATAAATATAAAAATAAAAATAAAATGATAAAAATAAAAATAATAATAAATAATAAATAAAAATAATATATTTGTTTTATTTACAGATATTGATGAATGTTTGTCAAATCCTTGCGGTTTAAACGGGAAATGTATAGATGGAATAAACGGTTACCGATGCAACTGCACCAACGGATACACGGGGACGCAATGCGAAACAGGTAACTGGTATATATTGCATGCAACTCAAGTTGAGTACTGTACAAGGAAGCACAACGCCATTACTTTCTCTATTGACTTACACACTATTTTGCCTTCATTAAATGCCCCCGCAGCCTTGTCAAACTCCACACCCTACTAAAACTACCCCTCACATGAAAGCCAAGAAGTTGGTCAATCATGGCATCACAATTCCACTATAGCATGACCGTTTAGATTTTGAGCTACATTAGGAAGAAGTTTATGGCTCTGCATCCACCCCTATTAATCCGCAAGAAGAATTGAAATTACCTCTTTTTCACAACCGGTACTGAAATGGTCTAATTTACCATCAACCCATGTCACTTTCGCATCACTTACACATTAACATCTTCTCTTTCATACCCAGTTGCGGTGAGAAATAGTTTGCCATTTATCACGCAACAAATGTTAGGGGTAAAATAGTTAACAGACATGAGTTCCAGCAGTCACAGACAATTTCATCAATTCAGCGGATGTTTAATTTAATCAAGAGTCACAATAGAGAAGCATTATCATATTTTCAATTATGATATTCCATCATCATAAGTTGACGCGGAGCGTACTGAAAAGTTTGGAGATGGCAATCCATCAGACAGCCAGATATGGCTTTCACCAAGCTTGTAAGCAGAATCTAACTCGAAGTCGCTATTTTGAAAACCTATCCGCGACTAAGGCCGGCGGAGAGCGCACCATCAGTTGACCAGGAACGTATACAAAAACGAAAAATCGTCACCCCTCATACATACAGGCCGAAAGTGAAATCCCCCGCTTGTAAACAGAATCTAAGCAGTTGGTAGTATTATATAATCTTGCCGAAAGACCACGTAAGCAGAACTCCGTAATCAGTTGGCGTGGAGTGTAAAGAACATCTTGAAAAATCGGGACCTCTATTTAGTCAGGTAACAGCACTTCCTAGACTTGTAAGTAGAAACTATGCAGTAGCTACATTGTAATCCTGCTCAGACTGTCAGAAAGACTGTTCAAGTGGAGCGTTACTATCAATTTGCAGGGACCGTATAGAAAATTTGGAAAACTCTCAACGCCTTACGCAGTCAGAAATGGCATTGCCTTAAAAACTACCTAAGGCGTTTTGGGCGGAGCATTCAGAAAATTTTGGAAATCGCAATTCTTCAGACAGCAGGAAGTAGTTTTCACCAGGAGGTAAATAAAATCTAAGAAATCGCTATTTTGTAATTCTGCCCGAAAGATTAAAGGGAGAACGAACCATTGGTTGGTAATGATCAAGCGGATAGAAGATTGTAAAAATGGGACCGCTCAGACAGCCCGGAAAAGTCATTTCCCTGGCTAAAAAATGGAAAAGGTGTAATATGAAAAAAATTGCCTGGAGGAAGTAGCAATCCTTGTTGTGGAGAAGGGACAAAGCCGAGGAACATCAAGTGTGTCATTACGCAAATATGACGTATCACATAAGTTTAAGTTGAAACAGGGCCTTATCATTGTTTTATGAAGTGAAAAAGTGATGACGTTCGACCCTTTCTAAATCCTCCTCTGGTATTGAAACCAAAGTTGAATTACTGACACCGTATAGCATTACACTGGTGTGTCCACCAATCTCACCTTTTCTGCAACTTGGAAAGTGAACCAAAGGGAACCAGGCCTATTTTCTCCTGGATACACATTAACGACCACGGTTTTGTGTGTTTTTTTGTCCTGCTTTTTACCTTGATTAGAGATGCTATCTTTTTCCCAGTGGTGGCACGATTTCTTGTGTTCTCGACTTACCCCCCTCCCACGTTTGAAATCATGGTGCTGCCACTGCTTTTCCCTAAAGCATATTATTTATTTCAGATGCTATTGCTCTGACTTGAGGTGTAAACACATCACACCTACTTGCTTAAAGTCCACTCTCTGTAGAAACTGTTCCATTTCAACGGCTAAAACCCATTTTATGTCCTTCAAACCCTGTGGCAACAGCCTACCCCTAAGTAACTTAAGAAATGTCACTTAAAAGATTGGTTGGTTGTTTTGTTATAAAACTACCTTAAAGATCAAGACCAGTCCCCTAAAATTTATTTTGAAGCAACAGATAATCTCACAATTTTCTTCCTAAGTCCTCTCCAAAGTGTCTTTCATCGTATTTTAGGACTTCAATATTGCACATTCAAGGTAAACCAAACAGTAACTTCTCGTAAATTTCATATTTGAGGAGAAAAAATGCTGCCACATGACTGTCACTAGCCAATCATGAAACGGGACAGTTTACTTACTGCTGGCTGCTTTTGCCCTTTAAATTCAGTTTTCAACGAATCCAAAGAAAATCCATCATTATCATCGAAAAGTTTTGTACAAAAACGATCTTTTGCTCATTTTACACGTACCAAAATGTCTAAATTGTTTTAATTAAGGTAAGCTTCATCAGTTATGCTACAAAATGATATGTCTAGGTAAAAGCAACCCATGAAATGCCGATTTCATTCGAAATACATGATTTTTGACGATTTCAAAATTTTGTGACGTCATATAATTTGGGGGAATTTCCCCCAAATAATGCGTCATTTCATGTCACACAAACGCAATTTACGACAAAATTATAGATCCAAATAAAACCAACTCTTTTCCTCCTGCTACCTATAACATGCATCTATCAGAAACGCGTTTGGCCATTTTGATATTTTTGTGGCTAGAAGTAATTATCCTTCAAATTATGTAAATTTGGGGTGAAATCACATTTTTGCTTGAGACATCAATTCCCATATAGGCCTATTAATGATTTACGACAAAATTAAAGGGTGTGCCCAATCGAAAAAAATATTCACTGGGTGTGTAATAGTACGAACATCACAAATCCAAATTAGCCAGACCTTTAAACACAACCCCGAGTAGGCCTACTACATTAAGCGAAAAAGCGAACATTACACCATGCGCCCACACACTGTAACGCATTTGTGCGGTTTATGATCGAAACATTTCGATATGAATGTGCGCGGGCACATGTGTCAGATTCCTTTTACTTTACTTTAAATTTAAAGGTTCTTTTGTTCTGAAATTTGGTACTGCTGGAATGTTTGAATATCACTTAGATCTATCTAGAAACAATGTTACTTAATATTCCCTGAAGCGACATCGACTAAAATAATAAATAAATTAAATGCAATGATGTCAAATTAATGTGTCATAATGACATCTCAGATTTCCTTAATACAACGCACTTAATCTCAAGAAAAAACTGCAGTACCTTGAAAAATAGTATTTTCTGAGCGCTCCATGTTATTGAGATGCTGTTGAAATGCATTTTAATTTCACCTCATGGAAGAGTTAATTTTCCGTCTTCAGTGAATTGATGAATTCCATCTCTGGAAAAACTCTCACTTTACATTAATACTCCAGTATGTAAAACAGACATCATTTCCCAGCAAGGTTTATTAGTGACTGCTAATAAGAAAACTACTGTTTTTTCAATATATATTTCATTGATGGGCGTTCATGGAATGAGACAATTGTAAAAAGCAATGGAAAGCAATGGGATGAAATAGATCTAATTCAAAAAGAAAAGAAAAGAAAAAAAAACAAAACGATGATTGTCAATGCGAATTCATGACACCGGCAGCTGCTTGTTCCAAGTTAACTTTGCTGAAAAGGTGTCAAATTCTGTTGCTTATATCCCGAGATCCGAACAGGTAGAAAGAATAAAAACTTCACCATAAAACCTAAACATTTCTTCACTGAATTATCATACAGTCAAATTTACGCAAATTTACTGTTACTTTTGAAGGCACAGGACTTATGGCAAGTCTATTTCTGTCGTCTGCTGATAAGTGATTAACGTTAGTATTGTGTATAGTGCAATACATGCTC
This sequence comes from Holothuria scabra, assembly GCA_037179385.1. Classification (NCBI taxonomy): domain Eukaryota; kingdom Metazoa; phylum Echinodermata; class Holothuroidea; order Aspidochirotida; family Holothuriidae; genus Holothuria; species Holothuria scabra. The sequence goes on along the minus strand of CM074183.1, from coordinate 52,665,012 downwards.
TACTGTACCGAAAACTAAGGTTACGAGTGGACGGAGGCCCAGCATAGACTGTTGAAAGAGTGACTGAGTACAGTATAACCGTCCTCGCTAGTAAGGTTACAATTTGTCAGTATACTCTTTACTATCCCACTCTAGGTGATACTATGACAAGTAGCTAACCTATTGCCTGCAAGCCTGGAGGTGCACGGTCCATTATTTATGGGTCGTTGTTGGTGGTCCTCAGTAAAGGACTAGGCTAGGCTACGTTAGCCTAGCCTATGCTGTATGTGTGGACGGTCGCGTAATTGCTCCCTAGCCTATACATACACAGGCCTAGGCTAGGGAGCAATATGCATGTAGGCCTATAGGGAGCAATTACGAACAATTATAACTAACAACAATGAAAATCAAGCCCTGTGAGGTCATGAATCAAAGGTAGCTTTAGTGAGCAAAAGGTATTGTCATAATATGTCATATGAAGTGGCTTGGTGACTGTTCCTTGTCGATGTGACAATATTGTTTCTCTTCAAATGTGAAATTTACTAGTAAGAGTTACTGCATGGTTTACCTTAAATGTGCAAAACTGAAGTATTAAAATATTATAAAAGATACTTTGAAGAGAAATAAGAAGAAAATTGTGAGATTTAGCTGTTGCCTCAAAGTAAGTTTGGGGTGACTGCTCTTTCCCTTCAAATGTACAGTATTCATTTTATATTATCTTGAAGATGAATACCAACTTGGGTAAGCCGTTTGCAAAGTCTGACCACCCATTTTGTAAATGAATGGAAAGTGGTTCTACCTACTGAGATGTATGCATGAAATACATTACAACTTATGCAAATTAAAGTTTATTTGCCACATGTTTTGCCTAGCCTTTAAGAGATTGGTCTTTCTGAAAGTCCTCAGAATCCTTGTAGTTGAAATAGTAATTATACAAGAGACAGTTCTCAGCACAGTTGGTTTTACATCATTTGGTAGGGATAGGGGGGATCCCTTCAAGTCTGAGGAAACCAGGTATTTCTCCTCTCACAACTGAGCTGATCCTCGCCCCTCCGTCGTGACCCCATGTTGTCCCCCCCTGCCAGCGAGGTTGGCACAAAGGTAAACATTAACTAATTTAGGTCAAGAAAAAAATCTCCTGAGAATTTTTTTGGTTTTCAACAATAATTCTTGATTATTTTCATGTCTTTCTCTCTCTTTCTTTCAGGTTGATGATCAAATTTAAGTTATTTTTAAATTTTATAACTTATCTTTTAGTGTTTGCACTGGGTACCTGACCCACGTTCTTCCTACCCGGTTAGAAAATTACCACCTGGGTAGCATTTTTCTATTTCTTTTTGATCTTTGCAAAATAACATGGTTATTGAAAGTAACAAATGTATTAACCAACATCTCATTCACACTTATTTGAAATGAAGTTGCTTAACTTGTTTGTTTCTGTAACGTGCTTTTGTTAAATTGCACTTTTCCAGAAACAATTCTCGCGATGTGGGTTTCTAACATCTGCTCCTATACCATTTCCCGAAACAGCATAGGCCTAGGTACTATACTGTATGAAAGATATTGCAAGGTTTAGGATCCGGTTCCTGATGGGTAATATGGTTCGGGTACCCGGGTACGAATTTCCTACCCGGTGCAAACACTGCTGTCTTTACAATTACCTTATATCTTAATAGCCTAACACAACAGTGAAATTAAATACTCAATTTTAATTCTTAATTGTGATCACTTACATGATGCAAGGTCCCTTTTTGGTTTCTTTCCATTTCTCTCCCTTCTTCTCTGGACATGCTTGCTAACTGGTTCCTGGAGAAAGTTTTTGCTTCTCCCACTGTGGTCACCGTTCAATTAGATCTTAGTCAGGACCTAATCAATCTGCTTGGCTAGAAGGGACTTAACAAAACCTCCATAATGTTTTGGTGTTACCCTCAATCATGATGTTGTTCATATAATTAAGATAGGCTTTCCTCATTATCTGTTGGGTTTGCTTTTGTAGTTATTTGTACTTTGACTATATAGCAGGACTTTTTGATTGCCTGTTTTACTAATCCATCTGCTTTGTGATTCCTTAATGAAGACAGATGAGGAATCTACATGCGATGTTGATGTTGTGTGTGTTTGTGACATTGATTGTAAACATGATATCTCAAGATAGGAATGACTGACCCCCTTCATATTTGGTATGTAGAACTGTCATGTTGAGACAAGCTGCTTTTCATCTCTCTTTCAGAAATTAATGAATGTGACACAAATCCATGCCAAAACGGAGGAACTTGCCAAGATCAACTAAATGGATACATCTGCAGCTGCACTGTAGAGTGGGAAGGAGATGATTGTTCAATTGGTAAGCTGAATCCATGGAGTGTTGCATGCATCTTATCACTTCTAGCCAAGTACAGCTAGGGCGTTGAAGCTTTATGAAAGAGTTGTTCTATCATCAATCAGGACAGGGGCGTAGCCAGAATTGTGTCTTGGGGGAGTTTGGTGTCATTGGGGGGGGGTTTGGGGCATGAAATGAGGAAAAAGTCTTAGGATAGAGAGAAAAATGGCTATTTTAGGTGTTTTTTGCACTGCAAGGTTGGAACTAGGGGGGGTTGGGTTCTGACTGCCCCCCCCTCAGACTTATGTCAGGGGTTCTGGAATTCTTTGGCTTTTAGCTCTAAAAAATCACTGTTAATGATTGCAGAATTGCAATGTCCCCTTTCACATTTTCACACATGGAGAGCTTTCTTTTTAACTTTGTTTTATTTTTCTTACTATTTTGTTTTGATTTATTGTTTTTTAATTTATGTTAAGATGTTTTATTTGTTTTTCACCGATGGTGATCTCCTGTTTATGTGTACCAAGACACCTTTAAATGGCAGTGGCCTACAGTATGCTGTACACTCTGATATACTGTACTTCAATTGGATGGATTGAAATTGAAAAAACTGGCTTATTCTGAGTTTTTTATTTTTGAAATATATCTGTTCTCACTTGTTAACATTTAACAAATTGATGTCTTGAGTAAGTAAAAATTTTCATTGTACCATTCTTACAGTAGTTAAAAGAATACAAACCATCATTAACTGATGCTCCACACTTAACATTTCACAAAGGAGATAAATATTGGAAAAACATACATAAATTTGCTCATGTAGAAAAAATTCTTCCCATAAAGAATAATACAATTCAATATTTTATCAAAGTCAAATACTGAAATATTCAGATTTTTTTTATCTATCATATTTAAGTTGTCTACATTGTTACACCTCAAAGAACTTGGTCATCACAAGTTTTCATGTACAGTACATATTGCTCTTGATTGAAGTTTGTATGGTGAACATTATTCAGTGCCTTTAAGGGTATACTATAATAAACTGGAATTAAGTAGAAATATTATCTATGAAGAATGAGGCATCTCCACGTTACTTGCTCCCCAACAAAACTGGACTTAAGTAGTAGTATTATTTATGAAGAATGAGGCATCTCTGCCTTACTTGCTCCCCAACATTGTATCATTTTAATTCATCATTAGATACATGTTGATGAAATGGGTCAAATGATGCACACTACACAGGTCTGCATTATTGACAACTTGAATACAGAATCATGATCACTTTTCCGATGGGTTCTTGGAATTGCAAGAATTGTAAATGTATTAATACAGGGGGGAACGTATCTGATGCCAGAGGTATTTTCTTTTGTCATCCTTGCCCTCTGCTATTGTGATCTGATTGGAACCATCTTGACTAGGTTAAAGTTTCATATTTGTATAGAAGAATTTAATGGGTGAAGTTTCATGGTGCAACCACATCCAGTTCCTCACACTGTGGAGTGTAGACTAAAAACTAATTATTAAATTGGTCACACTTCTTAGTATGTATCACTTACCCATTGAAATTGAATGATGCCAAGGCAATAAACAGCTCCGTTAAGTATGATTTTTGAAAAGATTTGATGCTTGGTACTGATTTAGAAAAATCAGCAAACTCTTGCAAATATTGTCAGTTATTTGCTTTACAAGTACCTCTGAATGTGTTTTTGAATACATTACAACAGATAGAGTCAAGAATTATTCTGCATTAATTTATGAATTCATGGACAAACTATTGTTGTGTGATGAGTAAAATTCATTTATTAATTATGGTGATGGGATATTGGGTTTTAACTGCATTTTCTTTTTCTTTTAAAGGCAAATATTTTTAGGGTAATGGTATGTTTCCAGTTGTAAAATATTTTCTCCTTTATCTCCAGCCAAAAACCCATGTGCCACTTTTCCCTGCAAGAATGGGGGCACCTGTAACAATTATTATGATAGCTACACATGTACTTGCCCTGAGAAGTTTTTTGGAACTCATTGCGAAATAGGTAAGTTTAAAGGCCCAATTTTCTCACTCCAAACAGAACAAATTCTCCTAACCTTCTTACTTAAGCCTATCCCACAATTGTATAAAATTCATCCTCATCCATACACAGTCTCAGTTTACTGCTTCAGGGTGAGTATGGAAAGCTCAATGTGTGTTATCGAAACACTCTCAGTTCAGTTCATGGTATGTAGTATAAGCTTTGGTACTCTGAATTGTTTGAATTGGCTGTCAGTCAAAGAGCTGAGCCAGTTGAGAAATTTGGTAAACCCCTACAAGAATTGTAGTTTTGGGTGAGAGGATTGGTTCTTTAATGAGCCAGTCAGAACTGAAAGTACTGGTATTTTTCAATTTTTGAGTAGACATTTTGAAGGCAGAGTATGAAAAAATGAAAGACAGGACACACCTTTTGTTGATGCTTTCTTGTCAAGTTAGAGAAAATTGGAATAGGTTTATACAAAAGATGATCATGTGGCTAAAATGTTGAATACTGTTTTTAGCCAAATATCAGCTCCTTTCATTCAACTAATAAGGTCTGACAAACTGAGACACACTACTTCTTCCAGTGTCACCATATTTAATTCATGGAGTTTTGTTCAACAAAATCATCTCTCTCTATTACCATCATTTTCAAAACTAAATATACTATTGGTGAATGGAACTATGGCCAGATGCCATGTAACATAATATTTATTTTATTTTGCTCCAGGGAAGTTGTACAGTTGTACTAAAATGCACCCATAGTAAAGGACTTTAAGCATCGCATATTGATTTTTAAGAATTCCTGAAACAATTGTGCAAAGCATTTTACTGTTTCTGTTTGCAGAGGGAGGAATATGTTATCTCTCTGGAAGTTCTAACTTCATCACTTTCGATGGAGTTAATTATAATTTCCAAGGAGACTGTGAATACACCCTTGTTCGAGATAGTTGTTCAGATCTGACTCAGAGGGCAGACTTGGATATAAGAGTGACAACTGCCACCAATTCTTTTGGAGTTACCTATCCTGTTGAAATCAACCTTTACTCTATCTATGGGGAAGTGAGTTTGGTGTTCAATGACCAACTTTTAAGTTCTTTTTTTTTTCTCTGTTTTTGGTCTTTTCTATGTATGATACAATCAAAGATATTAAAACATGAATTCCAAACTCCTATTCCTACACTGTCAGACATGCTGACTCCTCATGGAGGCTCAAATGGATTTGCAGATGTATTACTGTAATTTGACATGCACAGAGTTCGTTTCTGTGATCTGCACACATAACTAGGGATTCTTAACAGAAATTTCCATTGTGAAGAGATGTCAGCGTTCTTGCATTTCTAACACAAGTGCTATACCAGCACAATACCGTACATTTCTCTGTGTATAATCTGGGGTAAACTGATTCGCACTTCTGCTTGCTAGGAAAATGAACGCAGTAGTTAATTTGTCATTGTAAGCTTGTTAGAATGTAAACCTGAGTATAGATGTGTGCTTGTAAAGATACCATAGAAACTGACCAGTCATAAAGTCATGAACTCCAAACCAGTCATTGTGGGATCATGTTCAAGTGTTCATGAGTGGAAAGCCTCGAAAAAACAAGATACTGTTCTATGTAAGTGAAATGTATTGAAGTATCATGTTTGCAAGAATTGAGATGTTGTGAGTCACAAGTATTTATACTACAGAAATGTATCAATTTTGTTGTTGGCTTCCAAAATGGCTGATCAGTGATCAGGGCTTCTGCCCCTCTGTTTCAGCATCCATGAGGAGTCAAGGCACCATTTTAAGTTTGGTATCTCTGCTTGTAATGTCTTTGGATACAATACATGCAATACAGAATGAACTGAAGTGGGGACTTTCCATCATCCTCTAAAATTTTATTATTTCTGGTTTGGGGTGGAGTCCCTCCAAGGCTGGAAGCATTTTTTGACTTTATTAAGATGTTATATTACAGAACTGTAAGCATCTTTGTGACAGTGTCATTGTCATTTGTAGAGGTTATGTGAACTAGTGTTGCACTCATGTAAATGTGTGACACAGGAAAAACATAGCAACTCATATTATTCAATAACAAAGCAGCAGGGATATTGAAAACTTTAGAAATTGAGATTAGAGAATGAACAGGTCAGCAGGTGTAGAACAAACCCATACTTTTGGTTGTGAGTATACATTTTTGGTAAAAACCACTTTGAGAACCAGGATGTAAATAATTTCAACTGCAGACTTTGCTTATTTAGATTACAAGCCATTTAGTAAAGTTTTTCCTGGGAACCAATTACAGAAAGCTGTGGAAAGGTCTAAATTTGGACATTTATATACAGTATGTGTTTAAGTGAGTGGTAAGTAAGATAAATAGCATGTAACTTGTTATTTTAAAGCTGATTTCTAATACAAAGCAGTCATTTACAAGGTTATAAAATGTATGATTATGATGGGAAACTTTTTACATCCTGAAGGAGGATGCATAAGATGGATGAGGTTTGCAGTACAGGCAATGATCTATTAAAGTTTTATTTAATAATTTTAATCAGGATATGACTGTAACAATCTGTCCATTGTGTCTCTGAAAGTGCATTTTCCTTTTATAATCTCAAGAGAATTGTCATTTACACTGTACGGTACACTTTTGACTCAAGTATTACACTACTAAAAGAAAAAAATCTTTGGGTGGTTTGGAAGAGTTCTTTAAATTTTTTTTTAACAAATTCTTAAAATGCAAACTAAGTTTGTGTTTTTATAATCTTAGCAAAATTTACCTCAGTGAATATAGAATCACTCTTTGTATATACAGTACATGGGTGTATGTTTAAGTTTATGGTCCAGCAATTAGGGCACCATAAACTAATTACATACAGGAAATTAAGATTAGCTCTGAAAAAAATGTTTTGCTCAATATGTGATCAGAATGTTTATAGCTATTTTGTCTCAAAAGTCTTTTTCTATCATACCTTTATCATTATCCTAATTTAAGTTTGCAAAGAGTTTTACAAGGTGTGAACTTGCTAATGAAATGTGAGTCTCAATTGCATGTTTGTTTGGATGGTTTTCAGCTGAAATTTGGGCAAGACCTCCAGGTATACTTGAATGGACGCAAGATTACACTCCCTAGTCAACCTTTGAATGACATCATTGTGAGGCAGTCTGGCCTCTATGTGGTAAGAGAAACAAAGTTGCATGAAAGATATGAGTGATGATGGCTGATGGGTTGTTAAGGATGAAAAATTATAATTGAAAGTAAAAATATTTTAAGGTTTCAACTCATGTGCTTGTATTGACTGGTTTGCTGATTTCCAAATTCAAGAAAGCTTATTACATGCACTAACTTCAAACTCTTTTAATAAGTACATCATTGTTATTACTTATGCGTTTTTGTGGTATAATTTTTTTGATCGTCTACCCTAGAGCTGTTCATGTGTTGCAGGCAAATTGTGCAAGTGATTTCATCTGGGATATATAAACACAGGAAGCAAAAAAGCAAAAAAAGTTAATGCTAATTCCAATTTGGTTTATTCCATCGTCATGTTGTAACTTGTGCGCAAGACATAAGTCTCTCCAATCCAAGTGTCTACCTTGAGGAGGGGTAGGGTGTATGGGGGGGGATTCACTGGTGGGCATGTTGACTGGAAGTAAAATTTGTAATGCATTTTACTACTATTGTGGTTAAGTTCTTTAAAAGTTCTATGCAAAAGTCATATAACCCAAATGCTAATATTTATCTGTTTTTCGTATATAACAGGAAGCAGCATATGTTACTGATGATTCCAGTTTCCTCCTGAAGTGGGATGGGGTTAGCACAGCAGAGGTCCGTCTCCCTACAGATCCTTACTTTGAAGAAGTTTGTGGTCTCTGTGGAAATTTCAATGGCAATGACACTGATGAGTTCATCGATTCAGATGGCAACTTAGTAAGTATTGCTTCTTACTTGGTCAGATCTGTTTGGTTTCAATGAAGTTAGTTAGAAAAAATTTAATGATACACCAATGCGGATGTGGTATATAGTGTCAGTCAAATCGATAAAAAGTTCAAAGTTTAAATTTATTTTCAAGTATGGTTCAAGTTCAGGTTTGGTTTCCCTGTAGTCGCCTTTTGACGACAGGCGGGAAACACCGTGGGCATATTCTACTACCCCCAGCCCACAGATGGTGGTTTTACGAAAGGGAAACCTATCCAGTAATAATGGTGTGTGTATGTGTGAATGTGAGTTTGTGACACTTTGCTTGTTAGCATCATGTCTCCAAATAGGAATGTCTGACAGATTTCAAACTTGGTGCATAGATGGCTCACATTAAGAGAAAGAACCCTATTGTTTTTGATGGAGGTCAAAGATCATCTGGGGTCACGAGGGTCAAAATATAAAAATCTGCTATATCTCAAGGTAGGAAACTAAAATAGATTTTATATTTGATAGATGTGTTATGGTCAGAAGATGGTCCCAACTGTTTTTGGTGGAGGTCAAAGGTCATCTGGGGTCACTAGGGGACAAAGTCTAAAATTCTTCTTAACATGATCTCTCAAGGTAAGAACTTGAATACTGCAGATTTCATATTTGGTATGTGGATGCATTATGGTCAGAAGATGGTCCCTATTGTTTTTGGTGGAGGTCAAATGTAATCTGGGGTCACCAGGTGTCAGATTTCAAGACGTCTGTTTGTCTATCTTTCTGTGGCTTTTATTGAGGTCAAAGATCATCTGGGGTCACTGAAGGTCGATCAAAATGTGAATGAACACCTTATCAGGTGGTAACACATCTCAAGGTGGGAAACGTAAATAGATTTCACATGTGGTATGTGGACGCACATTTTGGTGAGAAAATGGTCCCTTTTTTGTTGGTGGAGGTCAAAGGTTATCTTGGATAACAAAATTATTTTTTGAACATGCTAGTTTATCATTTGAGTGAGAAGTTATGGTACATGATTTGAAATAGAAAATTTATGTATCATCAAAACCTCAATGCACTTTTGCATTATGGTTAAAAAATTATAACTCAGATCTTTTCTATGACAACTAAATGAATTAAGTATAAGCTGCTAGAATGCATTATTGAATTATTTATTAATTATTTATTATTATTAATTATCCTTACAGCGGTCAGATGATGATGTCCAGGGTTTTGGTCACAGCTGGCGATCTTCCACTTCTTGCTTGAAGATAGATGCCCTTCCACCGTGTGATGATTTTACTGAGATTGCCAACATATCTGCATTAAATTGTGAAATCATTATTGATGTCGATGGTAAGAAAATTGATTCTTTTTGTATGATGGAGATAGATAACTACTCATACTTTTATTCTGAGTCTGAATCATATTTACAAGTTGGTAGAAGGCTGATGATTGAAGAATTTCAATTGTTGAGCTGAACACCAAAGTTGATAAATTCTGAAGTCATGGCATCAAACACACATGAATAATGACTCTACTTAATTTGCTTAAATATAAGTACTGTTTTTTTAAAGTTATGCTCAGGAATTGAATTTAAGGTTTTCTAGGTATCCTACAAACCACACTCCTCATAAAATTAAATAGTCCAGAAGGTGTGCTATTTATTTATCTTTTAAAGATTTATATGAGCACCCTCCTAATTTAGGAGTGCAAAAAATCACACTTCTCATAGTGATTTGAGGAGAGTGATGGTGTGTGATGGCACTCACATGCCTCAGAATTAAACTTAAGGCCTAGCTCTGTTAAGACAAGCATCGGGAAACTGAACGTATTCAAAGTAAGAGGTTTATATTTGTATTGCAAATTACCATCTGTCACCACAAGCTTTAGTTCATTTTCATCACAAATCAGATTTAATGATACAATCAAACCTATTCAGTTCAGGGTTGCCAGATCAAAAGAAAGTTATGGTGCAGAACAACGTCCAAAAAGTGCCAAATAGAACCAAAAGTCACCAAACTAATTTTTTTTTTCTCCAAAAAAAGTGCCAAATAAATTTATCGAAAAAAATAATGCTCACACAGTATATCCTACGCTTAATCTTTGACATGACTCAAGAAAACCTTTATAAAAAGAGATGCATTATCCTGAAATGGCACAGTAAGAAGGTTTAGGATATTGCAGGAGGCAATTTAGGAACAGATTGTTTATCAACATTCCTTTGTTTTGCAGGACCATTTGGCAAGTGTCACAATATGGCAGATCCTACACCATTTTATGATACCTGCTACAATGATGGCTGTGTAGGAACCACTGATAACATACAGGCCAGAAATTGTCATATAATTGAACTCTATGCTCAGACTTGCCGAGACATAGGTGTTGCCATTGATTCTTGGAGGAATGACAGCTTCTGTGGTAAGTATTAGTACTTTGTAGCAACTTAGTTGACCTGTACCATGGTCTATTTGTACCAAATAAAAATTAAATGTTTTTTTTTCCGGAAACAATTTACAATTAGAACATTTCTACAGGTTTTTGTTGAGAAATCTTGTAAGTAAAATACTCAATACCTGAGTATTCAGATGTACTCTAGGGTGGTTACAATTGCTCTGGCCAACGTTTGAAATTCAGAAGTCTGTATGTAGCAGATCTGGTAGGAGTAGATTAATCTCTGTGATAGACTCTTTTTACAACTTTTTCTTTATCCATTTTAATGTTAATTGGATGTACAAGAGTGGGTAAGTTGGCTCTTTTCAGCCTACACACACATACTGATTTTTAAATGCAAACTGCTAGTTTTGAAAGGTTGATGTTCAAATGGTGACAAGAGATATTGGTTTGATATCCAGATAGTGACTATATTTGGGTTGATTTTCAAATAGTGACTACATCATAGTTGGGTTGATGTCCAGATAGTGACCAAACAGTTGGGTTGATGTCCAAATAGTGACTACATAGTTGGGTTAATGTCCAAATAGTAACAACACGGGTTGATTTGCAAATAGTGCTGACATAGTTGGGTTGATGTCCAACTTTTGATCACATAGTTGGGTTGATGTCCAAAAAGTGTCTAAAAATGTCCTAAACTTGATAAAAAATTAAGTACATTTGCCATTCATAGTTCAACTTTTAAGAATCATTTATTTCTATGCCTAGAGTCGAGGTTTTTGAGTAGTGCCTGAAATTCTCTTTTCCCTCTGCAGATGTGACATGTCCAGTTGGGAAAACATACAAGTGGTGTGCTAGCGGTTGTCCTCGTAGTTGCACTGATGAAGTAAACGAAAATCCAATAGGAGATTGTGATGAAAACTGTGTAGAAGGGTGTGAGTGCCCTGATGAACTGGTGGAAGATGGGAATGCATGTGTACAACCAGCTAACTGTGGCTGCTATGAAAATGGAATATATTACTCGGTGAGACGTTCATGATAGTGTTTCAATTTACTTGGATGTTTGTGACTTTCTTTTTACAGTTCAGATGTATGTGTTCCAATCTGCCTTCTTTAGAGACATTATTTAACACTTTCAAATCTGCTATTTCATCCACAAAAAGTTGTTGCATATTGCAGTAATCTGGAGATGCGTTGTATTATTAAACAATAACAGTTTAGTACAAAACGCCCATATGTAACATGACTAAAGTACTCAACTGTCCATGACCGTAAAACTCTATCTAACTAACCAGCTAACTAACACAACTGTCCATGACATATCCCATGAATGCAAGTTTTAATATCTATGCAGACATGTTGTATTCACTGTTGCAGTATGTTTTGCACAGTGATTTAAAAGCAGTAGTAGGCAGTATTCATACACCAATGTTAAGTATTGTATCAGCTCTGCAGTATACTGCATTAGTTTTAATCCATACATAACTGGATGAGTTTATTAATCCAACTTTGTAATTTTAACTTACTAGCTAATGCAGTCAAAAGAAAATGGACAGTGATATGTTGCCAATCCTTTCTAACATTTACTTGTGGAGGATAAATTTCTTGTTTAATTGTCCTAGAAACTTATATGCATGATGAAATTCAGCCCGATGCTCTCCATACAGCACCTTCAGAGTTGCTTAAGTGAAGTGTAAATAATGCTCTCAGCTCCCACTGACCACTCTGCTCATTGACTGACTACACTGAGATAACAGCACAAAGCTTCCTTATGTAGTCACACTATGTCTTTATGTAGAAGAGTCTTCTAGCACCCTATCTGCAATTTCATGGTCCACTGAAGTGGAAATACCCTGAAAAAGGCCTCAAAATCCGGGTTTTTGGAGCATTGGAGGGGTTAGCCTAACAAAAGACATCTCCTACTTGTGTGAAGTAACATTCTTTGCCTGGGGACCTCAAACCAAAGAGGCAAAAAGCTAATTTGAAACAAAAAATTTGAAGCAGTGGTATGGGCATTTTTTCCAGTGAGGTTGTAGCTGTACTAGAATGCTATCCAATTGCCTTTTCCCAGGGTAGAATGCTATCAGATTGTCTTTTTCCAGGGTGAAAGGCTATCCAATTGTCTTCTGTAATTGCCATGCGCAAACTTCCTGATAAAAGGTGCTTGGCTGTGCCCTTGTTTTAAAACAGGTTTTGTGTGGTTTATAATTATAAAGTTATTGGTCTCATTGTAGATGGATATGTAGAAATCCTTACACTTACATTCCTGATACTACTTCTAGGTTGGAGACAACCTGTATTCTCCCGGCTGTTTGCAAGAAAGAACCTGCTCTGGATTCAACAATGTTGAAGAAGAAACATTGAATTGTGATCCAAATGCACTGTGTGGAGTAAATGATGAGGCTGTTCATGGTTGCTACTGTAAAGATGGTTTCACTGGCGATGGAAAAGTTTGTGATAGTATGTATTAACAGTGAGAAACCTATGAAGTTAACAGTGTGCTCTTTTTGATTTGAGTGTTATCAGCTTTTTGTAAATAACTATTTCAGGTCATCCAGAGCCCTTTATAAGATGATCATGAATTAACAATAGCTCAATAACCCTTGCTTTTTGCAAAGGATTATAAGGCAGGTGTGGCTATAAAAATCTTAGTTAAACTTATTTACTGATTTTGGAAAACCCTTCAGTTTCTTTGCCAACAACTTGCTTAAATTTGGATTGCTGACAATTTTAGTAGTTTTTCACAATGAACGAGGAGACAGTGCAAATTCAGTGCCGAGCCATCAATCTACCACAGACAATCAAGCTAAGTTTAACACCAAGAGCTTTCTGAATGACTGCCTTACTTAAAATTAATTTTGATTTAAAGCAAAACATAGGGTCCGATGAAGTAAATTATTTTTAATGGTTGTATTTTGGATGTGGAGTCAGGTTTCTGTTGTTTTATGTAAGAATGAATAGACTCCTTTTGGTGAATTTGAAATCTTAGCAGAGTGAAAAGTCCTATGATGATGGTAAGAATATTTTTTGTCATTTGTATGTTTCAGAAATTGTACGGAATGTGATTAGTACAATATTTTGTTAAAATTATTGATGGCTTTTTATTTAATGAGGTTTTATGGCTGGGTTTCTAACCAATTGGTTTAAGTCAGGCTGGCCAGTGGCTCCTTTTTCCACCTGTGGCTCACTGTCCAGTTTTCTCTACTCCATTTCTTATGGAAATTTTTGATAGGGTGATGGTAATAGTAAAAAAGAATTGAACTTGATATTGTCTGTCACATTAGTAAATAGGGTAAAACATGTCTAAATGGTATTTATCAAGTCATGAATGGAAATGAACTTTAAATTGCCATTACATATATATATATATTTGTCTCAAATTGCTTTATTCAATTTTTCAATTTCAATATATTTTTCAAGTTTTTTAAGTATGCAAACTTAATTTAAAATCAACTCTTGTGCTCTCAAACTTTTAATATGTAAATGTTTTGAGGTGCATTTGACTGTAAAATCATAAATGCATAAGTGAATTTCTGGGAGATAGTCTTGTAAATGAGGCTGAAAATAATCAAACATAGAAATAGAAATGAAAAAATTTAGCGATTCACCATTGTCACAGCAAAGTGTGTCACTTTAATAATATTACGATTGTGCTTGTAAAATTCTCACTTTCTTTGCACAATTTTCTTTCTCTGTAGATATTAATGAATGCGAAGCCGAACCATGCGCCAATGGTACATGTATTGATGGTGTCAATGAGTTTACATGTGACTGCAGTGAAGGATGGGAGGGGGACACCTGCTCAATCTATGTTGGTTGTGACAGCAACCCTTGCCAGAATGGAGGAACATGTTCTCAGGGAGGATGGTATCTCACTTGCAACTGTGTCTTTCCTTTTAATGGAACCTTCTGTGAAATAAGTGAGTTTGTAGATACATTTAAATCTCAATTAAGAGTGCTTACACACACTATATTTGAACAGGTTTGACAGTTCCCTCGTCTAATTTTTGAGATGAAATTACCTTGTTTGTATGATTTCTGTTCACCTTTACAATGTGAAACATTTATTTTACTAGAATACTTGCATATCTTGATAGAACTGTTTAATTCCAGGTGCATATTTTAGAATGATTGACATTACAGCATTACAGTGTATGTATGGAAGGATAAGGTATGTCTTGCAGCTCTGTGACTGCTATCCAGAGGCTGCTACCCCCTGAGGCTGCTATCCCCTGAGACTGCATGCTGTTACTTCTTCCTTTGTATAAGCTGAAAAGTCTCAGTCGGCTTGGAAAAATTATACTTGTTCAGTACCATTGATAGGAATAACTTACAGTAGAGTAAAATTGTCTTAAAACAAACAGTCTTTGTACTACGGTGGTAACTTTGGGCATTGGTGTGTATGTGTGTGTATGGTGGCGTATGTTTTTGGTGTAAAACGGGGACATGAGCCTTTTTTTCTCCGGGCAAGTGTGGATACACCTGCAAGTGGGGATATCCCCACTTGCCAAATGCAAAATTAACCATGAAATTGAATTTCTCACGTTTCAAGGATGTGCCTCAGTAAGTTTGAAGCATTCTGGAGTTTTCCCCAATTTCCATGTGATGGGCCTAACATTGGGTGTCAAATCATGAGCTGGTGCATGGGTGTGTGTGTATCTGTCTTGTACCAGTAAATCGAGGACATGAGCGTTTTCTCCCCTAGTGAAGTGTCGATACACCCAAAGTGGGGATATCCCCATTTTCATGGTTAAAAAAATGTGTCCCCTATTGACGGTCAAAACATGTATGTGTGTGTGTGTATATGGTGGTTAAAGTAATTGTAAGACATTATATTCCTCTTAATGTACGGGGATGTGCCCACGCTGGGTGGCACTGGGAAGGCCACTGTCCCCAGCACTTAAAATTTCCGCCCGGCAATAACTTAAAAATTAGCAATTCCGTCCGGCTCTCTTTTTCCATGAAGATGTTACATAGCCCATGTGAGCGCAAAAAGTCAATGCCTACGTGGTGTATCTGCCCGGCACTCCAAAAATTCTTGGCACATCCCTGAATGTAAGTCTTTAGAAACCTGCAATCAAAGATGTTTAAGAAGACTGTCATTAATAACTTGTGTGTGTTCAGTGAATTCTAGGATTATTATGTGTGGATTATATTTGACCATTACAGATAGTGTAGATTTTCAGCATTAGCAATTATCTCAACACTAGCTGATGATAATGTGCAATATTTCTTTACATGTATTACTTGCCATGTTTTTGCCGATGTTCAAATATCTGCTGATTGGCAGAAATTTTGCACTTCAAAAACACTAAGATAAAAATTCCTCAAATTTCTACTCTGAACATCATATTCAAACAAATGCATCTGTTGTAAGGTTGTATGGTATGTTCAAGTAAGTAGAATGCTGACCAGGCATGATTATCTGTCAAATAACTTATAACTTTATCAAGGAAAAGCAGAGGAAAAGCCCTTCCATCAGTACACCTCACAAAAAAAAAAATGATCTTTAGAAATATATGTAGTTGTTTCAAAATATGCTAAAGATCATAGTCAGTGGCAGTAATTTTGACACTGAAAATGGGTGAGAATAAGACCACAATTCTTTCTTGAAATTTTTATATTCATTTAAATAGACTATTCTTTTTACTGTGTTTTGCTTTTGTTAAATTACTAATTCTATTTTGCTTGATTGACTCTTCAGACAATGACCCATGTGCTGAGGGGAATTCCCCATGCCAGAATGGGGGTACTTGTACCAACATAGGACTGGAATACAATTGTTCTTGTCCCTATGGTTACACTGGCACAAACTGTGAAATAGGTAAGAAACGAATGACTACAATGCTTAATTTTGATTGTTTTGGGGATGAAAAATTCTAAGGTCACAAAAATAAAATGATTTATGCAGTCAAAGCCATTTTAGTGCATGAGGACACCCCAACTGTCCTTAGTCATAAAGACAGTAGCTGTTTGTAATCATGTGAGTTTCTTAGATGGATGGGATGTATGGCCACACCAACACAAATGTGTAATATATAGAGTCAGCTAGATTAAAACATCAAGTTCAAATATGGTTGAAGTCCAAGTCCTGTTTCAAATTGAATGCAAATAGAGTCATGTCCTCCTCTTTAGTCACCACTTATGACAGACAGGGAATACCTTGGGCATATTCTACAATGACCAGCTCAATAGAGAGGGGTGTGTAATTACGTGAACATTTTATTTCCACTAAATTTTAAACCCAAGAAAGCCAAGTGCTATTGTTTCCCTTTAATTTACAATTATTATTTTAGAAAACAGAATGTAAAATACTTGTATTAAGGGAAGGAAATGGAGATAAAAAACAGGCATAGAGTTTAAGATTTTCCAGGTGTGCCAAATATAACACTCCTCAAGAAATTAAGGAGTGTGGTAGATGTGCTGTTTTATTAAACTTTTAATAGATTTATATGAGCTCCTATTCTTCATCTAGGTGTGCAAAAAATTTGAGGTGAGTGATGGTGTGCTATCACACTCACACCCCTCAAAGTTCAAGGCCTGAAAAAGATTTAGCAGGAGCCTGAAAGAATGGTTGGGTAGAGGTAGAGTTGCAACGAGTCACCCAGTTGTGCCTTCAAGTTGAATTACTTGGTACTTTTAATGTGACCCAAGTCAATGTGTACTGACAAATAATGATAAAATTCTTTGAGTTGTTTCCCTCTTCAGGGAATTGTTGACTCATCACAACTCTGCAATTTTTCAAGATGTCAGGTATTAAGTCAGCTTCTTTCTTTTATTTTCTGAAGAACTGCATATAAACTTTGGTATGCAGGCTGTTCTGGATATCTTTTGACCCATGACATGGTGGTTGTGCTGTTTGTTGTTAGAAAAAATACCTTTGCAAAGCTAGCACAATTTCCCCTTTACCCAGGTCTGCTCTGACTCAGTTATAAAGCAGTTTTATAATGTATATCTTTACTGAGCATATAATGGCTTATTGCTATGGCGGCTATTGCTTTACCTTTGTTCAGAGCAGTACAGACCTGATTAAATAGAGGTGAAGACAGCAACCTATTATTATACCCTGAGTAACATATTTTTCAAGTATTAGTATTTGTTACCTACTAACTTGCTGATAAATTTCACATTTATTCAATTGAGTCTTGACTTTGTCAGTGTTGTTGTAGCAACACCTTTGGGAAAACAGTTAGCATATATAGCTTTAGCGTTAACAGACAGCGCTGTTGAATCTATCTTATGGCTATATTACCTCTCAGAAATAACTTGTGATGTAACATGGACTTACAACTAAATTGTTCACTTTGGCTGTTCTGTTTTTCAAGCTTATATCTAGCCCTGAGTTGCTGTCCTCTGTATAGTAAATAAGTTTTTTTTATTTTACTTTATTAGAGGTGAATCCATGCACTGAAGAACCCTGTCAAAATGGAGCTACCTGTATCAATAAAATTGATACATATGAATGTGAATGTGGGGCCTCATTTATGGGTCAGAATTGTGAAATAGGTTGGTATTCCATCTTTTTCATTTGTTTTGCTTTTCTCAAAATTTTCTCCATTATTACACTCACAAAAAGCAGATCCTGTTTGTCTTCAAACCACTGTAGCATCTGTGCAGTGATAGTCAAACTGTTGAATAACTGTTATTGGAAAGATGTGCTTTAGTTTTAATGAGGCTTTCACAAGAAATTATGTATATGTTGCTTTACAACTGGTAAAGGCAATGGATCCTATGAAACAGTCCTATGGGTGGACTCAATAATTGGTTGCAACACAGTCCAGGAACTTCTCAGCTTACATGCCCAGTTGGGCCCCGACTGGGCTCCAGCTGGGCTACTTGCCAGGCCCCAGTTGGGACCCATTTGTGTTTTTCAGGTGTCCACGTCCCACTGGGCATCAGCTGAGAAAGGCTAGCCCAGTTGGGCCACATGTGGGAACACCTGACAAACAGGAATGGGTCCCAGCTGGGGCCCAGCAAGTAGCCCAGCTGTAGCCCAGTGGGGGCCTAACTGGGCATGTTGACTGGGTTGGAAAGCTTTTCTTTTGATGGCCTCTGTTTAGGATTGCAATGCTCCACATATATTTCAGTCTTAGTGTCATAAAAGCAGTTTCTTTTATCTTTGAACATTTTAAATATTAAATTGCTTCCCTCTTTACAAATTTGGAATTTTCTGAAAATGTTAATGATGTGTTCAGCATATTTCTTCCCCATTTTTCTATCTCCATCCCTTCCAAGCATTAAAGAAATCTTTTGCAGAGTTGTTTTCATTCTTTATTTAATTTGTTAAATCTTGCTTCAGAGTATGATGTATGCATTGCTAGTGGAGATCCTCATTACAAGACATTTGATGATCTGTGGCATGACTTTCAAGGCAATTGTCGCTACATACTTACTAAAGACTGCACGGGCGACACATTTACCGTGGAAGTCAAGAATGAGAAACGTACTCAAAGTGCAGCCGTTTCATTCACTTCACAAGTAATTGTTGACACCCTTACCCAGGTAATGTGCAATTATGGGTTGGTTTGGCTTTTTGTGATATTGCTGCTAAGTTTTAATATTTATCACTTGTATCAGTGCCTCCGTCACAAAAGGGTCAGACTGAATGAAATATAGATGTGCTATGGAAGTTCAAATCAGATGTTAAAGTTTTGGTTTCTAGCCTGGACAATATTGTTGTATCAATATCTTATACAGCTTTTAAATGAGATTAATAGAATTTAGGCATTTTCAATTTTTTCAGTTCTTGAAATCTAAATTGCATCCAAGAAAGAAACAAGATTGTGTTAACCCTAACCCTCAAGAACACTTGCAGTGTTGGTCACCAATTGCCACATTGTTTTGTGTAGTCTTAGACCTTTGAGCTAAATGTTCATATCAAGAAATAGTGATTATTACCATCCTTGAATTATTAAATGTCTTTTTTTCTCAGAGAATTATTCTGGATCAAGATCGGTCAGTTGTTGTCAATGGTTTGGACACAATTCCTCCATTCAGGCAAGATGGAGCAGACATTTCTACCATAGGCACATATGTGGTGAGTGTCCACTCTTTTTTATTGCAAATCACCACAAATATCTATGAGGGAATCTCCCCCTCTGCATTCAATTCCTTACTATAAACACTGGTGAAATTGACATGTCACCTTTTCTGGACGGTACACATTTCTTTACATTTCAGAGATTAGGAAATACATTTGCTCAAGTGTGTATGAATTAAAATAACTTGGCATCCAGATATGCTTAAATCAATGGTGATGAAGGACAACTATCATGGTGAACAAAGATACCTTGATTTTTAACACACAGTTTTCATTTTGTTTGTCGTATTTCTTTAGCTTCTACATCTTTTTACCTGTTTTTACTCTTTATTCAAATGTATTCCTTATTTCAAAGTGTCATTGCATTTCCAGTTTCACAGGTCAAAAGTTATAATTACTTTACAAGAGGTTCTTTCTTTCTTTCTTTCTTTCTTATCAGCAAGTGTACCTAGATATTGGTGTGTGGATTCGCTGGGATGGAATTGACAGGGTTGAAGTTAGAGCCTCTTCCTCATTCAATTCACAACTGTGCGGTTTGTGTGGAAACTTTGATGGTGACGGAACAAAAGAGAATGAATTCATTATGAGCAATGGAGAACCAGTATGTACTCTATCTCAAAGGGCAATGCAAAGTATTGTAGAATATTCCACTTAATTTTTTGTGTGATGTTACATTAAAAATATGTACATAGATTATTTCTGATAACAAGTACATTCTGCCAGCTCTTCTACCAAATATATCAACTAAATCGGTGCCTTCAATCTTTTTGGAGACCTCTATTGCCAGGGCCATAGACCATATCCTGTCCCAAGGCCACTACTACCCCTTGGCTGGCTGACTGACTGGCTGGCTGCATGGCTGCATGGCTTGCTGGTGGGCTTGTTGGTTGGTTGGCTGCTGCTGGCTGGCTGTTTAATAGGGGTAAAATATGTCATGCAGTCCGCCAATATCCAAAGTGTCAGTCATCTGTAATAACATTGTTCACCTCTCAACACTGTAGTGATGGCTCTCTTTCATCAGAATGCTGTGATACCTCCACCTTCTGACAAACATTATAGGTAACATACTATGCTGAAATAAACATGCCGTGACCTTGCTTTTTGAAAATGCAACATAGGCACCTCAGTAGATCAAAGACGGTGGGGGGTGTGACTGATATCTGAGTTTGTTACATGATCTGTGCCCTTAAATGAGCTACGCCTTCATTGTGTTCACACTGCATGCATGAGAAGCAATTAGAAAATGCTTGACTGGCCTGTTTAGCTTATCCCAAATGTTATTTAGGTTTTTGTGTATTTTAATATATCTGTAACTGTCAATCAATTAATCAGATGTGAAACCCGACCATATCAAGTGTTCCACCTATGTGGTAGAGAACAGAGCCCATTATTTCAATAACTGTTTAAATTGACAAAATTGTGATTTACCATTCAAGGCCATACCCTCCATGCGGTGTTTCCAGGCATACATTTATTTGAAAGGCAACAGGTGCAATCAGTGACATGAAAATATAGGTTATATCAATATTCCGATTTACCCAGCATGCCTTTCACTAGAGTGCCATCAACCCTAAAATACCTGAATTATTTTCACACTTTCAACTATGTATTTGTTTGTTACCTTGTTTGCTTTTCTTTACCATACATGAGAAAACCCAGCAACTTTCAAATCTCACTGAAGGGAAGTCATGGTATTTGGGGTATTTGTATTTGGATTGTTCTGCACAAAAGGTGACTTACTTTCAAGAAAATGAACCATTTTTTCCAGCCCTGATCTTTACCATGATTTTATTTCCATTTTGATGTAGGCTCCAAATGAAGTTCTGTTTGGCAACAGCTGGAACACACAGGAAAATTGTGTGCCACAGGGAAGTGAAGTACAACCTTGTAACAATGCATTAGAAGAGGTTGCTCTTGATGCCAGGGACCTGTGTAACATCATCATAGATCCTGAAGGTACATATATGATATAGAAATCCTTAATTTGGTCTCTAAAGACATGAACAGTTGGTGGTGTCAAGCTGTAAAATGTGGACATTTATCTTAATTATCCTAGGCAGAAAAGGTACTGATTTAAAAAAATCAAAAAGAAGAAGAACACAATGAATTTTTCCACTGACCTCTTTTTGATTTGGACTGTGTTAATTATGTTTGTGTTACCATAAGTTTGTCAATGAAAGTGTTGTACACTGTTTATGTGCCATACACATTATATAGCAGTGACTGGCTCAAGGTACTGACTTACTCAAGATACACTCACTCTAGGGGCTTTCATGGTGCAAGAGGACCCAATAGCCAAATGCAACACCAATGCAACTCTTTCCACCTTACCCCAGAATTATTATCTCTCCTTAATGTATTGAGCAAAGAAGCTCCCAAGTAGTCCCCATTGACAGCAACTTCCTCATCAACAAGTTGCCAGGGCCACTTCCTGCTAACTATCAATTGAGTCAATTGTGTGAGGGATTATATGCACCACTGCAAAACCTCTCAGAATAAACATTCCAAATAAACTAAGTAACAACCCGCGGAGACACAGCCACTCGACAGAATTTTGAGTTTTCAGAAGGTGCTGTATTTCAGTAATGGGCATTCTAGCGGCATGTTGCAATACATCACAGATTATGGAGGACAATCATGCCAAATACACATGGCTTTGTGCTGAATGCACTGCACAGTGTGCACTGTGGAATGCGCAGTGTGTACACGTTCATGGAGGAAGCCTGTTGAGTGCGGTCTATTAAGTAGTTACATGTGCTCCAACATCCCCGCTGGGTAGTATTACAACATCATATGAAAAGCCTCTGTAATATCAGAAGTCTATATGAAATGATGAGATAATGCTTGATTCAGTAATAGACTTGAGGTAGTGACTGACTCAAGATACACTCACTACAATATCAGTTGTCTCTCTCTCTGAAATGATGAGATGGTGGTTGATTCAGTAATAGACTTGAGGTAGTGACTGACTCAAGATACACTCACTACAATATCAGTTGTCTCTCTCTCTGAAATGATGAGATGATGGTTGATTCAGTAATAGACTTGAGGTAGTGACTGACTCAAGATCCACTCACTACAATATCAGTTGTCTCTCTCTCTGAAATGATGAGATGATGGTTGATTCAGTAATAGACTTGAGGTAGTGACTGACTCAAGAAACACTCACTACAATATCAGTAGTCTCTCTCTGAAATGATGAGATGATGGTTGCCATTTTAGGATTTCTCAAGGTTGATGATTTCTTAGTGCATGCTACTGACAGCTTCTGGTATTTTATTGTTTAGCAATGTGTTGGTGTAAATTTATCAAGATTTTTCCTGATGTTGATATTTGCATTTATTTTTGGACGTTATAGACTTTAATATTTTTCATTGGATTGATTCATTTTATTTATTTCATTTAATTTGTTTTTTTACAACACAAAATTTACAAGTAACAAAAAAGCAGACAAATAACAAATTGTGTTATGGGTGTGCACTTAAAAACCCTATAGAGATTTTGGAGAAGTATCACTCCCTAAGAAACACAAAATGCAAAATTGCCCTTAGAAAGAATGTAATGCTACAAAAATATAAATCCTTCAATCTATCTCACCTTCGCTAACCCACACTCCAGAACAAAGCCACCCTGTGACCCCAATCCCAAACACCATACCACCTACCTGAATCCCTGGATGCTAATAAATAGTAAATACAGTTAAGTGCATTGACACTTAGACTTTTCATGGATTGATTTTTTCATATGTGCTTTACTATGCTTAAATTTTCTTTTTGGAACAGGTATATTTGCTGATTGCTTCAGCTCTGTGAACCCTGAACCCTTTTACCTTGCTTGCTTGTTTGATTACTGTGCGGACCCATCTACTGGTAATGAGAGTCTGTGCACCTCCCTGTCATCATATTCTCAGGCCTGCAAATATGCAAACATTGAAATTGAAGACTGGAGGCAGCAGACACCATGTGGTATGTGTGAAAATACTTTTGCGTGATCAAAGTTGACATGACAGAAATAGAAAAAATTGTAAAAAAGTTTGTTTCAACAGTTCATTGAATGCTCAAAACAGGTGCAATTTAACTTTCCAGTGTAGCATACTCTTAAAATCTTGAATTTTAGTGTCTCAAAATTGTTGGAACCATGTCATAATGATTGTAATGAAGAAAATGCCATAACTACTTTTCGTTCTTTTTTTCCATCGTTCTTTGTGTTGGTATTGTGTTTTATTATTGTTTCAATAGAAGTGCATGATAGATAGATAGATGCTTGGATATGTTTTCTAACTTACATCTGATCTACAATCCTGGACAAAATTATGTGGGACAAATTCCCACTCCCTGCCTCAATGTTGGTTTGAGGGAAAGATATGCTAAAGTACGTGACAGATTCTGAAACACTGGACAAAATTATTAATGTTCAGTTTAGACATTGGCTGGTATTACAGTTTTGCTCCTTGCTACTCATGTACAAACTTTCCATTAAAATCAAGAAGATGTTGAGTAAACAGTCTCCATGAATAATGCTTTCATGTTTCTTATTTCAATAGCTCTGGCATGTCCTGCTAATAGTGTGTACACATCATGTACCTCTGTTTGCCCCATGACCTGTGCTGGTGGATATCAAGGCAGTGGCTGTTACGATGTGTGCGTGGAGGGATGTGAGTGTGTAGAAGGTTACCTGTTGGAAGGTACAGACTGTATACCAGAAGATGAGTGCGGATGCTACAACGATGGAGTGTATTACCAGGTAGGTCAAAGGTCATATCACTGAGGTTACTTAAATAACTGGAGTCCAAAAATTTCCAATGACTTAATGGTTATTTGCTTTATATTTTCCTTGAGATTACACTTGCTCTGTACTCATTAAGAAAAGGCCAGTTCTCTTCAACACATTTCATGTGATTTGGTGTACGTAATCATAGATAAATAATAAATGAAAGCGTGTGCGCAGGGAATAATTTAGTGTTCATATACTTTATGTAAAAAATCTGCTACACAATTTTGCATTCTTACAGCAATTTGTCCATTTTCTCTAACGAAGTGCGATGCAATAGCCTACCGGATAAATTATTCTCTGGTGTGACGTTAGGAGTTGGAGTTCTGTCTTTGTAAAAGTTTCATTGTGGTTGAGTGCCTGGCTTTGTTCAGTAGTAGCCTGAATATTACACCAGTAGCATTTTTATATTGTCATGTGGTAGGATAATTGTGTAGAAGTACTGTTGAGAGGAAACACTGTTTTTTACTTTCTTCCTATTTTTGGAGACTTGGCCCTTTAAGCTAGAATATTCCTTTCATTTAGTATCATTTTAGTACCTTTCCCAATATCCAAAGCTAGCAAGATGGGGTTTTATGGCTCAGTTTTTAACCAATCAGTTTTAAGTTAGTCTTTTCACTTGTAATGTATAGTTAATATACATTATCCAAAGCAATACAATATCCAAAGCTAGTTAGATGGAGTTTTATGGCTCACTCTCTAAACAGTTGGTTTAAGTTGGGCTGGCTGCAGCCGTTTTTCAATTGTGGCTCTCTGGCTTGTTTTCCCTACTCATTTGCTTGTGCTGAGCACCAAGCACAATGACATTAGATTCCATTTTTAAAGTCCTTTGTATGACCTGGCCAGGAGTCAAACTCCAGACCTGCATCTGAACCTGACCCAGAATAACCTTTTATGTATTCCATGAGAAAGTCTCTCCCCTTGAAGAAGTGCAGAACGAACTGTCCAACCAGGGCATGAAATAGCTGATTTTTTGACGTCATTTAACCACAACGATTGTTTACTTAGAGCAATATTTACCCTGCACGAGAGCCTGGAACTGACCATTGTTTTATTGCAATTTTTATGCTAAAAATTATCTATAATCCCACCAAACCTAGACCAATTTTTCTTGTTAAAAGTTTGTTTTAACGTCAAGTTATCCATGAAATTCAGTTTCAGCGAATAATTTTGTATTACTGAGAAAATTACGTCATTAAGCCTTAAGCCTCTCTATGTCCACTGCAAGTGAGTTAACCACAAAAATGTGACATCTGGAGATTTAATCCCCAAAGCTGGTGAGGGCAATTTTGTCCTTCCTTCAAGGGAACGATTCTCTAATGCCCCTGTTGTTTGCTGAGGGGCATAATGAGCTGCTATTGATATATTAATGATTGTGTTGGTTGGTACTACCACATGACAATGCTTCTAATTAGCATAGTAAGGCATGTCTCATCCAATAGTTATGCAAAGAGGTAAAGATTTTCATCATTATGTGCTCAGCCCGATGCAAAATTCTCTAGCAAATACTGCCAACAGATGGTCTTTTGATGTAAACAATACTGAGTCAGACACCACAGTACTAGATAACGGTGCTTTGATCCCGCCTGCCTGTTCACACCAGCTCATTTCCATTTACAAAACTTGCGAGATGTGAACAGGGAGCTGTATCTGCATGTGTAAAAAACGGAGAAAGTTCTCATATCAGAGGTTGTTCTCGCCAAGACAATGGACTGTTCTGTGACAAACTGAGGCAGCAAAGCTGCTTACTCATTGCCAGGTGAACTGCAGGCTAATTAAATAGGATCATCTAACTGATAGGGCATGCTTGATTAGATGGTTTAGTGCAGACAAGCGGAAGGTGCAAACTCAGTGCCCTTCGGAGAAAACATGTCATGTTTTTTTTAAATGGTTGTGTGTATAATTTGAAAAATAATCTGGTAAAAACTTTTCTAATCTATGGAAACACTGTTAGTCCTTGCTCATGAAACATTTATGTGTATTAAGAATAAAGATATTGATCAAAAGATAATAAGATTGTCTAATTTTAAGCATGTGTCATTTGTATGTGGATGAAATTTTTACAGGTTTAGATAGAATGGGTGAAATTCCTGAACCAGTTCCATTTACCACTGTAGCAATTGCTGACACTCTTATCTTGAACCTAGCTAGCCTGTAGCTGTGGGGATAATAGTATAAATGTCAATTAAGGGCAAGATATATTTATTGCATTCATCAACAAGCTTTGTTCTTTTTACCTTCAGCAAAATTCATTAGATGTGCTTTCTATGGACTGTTCCTCAATGTGCTCATGTAATGGAAGCAGTGTGTTGATCTGCGAACCTGTTGAGTGTGATGGTAATGCTACTTGTATAGCTTCTGGTGGGGTGAGCCAGTGTTCCTGTAAGGTTGGCTATGATGGAGATGGGTTTACTTGCACAGGTACGTTTTTAGAAATCAGTTGTTCAGTTATTGCTGGTTGGTCTGGAAAGTCCCAAATTTGTAAATTAGGTTTTTCAATACTGATATTGCTGTATCATCAGAATGATTGTACTACTTTAGAAGAGCAATTTTACGATTTGATTTCAACTTTTAAATGTCTGGAATATGTGGTGACGCATCTTTGAATTCATGTCAACATGACTCCTGTTTCTATATTTACCAGATCAAAGTATTTAATTAAGGAAGGAGACTGCTAGCAATTGAGCAATTGAGTCTATGCAAAATATTTATGACAAAGATATTGCATATTCTCATGCTCAAACCTGTATTATTGAAGTACCTCTATAGCCCACACTATTTGTTTTCTTGAAGCCCACATGTTTGGCAAACAAGCCCCCGCAGCCTTTGAGCAAAGCCATAAATATTTTCTCTATTGATTTCACCATCGGTCCTTTAATGTTTACTTTTTATGTTGCAATATTTGATGTGTGAAGTGATTTTAAGTGTCACATTGACATAGATACCATGCAAGTAATAAAGAAATACCTGCTTGCATTTATTTGGCATTCCTGACTTGCCTGTCACAACATGTCTTACACAATAATACTTGTCACATTCAACTTTGAAACTGCCTTTTTGCTTGGTGCTCATCATAAAAAATGGAGTTGGGAAAACAAGCCAGAGAGCCACAATTGGAAAAAGGTAGTGGCTGGCCTGACTTGAACCAATAGGTTGGAAACTGGGACGGGAAACTCCATTTGACTAACTACTAAAGTCAACTCCTAAACTGCAGTGTCTGTATCCTCAATTTACCAAGAAATTCAAATATTACTTAATTGCTGTTTCTGTATCATGGTCAAGTTGTTGCTTTGGACTTATTTCATCTCACATGGGCGGTGGAAAGGTCTGTTTGGGGAGGGGGGTTAAGATTGTTACCCAGTCTATGTAATTGTTATTTTTCTTTATCTAACTTTTTTGGTAAAGATGGTTGGTTGTTTACATTACAATCATTCCTCTTTTCAAGGTCTCCTCTACCACTGTATATAACTTTTTTGATATCAATCTGCATTTTTGTAATGTTTTCGAAAATAAATGAAATTAAATGATTATCTGTTTGATGCACTTTGGGAAAACATTGTTTGTACAGGTTCTGGAAATCCTGGAGAGTCAGGGATAATTGAAATTTGAATTTGTAGGCTTAGGTCAAGGAAAAAGAGAAATTTTTTAAAGGTCATGGAAAAATCAGGATATGTTATTAAGTGGACTTGTTCTATGATTCTCAATTTAAGTGTATATTCTTTTGTGGAAAAAAAGGCAGAAAATGGGATCTGACAGTTTTAGAGGTTCTGGAATTATTTGTTAAGGTCCTTGCAAGTCATCTAAAAGTCATAAAAATTAGCCATTTTGAATGTGTATGAACCCTGGACAAATTCAGTCAGTGAGATGTATTGAAATGATAGGTTACTGCCATAAATTTTTTGAGAGAATGAGGATAGGAGTAGGGTTGGGTTGGGAGGAGGTTGGTCTTTTATTTTTGTGTTGGTTACTGATCCCTTTTATGACTTGTGAATGTAGCAAGCTTTGCAATGGTGTAATATGTTTTATGTTTTTTTGCAAAAGACCAGCAAAGTCTGGCACAAGTCAAGTATAATGAAGTACGAGGGACGATGGGGTACCATCGTATAAAAGTATCAGTATGGCTGGAAATCGGGGAAAAAAGTATGAGTGCAATGTAATGGACCCAACCTGTGTAAAAAGTACTTTACGTTTTGTATTTAATCATACTGTAATCCACACATGAATATCCTGCTCAATAAATGGAAATTCCAAGTCAAGAGCTCTGTATTAGTTGACTCATAAATTTTCAGAACAGATATTGATCGTGTTAAACTCTTTTTTAGGGGAGGTAGATTAGGTCCTTTTCTGTTGATATGAAGTAAGGTCAAAGGTTATTTAGGTACATTCCTTCTGAATAGACCAATTGGGAAATTCATCACTTCCAGCTGGGTTACAACTCACAAGATCAAATGTACCTATACATTGTTTGCACATGCCTACCCAGCAAACATTCACTCCCCTTTTGTCTTTTGTAAAAGTCCACTGAATTCTCAACTGACATGAAAAAACACATTTCCCTGTGGGTCTATTACCAAATTGATCGCATATTCTTCTCACTTTTCAATTTCTTATGCTGTTGAACAGAAATCAATGAATGCCTTGATAATGACTGTGTCAATGGGACATGCATCGATCTGATTGCACAGTATCGTTGTGACTGCTATGGAGGATTCATCGGTGAATTTTGTGACGAGATTGATGAATGTTACGATGAACCATGCGAAAATGGAACATGTACAGATCTATCAGGAGGGTATGACTGTGAATGTTTTCCAGGCTATGAAGGCGATCGCTGCCAAATTGGTAAGTTTATTGGATTTTTCATATAATGTGCATTGTTAGCTAATTAACATGTTGCATACAGCATTTTAACATTAAATGATTGGTAACAGGGTTTTAGCTATACTGGCTAGCAAGGACCAGCTATAGAGGCTATGCACTGATGTCAGTATGTTGGCACCTCTCTGTTTTGTCATCCAGGTATCCATTGTACAACAATTGTTACGAAGGTGCTGTCGTATCGATCCTATTGGTAACACATCATAATCAGTACCATCCAATATGTCAAGTCGAAATGAGCTGCTGTCACATATATGACCTCTATAGCTGGTATTGACACTTGCTGACAGACATAAAGAATAAATTGACTACTGGTCAGCACAAAATTCAGTCAAAATCCCATTGAATGTCTGAAAATTCATGGAAATATGTATTAAAAAAGCAAACGAGGCAAAATATGGCAAGCAAAACTTTCCTGAAAGGCCCTTCTCCCCCCAGGCAGTGTTGCAGTCCTTAGAGTTGGAGTGGATGGTAGCATTGGTATTTGCACACTACACCGATAAAATGCTTCAGTCACCAATTAGAATCCTCTATATAGCTAGAACCCTGATTGGTAGCTACATCTTCAAGTTTTTTGTGGCTTTACAGTGGTGGTAAGACCCCGTGTTTGGTCTAACCATAAGAGCATCTGCCTCTCACACGGAAGGACAAGGCTCTATTCCCAGGTCGTGTCATACCAAAGACTGTAAAATTGGAACCTACTGCCGTTGTGCGTGATGCTCTGCATAAGCAATGGAGTGGGGAAAACAAGCCAGTGAGCCACAGCTAGAAAAAAGGCCGTGGCTGGCATGACTTGAACCAATAGGTTGGAAACTGGGATGAGTGTGAGAACTTTCTCCTAATGTGGTTTTTCACCCCTTGACTACAATATGCCTTCTCTTGGCCACATACTCAGTTGAGTGCAGCCCTTACATTCCTTTAGGGGGTCTAGAGGGAAACCAGATTCTGACTATTTGAAAGAACAGAAAATGGGAAGGGGGATCACATCTCCTAGTAGGAGGACAGCTGAAAGATTTCTTGAATCACTGGCAATCAATAACTAACAACCATTGGGTGTTAAAAGTCGTGGGGTAAGGGTACAGGCTTCCATATAGGACTAGGAAAGGAGTATTCACACTGAAAAGGCGATCTCAAGGGGTGAATCAGATCTGGATCTGATCTCCTGCTGTAGATTCATTTGGTTAGGTTAGGTTAGATGGAGTCTTACAGCCCAGTTTCCAATCTATTGGTTCAAGTCAAGCTGGCCACAGCTTTTTTTCCAGTTGTGGCTCACTGGCTTGTTTTCCCTACTCCATTGTTCATGCTGATCACCAAGCAGAATGGCAGGTGCCGTTTTTAAAGTCTTCGGTATGACCCACCCAGGACTCAAACTCCTGACCTCCCGACTGCAAGTCTGATGCTCTAGCCACTTGACCATGTAGTCCGTGTAATGGTGCTCGAGATCCAGTTTGAAAGCAATCTATATGGTAGCTGGGTCAATTTATTGCTGTGTGCACCCAACTGTAAATCCTGCCACTTTCAGTACTTTTGTTGTTGGTTTATACTATCACATGTCAAATTTTTACACCTCCCATGAACTTAAGAACCAATGGACGAAATTGGTCATCATGTGAGATATTTGCATCTGCAGATCTGGTCTTCATTTGTTTGCATATTTGCCCATTGCTAAAATGTGCTTTACAAAATCTATACTCTAGGCCTTTCATTGCGCATTACATGAAAAAGCTCTTACTGTAATCTGTTCCCACTAAGCAGTTCAAAAGCCGACCTTTGGGTGGATAAGTCTGGTTTCTGCTTTATGTTCTCACTTACAGTTTAAAGCATGTCCACCTGTAACATCAATAAAACTGTGATAAAACCCAGTATGTCTTGTGGTTGCTATAAACTCTGGGTGGGTGCTAATATCAAGAAAAACCAGACTTAACTGCCCAAAGGTCGGGTTTTAGACTGTTTAGTGGTAGGCTATTCAAGTAAGGGCTATTTTACATAATGCAAGTGTCTTCAGTTACTAGACCTGCACATACTCCCATGCACTGAAAGCTACTACTAATAACATTCTATTTCTCTCACTCTTTGACAGACACTGATGAGTGTGATAGTGATCCATGCCAATTTGGTGGTACTTGTACAGATAATGTGAATGAGTTCAAGTGTGACTGTGCTCCAGGGTTTGAAGGAGACTTTTGTGAAACAGGTATTTCTTCACCTTATTTATTAAATTTATCACAAAAATATAAGAAATTTGAAAAGACAAGGTAATTTGTGCTTCAAGAGGAATACAGGTAAGTGACAGTTAGTTATTCCATCGCTTTAGTTGCCTTTAATGTCAGGTGGAAAATGCCGTGGGCGTATTATACACCCCTACCCTATAGGGGAACATCAATGGAGGGATTTGCTTGGTATTGTGGCACTTACAACCCGCCAGTTGTGGAATGAGTAATAACAGTCAATATGTGCTCATTTTATAGGGGATAGTCTGAAGCAGACTACTTGCCACACACCACCTTTGCACAATACGTGGATGCATTTGCAAGTGATTTTTAATATGAAGAGCTGAGAACTCCTAAAATAGAAAGTAATATTACCCACATATATTTTGGTGGTAGCTAGTTGACTGTTAAAGTGTAGCTTGGATTTTTCATCAGGAGAAGAAGGGGGAGAAAAATAGAGGAGACAGTTCCCTATTTATGACTGTAACATGATTGGAGACAATGGTGTAGCCACTCAGGTGGTTTGGGGGGTTAGAACCCCTCTCCATGACCCAGCCTTGCAATGCAAAAAACACCTAAAGTTGTGGTTTTTTCCTCTCTATCCTTAGACTTTTCCCTCATGTCGTGCCCCCCCCCCCCCCCGACACCAAAACCCTCCCCATGACACAATCCTGGCTACATGCCTGATTGGAGATCACATAGTACTTTTGTGATTGATTGCTTTTTCCAAGTAGTGTCCCTCTTCACCTTTGTAGTGAGATTAAATTTAATAAATTTGATGATCTAGATAAGGGCACAAAATAGAAATATTCAGGCCTTGAATTTTGAGGCATGCAAGTTCGATCACACACCACCACTTGCCTTAAATTACTGTGAGCGGTGCAACTGTTTTGCACACCTTGAACTTCGATAAATTAAGTTTACTAAAACAGCACACCTACCACACTACTGAATTTCCACAGGAGTGTGATTTGTAACACAGCTGGAAAATCTAAAACTCAAGGCCTGGTTCAATTAAAATATTAATATAGGTAAAAGATATCTTCATTACATAGAATATACACAAAGTACTATAATATTCACCTCAGGCAAGGTAACATTTCTTAATGCATGTCTTTTAAATTTTCAAAAATTGTTCATCATGTCTTCAATCATTTTAGATAGGATTTGAATTTCAGAAAAATATCTACCATAAGCTTGATTGAAAAGTTTCAATTCGTTATATGGTTCAAGGTGAATATTAATCTCCTCTATTTTTTTTAACAGATATCGATGAATGTGAAAGTGACCCTTGTGAAAATGGTGGGACGTGCTTTGACTTCGAGAACAGATATACCTGTCAATGTGCAGATGGTTACGGAGGAGAGAGGTGTGAGGATGGTAAGTTAGGATTTGTCACTATCAGGGTTGCCAGAATCATGGAAAAGTTTTGAAAAGTTGGAAAATTATTTCATTTAAGGTTTTTGAATTCAGGGAAACTGTGTGAAGTCATGGTAAGTTCATGGGAATTGCCACGAAGTGATATTGTTCCATACCTAGTGGTGATATTTGTGTTTGTTCTTCCTTGTAATATCAAAATTTATTAACGTCTTCAAACCAAGCTGTAGACATGTACTTTTAGGGCAGAGTCATTTATCTAACTGACGATTATTTGCAAGTCACTTATGTATTCCCTTCACCAAATTACCCATACTGGACAGTTGGATAAATGACTCTCCCCCTTTTGTAAAATGTCAAAAGAAACATCATGGAAATTCTTTTATTAGGTTGTAGGAAGGTCCTAGAAAAGACTTAGAATTTGACTTGAGAAAGTGCAGGAACATCCCCTGTCTTTAAGGTTAGATGACACTCATTATTAGGGATGGGTGATGGGGGAAATGTAAAATAGTAAGATATGTAAGGATAGGAGTGAAAGGGAAAAAATGTGCACAATCAGGCTATCATAAAATAATGTCAATCAGAGTGCCATGCCAGTCTGGTAGTATAACATGGATAAGGCAGCTTGGAGGGGATGTTTGATTTCTTAATGGAAACTTATTTCAGAGAACAGATATCATCTCCCTTTCATGTGTTTTGTAGTTATGGGCTGTACTTTAACTGTAAAAATATTGTCGTTATTCCCCCCCCCCCCCTTAAATTTTGAGTTTATTTTCAATAAAACTTAAAACAGCTGAGATTAAATTTTAATAAGGTTTAGGAAGAAATTCAAAAAAGCTCCTTGGAGCTTGTGTAAAGACCCTCCATAAACAGTACCTTGAAAAGGCAAAAGAACAAAAGATGCTTACCCCATCACCCCTTCAAAAACAAAAGAGAAAAAGAGAATAGAATGAAAAATTTTGATGGATTTTTCTTTTGAAAAAGTTAGAAGAATATCACCTTTGCATGCCAAGTGTAACAGAGTTCCAAACAGTGGGTCCAGTGTCTAATTTGTTGCAAAGAGGAGAGCTTGAGATAGCAGAAAGAGCATTCATGCTGTGCCCAGAGTTTTGTGACTGTAGTTTATATTGAAAGTGCCTGAAATGTCGATCTGAATTAGACATTGGGAAGAATATTATAATATTATAATTGTCATTATAATACCAGGAGATTGATTTTGATGCATATCTTAAACATGGAGAATGCTGAGTTTTGTAAACAAGTCACAGGTGATTTGAGATGACTCATACTTTTAATACTGTTCTTGTTGTTACAAATGAAGGAATGAGGTCTACTTCTTTAAAATGTTTTTAAAAGTTGAATTTGGTTTTATAAAATTTAACTAATAGATTGAAAAGATAGGAAAAATAGGACAAGAGCAGTTACTCCAACTTTACTATGAGGCGACAGCTAAATATGACAATTTCATTCTTATTTGTATCTTCCAAAATATTTTACTGCTTCAGTACTGCATAATTAGGGTTAGTTAGTTAGATGGAGTTTTACCGCCCAGTTTCCAACCTATTGGTTTAAGTCAAGCCAGCCATGGCCTTTTTTCCAGTTGTGGCTCACTGGCTTGCTTCCCCTACTCCATTGCTTATGTGGGGCATCACGCACAACGGCAGTAGGTTCCTTTTTTAGAGTCGTTGGTATGACTCTACCTTGGAAGCAAATCCGGGCCTTCTGCGTGAGAGGCAGATGCAGATGCTCTACCTTAAGACCAAACATGTGGTCTGCATAATTAAGGTAAACATATAGTTATTCCTGTGTAATAACACATTATGTTCTGTCTGAAGGACACTTCCACTTGTCTTCACAAAAACTGTCTAATCAAGCCTATGCTATCAGTTAGATGATCCTATTTAGATTAGCCCATTATTCACTTGGAAATGAGTAAGTATCTATGCTGCTTCAGTTTGCCAAAGAACTGCCCTTTGTCTTGGTGAGAACATCATCTGATAAGAGATGAGCTTGTGTGTGACCAGGCAGACTTAATTAAAGCTCCATAATCTAGTACTGCAGTGTTTGACTCAGTATTGTTTACATCAAAAGACCATTGCTCAGGGGTTTTTACTAGAGAATTCTGTATCAGGCATAACATGGCAAGACAATTGGGGAAAGTGATATTGTCACATGATCCTTACAAGTCAGTCTTGTAATAGGAAAGTTAAGTTGCACCCATTTAGGACAATTATATCTGTTTGGTTCCCAAAATGCTTTAAAGCATAAAAAACTGCAGAACAATGCAGAATGAAATTATGTTAATTCATGTTAATTTCCCAGGTTAGGGTAGGCAATGCATAGCGAGTGCTACATGGAATGAAAAACTGTACATTGTAGCATGCTTTTGAACCATAACAGGGTTGTCCCAATTGGCTCTAAGTTGGCATGACTGGAGTTTCCCTTTAACATTTGTTACTTTTGTCCGTTGTAGAGGGTCCATGTGCCATCAACCCATGTCAGTTTGGTGGAACCTGTACAGAATTGCCAGGAGACAATTACAGATGTGACTGTGTGGATGGATACACTGGTGGTGATTGTCAGTTCAGTAAGTTGAAAAAAAATTATTCAAATGAGGTATCAGTTAACATTTAATATTGAATAAATTCTCAAAATATTGTAGTAAGAAGATAAGTTAAAGCTAAACTTTTTCCAACAGGACAGGACATAAAAGAACACAAATTTTATTGTGTTAAGTAGTACTGTGTATTGTCATTTGAAATTATGTTTCAATTTAGTCCATGGGCTTGAGGCGCCCACCTTGCAACCCCCCCCAAAAAAATTGATGAAACAGGGATAGGAATGTACTTTGAAGTGTAAATTTTCAGATTTTTTATGTTAACATTGGTTTTTTAGGGATGGACTATGGTTTCTATAGGTTTAAATGTTAATAGTGCACGACAGGCGATTGACTATATTTTGGGGGTAGAGGAAATCCAAATAGCAATAAGTCTACAAGGAATTGTTACTTTTTGATGAATGACCCATCAAAATGTTTATCTTGATCAACTCTATCATAAAAAAAGTAAAAATGCAAATTATTGGCATCATAAGGTCACCAGAGGTCAAAAGGTCACCAGTTTTGAATGATGCCCAAAATATAGCACACCCATTTTAAACAGCCAATGTGGCATTATGTGGAATAGAACATATAGATATCATCCAAATCTCAATGCATTTTTGCATTCCGTATTACAGAATTTGTTAATATCATTGTACTATCCTTTCTGTATGCAATTATTTTTTTCTCTGTACAATTTTGTCTACTATTTTAAGGGAAGAGTAGATCAAGCATTGGAGATCATTTATCATTTTCATTATTTACAGAGAATTCTTGCATGACAAAAGGCTACCATGGTTTACAGAAATATTGTCAATAATTTGGTTCTGGCTGAAATCCAAGTATTACTAATAAAGACAACAATTTGATTAAATATTTTACAGATTCCAATGAGTGTTATAGTTCACCTTGCCAAAATAATGGAACATGCTATGATCAAGTGAACTCCTATCGGTGTGAGTGTACTGTGGGCTGGATTGGATATGACTGTGGCATGGGTAAGCTAATTTCTTTCGTTCCATCTGGTACTTGGTATTTTACAAGTTTCCTATTTTAGAACAATATCTAAGAGGGGCTTCAATACCAGTACAGTTCAAACAAGTAGTATTTTCTGGAGTTTTACAGCACAGTTTCCATTCTAGTGGTTCAAGCCGAGCTGGCCACAGCCTTTTTTTCCAGTTGTGTCTCACTGGCTTGTTTTCCCTACTTCTATTGACAAGGCAAAGCAGTCACTGCAAACTTCGCTTGAAAAAAAAAAACATCTTTAATCTCACAAATTTCTTTTTTCTCTATGAATAAAGTTGATCTTTGATGATATTTCAGGACTCAAATATTACATATCCAGGGTGAACCAAATTGTTACTACTTGAAAATTTTACAAGTAGAAAAAAATTATTTATAAGTGTATATTCAAATTGGGTTTAGTCCATTTTCCCTTTATATCAAAGGACAAGTATGATGAAATTATCTGTTGAATACTTCCAATATTATTATACTACTATTATACTTCCAATATTCTGCCATTGTGCACAGCAGCAAGATGAAATAAGAAAAACTACCCCGTTTGTCATAAACCTTTTGAACCATTATAAAAGAATTACTATTATTGTAAAACTTGACCATTGACCCATTCCTCTAGATGCATTGCCTGTGAACATTTTCCAAGTCATTCATTGCCTTTTCATTTAGGTACTTGAAGCATTGAAAGCATATGGTCAAGAAAACAAATTCACCAATGTTTGTATTATAGAAACTGAAAGTTTTCAAAGTTGAATGACTTTTAAAAAGTCAAATCAGCTGCTCTAAGTTAAATGGATAAGTTTTGACTCTCAGGAGGAATGATAAAGTGAAAAGGGTGTTGCTTTAAAGCCTGCCAAACAGAATGGGGAATTAAATCGGCAAAACGCCCTGGACATGAGCACTTGGCTCACATCCTCACACTATTGTATGAGGAGCTTTTGAAGATGGTCCGGTCATTGCAAACAAGACAATGCCTGTGGAATAGTGTGAAGATGTGAGCCAAATGCTCAGGTCTGCTGTACAGAGGGGGAAAACTGGCACCTGTGTCAAAAAGGATCAGTCATGTGTGATATTTGAGTAGTCTATCTCAAGAGGCGATAGTCTTACGAAAATGCACCTGCACACATGGGAAATTAGCTTAGGAAAGTGACACAAAAGGCATTTGACTTATCTAAATTCTCCATGTTCAGCAGGCCTCAGGATAAAATGCAGGACAAAAAGGCTGAGAGTTGTATGTGAATGACTTTTATTTTAGGCAGATATGAAACAAAGTTACTTCTACATTTTATGTGAGTTAGGAATTATAGCTTTTTCTAGTTCCTGGTAGTCATCAGAGTACTACTCTGGCCATTGTGATCCTACTGAATATTTTGAACTGTCCAGTGATCGTGAATAGTCTACTGGGCATGTTAACCAGAGTCAAACATGCACAGCACCAAGCTCCTCCCACTCTGCATAGAGCTCAGTATATCTGCAGAGCTTACTTCACACTCTGTAGACACAATTAAAAGCGATCATTGTTCCCTAGTCTGACCACTGCTGGGGACTAGAAAAAGCTCCACTCCTTTATCCAGTTTAAATGTGCATTGCCAGTTTGTAAGATGACCTGACAACTTCAAATGACTGTAGAAATTTTTAAGTTTAAAAAATTTTGCTTAAATTCTAAGACTCATTTTATTCTTGTTTAAAAACATTTTGCTGTTTCCATCTTTCAAAGTGTTTAAACTATTACTGGACTGTTTTGTTGCAGATGATCTTCCACGTCCAACCGTTATTCAAATTTGGGCAGTTTCATTCACAATCGGTTGGGAAGTAGATATTAATGTAGAATGGTTCCAGGTGTTTTACAGGATATCAGGCAGTGATGAATGGATTGGGAGTCCAACACTTAGTGGTACTCAGCTGTTGTATGTCTTCCAAGGCCTGAACAATGATACATTGTATGACTACAAGATTAGAATGAGGAGAGAACAAGACCAGAGTGAGGCTGAAACAGATGTATTTGAAATATCAACATGCTCCCCGGAATATGGAGGAAGAAATTGCTCTATAGGTAAGAGAAAAAGCTGTCATCTGGAAGGTCTCCTTTCTTTCACCCCTTTTGGAGAAATGGTAGAGGCAGAAAATACAATGCAGTAACCTTGTTGTTAGCTCATCACTTTGTGTATGTATAAAATAAGAACTATACCCCCAGCCATAGAATGCCTCCCAAATGGTCCAAAGAATTTTCCCTCATGGGTCTAAAGTCTTAGCTGAGGCCAAAGAGTATGATATAAATAGATAAGTAGCAATAAAAGTTTGATGGCTTCATTGCATTTTTTAAACATATAAATCAGTCAGGTTTACAGGTGCCACAACTAATGTTTCACCAAGAAAAGGGTTATGCTGCAATGGAAAATAGTGGTATTTTAATTTTTGGGACCTTTGTGCTATGCCTAAACATTTCATGTTGTATTTTAAAATCTAATACAATGTTTGAATGTCTTTATTGAACTAGATTCTGCAGGAGAGGTTCCTTTCAACCTTGGTATCAGTGATGCTAGAGCCAGTGTTCTGACTATCACATGGGATGTGGCCAGCATGGCAGCTTTTGATGAAGGCAATGGTGAAGCAGTCCTACAATACCGTGAATATGGCAACTCTGATTGGATAGCTGAAGCCACAATTAGTTCTACCAATGCAGGTGTACAAGACATTGTTGGCCTCAAACAAGACTCATACTGGGAAGTTAGAATCTTGGTTGATGCAGATACAAATCTCTGGACCCTGATTGGTCGGTTCCATACCTGTGTACCTGGAAGAATGGGACCAAATTGTGAATATAGTAAGTCTATTGAGAACAAAAAGGACCAGGTTAGATGGAGTTTTACCCCTCAATTTTAAATGAATTGAACAGAAAGGAAGCAATTAAGATAACATGTCACATTTTGAAAATGTCAGAAAAATTACAAAATGTATGCCTGGACTGCAGCCTGCATGTGAATGTGATGTGATATTTAGATGTGTGAGTGTTCTCTGCATCAGGTGTAATGTATGAATATGATAAGGTCATTCAGGGTAAATCATTTAACAGTGTTGAATAATGGTAAAGTATTCAATGAATTCTTTGTGTGCCAATAGTTCCTGAACAATGGTTTTGAAGATTTTCTGGTGTGCATTTAATTCTTGTAATTTTAACACAACAGCATAGGTGGAAAATGTCCCATTTCATTTATTTTATTCTAAAATATATTCCACATCAGAGAAAAACTTTAGACTGCTTATGGAACTTGATTGATTTAATTTTCATGTTGACAGTTCAGGAGAATCCAGGTTTATTTCTCATTGAGACATAGAGTAGCACACATGTATTAACTTAATTGAAAGGAGCAAAATATATGTAAAGTTATCAGCATTTTGATTTCAAGTACCTTAGCCACAGCTTTTGAAACCTGCTATGATTGTGAGACCCTTGGTAAATTGTAGTTGGTGAACATTTTTAAATAGGATAAATCCATGTCAGGAATTTTATCGAAGCAATTCATGTAACTTAAGTTTTCTTTAGTATGTAGAATGTCTTACAGATTTTATTTGAAAGGAGTAAGGTCCATGTAAAATTATCAATATGTCTTGTGATAGATGTTGTTCATTGTCTTTTATGTTTACCTACAGCTTTTGGGACTTGCACAGTGTGGGGAGATCCTCACTACATTACCTTTGATGAGTACAAGTATGACTTTCAGGGTGACTGCGAGTATACCCTTGTTACAGATTGCAAGGGAACAAATGCATTTGAACTTATCGGGGATAATATTAAATGGACACCGTCATCAAGAGTGTCATATCTACGTGAACTTGTACTCCTCTATGAAAATACAACATATGCCCTGTTGAGAGACTTTGAAGTCAGGATAAATGACTTGATTGTTACACCACCCTACCGGTCGGACAGTGTCACAATTTGGTTCTCTTATGGTGTCTTGGTAAGTACTACTCTGCCATTCAGGGAGTGTCCCCATTTTTCTAGAGTTATGCACCATTCTGCCAGTGTGATGGTGTCACCATCTGGTTCTCTTATGTTGTCCTGATAAATACCACTCCTCTGTCCAGGAAGTATCACCACTCTTAGGGCTATGTCATTCTGCCGATGTGGTAAAGTCGCCGTCTTGTTATCATGTGGTGTCTCCTAAGAACCACTTTCTATTCAAAGGTGTTACTGCTCATTATCAGAGGGTTACCCCATTCTATCAGGGTGGTGGTGTCACCATCTGGTTCTCTTATGTTGTCTTGATAAATACCACTCTTTGATTAAGGAAGTATCTCCACTCTTAGGGTTACATCATTCTGCCAATGTGGTAGTGTCACCATTTGGTGATCATGTGGTATCTGCTAAGAACCACTTTCCATGCAAAGGTGTCACTGCTCATTATCAGAGGGTTACCCCATTCTATCAGGGTGGTGGTGTAACCATCTGGTTCTTCTATGGTGTCTTGGTAAGTATCATACTGTCATTCAGGGAGTGTCACAACTCATTAACCAAGGTTTACACTGCTCTGCCAGTCTGGTGGTTTCACCATCTTACTCTCATATGGTGTCTTGGTAATTACCACTCTGCCATTCAGGGAGTGTCACCAGTAATCATCTGGTTGTCTTTTGGCATATGTCATTGCGTAAAATATTTAAAAAAAAAAACTTCTGCTTTGAAGGCATATTGCAATGGCTTTTCATTTGGAACTTGCATGTAAGACAAAATATTGCATCCTGCAATAAACCTCACCTAGATTTACTGTGTGAATTTTGCCACATGAAGTAACAGTAACTCAATGGGGATTTCCAACAGTCTGTGTACTACAGAACAGCATTCAGAACATTCATGTTTGGGAACATTCCATTGAAAGATCTATTAAGTCAAGAGACCAATGCCTGAGACAAACTGCACAATCTTATGAAGTATCACACCCAGGGAACCATCAGCTCTCTGTATGGGAGTAATGGTCGTACCGTTATGCCAATCTTGCAATCCCAGCAGAAAATTCCCTGTGAGACCCTTTGTCCAAATTTTATTCACCAAAGGGTTTCAATGGGTTCCAAAGGGTTCTAAAGGGTTTCACAAGGGTTTGGTTTATGCAAAGGGTAATTTTATAAATATCTTTGAGATTTGTCCAATTTCCATCAACAACCAAAGGGAACCCTTTGAATGCGAAGGGTTTTTTTGAAAGGGTACCATTTGAAACCCTTTGGGTTCAAAGGGTGTTACCCCGAAGGGTTCCAAAGGGAATTTTCAGCTGGGATGGTACCAAACACATGTTGTGCTTACAGACAATCCTTTTTTTGTTACAGGTATTGGTATGGGTATTAGGCTGATATTAACTTTTGAGTTACAGGTTATGGGCAAGTTCCAATATCACTGTTATCAGCTCAACACCAAAAAAAACACCTCTACTTTTCCACAACATTTGCTTAGATTCATTTTTTCATTGTATTTCTGTATAATTGAACATCCTATTGGTCCTTGAAATTTGATATTATGTTAACTTTGTCTTGTAGATCTAGCATAGCATTACACCATATGGGTATAGCAAACAATGCTGTGCTCTCTGCAGTGGCATAAACACTATAATTGAATTATTAAAATGCAGTGTCAAAGTAATGTGCCACAATGACATTACAGATTTCCCAAAATGCACTAAATCTCTTACCATCTCTCTACTGTCATATGCTGTTGAGATAGAATTTTCACCTCCTGAAAGAGAAAATTTTTCTGCATACATTGAAGTTAGTGAATTTTGCCTCTGAAAATTCCCTTTTAGTCAACCCAAATGGGAATCATAAAATATCCTTCCACCCGTGTTCAAATTATGCACTGGTATAAAAAGTGCAGCTTATTTCATGATCGAGTCAAGGAAATCTTACATTACAGGGTGTATTACTGCAGGACCAAAGTCTTAAAGGTAAAGAAACATGGACAGCTCATTTAATTAAAATATTGGTGAACCTCTTGTCCATTATCAAGGACAGATAGAGTTCACAGATGTATACTTTCTGATTATCAGTAAATGCCAAAATTTCATGCCTGTCAAATCATACCTTTCAAGTGTGGTGAATGTTAGTTTTAAGTAAGACACATAGTTTATTTCATTCCATATGTAAAAAGACCAGTTGTGTGCAAGAATAGAAATTCATAAAAATTACCAAATACTTAGTCTTTAAAATTATTGTGCAAACAATTTTGATCTTTAATTGTTCAGTTGCTTTGTACAAGAAAGGTCAACCCATTTAGTTAGTTAGACAGAGTTTTACGGCCTAGTTTCCAACCTATTGGTTCAAGTCAAGCCAGCGGTGTCCCTTTTTCCAGTTGTAGTTCACTAGCTTGTTTTCCCTACTCCATTGCTTATGCTGAGCATCACACACAACAGCAGTAGGTTCCATTTTTAGGTCAACCCAGAGGTGAATTTCTGCCTCTTTAATTTCCTAACCATTTATTGTTCTTATTTTGACACACTGCTTCTTGCGAAAGCAATGTAGGTACTACTTGAAGATATAATTTTCTAGTTCATGTGCTTTGTATTGTTCTTTTGTGGGAGAGTACCCCATCAAATATCTATTTATGGAGTCTTCCCTTCTCATTAGAAAAAGGGTTCAAGGTCATATCAAATTTGATCTGTTACATGGGTATTTATTCTAACTTTCATTGGAATCCAATGTGTGGTTCTTAAGATATGAGCAGGTAAAGTTGTAATGTTTTCAACAATAAGTGGACTTGAAGCAAGCACGTATGATGTCATATTCTCACATTAATGAACATTTTTTTGTTTTTCTTTAAACTTTATGACTAATGGTCACCTAAACAATACCATGTTATCAGAATGAGATTGCATAAGTGACATAAAATTTTTACAAACTTTGCATTACCCACAGGGAGGTCCTTTCCCTTCTAACTTCAACTTTAAAGTCAACACAGCAATCTTAAAAAAAAAAAAAAAGAATAGAAAAGAAAACAAAGCATTCCTTTTCAATGTGAGGAAAAGCAATAAACTGTGCTGCCCTTAAGGTCACTTCGAACACAAATCTAGTGACTTTATTTACTGGTATCTTGAGAAAGACAGCACATTCACCACACTGTGTAGACTTGATTCCTCCTTTGCATATGAAAAGTAAAATATTTGCTTTAACTTCACTTTTAAATAAATCTATCTTATGAAAGAAGCAAATGATTCAATCTAATCAATTTGAAAGACATGGGAATGTAAAGTTGTTGATCGTTAAGCTTATATATTTTTTCCTGTTCCTAGATGCTCAACACTAACTTTGGCCTGTCCATCCAATATGATGGAGCTTCATTTGTTGATATTCAGTTGTCATATATGCTGTTTAATCAGACTTGTGGACTTTGTGGAACCTTTGATAGAAACAACCAAAATGACTTCAGAACCAGAGATGGTACCTTAGTAAGTAGTAGATCAGAACTTTTGCTTGTCATTTAAATCTCCAAATAGACTACTGATCTTTCCACCTGCAAAGTTAGATATTTGTGGGGGTCCAGCTCAGTGCACTGTAAAACAGGATTAATAAGCTCACTAGTCTGTTGATATTTGTATTTCATGCATGCTTGGTTTATCTTCCTTTTTAGACTGTGATGACAAGAGTGAGCTGACCATTCCAAAGTGTCTGTTGTGTCAATAGAGTTAACAGTCTTGTGGTATTAACTTCATCAGTCACCTAAGGTGTCTAGTAACAGATTTAGCATGGACTAAGTTTAATTTAGCAAACAACTTCAAATTAGAAACCAGACAGTGCCGTTTTTTGAAAGAATTAACATTATGGCTTGTTTTTAATTTTAATTAAGATCTGCAGATGTTAAAAGATGTGCAAGGTCTACATCAAAAAGCTGATTTTAATACTCAGATCAGGGAGAAAAAACACTCTTTTCATCTGCATCATAAGTGTAACATGTTGTTTTCAATTGGGGAGGGTTATGTTATTAATTCTACATTTTCTGCAGTTTTTCAGTACAATATATTGAAAAAGTCTGATATTTGAGTTAGAACTTCGAATACATGGCACAAACTGGACAAGGAATGGTTTGTTATTGATTGTTGTGGTTGTGACTAGAAGAAGCATATATTTTGCCCAATCCACATTATTGGCAAGGCTAAAGATTCAGGAATACAGTTAGAAAGGGGAATTTACTTTAAGTGGTTCACCAGATTGCACAAGTAGAAAATTGATTGATTAGGATCCTTGGTCTACA
This sequence comes from Holothuria scabra, assembly GCA_037179385.1. Lineage (NCBI taxonomy): Eukaryota > Metazoa > Echinodermata > Holothuroidea > Aspidochirotida > Holothuriidae > Holothuria > Holothuria scabra. Next base: position 52,620,310 of record CM074183.1, on the reverse strand, counting down.
CATAGACCTATTTCCAAATAGCAATTACAAAGGATTGTGGGATAGAGTTTTGGTGTTTCTCATTTTTGTCAAAGGCATTTTACTGTGGTGAAAATTGACACACATCCAAAATTATATCCCACAATTCATTGTAATTGCTATTTGAAAATAGGTCTATTAGTGAAGTTTACTGTGTGGAATGATCAAGATTGTGACAACTCCTGAGAATTCTCCTGTGAAAATGTGGAAGCTTTGCTTATTGTATAGTAGAATGATTATACCAAGAAAGTCAATGTTCCTGTCAACTATTATGAAAGTTTTCAAAATGTAACATTATGATGGTTTGTAAAAATGATTCTAAAATGTCAAAACTAAATATGTTTTAGAAACCTGATCTTAGTGTAAACATTGAAATGATGGAAAATAGTACTTATCAATATTTATGTATTTGGTTTCCTCTGTTTTCATTAATGTGATATGTGATGGTGCAATGGATTTTAATGATGCAAAGTTATGTTTAATAATGCAATGTGATGGTATGATGCAAGATGATGTTTAGTCATACAATATATTTAATGATGCAAAGTTTAAGGCTAGATCATGCAGTGTGATGATTTATGATGCAAAGTGATGTTTAATGATACAGCGTAACTTTTAATGATACAAAGTTATGTTATGTTTAATGATCCAACTCCATCTAAGCTAACCTAACCAATGCAATATTTAATGATACAATGTTATATTTAATGATACCATGTTATTTTTAATGATGCAATGTTATATTCAATGATACAATGTGATATTCAATGATGCTATGTGTTATTTACTGGTGCAGGCATCAAACGTTGATGAATTTGGGGAAAGCTGGAGGACAGGAACACGTGAATGTCAACCAGAACCAGAACCTCCTAACCCCTGTACTGAAGGATCAGATGAATTAGATGATGCTATGGAACTATGTGGTACATTGATGGATTCAGATGGTAAGTTGAAAGCTGTTTTATGAATTTCTTCCTCCTTTTTTCTGTGTTTAACTTTATGGGTCAATGTTGCAAATGTTTGTGTCTTTATGTTTGTTTTGTGCAGGCTTTATTAATTAACTCACATTTTATCCCTAATTTTTTTTATGTTGCACTCAGTGAACCATTGAAATTTGAAGGTATAATATGGAAAGTACTTAGTTATCAACTGCTAAATGCTTGATCTGTTAATCATATCAGCTGTCTGTTTTTTTATTCATCATCAATTTCAAGAAGCAATGATCTACCTTGCTATTTCTGTACTGGCTCATTGGATGACATCATTTCACATCCTACTATAATAGTGATGTAGTGAAGCCACAGAATGAAATGAAATTGTGATGTGTGCTGTTTAAAGCTGCTAGTGGTTTTTGGTCTAAATGATTAATTTCTTATTTTCAAACTCGATGGGTAGTCAGATGTTGCCAAACATGAGATAATGCAAAGCAGCATTCTATTTTTTGTCCTCCTGTATACTGTCAATGCAAAAAATCTGTCAGAGTTAGTCTCAATAGAAAGCTTACAGCTAGGGTGCAAGGGTAAACTTGGTTATTATAGATAGCAAAGAAAAAACAATGAATGCAGTTTCTACCTGGACATCCCACCAATCATATTTCACTTTTTTGAGGTCAAGCCAAATTTACTGAATACTACTGAGAGATTAGGCATGTGTCTCTATAATCTGTATGCATGAGTTTAGGCAAATGCTAGATTGGGAGTAATTTTACCACATTGCATGTAGAGTTAAAGGAGACCTTATTTTCACAAATATCAAAGAAAGGAACACTTCAGACAGGTATTTGAGTTTGTCCAATTAAGGGATATCTCATTTGACAAAAATAATTCTATGCCATGTGGAGTACATAGGAATGTTATCATTAATGCACATTAAACCTGAACAATTAAACACAAACCACCATACTGACCTTCCTTTGAAAAGGTTTGTATGGTAAAAACTTGTGAGACTGGATCATTTTATAGAATTGTAAGTTTGAGGAAACCCTTCTTGACACTTGAACATAAAAGGTTGTGATGTTACGTGCAAATTGTTTAAAAACATTACTCGTAACTCCATATCATTTCTTTGTGATGCTTTTCCTGGAATAAAAAATTTTTGGAGGATAAAGGATAATCTTGAAATATTTCACAGGTCCATTTGGTGCCTGCAATGCAGTGGTAGACCCCCAGCCATATTATGAATCCTGCATCTATGATCTGTGTGCTACTCTACCTGATGATGACCTGCTGTGTGACTCATTGGCTGTATATGCTGCTGCCTGTAGATCAGCAGGATCAACTCCCGGGAATTGGAGAGATGTAGCCACTCATTGCTGTGAGTATGAATGGTAGTGTTATGTGAACTTTGGTGATGCATATTGTAACAGTTCAGTGAATGGTGTTGTGTCAACTGTTGGAAAGGGATGTGATATCAAACCAGGGGGTAGGAGAGGGGTCTTGTATATGCTGCTGCCTGTAGATCTGCAGGATCCACTCCAGGGAATTGGAGAGATGTAGCCACTCAGTGCTGTGAATATGCATGGTATTCTTATGTGAACTTTGTTGATACATATTGTATAAACAGTTCAATGAATGTTGTTGTGTCAAATGTTGGAAAGGGAGGTGATATTGAACCAGGGGGTAGGAGAGGGGAAAACATATATTTTATACTGTGTGAATATATATTGTGACGGTGCAATGAATGGTTGTTGTACCAAATTGTTTGCAGTGAATTTAATGCTGGAGATGGGGTCCAGGAATGTGGGGAGGGAAAAGGTCACTTATGAGTATGGTACTTTTATGGGGAAACATCTCATTACAGTTAAATAAACTGTGCCATACTTTACTGTTAGCAAAGGATGTAATACCAGTGGTTGGGTCCAGCTAAGTTTTCTTTTAGAGTCAGGGGAAGGGAGGGGAGGGGGGAAGGAGAATGGTCTCCCATTACAGTGAGTATGGAACATTTTTGTGATACTTATTGTGAAGATTCAAACAATGGTGTGGTATGTCACTGATGAAACATTGAGAACCCCTTTTTCATTGTTTCTGCCTAATAAAATATTACAATTTTTGGTGTCTTTACCTTGCAAAATGTTGTGTTGAACTACATGATGATGTTTTAATGGAGTGCTTGTGTTACCGACAGCAGGAGAAAAAAAAAACGGACTCCAGATTTAAACAGGGTTTCCGCTGCCAGGAAAAGTCATAAAAAAAATCATGAATCTTACTTTAATTTTCCAGAAATAGAAAAGCCATGGAATATTGTAAAACTAACAGAAGTCATGAAATTTAACCCAGATCAGTCTGTAAATTTTTTGCAAGTAAATAAATTTAATACTCAGTTGTTGGTCATGATCTCTGCACTATTAAAGATTTATCAACCTAGGATACAATTTTGGTCATGAAACAGTCATGAAAAAGTCACGAAATTTTATTTTTCTGAAGGCCCAGAAAACTGCTGTTAGTTCCATTCATACATATATATTTTACTCTCTACAGCCTTTGAATGTCCAAGTGGCACAGAATATGATTCATGTGGAAGTGCCTGTCCAGCAAGTTGTGCTGAACCCGATGGACCATCCAGCTGTCCATTCACTTGTGTTGAGACATGCAGATGTCCAGATGGCCAGGTCTTGGATGGAGACAACTGTGTGGACCTTTCATCTTGTGGATGCTTTGATGAAAGTGGAAACTACCATTCTGTAAGTTATAGCTGCATAGTCTCAATATCTGGTGTACATGATGAAACTTTCCTTCTTACTTTTTGAAACATGCTCTGTTCTCTGTCTGCAGGTTTATATTGTTATATTGCCCCAGGGAGAAAATGAAGCACACTACATAATACACTTGATACAATCAATTTTCACATCTGACTAATTGATTAACAGTTCAGATATACCAGAATACACTTTAAGTTATGTAACATTTGGGTTTAGCTAGCAGACCAGTCAAGTATGTGTTACTGGAAAATAATTGCTTTTCATGCAGTGTGAACACAATGAAAACATAAAATTTCTTGAGGACACAGATCATAAGTCTGATACCCCACACTACTTGATCTCATGGGCATGTCTTTGTTCAGTTCTTGGGAGGCAAAGACATGGCATCACTACCTTCCCTTTGGTTCAGTGAGATGAACATAATGATAATATTTGTTATGCTGCCATTGTGTAAGTTTAGCCAGACTGACATAATTGAAATATGTGATAAAAATGACGCTTTATCAATACTTTTATGATGCACTACAGATATGGTATGCCTATTTGGTTGAAAATCAATAGGAAAGTCACATTTTAAAAAAGGCACATTTTCTTTCAATTGCTTTGAGACTCCTTGTGTAAGGAGCTTTACAAAAATTGTTTTATTATTATTATTATTTTTATTATTATTGTGATCAAAATACATCAAATATTGATCAACGTACATATCAAGAGATGCTGTGGTATCTGTCCTTCGATTGTTTAGCCTTCATTCTAAAGATGGCTGTAACTTAAGAGTGCCTGAGAGGATTGCTTTAGAAGTAACTTGTAAACTATTTACAGACACCAAACTAGAAACTAGATACCAAGTAATGCATACCTAATTCATAAAGACTAGCAAACCAACACAGACATTGTTCAACACTTGCTGATCATGGTGGTTGCTGAGCTAATGAGCAATTTCAGAAATGGTTCAACTTTGAAGATAATTTTATTGAGAATTGTGAAAGATTTTTCAAATAATTCCAGCATAGTTTTCCAAGGGAATCTTGAAACTTTGTAGATTCACACATGTCCACCACATAACTTTAAGGTGCTCTACATGTAAAGGTTGTCAAAGACCCTTGGAACCACATCACAGTGATGTTTTGGGATGGCTTCCTTTGTAAATTTCTAAGGTTCTCTATATGTAAAGGTTACCGAAGACCCTTGGAACCATATCACAGTGATGTTTTGGGATGGCTACCTTTGTAAACTTCTAAGGTACTCTATATGTAAAGGTTACCGAAGACCCTTGGAGCCATATCACAGTGATGTTTTGGGATGGCTACCTTTGTAAACTTCTAAGGTGTTCTATATGTAAAGGTTACCGAAAATCCTTGGAGCCATTACACAGTGATGTTTTGGGATGGCTACCTTTGTAAACTTCTAAGGTGCTCTATATGTAAAGGTTACCGAAGACCCATGGAGCCACATCACAGTGATGTTTTGGGATAATTACCTTTGTAAACTTTTAAGCTTCTTGTAATCATTTCTCAGTCTTTTCCTTTTTTTCATATTGTATATATTTCTTTGCATTTTTTGATGTGAATAAGCCTGAAATAAAGTTGTGTGAAAATGAGCTGAACAGTGCACTCTTTCCCTATTTGTTTTAAATTTTAAATGGATCTTTTCATTTTCAGAGTGGTGAAAGCTTTTTAACAGATGACTGCAGTGAACTCTGTGAATGTACAGATATGGCAACTCTACAATGTCAGTCTTATGTTTGTGATGACAATTCTGAATGCAGTATAAGGAATGGTGTAAGGGGTTGTTACTGCCAAGATGGTTACAGAGGCGATGGACTCCAGTGTGAAGAAGGTATAAATATTCACAATTTTATGGTTGACAGTAATCAACTGCAAATAAACCTAACCTCAGTCAAGTGATGATTGGCAATTTCTGGGGACCATCAAATGATGGTTGGTAATCTCAGGTGACCTTCCAAGAGATAGTGGGCAATTTCTGGAGACCATCAAGTGATAGTGGGCAATTTCTGGAGACCATCAAGTGATAGTGGGCAATTTCTGGAGACCAAGTGATGGTAGGCAATTTCTGGAGACCATCAAGTGATAGTGGGCAATTTCTAGGGACCATCAAGTGATGGTGGGCAATTTCTAGGGACCATTGTTTTGTTTACCTATGCAGTGGATTGCTATAAATAATCCAAACCTGTTATGAAGGCAGCTTTGAAGCAGACATTAAATGAATACAACTATCTGTGGTATAGGTCAGGGCTGTCATCATGTTCCAATTAATCATTAAGTTATTGCTTGAGAAAACAAATGACAAGTAAACAGCTACTTTCAATTAATTTCATCTTGTGTCTTTTAGAGACCACTATTCATCCAAGGCTAGCCCACCATCCACACTTCTTTGTTTTGTGCAATAGAAGTATTACTGAAAATGTTCTTCTCCTTGTCATTTGTTATTTGAACATAAATTTGCTTTAATTGCCTGTATCAACAGTCTTTTAAATTTTAATATATACATGGCATGCTCTACAATGAGTCTGTAGTGTATGTACCACAGTATAAGGGCCACTTGGACCCATTTCTATTTAATGTATGTGGTACTCGCAACTAATAGCTAATCAATGAATCAAATTTATGCGATTAAATTTTTAGTGCTTTTACTTCACAATAACAGCTCTAGTTTAGGTAGACAGAAGAACTGAGAAGGTGGCCCTTAGAAATGGTGATGGAATATCACCATAACTAGCTGATTCCTGTAAAGTCACTGTAAATCATATTCTGCTTGCTGCATATTATCAAACTCAAAATATGTGACTTTTCGTTTGCATTAGTGATGGTCAGTGAACATGACAGGCTTTTATTCAGTTCATTTACTAAAAATATGAAAAATAAAATCATGCAAAATAGAAAATTTGTGCATTGTTGGTTATTTCATATTTGTTGAAAATTTTTCCCTTTCAGGCAGGTAATACTGAAAAAGACAATAAAAAGTTATGGTGGTGTATTTTCAGGAAACTGTGGTGAAAGGATCAACACATCTCTTCATTCCCTTCCTTATTTGTCAGTGGATAAATTTACACTATGTGTAATCTTGTTGATTTCATCCTTGGTGATTATCAAATTATACCACATGCCTTGGTGTTTCAATTAAATTTTACTTTACATTAAAAGGGGTTTTCTTGATGCTTAATAAAGATCTTCTTGGAATAACTGATTGTTCTAAACTCAGAAAAATTGCACAGCATCAGCATATATCAGATTTGAAATCAAGAAGACAGTTACTGAGATTGAGACTACACCTTGGTAGTCTGCTTTACCAAGAGGATCAAAAAATACTCTAAACATATCACTGAGGGTCACATCAGGCTTTACTTTAGGCTCAGCTCTTTAACCAGGGTTCCATTAAACACTTTGCTTCTATGCATATTGCATACCAGATGGGATGTGAGCCATTGAGATCTTCCATGGTCTACCATATTGCTTATCAGATAGCCTGTGGGCCATTCAGACCTTCCATGAGCCTCTGTATGGCATATCAATAGCTTTGGACTGTTACTTGAAAACCTAGACGATTCAAATTCTAGCATGTCAGCTTTGTTTTAAAATGTATAACTAGTTGGGAGGCAAACTCTTAGAACAGCAGCAATCATATTGAATCATTTAAAAATTGTAAGTAATCTTTTACCAAATAGTAATAAATGAACTAAAATCTACAGAGTATTCAATAGCGCTGTACAACCCTAACACAGAGCCAACGTGAAAAAATGAGTCTTTAAAGGAGACTTAAACTGTGTGAGGGAGGAAGAACTTCTGATAGAACTGGGCAGACAGAAATTGGGCCCAGCGGAGGGAAGCGCACGATCACCGTAGGTTTTTAAATTAGTTTGGGAACAGTGAGGTTAAGTGTATTGCTAGAATGCAAGGTATAACGAGTATTGACCTGAAAAGTCAGATTTTCAGACAAATTAGAGGGTGCCATACCATGAATGCATTTATATACAATGAGTCGTATTTTAAACTTTATTCTGAATACCACCTGGTTTTAGATCAGTTGCTAACTCTTTGAAAAAGTTTCGTAAGAACATTAGGGTTTGGTGTACTCACTGTTTTAGTTAGATAGCTAGATAGAATTTTACGGCCCAGTTCCCAACCTATTGGTTCAAGTCGAGCTGGCCACGGCTTTTTTTCCAGTTGTGGCTCTCTGGCTTGTTTTCCCTACTCCATTGCTTATGCGGAGCATCACACACAACTGCAGTAGGTGCCATTTTTAGAGTCTTTGGTATGATTCGACCTGGGAATAGAACCCCGGCCTTCAGCGTGAGAGGCGGATGCCCTTACCTTTAGACCAAATACGTGGTAGTGTACTCACCCTGAAGCAATAAACTGAGATTGTGTCTGGATGAGGATGAATTTCAGACAATTGTGGGAGGGGCTGGAAGTAGTTAGATTGGGATAATTAGAACTGTCTAGGGTGATGAATAACTGCCTTTAATTATTTATTGGTTTTTTCAGCCCCAGCTGTATGTCAGGTGTGGGGAGATCCCCATTACATCACATTTGATGACAGATATTACTCCTTCCAAGGGGCATGTGAATACACCTTGATTGGCAATTGCACCCATGATGACTTTGACTTCCCATTTGAGTTGACTGGTATTAACAGGAAGAACCTGCCATCTGACAGAGTATCTTTCTTGGAAGAGTTGACACTCAAATATGACAACAGAGAATATACCTTGAGAAACAGGGGAGAGGTGAGAGTAGATGGTGTTGCTCTCACGTTACCATACTTCAACAACCCAGATGTGTACATCTTCATCAGCTATCCTAATGTGGTAAGTATAACAGGCTTTCCAGTGGAGCTATCATTCTTTTTCTGCCTTCTTTCCACACCTACTTTTTTCCTGAAAATACTACTTTATACAGCTTTTTCCTACTTCTGACTTTTCAGTTTTAACAACTAAATATCATTATTAAGGGGTTGAAAGTGTGTCATAAAGGTTTAGTTTGATATAATAACATCGGTGAGTATTACTGAGTGAAACCTTACAAAAATGTGATTCTCATTTTACTTTTGGCCATCAAAGTCTTTCTGTCTTTTTCTATCCACAGAGAATTTTAATACTACTTAGATCCTACTTTTTTGTATTGCCAAAGTTTACAATTTGAAAGTAATCATTAAAGCTGTTGGCAAGTTGGTGTAGTTCATGTTATTTGGAAAATGGTCTATGGTTGTCAAATTTGAACTAGTATTTTAGTTATCAATGTCATCAGGTGCTTCTCATTGTGAGCTATCATTGTCCGTAAACCTGGTTGTTCAAATTCTGTAATGTAATTTGTCACTGTTGCTTAGTTGGTTCTCATGGCAATACATGCAGATGTTTAACAGTGTTGCACCTTCAATTGTCCAGATCACTATAATCACTATTTCTGCTAAACATTTCAATGAGGTCTTTTGAAGAATTACTTAAATTATACTTGGTTGCTCTGTTAAAACCATTAAGAATATTTATTTTTTTATTAAATTCATGATGTTACTCCTCTGACAATGGGTTCCTATTATAGGTCAAAGTTGATAAAGAGAACATGTGATGGGAATAAATATTGTCCAAAAGTGAAATTGGATGAAGGACGAAGGTATTACATTGCAAGAGCCCAATTATGATGAAGAATCAGGAATAAACTTTTTATTACACAGAGTCATAGTGCCCTGTAAACTTTAAACCTCTCAATGCACAGAGTAATTGATGAAAGGAAAGAAATATTGACAATTTTTTTTAATAAACTAGCTGTATAAGTTTTGAAACCTAGTGTATCTAGCTGTTTACTTCAAATGCACATAGTGAATGATAAGTGGAGAGAAGTGTCTAATTTCTCTGTTTGTTTTCTTTCCAAACGAATACTTTCCTGCTGTTTGACTGAAATTAAGCTTGATAACTTATGAGACAAACTTGCTTCTGGTTCTACAGATTATGGAGACAAGTTTTGGTCTGAAAGTGCGGTTTGATGGATACCATAATGCTGAGATTGAACTCTCCAAAGAATTGTACTGGGACAAGACATGTGGTCTGTGTGGTACTTTAGATGGGAATGCTGAAAATGACTTTGTTTACCCTGATGGAGACTTGGTGAGTTGATCAAGTTGGTTTCCCTTTTGTATATTCGTTTTAGAGAGCTAAGGCAACTAAGAGTGTGGAAACCAGGTCTTTTCTTTATTTACCATCACTGACCATTCATAAATCCTGTCAATGCACCATAGTGTTACAGGAGGGTTGCCAAAATGCTTATTTGAAGGAAAACATAGCCCCAAGATTTGAGCAAATACTTTCCTCTCTTGGTGTCGCTATTAAAGCTGTTTTCAGTTTTTTGACAACATTCACAAATGTAGAAGTTTAGGAAATTTTTTGATTTAAGGAAACTCATTTTGCTAGATGGAAAGTTTCTCAAATGGAAACCCTCCTTAGATCCCTTCCTGGGCCAAAAATCCACCTGTTCCTCGCCTAGCAGTCCACCCCTTCCTGGACCAACAATCCTGAAATGGACTTGTGTTTCATATATATCTCAGAACATTTTTGTTGATGCATAGTCAAGTCATGGAGGATAACTTCTTGCTTTACCTTTTGTTTGTGATATTTGCAAGTACAAACATCTTCAGTGCTATTTTAAGCCAAATAAGAAGAGACGTTACAGTAATAGATTAAGACACTACCCAATTGTCATCTGCAAGCAAGTCTTGCCGGGTGTGAATTTATTAGACTTAAATGATAGGCTAAGTGTGGGGGAAGTGGAGTGGGGAAGAGTCTGTTGTTTCCTACCCCCAATCCAATCTCTTGATGTTACTCTTGATGCAAGAAGAAGAGATAGAAGCATGTTGTAAATTATATGGGGACAAGTTCTCTTCTGCCATCAGTTGCTATTGTTACTGAGGATTGCATGTTGTTGAAGATATAGGAGCTCCCTATTGCTGAAGTGGAGACATGTATCCTTCATTGCTTCATGTATTTTGTAACATGGGAGATCATGCCATACTGGGAGCAGTGTTTATTTTAAGCTGTTATAATGCAATTTTGATGCAATGGCTTGCCAATTTGATGCACTGATGTTTGTGGGAAAAAGTGAAAAAAGAGGCTTTGATTTTGTTCCACTGAGTCAAAATTTCTCATACTGAGTGTATTGACCCATTGAGTCATTTCTTAGACTAAGGGGAAACTGCCTGGGAGGCCAAGCAAAACCTTTAAAATCATTTTGACCCTGTTTAACCTGAGAAAAGTTGGGTAAACAAAAGTGTAAAAGTACAAAATTTGTTTTGCCATTTGTCATTCATGCATATCAACTAGGTGTTCAGCTAATTAAGTGGTGCTCATACTTGTCACACTAGAAAAAAGTTGTAACATTTATCCCATAGCTCGCCAAAGCAAAAAGTAATGCTCACAGAAATCCTGGGGAAATTTGTGTCATGTTTCATTTTTCGAAATCTTTAAGCTTACATCATTTTTGTTCTTTCCTGTCGTGATACTTTTTGCATATTGTATGTAAACCCTAATACTTACAATAGTTTGAAAACATATCAAAGTGGGATGTAATTTGATACTAAAACCAATAAAAAAAATTTTAGGGAAATGTTGATAATTTTTGCTCATGAAATGCTCTACATCCTGCTTGACATAAATCTCCCAACAGGCATTATTAATTAGTTGTAACCATTTAATTTTTGATTGATTGGAGGAAACTGCTACAGAAAATGTAGTGAACAGGACACCTTCATGTTTGTTATACATTTTCTGTGAAATTCCACCTATTTTCAATCTGGCAATTGTTTTTTGGATTTAAAATTTAGCTGAATCGTTAGTTACAAGTGAACTGCAGATACTAGTTGTAAATTATAAGCAAATTGTTTTCATGATTAAATATATGGCTTTTTGGAAATCTAACATAGCTGCCATAGTTTTTAGGGAAAAACTGTAGTTCAAGTAACTAACAACAAATTATGATAGCTGGCTAGAAGGGAAATCAAATTACTGATTGTCTTAAAGGTCATATGACATGAAAATAACAATATTGGGTATTTGATGTTAAAAGCTTAAAAAAAAGAAAATAGCTGCTAATCCCATCAAAATCCATCCAAAATTGACCATTTTATAGGGCAATTTCTGATATGCACTTAATCATTAATCAATATGAGCTCAAAATGCAAATCTTGTGATGTCATGGGAGGGACATCCCTTATATGGGTAATGTAATCCTTTGTTTTTACAACCTTCATTTCAAGGACAGTTGTAACATTAGTTTGTCCTGAGGGTTTTATTTGGAAGTTTAAATTGTGTCCTTGAAAATCATCAGTATCAATTGCCAACCCATAGACTATCTGATGAGTAATTAAGAGATAATTTATATAGGGTTAACAAAAGAAATGTCAACACTTTGCAACACCCCGCATCATTATTTTTGCATAAGCAACAAGTTGCTTCAGAAACATTCTAACTTTGAAGATGTATATCTTGGCAACTGTAAAAGATATTGAAATAATGCCAACAGATTTTACCTAAGAAAAGTTCACTCCACAACTGCCAAGTGAAGTCATGTCATTTTTGCTGACATGTCACACTACCTTTAAGGTAAACCCTTTTGCTACAGAAGGGATCAATGCCACCATAGTGAGCTATGTACATTAAGTATATACAGTGCCTATATACTTGTTCTGCAAAATACTGCCCTGGATATGCTCCATTAGGATTTAAAATATCTCCTCTTTAAGCCTATTCCATGTCCAAAACAAGATTGCACACCATAAGTTCATAATGAACAATTCCAGGATGCATCCGAGTGCTATGGTTTCGTGGTAAATCCATATCTATGTAGTAACGGTAGATTATGGTTTTGCAGCGAAACCATGTGTATAGTTAAGCTGAGATAAATTGCTATTACATGCGAGACCTTGGGTCTGCTGTCAAATGTTTTAATGGGTATGTAATTTTTTTTTCTTTTTGTTTTTTCTCATTTAAAGTTCATTTTATTTCCTCTCTTGCTAATCAACTTCATAAGTAAAAAACAATCCTATAATGAAATAACAAAAATACAATATATCACAAATTATTAAACAAAGAACTTTAAACATTAAGATTCAATCATTCAAGTCCAATAAACTATACCTAAACCAATATTATTTCCAAATATTAAAATTTGTATTTTCCTTAAAAAATTACTCATGTATACAAGAATAGTATTACAAATAGTTCTTCAAACTGTATGCAGATGGAACGATGTTGTGCCTTTTACAGTGAAAAATGCGAAACGTAATCAAAATTGTCAAAAGATTAGCAGCTCAAGCAAAGTCTACCCCAAATAAAACTATGAGAATGACTGTGTGATTGTTGATGATATGTTTTACAGGCCAACAGCCCTACAAACTTTGGCAATGGTTGGGAAGCTGGTGATACAGTGTGTACTCCAGACCCTGGACCTATAGACCCTTGCTCAGAGGATTCAGATATATACCTGGCTGCACAAGATCTCTGTTACATTCTCATTTACCTTGATGGTAAGTATTAATTATGTACATTTTACCATGAACCATGTCTTCATTTAGTTTGCTCAATTGATAGTTCTCAGTGACATCACAACTAGTGGTTAGCAACCACTATGTCTGAGGACATTTGAACCTGTTGGAACACACTTTGGTTGCTCTCAAACATGGAACAACCCCAGTATGTTCCAACATTCCAACGGTGCTCAAATGCCCTCAGACGTGGAGTATTTCAGATTTCAGTGATGTAATATGAGAGCTGTCTATATACTTTTCTGGTTCTATAATTTTACAAGTATGCAAGGTGCTAAATTTTTTCTGTTTCAGATATGCTGAATTTGCAGTATTGGTGTACATGACTCAATTCAATAAGCCTACATGAGAACTTTAATAACCATTGTCTTAAAAATTATCATAGATGTGGTTATTTCTTGTGATGCCATGATACCAACAGCAACACATTTCCATGTTTACAAACACTCTTCATATTCAAGTATGGAGTCTCTTTTAACTCTGATGCAATACTATAGACTGCATATTTGGTCTAGTGGTAGGGCATCCTTTTCTCATCCAGGAGGGTGGTTATAATTCCTGGTGGAGTCATACTGCCATCGTTCATGATGCTCCACATAAGCAATGGGGTAGGAAAAACACAACAGTGCCCTATACACAAATTCGGACAGCAGGCGATGGTCTGATTTCAGTCGGCCATAACTGGGGTCCATCACTTTTAAATCTTTTGATTTCCTTGCTTACCTCTATCATGGATGGTTGTACACTAATTTGTATCTTGAATTCTGCAATTTCACTAAATATTAGGGTTTGAAATTCATGTTAACAATAAATAAAGACGGTTTTATGCTGATGGACCCCACTAATGGCGGCCTACAGTCACTTAAAGCAAGCGCTAATCGGATTTGTCTATAGATAAATCTGAGCAGTCAGTGAAGGCATCCATAAGTGGGGTCCTTCTGCCTTAAATCTTCTTAATTTTATTGTCCATGATGCTAGAAGGGAATAGCAAGTTTCAGCCATCTCAAGCTGGCAACTAATAATCCAGAATCTATCAGAGAACTTCCTGTTCAGGTATCTTGAGATCGATAAAGTTAAATGCGTTTTCCCCCCTTCAAAGATTATCTGCTCAACAGAGCAACAAAGTTGGTTTAAATGGGGTTTACTGCCCGCAATTACAGAGGCAAGCTTCACCTGAGAAAACGCCATTTTTTTCAGGTAACATTTAATTTTTTTAATTCTAGCAGCATGTATATACAATTCTAAACTCTCATATTCAGTGAAATTGAGTGTTTACTGTTATTAGAGAATTATTTGTGCACTTATGGTATACATGTGCATAATGTATCGTATGGGAGTAATTCTTAGGTATGACGTGTCAGTACAAAATTAATCTTAGTTATCTCTGGAATTAAACAAGTACATTTCTTTTCTATTTTCAGGTCCATTCAGCAGCTGCCATGCCTTTGTGGATCCATTGCCATATTTTGAGGCCTGTGTTTATGATACCTGTGCCACCTACCCTGACAGAGATCCATCCTGTGACAGCTTTGAAATGTACGATAAAACCTGTCGGATTGCAAGAGGGCAGCCTGGGGAATGGAGATTAGAAGCTCCTCAATGTCGTAAGTTAAGAAGTGTCTTGTCCTTGCTTGCTGGCTAAAAATGACCTGCTTTAGAATGCATGATCAGAGCTAGGTTGAGTTTATTGTCCATTCTTTTCATCACCTGGTTGACATAAATCTATATGGATATGTTTTGAAGCCTAAAAACAATGAAACAT
This sequence comes from Holothuria scabra, assembly GCA_037179385.1. Lineage (NCBI taxonomy): Eukaryota > Metazoa > Echinodermata > Holothuroidea > Aspidochirotida > Holothuriidae > Holothuria > Holothuria scabra. Next base: position 52,605,284 of record CM074183.1, on the reverse strand, counting down.
GGAAGTTTTGTCTTTTCCTTATCCCCCTGTAAGAGGGATTGGTGTAGCTTTTCTCTCAAGGACAATGAATGAGTGGATATGACTACCTCCAGCTGTGTAAGAGGCATTTTCAATTGAAACTTTTAGAAATCTAATGTATTTATTGAACTTTTAGTCCTTGAGGAACCCCCCCCCCCCACAAAATTAATATCTTGTCTAGCTGCTAGCTGCAACTCACCCACAACTGTATATCCCTGTCTACAGAGTACAGTTTGTAGTACTGAGCCAGAAGCAGAAATTATTGCTTTTCATACTTGCAGTTTCTCTCTTTCTTTGCTGTGCCAATTGTTTTCAACAGCTTATCTAGGTAAAATGTTGCATATTTACTTTGTGTTTGCTGTTTTTGGTTCCATGTGTAACTAAGGAACCTATGCAGTCACCTTGGCGTATGTGTGTGTGTGTGTGTATGTGACGGATTGGAATGTGAGGTATGTGGTGTGATAACTCAATAACCGAGTGATCAATTTTTTTGGCACGTATGTAGATGTTGTGGAGTAGATGTGCCCTATCGTTTTTGGTGGAGGTCAAAGGTCACTGGTGATCACCAGAGGCCAAAAACTGAATTTCTTCTAATAGCTGTAACTCAGTATCCGTTGTTCAAGCAGGGGCATAATTTTAGGATAAGTTAGATTGGTAGGAGGTGAAAATGTTGGTACATTAACCAAAATAATTGGAAAGGGTCAAAAGGTCAAAAAGTAATGATTTATTGATATCTTGCCAATGTAACATTTTAGAGGGGTGGTGTAATGGAGATTTGTGTTCGTCTAAGTGAAATGCATGTGATGACCCCCCTTGACCTCACTTGACCTCATTTGACCTTTGTAACTTTTTGTGACATCTAGATTTGTCTTGATCAGACAAACCAAAAAGGCTATTGCACTACCCTCCTACGATGTTGGTTACTTGAGTTACTGACATTTAAGTGACAGGCTAGTGTGTACATGTAGGTCATATGTAGGCCTATTGCAATGCCAGGTATGCAGTGCAATATCTTAACAACCAAGTAACATAGGGGGATGGCATAATGGAAAGTTGTGTTCATTTAAGTAAAGTGCCCATGAAGACTATTTGGGTGATATGTCTTTGTTCAATTGGTTTAAAAGTCCTAAAGTCCAGCTGAAGTTAAATGCCTTTAGACAAATGCAATGTATAAAAGAATAGAAGAATTATAACCCCCTCTCAGTCTAAAAGCAGTTTAGTTAACAATCAGGACAGTAATGCAATTATTATTAAAAAAAACCTTTTCCTCACATACAGTATTGAATAAAGTTATTTGCAATGCAAGCTAAGATTCCAATTTCAATAGTAAAATATGAAAGCAGTTTCTCTTCTTTACCTCTGCCTTTACCCTAGGGACTACAGTGGTGTTTCTAACACCCTCTTTAGGTTAAAAGGTCAAGTTGGAAGTCATTTATTAGATTTTAGAGATGAGCTATGTTTGTTTCTTGGTCTTCTAGCCAAATTGTGAAAAAGAAATTGGTGATAATAAATCTATCTCTTGGGCTGCCTTTAGTAGCAGAATTGTGGGCTTTTCCTTATTTTTGCTTTTGATGCAAACACATTTGGGTAGTCTCAAAGACAATCATGACATAATTTCTAGTCATCCATCATAAATTTTGGGGGTCAGGAATGACCAGATGACTGTTAAATTTCTTTGGTGCAGAAGGGACTTTTTGACCTACTTTAACTGTATTTGATCTTTGTGACTTCTTTTTAAGGTCTGGATTTGAATTGTTGAGATTGAACAAAAAGGCAATTAACTACCCTCCTGTACTACCCCAAACTCAACTAAATGACATTTTAGTGAAAGGTGATGAGTGTATTTGTCGCATGGAAGTGGACATTGTGCAGTGTGATAATTTGAAAAGTTCAGTGTTCCATTTCTCTCAAACTAAAAGTGTTTGTATGATTTTGAAATTTAATGTATCCCTTTGTTGTGGGTGATGGCCAAAAGTCATTAGGGTTGAAAGTGCAAATTATGCCTTACTTTGTGATTACCTCAATACAATATCATCTTAAATACAAGGAACCATAGTGTCCTTGGGCTCTTGTTGTAACATCCATTTTGTGGCAAGAAATGAAGATTGAAATGCCAGTTAAATTGGAATTGATATTTTTTTATTGGTATTATTTACTCAATTTTCATCACATTGAGTTGCAGTTAGTCCAATGTGACTCAAATAGATAAACCCTGTGTGTCTTCTGTGAGCAAAAGTGAGTATTTGTTGCTAAATTGAGCTGAATTGAGTATTTGTTGCTGATAAAATATTTTCACATCTAGGAGACTTAATTAGAGTACACACTGCTGACTACATTTAGTGGAGTTTATTAGTGTAGGAGAGCAAGAGAGGAAATGTGCTGCTTGTCATTCACATGTAAGACAAATCTGAAAAGTGCTTGTGTTTAGTGACTGTAGGCAGCCATTAGAGGGGTCCATCAGCCTTAAATTGTCTTCATTTGTTGTCTACATGAATTTCAAACTCTCATATTCAGTGAAATTGAGCTAATCAATATACAATTTAGTGTGCATGCATCCATGACAAGGTAAGCAAGGAAATTGAAAGATTAAAAGGTGATAGACTGAAATCAGACCATCGCTTGCTGTCTGCAGATCCCTCTATATCAAGGATCAACAAAATCATATTTTATTCTTCTGCTTTCACTGGCCAAATTGGGACATATTCTTTGGAAGATAACTTGAAAAAAAACATGTCATAGAATGAGAGTCTTGATGCAACTTATACTTTATATATTAATTTATTTTTTTTAATTTATATAATTTATGTCACACTGCATTATTGGATATGAAAGTGTGCTTAGCTAAAATGCCCTTTTCAGTCTAGCCATATAATCACATGACATGCATGAATTTGTTACAAAATATTCATTTGGGGTTAATGTATGAAGTAAATTAAGAAATATTTGGAAGTGTTGGAGGTGTTTATTCAAGTAAATGTACAAACTGAAAATGAGTTGTGAATTCTGTTTCTTCCATTTTTCACCAGCATTTACTTGCCCGAGTGACAAAGTGTATGATTCTTGTGCCAGTGCCTGTCCAGAGACGTGTCCTGACCAGAGTATTAAAAGGAACTGTACCTTGGATTGTGTGGAGACATGTAGGTGTCCAGATGGTCAAGTTCTGGATGGTGCCCTCTGTGTTCCGCCAGATCAGTGTGGATGTGTTGACACTGGTGTTTACCTATCAGTAAGTTTAAAGGCATTTTGTCATCACTCGACAACATATTTTAAGTGTAAGGGTTTGTAAATTTTCAGATGGCTTGACATCAAATTTTGAAAATTGAAAAGATGCAGAGTAGCTTAAATTTTCTCAAGTGCAGAGAGAGTGCTTGGACTGGACAATATAACCTTGCATGTTCACTGGGACATGGTCCTAGGCTGTTAAATAGGTTCATTTCTTCACAGCGATGAGTTTTATATAGGTATAGGAGGACCTGCAAATTGCATTGTTAAAAGAATTGGAATTGTTAGGGATAATGAGAATTGCCCTTTTAAGCATTGCAGTCATTAAAAATTTAAGTGAATAAACTTCAGTAATATGCAAGATGGATTAGGTTTGTAAATATATATCAAATTAAAACAGCACAACCCCAACTAATTGGAGTAGCCCAGGATGAGGTTGTCATTATAATGGAAGGATTATTTGAGGATAAATCATGGTCACCATGTTGACCTTAATGGACCAGTAGATGGTCAGGACTATAAGCCAGTTCAGTAATTGGTTTTTGTGGCTATATACTTGTGCACATAGTCCAAATCACTGGTATAAACAAACCAGTCCTGCTCCTACAACACATATTCCAAAATTTGAGTTTACATGAAATTTTGGTGAAATCATTCCATCTTAATTCATCCATAATATAAGAAGTGATTGTAAGTGTGGTTTAGTGCAATGGATTGTGTCTAAAATGTCTTTTTGGTGTAAAAATTTGTAGTTTATCTGTCTTAAAGTAGCACTAAAACCCATATTTTTGTTCGACTTGGTTAGACACTTAGTGTTGTATGCACGTACTGGCGAAAACACTATACGTTGTAAGCTTCTTGCTGTGCTCTCTTTCTATATCCCATGCTGTGCCCCTCAATTCCACATGGCTACGAATAACTGAACTCTCTCACTAGTAGTTAATGTAACTCCCTTCTCTCTTTAGCCTGGCGAAACCTTTGTGAGGACAGATTGTTCTGAGAGATGTACATGTATGGCTGGAGTTACTACATGTGAACCAATGTCATGTGATGAATTTGCTACTTGTGAAGTAAGGAATGGAGTACCTGACTGCTACTGTTATCATGGCTTTACCTGGGATGGTGAAAAGTGCTTTAGAGGTGAGTCCAAAATGTGATAATATTGCCTTTATTTAATGCATGTGCTTTAGAAATTTACCAAAAAAAAAAAGGAAGAATATTTAGCAGATTTTTTCTAATGGCTAGCTAAAGTACCTATCTCCGACCAGATGGGTTTCTACTCTGAACATTTCATAAAAAAAAAATGTTTAAAATTTTCTTATTTTCTTATTAAAGTCTTAATAAAGTTTGCAGTTTTGGTGAAGATAGTATTAAATATTTTGAATGGATGCCACCCTTTTAGTTAAAAAAATATGCAAAGGAGAGATTTGTCCCATTACTTAACCCCAGTATGGTGTACCCTTGAAAATCCCCCTACAAAATAAAGAAGATGTACTGTAAAAGAAATCTGCTCTTTGGCCTGATGATGCAGGAAAAGCAAACTCTTTTAATTTCCCTATCTCTATGAGCTGTGTTTCAGCTTATGAAGGCAGTGAAGTTTACAAATATGAAAGTTTAGATTAGAGCAGTCATAAGCAAATCTCTGGAAATGGTGTAAAGAGATGAAGACATGATTTTTAAAAAAAATTTCGTCTATACAGCACCAGCTATCTGTACAGCCTGGGGGGATCCCCATTACACCACATTTGATGGCTTGAACTATGACTTCCAAGGTGACTGTGAATACACCATGGTTGAAGAATGCACCAATTCTTCCTTTGAACTTATTGCTAATAATGTCAAAAACAACCCTACGCAGCCAGTTTCATATGTGAGGGACATTCGTTTGGTGTACAAAGGTTCCGTTTATGAGGTGAAACTTGGTGGCAATGTACTTGTGGATAACACTCTGAGGATGTTACCATATGAAGATGCAGCAGGAGTGGTGATCTATTATGGGTACCCGTATATTGTGAGTAATATAAGATGCTTTAATATGAAATATTTGTGAAGTTTTATGGGGAAATTAATTGTGTGTGATATTCTTACATTGTGAGTAATATGGGATGCCTGTGTATTTTAATTTTTATGGAAAATCCACACATTGTGAATGTTGGAAGAGTTTTGTGTGATTTGACGTGAAGTTAGTTAGTTAGTTAGATGGAGTTTTAAGGCCTGGTTTCCAACCTATTGGTTTAAGTCAAGCCGGCCACGACCTTTTTCCAGTTGTGGCTCACTGGATTGTTTTCCCTACTCCATTACTTAGGTGGAGCATCTTGCACAAGGGCAGACGGTTCCATTTTTAGAGTCTTTGGTATAACTCGACCTGGGCATCAAACCCTGGCCTTGTGTGAGAGGCGGATGCTCTACCATTAGACCACATGAAGGAGATCGAACATTTACAATTTCTGTCTCACCCAGGAAGGACATTTGTCATGCTGCTTATCCTATGTTACATTTTATTTTTTTTTTGGGGGGGGGGGAGGAGGTGGGTAGGCATTGTGCAACTTTGTAATCTGCATGCTACCTCATTACATGATAGTTCTGGTATTCTGATTTTCATTTCAAGTTTGGATTATATCAGACTTTGATGCATATTTATCGATGATTTAATTAATTTTTTTAGATGATGATTGTTAAAAATAAAAGTGCACACCTTTCACAATTTCTTTTGGTACAGACAATAGTGACAGATTTTGGACTCACTGCGATGTTTGATGGTGTTTATACATTAAGGGTAGAATTGGATTACCAATTTTACAACAAGGTCTGTGGTCTTTGTGGTTCCTTCAATGATTTCAGAGGCGATGACTACCGGATGAGAAATGGAATTTTGGTAAATTTTTCTTTTTTTATGGTAATCCATCTGCTGATCATAGTTGAAATTATCACCTACTTGAAACAAGATAATTGTTATTTGGAGGGTCATTTTAAATTCAAGGTTCAGTTAATACAGTTTGTGATGTTTACAACTCATGTAGTATCGTTTGTTACAAGAGAAGTTTGATATTACAGATACTGTATACATGATTGACAAGGGAGTATGAATTGACCTCATTTAAAATAGCTTTAATACTAAAAAAAGAATTCCTGTTATATGGCTAAAGTTTTCCCAAATGAGTATCAAGATTTATAGACCTTTTGGAAGCATGCTATTAGCTAGATAAACTAAATACTAGTTGAATAATAGATGAAATGAAATTGATCTTTCTGGGAATTAATGTTAATTATTAGTAATGAGATTTGCAATTTACCATTTAATGAAAACACAATTATAGGCTCCTTAAAAAGACTGGTAAAAAGACTGGTAAAAAGACTGGTAAAAAGACTGGTAAAAAGGAAAATAAAATCAATGGAATTAGAAAAGAAAGATGAGAAAAAAAGATAAGTATGACAGATTTAAGTAAAACTCTACAAGTTTAATCAATCTGTGTTAACACTTGTATTTGTCAAAACATAGCAAAGAACCATTGTGGATTTTTCTTCTTAAAGGCAAATTCTCCAACTGATTTTGGAAACAGTTGGCAGACTGGTAACCAGCAATGTCAGCCTGATCCTGGGCCAATCAATCCTTGTGAGGAAGGTTCAGATACTTTACAATATGCGCAGGATCTCTGCTATGAACTCATTAGAGAAACAGGTAAATGCATCAATCTTGTATTCTTTCCTGTTTGTGATATTTAGTTAGTTAGATAAGATTTAACGATGCACCAACACAAATGTGTCGTATAGTGTCATACTGTTCAAGTGCTGTTCAAGTGCTCTCATTTAGTCTTTTTGATGTTATCAGATATGAATCAAGCGCTGTCTTACTTTGGACTCTGTATCAGTTATTAGAGGCATTTGTAGAAGGTTATGGCCAGCTCCTTATATCGACCATGCAATATCACAGCTTAGACTTCCAGCTCTGACTATTTTTAACTTATCTTTTCTGTAATATCCTCATGTGGTCCTGATCACTGCTGGCCCTGTTGGAGCCTTTTTTCTTAAGTTTTGGAAGTTTTATTCTTTAGAATTTAAGTTTTTTTTTGTGTATGGATAAGGCTGATTTGTGTATCAGCAAACTGTTTTAGTTACTCATGGAAATTCAGTTTGTATATAACCTAGCTATAAAATGCAGGGAAAACAATTAATTTAATTTGGGTGGGCTGGAATGCTACAAATTTGTCTGCTCTTTTAGTAGTAATGGATCTAGAAAGATAACTCTGAAATCCCTCTTAGAAATTTAAGTTAGTCTTTAACTATAGGGGGAATTTGTACACAAACTTTTAAGACTTGTCATTCACATATGGAAAAATTTAGACTGTCCTTGAAATTTTTGTCTGTTTGAAATCAATTTTCTTTTAATATCTTTCTGAGGAAAGCTTGCTTTATCAGTTTCCTCTTTAATTTGCAGTAGGAGTCTTCAGCAACTTCTGAGATGAGGAACTTTTATTTCAATGTCCTAATGTGACTGATACTCAAAATGTACAACATTCCTATCAGCAATATAATATTATTCTTTCTAAAGTAATCCTTTAGGTACCAGTTTTTTATGAATGTGGACTTTATGAAGGGTAATGTAATTGTTCAAGTCTTGCATCATTTTTTTCTGACAGGTATATTTTCTGATTGCCATGATTTCATTGATCCTGCAAATTACTTTGATTCCTGTGTATATGATTTATGTATCACCCTCCCTGATGAAGACTTGGTATGCAGTAACTACCAGCAGTATGCAGATGCTTGCAGAGAGGCGGGAGGTGACCCTGGCAACTGGAGGGATTCTATCCCTGCTTGCGGTAAGTGCTCACATCTGAATCAAAAAAGATTCTTCTCAAATCCAACTGATAGGAGGTTATTGATAATTTGGGTGTTTAAACATGAAATTGATGTAAGTTTTTAGAACTGTTGTCTTGTTGTGTTCAATCGTACAAACTTCATTGTACTGAAAACTGTAAGCCAGAAGGGTCTGGAAATCTTTTTTGCTGGTTATTAGCTCCCATGTAAATTTGTTGGGGATTGCTTGGGAACTCATGAGTGAGATACGAATACCTTATCTACAGCTATTTAAGAGAGCAATTGAATTGTAACATTTATTGGGAGATTGTATTTCTATGTGATACAGTACATATCAGAAGGTTGAAAACTTTGTTGATATTCAGTCAGAGTTAGCTCTTGTGTTTATAATGATAGTACATTGAATTTATATATCCTCAAATCAGGAACAAAAGTGTCTCTGTTCTAGGTGCTTGACAAAATATTAATTTAATTTAAACAAGCTAGTAAAATAGTTTGTAGCTCCATCAGGGGGGAAATCTCCTGCAGAAAAACTCACTTGGACTCTTTTTGCCTAGGAGTCGAGGGGTAATCGGAAAAAGTATTTCTATGTGGCACAGTATTTCAAAGACAAACTTTGAACATCGCTATATCTGTTTGATTTGATATGTGCTGTGTATCACTTTTTGGTCACAGTTCTCTACTTTTAGTTATGTGCTATAGTTTTTCAAGATGTATTTTGCCCATGGTCTCTGCAATAAGGAACATTGAAGGAAATCTTGCACTGTTTGGTTTAGCAGGACTTTTTTCTTTCTTGATTTTTTTATAATAGCTATAAACTGTCCGGAGGGTACAAACTACACTGAGTGTGGCACTGCCTGTCCTGCAACCTGCTTAGACCCACAAGCAGTAGTCAACTGTACCAGACCATGTGTAGAGACTTGTCAATGTAATGAAGGCTTGGTATTAGATGGAACCAACTGTGTGCCACCCTCCCAGTGTGGGTGTGTTCTACCTGGCGGTGGCTACATCTCTGTAAGTAATGAACTTCATTGCTTTCTGTTGTAAGTCAGCAATTCAGCTAATTGTGATGGTATACTGGTATTATCACTTTGGCTGAAAATCATTAATTGTAGAGATATAACCAGTTAATATACTTTGCTAAGTATTTGCAAATTACATGAAACTTACAAGTCTGTCAGATATGAAAGTGTTGATCTGTAATATTAATGTGTAATACTGGAGATTGAATTATCTGGTAGAAGTTCCATATACCATTTTCAAAATAACAATTACGAAGGATTGTGGGAGAGATGTTTGGTACAATATCATTTAACCATGATAGGAAATGACACTTTTTTAAGTGCTTACCCATGATCCTTTGTAATTGTATTTTGAAAAAAACTATTGCAATGCTTTAATTGGTTGATTTTAAAAAGTGCCATTCCTCAGCAACAACTTTTTTGTATAAGGTGCTTAATTGTGAATCCCTAAATTGAACATTAAATAAAACAAATTGCTGAGTTGTTTTGGCTTCTTCAAATGTTCATTATCTCATAATACTTTTTTTTTTTTTTTTACCATCTTCTTTATTCTGATTGATCATATTATATATACAAATTTGCATGGCACATATTTTGACATTGCATTAAGTCATATTGTCGTTATACTAAATGATTTAAAAGTTGGCTTCTAACATAATGAGATAGCATAACATAATGGAATAACACAGCTCAATAAATAGCACAGGTCAATACTTATCATATCTATATATAGATATGTCTTAAATGTTAAAGTTTACTTAGTTGATTCACATATATAATTACAAATAATAACCATTATCATAACCATGGCAATATGCTCTGCGTACAAACTTAAACTTTCAAGGCTACATAAATTCAACTTTCAGACTTCATATTTATATACGTTTAACTTTTGTGCCATGGCTGTATATAATGACTAAGTTAACATACTGTAAAATGAATTTGTGTACGAAACATTTAACAGTTTTGACTCAGTAATCAACATAAAATTAACAGGAGTGTATTGGGGGACTCTAATATAAATTTTTACTCACATAAGAATTTGTTATTTCCAAATGCGTTCCTTAATAGCTCAAAAGAAATTTTCTGACGGGACTTGCATTTATACAAATACTGTTCTACTTGTAAAGCAAACTTAAATTTATAAATAAATTCATTAACAATGGGAATCTCACCTAATAATTGTTTTTGGAAGATAAAGTACTTTAATTGCAAAATCAAAAAATTGTATGGATGGCTAAGAATTAATTTATACCCAAAAAAGAAATCTTGTTTCGTAAAACAAAATTGTTTACCGATCACAGCTTGCTCAGTATCTAAAATAAAATTTGAAATATATTTGCACCCCTAGAACAAGTGGTCTATCGTTTCGTCATTTTCCCCACAGAAAGTACATCGTGGGTTTTCCTCCCTGTTAACCTTAGATAAATAATAATTTGTACCTAGAATCCTATGAATAAACCGAAACTGAAAGTACAGTATCTTACTGTCACTAATTGACTTATTAGGGATAAGAAAAACATTATTCCATTGCTCCTCCGATAACTCAAAGATGTTTTGCCATTTTGTAATTGCTTCAGGAGGCATAGAATGTTGTTGTCTTAAAATAGTATAGATAAAACGAGAAGGGTAAGGTGAATGCTGTAGTCTTAAAAGTAAAGAATCAGTTTCAGGTGGTTGTCTATCTATATTAAAACCTCTTTTCCAAGCACTAGGGATGGCATGAATAATTCCGAAGAACATCAAAAAAGAGCAGCGTATATTAAATTGGTTTTGAAACTGGGCATTATCTCATAATACAATACAGTATGTGATGTAAAATGCAGTCAGTAGTCAGTGTAGCTAGGCGACATCAATTTAACTACCAATCTTCTTGTGAGAGGTGACTAAAGGGGAGGACTTGCCCTGCATTTGAACTTTTTGAGGCCAGAATTGGGTTTTACGATCTTTGAAACTGTATTTAAATTTGATATATTAACCAAATTGATATGACACTATATAACACATTTGTGTTGGTGTGTTGTTAAATCTCATCTATTACTAACTAACTATCTTGTGGTGTCACACTTATTTATCAATGGAAATTCTCAAAGTCTATCATTATGTTTCTTCAGTCAAGGGAAAGGAAATGTGTTGTTTGATGAAGTTTTTTTTATTTCTTCTAAATATTATAAGGAATAAATGTATATGTTTATTTGTTCTAAAAACAGGCTGGGACTGAAATTCTTACAGATGACTGTGAAGTGATTTATCGTTGTATCAATGGTTCTCTAGAGACGATTGATTTTGGCTGTGATGACAATGCAGAGTGTGCTCTAAGGAATAACATCAGAGGCTGCTATTGTAATAGAGGATACAATGGAGATGGACAGTTTTGTGAAAGAGGTGAGTTTTGTGGGAATAGTTTTTGTGAGGCCTTTGCTTTTATTTTAACCTTCATGTTGGTCAACTCCACTTGTTATAAATGTTGATAAGGGAATAGTTTTATAGAGTCTTTCAAACACCCAATTCCTCATCAGGAGTCATTGGAGATTGCTTTACATCATAATTATATTTAAATGGGAATATTTTACCAGAATACTACAGTTTGTTGTGTACCAATACTTGCTTCAAATATATTGTGAGATCAGGTACATTGTACATGCTGTTTCAATCGTGGTAAAGAATTTGATTTTCTTACCTAAGTTATCTATTGTCCAAGTGAGGTATATCAAGTTTCCAAACCCTGGAGGTCTATTATCATCACTTCTTTGAGCTTCTGTTCCAGTTAGGTTGCAAACAATTTCACTGTACTTTGGGCAGGATTGTAATGAAAACTCCCTCTGCATGCACTGCGTGCTTTGGCTAAGGTCTCTTGAGTAGGATTGAATGTCTATGAATGGGGTACTGTTCTCTGTCAGTCATCAAATTGTGTAACGGGCAAGGAAGGGAACCATGCATATATTTTTACTGTGACCAATTCATCATGTGTCATAATCCACCATTTGGGTAAGACTGCAATGCTTAAGGATATACATCTGTGGATAGGCGGATAAAGGATAACTTGTTATGTTCTCTGACACTGTTTTCCAATCATTGCATATGAATCACCATATTGTCTTATCCATTTTGCGTATTTACACAGGAAAAAAGATGTCATAGCACTTAACAACAGTACCTAAACTGTGTGTTAAAACCTTGTATGCACCATCATTCTCATGTGTTCTAGCCTCAAGGTAGCTTAAATATTATGTCATTGTGTTTTGCATGATCAGATTTGAAACTCTTACTTTTGATGTCAATTCCTGTTTAGTATTATTTGTTCATTGTCTTTATTAGTAGAATGTTTCGGCATTGACTCTACAGCAGTTTAAGAAGTTCAGTTGTGACATTGTTTCTTATTTAGGACCTGGCAGTTGTACCATTTGGGGTGACCCCCACTATATTACATTTGACGATGTCAAGTATGACTTCCAGGGTGATTGCGAGTACACTGTCATCACAGACTGTGAAAACAGGACCTTTCATCTGATAGGAGACAATGAAAAGAGTGTCCCTTCCTCTTCGGTTTCCTTGTTGCAACAGCTGAGATTGGAATACCAGGGTATGACCTTTGCCCTATTAGCTGGTAGTGTGGTATTGGTGAATAATGTGGCTGTTACCTTACCCTACATGTATATGCAAGATACTGTCAGAATTATTCAAGGTCCAGGTGGAATGGTAAGTTGCACTGATATTACAAAACCTTTGAAAACATTAACTTTCCTTTGTTGCAAACCTCCATAGCTTCTTTATGTACAGCTGCTGGATATTACTTTTGTGTCCTCTTTGATAATATCTCTTGTATCCACTCTGATGATTACCCTTGTGTCTACAATGATGATTACCCACATATCTACTCTGGAGATTACCCTTGTATCTGCACTGATAATTTCTGGTTTATCCCTTCTGCAGAAACTCTTGTTTACCCTCTGATAATTCCCCTTATTTCCCTATACATGATGATGTGAAGTCTTTATGTAACCAGACATTACTCTGTGTAAAGACCTTTTGAGGAGGGAAAATGTATTTTAAAGGCCCTGTTCTCTCATCCCAAACAGTACCAATTCTCCTAACCTTCTTACTGAAGCCCCTCCCACAATTGTCTGAAATTCATCCTCATCTAGACACAATCTCAGTTTACTGCTTCAGGGTGAGTATAGAAAAACTCAATTTATATAATCAAAACACTCTCAGTACCGTACATGCTGTGTAAAATAAGCTTTGGCACTCTGCATTGTTGGAATTAAAACTGTCGTTTGGGGTGAGAGGTTTGGCCCTTTAAGTAGATGTTGAAGAGTGTCTCAATGTTTCATGTGGTTCCAGTTTCTTAAACTTGTCAAACTGAGCCGAGGAGGAAACTGAGCATAGGAGTAACTAATGTAAGTCTTAAGTTAGGACTGTAGTTAGAGTATCCAATTAGCAAGTCCACAATTGACACACTGAGGGAGAGCTCCATGGAGAGGTGCAGTAAGTGTTTGGGGAGTGTTAATTGTGTAATGGTACACCTAAGAATCATTTGGAATCCACCCCTTCACCCTACATGGAGGGTTTTTGTACATGATCTTCTGGTTCTCAAAGTTTTAAAGAAAGTCGCTGAAAGTTTGGAGGATATGTTCTTGGGTTTGACCTCACCCCCATCCCCCAAAAAGAACATGCGGTCAAGGTAAGTGAGAGGATGTTGTCATCTTAATGACCTCTTGGTTGAACTGAATCCAAATTTAAGAGCTAAGGTTTTGAATTGGGAGCTATGTGACAAAATCCAAACTAGAGCTATGCTCTTGATTTGGGAGCCCTCTGACAGAAAACTAGCACTGGTGCCCTGTTGCCCTTATAGTTATGGTGTTTGGATGATAAAATTGATTTTGGGACCTGATTCGTAAGGAAGTAAATCAAATTTAACATCACAGATATTTTTTCATTTTAGATGCTTACCACCAGCTTTGGTTTATCGGTGAATTATGATGGAATGAACACAGCTGTGATAGAGCTGCACTCAAGCTTCTTTGGCAAGACCTGTGGTCTCTGCGGCAACTTTGATGATGATAAAACTAATGACTTGTACTTGGAAGATGGTACTGAGGTAAGTGCGGGAATTATGCCGGAAGAAAACAACACACCCTGGTGAAAAACATGAACAATTGCTACTTGGGATGTAGACAGTCTTGAAAAAGCAAAATAGGGTGATGTAAAAATTGCAGCTTTAGTTTACACAGGTACACAGATTGGAACAGTCAACCAATTGTATTTGACTATAAAATTAATATCTCTATCCAAAAAAGGAGTTTTCCAATTGTCCTGAAATTAGTTTACATTCACACTGGTTCCTGTTATTTTGTTAACACACAATGTTTTTAATTCAAGGCAGATAAAGCTAAAAATGGATTAGAAAAAATATGGGTTTTTGGTTTCGATAATAAGAGAAACCTATGCAATCATGATGTTGTGTGTATGTATGTGTGTATGTGTGTGCGTGTGTGTTTGTGTGTGAGGGTGTGTGTGTGTGTTTGTGATGCTTTGCTTGTTAGCACAATATCTCAAGATAGGAATGTCTGACAGTTTTCAAACTTGGTACATGGATGTGCCATATTGAGAGGAAGAACCCTATTGTTTTTGGCGGAGGTCAAAGGTCATCTGGGGTCACGGGGGGGTCAATTTCTGAAAACTTTGTTAGCACGATATCTCAAGATAGGAAACTTAGATAGTTTTCGTATTTGGTGTGTGGATGGGTTATGGTCAGAAGATGGTCCCTATTGTTTTTGACGGAGGTCAAAGGTCATTTGGGGTCACCGGGGGTCAAAGGCTGAAAATCTTGTTAACACGGTATCTCAAGATAGGAAACTTGGATAGATTTCATATTTGTTATGTGGATGGGTTATGGCCAGAAGATGGTCCCTGTTTTTTGGGAGGAGGTCAAAGGTCATCTGATGATGGGATTATTTGAAAATCATCATGCAGGGTCTTTTGGTTGGGGGGGGGGAGCACGAGTCCTTTCCTTCTTTTTCCCCTTTTTTTCTCTTTTCACATTTTCCTGTGAATATAGGGAGCTGTCTCCCCCTGATGTATGGGATTATTTATGTATCATCGAAACCTCAATGCAGTTTTGCATTCTGGTTTCAAATAATATTAGCGTAGTTAATAGAAACGAAGGTATGTTTACTCATGAAAGTTTAAATATGTCATGTCATTACAAAATGTATGTCTGGGCTTAATATAGTGAACCCCAAAATGGTCTAGCAGTTCTGTCTGATGGAAACGCCTGTATTTTTTTTTTTTTTTTTTGAGTGACCACACATCATGTGTGATAATTTGAAGCCCAACTGTCTGTATGGGTATGCAATTATTTGAAGTCTTTTCTAAGCTTGTTGGAATTTCTAAAGAAATGAAATTAAGATTCCTTAAATTTGCATTGTTGATAAAAGTTGGTTGGGATTGTTATAATGCCATTAGTGGTAAATGTATCAACCAAGGTAAAATTGTATGAGCACACTTGGTTTGAAAACAACTGTATTTTCAATGTTTCGATTTTTACCGTATTCCTTATTTTGTTCTTTTTCCTTTTTTCTTGAAGGGGAGCTCACCAACTGATTTTGGCAACAGTTGGCAGACTGGTGACTTGCAATGTCCCCCAGCACCTGGACCTGTTGAACCTTGTGATGTCAATTCTATGACCTATGCTAGTGCTCAAGCTCTGTGTGATATCCTCATTTATGATGAAGGTTAGGAAAGGTTTTATATTTGAGAGAATTTGTCTGTTGATTGCAATAAAACTATCAAATAAATCCCTCATATTGGAAAAAATACCCTAAGCACCATCTCGTCAGGAACTGTTCTCAGTACTAATTATGTGCCCTTTAAAGCATTTGAAAATGACCATGAAGGTTGACATGTGAGTGATAGCAGTTAATCTCAGAATAAGCTGAAAGGGGATGCAGCCTTTCACTGCACTCTAAGTAATTTGATTCTCTTTTTGCGAGCAATTATTTCAGGATTTGTTGTTAGTTGTTATTTGAACCCCAAAGTTGTTGGGCTTCTATTGTACCAGAATGGTAATCAATTCTGCTGCTCATTGAAGCAGCTAATTGGGGTAATGAACCAGTGGTCGGGTACTATAATTGGGAACCGCAGTTTTTCCCTAAAAACTGTGGTAGCTGTGACAGATTTCCTTAAAGGCTAATATCCTGTAATGTTCCCAAAGCCAAAGTCTGCCCTCCTTACTTTCGTATGCTCTTGTCATTGAAAATTTGTTTAGTCATTTGGTATTTTTTGGTATACAAGATTAAAAGAGCAAAAGAAAAAATCATTTATTAACTCCTATTATTTTTTTCAATTTATTGTGTGAGAAACCATAAGTACCCGCTAAAATTACATGTCTTTTCTTGGGAAATTTTCTGTTTTTATCCACATAGCTTGTAGCCCTATATCTATTAAGAGCATTCAAATTTATAAAATTAATACTTTACTTCATCATAAAGTGTTTGTATACACCACAATTTTCATAATGTGAGAAGATGAAATTAACTACCACAGACATCGACAACAGAAAAGCTGTCTCCCTCCACGAGAAAAAAGACCTTTAAATCTGTCATCTAAAATTATTGTTAAGTGTTTGCAAAGAAAGTTTTACATAGATGATTTTTTTCTTGTCTTCATTCAGGTCCTTTTGGAAGCTGCCATGATTTTGTAGATCCTACTGCATACTATGAGACATGTCTGTATGATCTTTGTGCTACGTTGCCTAATGATGACTTACTGTGTCCCAACCTAGACACATATGCCAGAGCATGTAAAGCAATGGGTGGAGAACCAGGGAACTGGAGAGAACCAAGTGCTTGTGGTGGGTAGAATCTAGTCACTATGCTAGTGGATCAGTCCTTTTCATGGTTAAGTTAGTTTGCTAGCTTCATATATAACAGTCATTGCTCAATGATCATAGTGCAACGTGGGTATAACGGGAACGTGGGCAGTGTGCCAAAAGTAGAGACAAACATTGACTAATTAAAATTAAGGACTTGAGAAGGGACTGGCCAAAAGTGAACTTTACTGGTGTGACCAAAACGAAACTCCGCTTAACTCATTAGGAACATATCACAGTGAGCTTGTCATTACATAACTTAAAATTATATGCAAATGAATTGACAATGGAAACTACATAATTGTCAAATTATAAAGTGAAGGCAACTCAGACCATGACATAAATATTGAATATTCAAACAAACTTGTTGCATTCCATTTACCTCTGACAATAGTTTAAAAATTTCATGTAGAAATATGTAAAAGATTGAATATTACACTGCAAGCACTAGCTTTGTACAAGTTCAAAACTATGCTCACAATGTAAACCTAATTTCAAAAGTTCAAAAGTCTTGAACACGCGTATTAAAGACAGGGTCTTGTCACTTTTAGAAGGTTTAAAGGGGAAACCAAAACTGCCAATTCTGCTGCTGGTCTAAGATGGAAATCAGAATCACAGAAATAAAAATGTGTAAAGCAGCTCAGGTTACACAGTATGCACAGAGAGTGTTCTTAACACCCATAAGGGGCTTCAGGATTTTTCCTAAACTGAATATCGCATAGAAGCACTTAAAGTCAGCCTGGACACTTGGGGAAAAATCCATTGTGTGAGTGAGTTACATTAGCCCCAGCTATTCATGCACTAACATGTCACTCTAATTCTTGGGAAAACCTCTTGTCATAAAAGTTCACATAGCCACCTCTGTCTAAGGCTAGAATCAACTTGTTCCTTTGATGGGACTCTTGAAGAATTTAAGAAACCCTTCAACTTTTCTTCAGGCTCTTGAAAAGAAATGTCAGGAGTCTTTGGACCCTCTTGTTTTGAGCTCTAAATGAGGAGCCACTGGACTTGTGTACTAATCAAGCTATAGCCATAATGAATAAACAAGGCTTGTTTCAGTATGAAAAGGTAGAAACAGTTGTGTGAGGGGTTAGAAGGAACTTAGTTGGGAGAATTTAAAATGAGTGGGATGAGGAAATTTGTCCTTAAGAGTACCCTCTGTAATATATTTTCTTGCTGTTATACAGCAGCAAGTATGTGTAGCAGTTATCAACAGAAAATATATGTATATAAACTGTGTAGTTTAATACTTAAAACCCCAATTCTCTCACTCCAAACAGTACCAATTCTTCTAACCTTCTTACTGAAGCCCCTCCCACAATTGTATGAAATTCATCCTCATCCAGACACAATCTCAGTTATTGCTTAAGGGTGAGTATAGAAAAGCTCAAAGTGTATAATCCAAACACTCTCACCACAGTTCATGCTGTGTAAAAAAGGCTTTGGTACTTTGCCTTATTTGAATTAGCAATCAGTCAATGAGCTGAGCCAGTTCAGAGTTTCTGTTACCTCATACAAGAAGTGTAGTTTGGGATGAGATCATTGGCCCTTTAAATTATTGCCTATGGCAGGGGTTGGAATACACTTTTGGCACGTGGCTCAAATGGAAAATGTGGCAATGTACGTTGTCCACACATGGGTGCTATCAGATATCCAAGCAAAGAACTGTCATCAGTTGCCAATGAGCATAATATAATAAAATAAGGAATTTTTTGGTCAAAAGCGCCTCACAGATTTCAGAAAATGCACTTTCTGTACCTTTCACTAAAGACATATTGGACTACCACACCAGGTCCTGCACTGGAAAAATGGGTTTTATGTCGTATTTTCTGAACTTGCTTCAAGGCCCACTTTCTATAGGTTTTGTCAAAATCTTTGGGGCCCCCAAAATGTGCACAGAAAACCTTCTAGTTTATAGTGTATATTTTGTATGAATGCACCACACATGGCAATTGGAAGCAAGAGAGATAGTCAGATTCTATACCTTTGTGAAAGCTGACTTCACATTTGAGCCAGTAATCTTTGGTGGAAATACATCTATGCATGAAACTTTTCGCTCTCATGTATATATTTGTTTATTATATACAGTTATCTCTTGCCCGGATGGTTTCGTCTATGACAGCTGCACCACCCCTTGTCCAGCATCTTGTGGGGATCCAGATGCACCCTCTGACTGTCCTGTCAACGAATGTGTGGAGGGGTGCAGATGCCCTGAAGGTCAACTGTTAGAGGGCAGTATTTGTAAGGAACCAGACATGTGCGGGTGTTTGTTGTCAAATGGAGTATACATATCAGTGAGTATTGTTTGAATGTGGGGTTTCTTGTATTCATACAATGGAAGACAAAAAGGCTAAATTACTTAAACACCATTCAGTTGTAGATGAATGAAAAGGTGTTTAATTTACTTGTATCTGTACAGTCGAAGAAAAATGTATGTTGAAGTACATGTATTGTACAATGGAAGTGAAAAAGGTGTTGGAATACTATATCGTACAGTTGGATATGACAACTGTTGAATTACTTGAATCCATAAGTTGAACATAAAAAAATGTCTGATTACTGTATATTTCCCTGCGTGCCCCTCTAATAAACGACCCCCTCAAAATTTTTATCTACAGTGTAGACCGAGGCCTCATGCTACAAACCCAAACCACAGATTAAGCCTAACGTTAACATTACAACAGTAGTCTAATGTTAAAAACAGTTCACCTTTTCACAAATAGATCCATGCATGACACGTTGAAGTTTTACAAATGTAACACAAATGGCAATCACAATGCAAGATACGTTCCAATAATCGTGTTAACTTTCTCTCGTATATCTAAGAAACTCATAGATCATTTGCAGACACTAGTGTAGGTTCTAGCAGCAAGTTAAATTTTTGTTGAAATATACCCTCAAATAAACCCCCCTTTTCAAAAATGTTACTCTCCCTGGGGGCATTTATTAGGGAATGTCCTTGCATTCGTACCCTGAACCTCTCAACCTTCAGACTTCTACATCGTAGTTATGTCATGTGTGGCTCTACCTTAGAATGTATATTAAGTGATTGTCTTGAAAAAGTATTATGAGAATACTAAAGCTGTTTAGACTAAATAAGTTTATAAACACCCTCTGCATGTTACCTTGCAGAGTAGATCAGTGCTCCCTGTAGGGATAATGTAGGGCAATGATGTCATTGCAAATTTCACCAGCCAGGTGTACATCCAAGGGGGGTGGAGATTTGACAGCCTCAGCCCTCCCTTTTTCGCCAGATATCAACAATTAAACATAAGGGAAATTAGCAGTGTAACCCCCTCACTTCCCTGCTTTCTCTTAAGTCAGCCCCCCTTTTTGGGATGTCTGGATCCGTGCCTGCCTGCAAATGTAAACAGTTTATTTTGTGCAGTGTGGTGGTATGGTTGTGTGATGTCATCTGTGAGGTCTATCATAACATCACTTCATAAGATTTAGACAGTTTTATTTTTTTTTTGCTGGCTCTGTACATTTCAGAATATTTATTTTTTTTTGTAATTGTTGGAAGAATAGAGGAGGGAATCTGTCTTTTGCCAATCTTTACAAAAGTAGACCTTATGCATTTTTTTCATTGAAAGAAAAGTGCTCTCTTATTTGTAGGGAAACCTGTAGCATTGCAAGCTATACCAACAAATACAGACAGCTGATTGGTCAACCGATTGGATATAAACTTAAGTCTTCTTCTTGCTCTGGACTTTATTTTTTGTACAAAATACTGTTGCAGGGATGTAATGCATAAGGTCCATGTGAGAATATCAGCTACATTTATCTTTACATAAACTGTGCAATACAAATGCTACTAAATTGGTATGATTGTTTCCGTCTCATTTTTCAGCCTGATGAGATATATGTCTCAGAAGACTGCAGTGTTAGATGCACCTGTGATTCTGGCAATTCAGAATGTACGACGGAGAATACTTGCCCAGAAAACTCATACTGTGGATTGAAAAATAACAGACGGGACTGTTATTGCAATGATGGCTACAACTGGGATGGTCAAATGTGCTCCTCAGGTAAAAATGTTACCATTGAATTAATTTTAGATTTCTTTATTTGGTCAGCAATCATCTCAACTTTGTGTGTTTCTTCCTATACACTGCATTTACACAATAAACATCAGTTAGCCGACCTTAGTGTCTAGCATTCCCATAAATATTTTTTCTTCATGCAGGTTCTATTTTATTTTTAATTTGTTCCTTAAATGATCTTTAGTTGTGGTGTAGGTACTTTACTTATGCAACAGTATGTTTGACTTTGTCACTATGTCTTCGCTTATTTGTTCTTTATTTGTTGTGCAGCATATATGCCTGTATATAACAAGCCCTCTCCCTTTTGAAGTGCAAATACTAGTGTACACTAGCTAGTTAAGCTAGCTGAGAAGCAGGTATTAAAAACAACCCATGTGTGAAAGTTGCTAATGTCTGTTATTGTTTCCTTTTGCATTTTATCCTCAGCCCCTGCCTACTGTCAGATTTGGGGTGACCCCAACTACAGGACATTTGACCAGGTCACCTACAGGTTCCGGGGAGAGTGCCCTTATACTCTAATACAGAACTGTACTTCTGACTTACCACCATTTGAACTGATTGGGGAGAATACCAAGGAAGGCAGTGATCCATCGCCCTTACTGAGGGAAATTGACCTCCTTTATCAGAGCAGAGTCTACTCCCTTCGTTCTGGTGGTACTGTATACGTCAACAACCGTAGAATTAATTTGCCTTACCTTGGAACTGAAGGTGTCACCATCTTTCCAAGCTTTCCTGATGTTGTAAGTCTACTTTTAAAATTGTAGATACCTTTTATTTATATTATGCTTCCCACAAAAATTGTTTGTATTAAAACCATCTTTTAGTGCATTGATTGCTTGTGATTTATAAGCTGTGAATATTTTAATACCAAAGGGAAAATTCCTTAATGTTTTTGAAAAAGAAAACCTGAACACTTAATTGTGTCTGTGAGTAAAACAGTTAAAGCATAAATGGAAATCACAATGTATGGACCACAGACATGACACTTTACACAGTCTAATGTAGTATCACACACTGTGCTCAACTTGCACATTGAAAAGTTCCTTATGCTTGTTGGAAGAGTGCTGGACTGTAAAATATCACACGATAATACAAATATAAGTTTTTATTTGGTACATGTAAGAGTCAACACCCTAATTAAACAAGTTTCTTTATAAATTATAAACAGTGCCCTCCTCTATCCATCTTAATTTTAACTGGACTTTAAGATACAGCAACCATTACTCTTTGGAATGCATTAAATATAAGTACAGTATCATCGTCTTGTCCATCTTGTACTGATGACATTGCCCTATTTCAGGAAGTACTCTATTTTATATTGAAACAATCCCTACAGTGATAGCAAGTAACCTGCTACAGATTTCTTATAACAGAAGATAATATAATGTTTCCATTTTGCCTCGTGTAGTTTTCAGTTTTATTGATCCTCTCTACAGAAGTTGTAGAAAACTCTAAGGTTTTACAATTTACAAAATACTGTAAATGTGGCATCATGTCGAGAGATTTACATTTAGGGTTATTCTGCATGGCTAATGCCATCTTTAGGGAAAAACTGTGGTTCCCAATTGAAGTACCCAACCACTGGTTGTGTACTAACTCCAGTTAGCTGCTTCAATGAGTGGCAGCTTTGATGACCATCCTTGTTCAATATAAGCTCAACAGTTTAGGGGTTCAAGTAAGTCCTGGCTTAAATAAGTGTTTGCAAAGATGGGATCAAGTTACTCTTGGTGCATTGAAGGGTTAGATCCCCTGTCAGTTTCATCTGGCATAAACTTTTATCAAATGTCAAACTTAAGTGCTATTTTCAAATGCCTGAATGTGCATCAAATTGGGTATTGATAACAGTTTGTGACAAGTTTAGCCATAGGATAAATTTTTTGAGATGCAGATGGGATCCAAAAGTACTTTGTATAAGGTATTTGGCACGGTTATTGTCAGTAGATGGATGATATTGTCTTTAGCAGAAGTCGAATGTCATCTGAAGTGAAAAACATGCATGATTTTATCTCAACAGGAGCAACATTGATGAATCTGTACATAGACTCCATTTAATAGTAGTTTCATATTTGTGTATGCAGTAGGAGGAAGCTTTATCTGTGGAAAATGTGGAAAGTTAAAGTACTCAAAAACATGTGAAAGTAGCTCAATGAGTTGGTTTATGAAATGCAACTATTTTTTTCTAAAGCTGTTAAGTTATCTTCACATACCAATGACAAATGGTCAAACTTACACCATCACAGTATCCAATTAACTTGGAAATAGTTTAACTGTTTTATAAGTCTGTAGTGAATTTTCTTAATGGTTCAATTTGGTTTTCAAAAATATGTGACCAGACACTTTTTCAAATTATGCACCAAACGTTACAAGTCAGGACACTACAAAATAAAAAGTTTTAATTTTTTCATAGCTATTGGATAAATATAAATTATAAATTGTGATAGTTTTAAACCTTTTATGTAGAAGTACCCTCAAACCTTTTCATTAAGTTATCTATATGAACTCAATGAGCCCCTCTATTAAGAACCAAGGAATCACTAAGCACTTTGGCTTTCTGATGTACTGTGTGTGGTAATTTGATAAGGTATATCAAGCAGAGTGTGGTCCTTGACTTCTTAAATAAAATAAATATTTTGCAGGGTTCATCTCTATTGACCTATCTTCCCATCACTTGCAGGTCCTTACAACTAACTTTGGTCTAATTGTGACATTTACCCGCAACAATAATGTGCAGATACAAATAGATCCTGATCTGTTTGACAAAGTTTGTGGTCTTTGTGGTAACTTTGATAGAGATGGCACAAATGATTATGAAACACCTTGGAATACACAGGTAAGGGAAGTTCAAGAATTAATTATTATATTTTAGTATATTGCTCTGAACCTTACTGCAGCAGTGAGTTACCTTACCTTGTGATAGTATTTGTATCTGTGTATATGAAGCTTGTCAAAGTATTAAGCCAAAAAGTGCCACTTTTTAAAGAAGTTCTTCTCATAGTTATTACTTTATCCCTAATCCTAGAGTAGGCTTTGTAGGACAGTCTATTTCTGAACAAATTGGGAGCCGTAATAAGGCCTAAACTCAGTCACTCTGTCAAAGACAGAGGTTGACAGAGTGAGTGAGTTTATGCTCCTTTGGGCCTTAGTATGGCTCCTGATTTGTTAAGAAATAGGATGCCATTTTTTCATTTGCTGAAATTTTTCCTGTTTACTGAAACATCAATTTCTTGGTATATCAGCTTGTATTGTAAAGTGTTGGTACATAAATACTGAAAACATATTTTGTGGAATAATCTTGCTTCAATTGTTGCATGTTATTTTCATTTCAGGCATCATCAGTGGCCGATTTTGGTAATAGCTGGGCAGTCCCAGGTCCAGGACAAACTTGTAATCCTGATCCAGGGGAGCCAGATCCATGTGCAGAGGATACACCAGAGAGAGAAGAGGCAGAAGATGCCTGTAGTGAGCTCATTGATGAATACGGTAAGTAAGGTCCCCATGGAGGGGAGCTGTGTGGGATGGTTGAAAGGTAAACATTGCCATTATGTGAGGGAAAGGAAAAGTTGAGTCATGTAAAGTTTGCTGCTAGCAAGGAATGAATTATGGACTGATTACAATGAGCAACAATGGTTATGATTTACAGGTAAATGATATTTACACATGTATGTTAAAACGACAAGTTTTTTTTGCAAAACTTGAAGCTGTTATTAAATGCAATTGCAGACAACTGTGGAAATTACTGTAAGTGGTAGAATATGCAGATGGTATTCCCCACTTGTCTAAAAATAGAACTAAAAGGCAGGATTTGAATCATATTTGTATTTACCTACCTGACATGACTTTTGATTTTGTCTGGACATTTTAGTGTCATTTTGGCCCATCTTGATTCTCAACCCACCATTATTTTGCTTTTCCTTTTAACTTAGCTAGGTGACACATATAACACTTTTGTGTTGGTGCTTCATTAAACCACACCCAACCAACTGCACAAATTAATCAGGTGAATATGTTGCATTCATAGCTGCTGCAGTGATTAATTTTCATGAATGGATGTAGTATGAGAAGACTTTATGGTTTTATATGTGACAGTTGCATCTCTTATGATAAAAAACAGATAGCTACATTTAAAGGATTGTAATTATTGTTTGTCAGGTTCCATTTCTGACTGATGGCTACATTGAAAGCATCTTATTGTTGTATTTCAGGATCTCTATCTGACTGCCATGACTATGTAGATCCTACCCCTTACTACGAGTCCTGTGTCAGCGATCTCTGTGAAAACGGCAATAATGATGATCTTTTGTGCAATAGTTTTGAAGAGTATGCTCGTCTCTGTCGCCAACTTGGAGGTAATCCAGGCTACTGGAGACAAGAGGTCACACAATGTCGTAAGTAGCATCAAAATATTTAGCACCCAAATTTCAATTTTTTTACCTTTAAAATTTTTTTCTTATAATGCCTTTCCCATCTGAAACTGTTCTTAAATTTTGTTAAAGAGGTTAGCAGTGGAAAGATGTAGCATGTTTTGTGGCAGTTGGGGTGGCAAAGTAGTTCCGAAATATTTGAAAAACCTGATACTAACTAATAAAACAGCTAAATATCACTTATCCAACTATTCTGTACTGGTACTGATGTCAGGTTTAAACTAAACCAAGCTTGAAATAATCCCAATGCTTTTGCAACTGATTTGAGAAGTTAAGATGAAATTACTACAGTGTCATCTGTGCAACTCTATTACACCAAAAACAGTCAGTGTGGAGACGTTTTAGTGATTCATTTTTTTTACATATGAATGGGGTTGAAATCTGTTTCCTGAAATGTAGTTTCCTCTAGAAAAAGATTTGGAACCTCTCATTCTAAAATAACATCAAAAGCATTTTTGGAGACATGTTTGTAGTTCTTATTCTACAAAAAACAGCTTAGTAGACATACATCTTGGACAATATTTCCAAACCTTTTCTTCTTCAGCATTTACCTGTCCAAGTGACCAGATATATGACCCTTGTACCTCAGCTTGTCCAGCAACATGTCTGGACAGAAGTCCAAATTGTTCTAATCTGGCCTGTGTGGAGAGCTGTAAATGTCCAGAGGGCCTTGTTTTAGAAGGGAACAATTGCATTGTTCCAGATGACTGTGGATGTCAACTACCCAATGGACAATACATACCGGTAACCATGCAAACATTAATACAAAATTTCTGGTAGAGTTTTCTTTTGAATAAATACCATAAGTTGAATTAAACTTCAGAAATAAAGAAATGGTCATTTGCAGTTTGGGATCCTCATAAGGACAGGAAAAGTAAACGGAATATATATTAACTCTGTCTTGGATAAAAAAGGTTTTGTTAAGTAAGAAACAGTTGTTGTATACATATTCAGTTTGAAATGACATTTTAAGAAATTAAAACATTTGGAATTTGCTTTTGGTTTATATGTTTACACATTTATAATCAATATCTACTTTTATTTCCTGTAAAACTAATTACCTGTATTGTTGATTTTCAGTCTGATAGCCAGTATCTTTGGGATAACTGCAGCATGGAATGTCAATGCTCTGGTGGAAATTTGTCTTGTAGCGACTACTTCTGTCACGAGGACTCAGAGTGTATCATCAAAAATGGAGAACTTGACTGTTACTGTAAGGATGGATTCACAGGAGATGGACAAACATGTAGCCAAGGTGAGAAATGAACTATCAGTCAACTTCTGCAATCATATTCTAGTAATATGGGATTGTTGAGGAGAAAATTGGTTTAAAAGTATAAAAAAGAACACTTCAAGCTCACTTTTTGTTGAAAATGTGACAGCTTTACTTGCTCATATCTTGATAACCACATGTTAGATTACAATACAAATTTCACTGAAATGCTTAGATTTAGTAGCCTTCCAACATATCAAAACATAATTTGATCCTAAACCCTTCTTTTAATAGTTGTACTTACATGGACCATATATAAACATGCTCTATGGATGGCTCAGTAAGTTTGTGCACCAAATGTTATGGCATCACACCTTGAATTGGGGGACAAGATACGTTTGCATGTTTCTATGCAACACTGTCCTCACAGTGCTGCAGCCCGATGTGAATGACTAAGGGCTTGCATAAAAGAGTGCAGGAGAGCTTTGCTGTTGTAATCACTGATGTGAAAAGCAACTTTAGCACGACTGGGCCTTGTGCTGATTAAACTTTTAATGTCAGAAAACAAAGTACAAAAAACTTTCAGTTTTAATAATTTTACCAAATGGAATAATAATTTTTGTCTATAACCAAGGGCAGTGACAAAAAGTGAGTAATTTTTTTTGCATACATCATTTTCTCAAGATTTCACATATGGTAGATGTAGAACTGGTACCTGGTATCTTGTGCAAATGCTTATTTATTGGAAACTCTGCCTTGAACTTTTGTTGTTTATGTTTTGTATTTGCTATGCTACATTACCACTTAGCATTGTAGAATAGCAAATATATTTCATTATTTTTTTCTTACTGCTAAAGCTCCTGGTGTTTGCATTATTTGGGGTGATCCACACTATGTGACCTTTGACCAGGTCAGTTATGACTTCCAAGGTGACTGTGAATACGTTCTTATAGAAGTTTGTGACAACTCTACAGCGGAGCCTGATTTCAGCCTGATTTCCAACAATAGGCGTAATAATCCAAATGATCGTGTGTCTTATCTCAGGGAGATCCATCTCCATTACAATGGAATGGTGTATGAGATGATATCAGGAGGAGAGGTCAAAGTTGATGATGTCACTATTACACCGCCGTATAACGCAAGTGGAGTTACTATATCATCGAACAGTCAGAACATTGTACGTAGCAGATGAAATTTATTTATGTATACGACCTTGTAGATGTTACCAGTCCAAATGATTAAGACAGGATACCCATGTGTAATGGAAAAGTCTGAAAAAAGTTGGCATTCTATCGTGGTCTTGAAAATCCTTAAATTTAGGATATTTTGGTCTAGAAAAATTGCCATGTGGTCTTGCCTCTAATTTAAAACCTTGTGCCCTCAGTATTTGTGATAACATGAAGTGTATGTTCATGCTGGGTAAATTTAAAAAGTTGTAAGATTATAAGTTGAGGTGTACAACTCCCAACAAATCAAAAATTATAGTCTTCAAAAGTCTGGAAACTGTCTTGAAATTTAGTATTTGAGAACAGTGGGAACCCTGTTGAGATTATAAATGTGTTGAATTTACAAATAATGTGTCATTTAAATGAACATCTTCAGTTTAATTACTATACTGAGTAACCCATTTTCTCTGTGTTATGGTCTTTACATGCATAGAAAGCTGTTATTTTCTAATCTGGGCACATTTGAATACAAAGGATTGAGTGTAATAACAAGTCACATGACATGTAGCTTAGTTCAAATATTACTTAAACAGAAGCCATTTTGTTTCATTTATTTTCTAAATGTCAAATTTTTCTTGCATTCAGGTTTTGATGACTCAGTTTGGTCTAGTTGTGACATTTAACAAGTACACCGATGTCCAAATTGAGCTGAAGAATGAGTACAGAGATAAAATTTGTGGTCTGTGTGGAAACTATGACAGCGACAGAAACAATGAATTCCTCTATCCTGATGGAAGACAGGTAGGGATACTTATATACCAATTTTAAAGGAAGGGTCAAAGCAAAATTTCTTTTTACAGGTCAAAAAGGTACTAAATGAACTAAATTTGGTGAAGCAATCATTCAAATTTTGCATGTATTTCTAGAGATACTAGCAGATAAAATCAGTACATTTGTGACCCAAAATGAACTTGAGGCAAGCAAGGGTTACATCACTTTTTCACATTGACATGCAATATTGTTCTCTCTGTTTTATTTTCAGTTCACCCAATTAAAATTGAAAGTAGAAATTTATAGGGATGGGGCCTTTTCACTTGAAATTTTGATGTTGTAAAGTTCCTTACTTCCTTAATGAAGATGTACATCCCATGTACCCTCCTTCCAAACTTTTGGGGACCATCCAGAACTGGGTTTAAACAAAACTGAAGCATTTTTGTGGATGCCATTATCAGGGTTCGCACAGGTCCTGGAATTCCTGGAAAGTCAGGGAAAACTAAAATATGAATTTCCAGGCGTGGAAAGTCAGGGAAAAGTCAGGGAGTTTTGTCAATTGGAACCTGTGCGAACCTTGATTATGTTTTGGCTGACTTTGTTGTAACATGTCTAATTAAGCATTGTAATAAAAGTGTTATTACAATTTTCCCATTGTGTAGGCATCTTCTCCATCTGACTTTGGCAACAGCTGGGTGTGGGGTGTAGATGATGAGTGTACAGATGATCCAGGGACTGAACCTTGTGTTGTTGGATCAAATGACTATGTAACAGCTGTACAGTACTGCTCTTACATCTTGAATAGCAATGGTGAGTAAAACAGACTTGCCTTCATTTTCAGAATCAAAACTGTAATTATTAGTTTTGCTGGTTATCCTGTTAGCTTACATGTATCACTTGATTCCTGCTAAGAGAATGTTTTTATTTTGATTTAGAGAGAAAGGCACTCCTTATTTGCATCCCTTAAACTTTCATATTTTTTGAGACCTTTCCGCCAGTGTTTCTGATGGGTGTAAGATCTCCTTTTCCATATTCCAGTGCTTAGTAGTGCTTAGAGTTTTTGCAAGTGGTAGCCTTTGTCATAAACATGTTTCAAGGAGTGCTTGCAGAGAAGATTGGCTAACCACCATGGGCACTGCTAGAAGGTTAAAATCTTACATTAGGCATAAGGTTGCTAGCTCTATACAATTTATACCCGACACCCCATTTTTTGTTGAAAAAGTGATGTTACAGCAAGGTCAACCTGACTTCCTATTATCAGCTTTCTGTCAATAGAAGCTGCCATGTCCAGGTCTATGTAAACAAAGAGTCCCACTGTAAACCACAGTCATAAAGGCAGGGACTGTTTATACAGTGCAAGCCAAGTTTGCAACCAGAGCTGCCTCAGCAGACCAGGACAATAGGCTGGTTGTGCTGGAACTGAAGCATGATGAATTGTGTAAACAAACAGTGACCGGGCTGCATAGGGGTAGCTTATGCCTACTGTATGTGTAAAACTGCCACAAACCAAACCAGTATTTGACTTCTGTCTCACTGTTATGATGACAAATTTTATCACCAGGTGAATTTGCAGCATGCCATGATTTCGTCGACCCTGAACTATACTATGATGCCTGTGTATATGATTTATGTGCCACCTTGCCTGATACAAGTCCCATTTGTAGTAGTTTTGCAAGCTATGCAACTGCATGTCGTGAAGCTGGAGGCATGCCAGGACCATGGAGAGGAGATGTGCCTGATTGTGGTCAGTATTCAATAATTTATATTAACTTTTTGTAATAAGATCCGATACTTCTTGACAATTTTCATCTGATTTTGTGATTTAATTTACCTAAAATCACATCAACAATTTTGATTCAAATGAGATTTTACATCACAAGAAATATGGATAAAATGCATGAGATGTGTATATATTTTCACTTTGTTTTGCAACCAGTACAACTATGA
The DNA here is from genome assembly GCA_037179385.1 of Holothuria scabra. Lineage (NCBI taxonomy): Eukaryota > Metazoa > Echinodermata > Holothuroidea > Aspidochirotida > Holothuriidae > Holothuria > Holothuria scabra. The sequence continues at coordinate 52,574,770 of CM074183.1, read as the reverse complement.
ATTTTAAATGGAAACATTGTTAAAAGTTGAGGCGTAACCTAACCTAACGCAAGTACGTACTTGTTCCTTGTTATTGGTCACATATTTTACAGGGATTGTATTTGTTTGTTTATTTCACCAGCTCTTCAATGTCCTGATGGATTCGTGTATGATCTTTGTGGAGATGGATGTCCAGCTACTTGCCTAGACAGAGATGGACCAAGCAACTGTCCTATTGATGACTGCCAAGAAACATGTAGATGTCCAGATGGACAAGTTTTGGACGGTAACCAATGTGTTACTGAGGATCAGTGTGGTTGCGTCTTAACAAATGGACAATATTTAAGGGTTTGTAAATTTTTGTAATGGATTTTCATATCTATCCAGTAGGAACCATATTTCATAGCATTTGGAACTCTATCCTTTCAGCTTTACTGCAATCTCTCAGTGTGTTCATACTATTTTGTTTGTAAATTTGTAGACTTTCACTCTTTATAGTTCACTTAATCCTTTTGCTACAGAAGGTTGTCCATCCTACCATACTGAGCTATTTATTGTATTGTGTATACATGGTACGTATGTGGGCTCAGCAAATACTAAGTTTTTGAATGGAGGCCACCATTTTTGCTTTCACTATAGCCCAAGAGGGTGCACATATATGAAAGTACCTCCTCTTCAAGCCTATTCCATGTCAACAACTCAATTACACACCATCAGTTTATAAGGAGCTACAGTATTCTAGGGTGCAGCAGTGAAATGTTTTCACACAATAGTAAATTATTGTTTAGCAGCAAAACCATGCATAGAGAATGTCCTTTATTGGTGAATTCCACATTTCCTTCACTCCACCTAACTTTCAGAATTAAAAGGAATTGCCTCTCGATATATTAGCCCAAGATTACTTGCAATTTTTGCGGTGTAATTCCTTTAATTGCTCCAAAAAATGTATCATTTTTGTTGAATTTTTTTTATCCACAGCAAGGTGAGGTTTACATTTCTCCTGACTGTAGCCAACGATGCACCTGTGTGGGAGAGAATCCTTCCTGTGAAGAGTACTCCTGCGGTGATAATGCTATGTGTGGAATCAAGAATGGTATCAGAGATTGCTACTGCATGGATGGGTACACAGGAGATGGCCAGAGCTGTGCTCCAGGTAAGGATCATCATATATGGTTCTTGTGAAATTTTCACTTTAAAAAAGTGACGGAATAAATTAAATTTTAAACAATGATGGACTATGCATTACCACAAGATATTACATTATCCTAAGGATCAGTGCAAGGATTCATGAAAGTGCAGCCTGAGTGCATCTTTTGCATTAACCCCTGATATTGCCAGGCCTCAGGTTTGAGGTGTGGTATTATGGTACACCATCATTCTCCTCAAGTCACTGTGAGGAGTGTGATTTTTTGTACACCTAGATGAAGATGTGAGCTAATATACTCAAGTTAAATAAAACAGTCAGCTGCCGCATTTCTAAATTTCCTTATAGGAGCTAGTGCAATATGTAGTACACGTGGAAAATTCAAAACTTGAGGCCTGTATTACATTATCATGTTCTAATGCACTGATCCAGAGTTATTTCACCCTGGTAAGAGCATCTGCCTCTCATGCAGCAGGCCCGGGTTCTATTCCTAGTTCGAGTCATACCAAAGACTCTAAAAATGGAACCTACTGCCATTGTGCATGATGCTCCACACAAGCAGTGGAGTAGGGAAAACAAGCCAGTGAGCCACAACTGGAAAAAGGCCATAAAACTCTATCACTCTATCAAACTAACTAACTAACTCCACCCTGTTCATGCATAAACAACAAGATCTTTATCTACAAAATTGTATCAGAAGTGAAATTACATTTGTAAAAAATACATTAAAATAGCACCCACCAGTAAAATGGAATAGTCCAAGATGAGTGTTTTATTTATTACTGAGAAATAATCATTACGGGTGTGGCTCGGTTACTTGCCGTTTGGTCTACCCCTGGAAAATAAAACGATATTCTAGGTGTCACGTGATCATCAAAGGCACCAAATCTGCCTTCTGTATCTCCGAAAACACTGCAGATTTGGTGTCTTCATTGATCACTTGACACCCAGAATATAGTGAAGGCAGATTTGGTGTCTTTGTTGATCACGTGACACCCAGATTTCGTTTTGTTTTCCGGAGGTAGACCAAACGGCAAGTAACCGAGCCACACGCGTCATGATCATGGGATATTGCATGGTTAACTGACTATTATGGACCAATAGAAGTTGTGGATTAATTTCAGAATATGAATAAACATAAACATGGGATATTGCATGGTTGACTGACAATTATGAACCAATAGAAGTTGTGGATTAATTTCAGAATATGAATAAACATATAAACATGGGATATTGCACGGTTAACTGACCATTATGGACCAATAGAAGTCATGGATTAATTTCAGAATATGAATAAACATATAAACATGGATATTGCATGGTTAACTGACCATTGTGGACCAGTAGAAGTTGTGGATTAATTTCAGAATATGAATAACCATATAAACATGGGATATTGCATGGTTAACTGACCATTATGGACCAATAGAAGTTGTGGATTAATTTCAGAATATGAATAAACATATAAACATGGGATATTGCGTGGTTAACTGACCATTATGGACCAGTAGAAGTTGTGGATTAATTTCAGAATATGAACAAACATATAAACTTGGGATATTGCAGAGTTAACCGACCATTATGGACCAATAGAAGTTGTGGACTAATTTCAGAATATGAATAAACATATAAACATGGGATATTGCATGGTTAACTGACAATTATGAACCAATAGAAGTTGTGGACTAATTTCAGAATATGAATAAACATATAAACATGGGATATTGCAGAGTTAACTGACCATTATGGACCAATAGAAGTTGTGGATTAATTTCAGAATATGAATAAACATATAAACATGGGATATTGCATGGTTAACTGACCATTTTGGACCAATAGAAGTTGTGGATTAATTTCAGAATATGAATAAACATATTAACATGGGATATTGCATGGTTTACTGACCATAATGGACCAATAGAAGTTGTGGATTAATTTCAGAATATGAATAAACATATAAACATGGGATATTGCAGAGTTAACTGACCATTATGGACCAATAGAAGTTGTGGATTAATTTCAGAATATGAATAAACATATAAACATGGGATATTGCATGGTTAACTGACCATTATTGACCAATAGAAGTTGTGGATTAATTTCAGAATATGAATAAACATATGAACATGGGATATTGCACGGTTAACTGACCATTATTGACCAATAGAAGTTGTGGATTAATTTCAGAATATGAATAAACATAAAAACATGGGATATTGCATGGTTAACTGACCATTATGGACCAATAGAAGTTGTGGACTAATTTCAGTATATGAATAAACATATTGTACATAATTTTCTTTTTTGGAAGTCAATGTGCACTGGAATTAGAGGGCAAAGTCACATATTTGATTATAATCAATTAGGAAAATTGGAATAAATTTTAATGTTGTATACAGATTTATAGAAGGGAACCCTCAACATATTTCTACAATTTTTTTTCTTTCTTCAACAATATTCATCAACTTGAAGTCTTCTGCCTTTATGATAAACTTCAAGAACTTTCAGCTGCAACTGACCACAACCTATCGCTTTGGTCAAAATGCTATCTTTTGTATCCACAAACCAGGGCCATCGCAGCATTGTGTTTTTAAAGTAGTATTGGTTTTAGCTGCCAATTGCACACACTAAATGCCCTGTAGAGTCGGCTTTGTTGTTGGCCTCAGCAGATAGGTGTGAAGGCAAAAACCACAGAAGCATAGTTTCCATCAGGTCTGCTAATCACCCCCCCTACCCGAGCTGTGGGTGCTAATTGGGGATGGATTCTTATGGGTCGTGTTATGGCATGAAATTTAATTGGAGACACTGCATGCATTCAACAAAGGAGAATTCATTTATTTCTTATCACAGCACCTGGTTTGTGTTACATCTGGGGTGATCCTCACTACAGTACCTTTGACAATGTTGCCTACGACTTTCAAGGAGGATGTGAATATACCGTTGTGAAGGATTGCATAGTAGAATATTTCCGTCTCGATGCAAAACATGACAAACAAAAACATGGCAAGTCCAGTACTCGTATGAAGGAATTGAAATTCTATTACGACAACAAAGAATACAAACTCAAAGATTCAAAGGAAGTTTACCTTGACGGACACAAAGTGAAGCTGCCGTATTATGGCTCTGAAGGAGTGGTTATCGAGAAATTACAATCAAGACTGGTAAGAAAATGTTATAGAGATTGGCACTTTGCTAAAATATTTTGTCTAAAGGTAGCTAGGATTCTCTCTGAGAAGTAAGTAGCAATTAACTAGCAAACAAAATGATGAATAATGATTCATCAACAAAGTCAGAAAACAGGACGAGACCCTAGTCAGTGGCCTGCCCTCATGTAGTTCTGGAATGCTTTGCATTGTGTGTGATGAAATGATTACCAACAAGACTTGTTGTCTACTGGTGATTATAATAGTTGTCTGCATTGGTGCTGAATTATTTGGTAATATGTTATAAAAATCAATATTACATACTTATTTTTCAGACTCTTGTTTTTTTTTGGTTTCATGGAATTACTCCAGTGAAAAGATAAATCCCGTACTGTCAAGATTTTCTTTCTAGTCACATGTCATGAAATGGGTTACTCAAGGAGTATAGATGAATTTGCCCACCAGGTTCTGTTGAACAATGGCAGGGGAGTGGTAGCACCAGCCTTAATTTTGTTAATCATTTTAATTACGTATATCATATTTAGATGGCTGAGAACAACCCAAAACAGCATTTTAAGGAGGTTATGAATTCAGTGTAGGTTTTGAATTAAATACCTATCCATGGTACAGTTAGACAAAAGGAATGACAAGATAAACCCTAAAACAGCTGACAAATCTCACAATTTCTTTGTCACTAGATTCATATATTACTACAAAAGATGCACATGCCGTGACGTCTCTTCTTGAGAAAGTAACATAAACACCCCAGTACATCAAAGGCGGTGTGGGGTGTAGCTGATATCTGAGTTTGTCACATGATCTGTGCCCTAAAATGAACTAAGCTTTCATTGTATTCACGCGGCGTGAAAAGCAATTAACACATGCTTGATTGACCTACTAACCTCAAAGGTTACGTAACTTTTTGTGTATTTTAATATTTCTCTTACTGTCAATTGATTAATCAGAAGTGACATGTGATTATATCAAGTGTATGTGAAGTGAGCTTCATTTCCTCCCTGAGGTGATAAGAGGTGATAAGAGGTAATCAGGCAGAGAAGGAGAATGTAACAAAAAGTAAGAAGGAACTTTTCATCATGCAAGGTTTAGTAATAGAGCTTTTTGTCTGAATACTAGGTTCTCTACACTTCCTGGGGATTCTATGTCAATTATGACAAGAACCATGACACTTCTGTGAGTGTTCCCGTTTCATACTGGAATAAGACTTGTGGCCTTTGTGGAGACTTTGATGGATCAACTGTTGATGAGTTCACACTTCCAGATGGAACAGTGGTAAGTTTAAAAGTGAACATGTTACTTAACACTTGGACATTGTAACATTCAGGTCCCAGTTGGAGAGCCACCATAATTAACAGATTGGGACCCTCTCTTTACAGTATTTGGAATGTTAAACCGGGCTTTAAGGGCCAGTCACACTACAGTGATTTTCAATTCAAAATAACATCCAAATATTTCTTTCATGGGACTCATATATGTTCTATTCAGACTTTGTTTTAAGAATGGTCAGGCTATATTCATAATGTTTGGAAATTTGCCTCTTCATGAACTGTTCTGCTGTCATTATGTAACTTTCATCACTCAACAGAGCAAGATTCGTTTGGAACCAATCCAATTTTTGTATGTGTGTCCTTTGAACTCTGTCTATGGATAAGATTTCATGAAATAATTAGTTTATTTCATCTTCGTAGTTCTCTCATTAGAATAGTATGTTTAAACAGGTTGGCAAATTTCTGGATCTGTCCCACTAGAAATGCGTAAAATTTTACCTAGGACTCAAAAAAAAGAAAATATCAGCCTAGGCCTTAATCAGATACAAAATAGCTGTAGTGTGACCTGACCTTCGATTGCATAGGAGGTAAACTATATACAATGGCCAAATTTTCAGTGAGCAGTAGTCATCATTTTTTTTGGAGTATTTGAGACACTTCTAGTCTCAAATCTAGTGGTTGACGAATCTTGCATGACAAGTTATTTTAGTTTTAAATCAGTTTTGCAAACTACGTAGTTTTGTCACAGGCCACACGTGTTTGCTTCATTGGTTTACAGACTTATTTATTAACATGAGGTTTTGTTAAGCATATTGGGTTCTAAAGACCAGAGACTGTGTTAGTAAATACAATTTCTTGTTAAAATTAGCTAATTAACAAGCAGCGTTGTGGTAACCTTTAAAAATTGTTTGAACTTCTGATTTTCTCTCCATAGGCTAGCAGTGTGGCTGACTTTGGCAATGGATGGGTTGTAGGAGGGGGCAAGGATTGTCAACCAGACCCTGGCACTGGGGATGATTGTGAAAGGGATGATGAGAAAGATGCTGAGAAACTTTGTAAAGACATCAAATATAAAAATGGTAACTTTTGATTTTCTATTTTGGTACCCAAAGATACTTTTAATTTGCCAATGGACTGGTTTGCTTTCTGAAAGATTCATTCATGTTGTTCCTTCAAAGAATTCAGTCTGTACCTGTAGTTCACCTTTTGGAATTTTTGTAGGTAACTGAAGGGTATCGTTCTGGAAATGTCTTTATTTTAATGTGATTTTTTGGTAAAAACTCCATATTTCATCTTCACCATAAACTAAATATATTTGGGAATTAGAGATGTTGGTTAAAATTATGTATCTGGTGTATATACCTCTAGCACTATATTTTCTCAAGTTTTGTTTGCCTTTGTCTCTCATTTGTGAAGATAAACTATGTTGTAAGGAACTGTTTTATGCCATTTCCTTGTTTGATAGGACCCTTTGAAGACTGTCACGATTACCTGGATCCTAAGGTCTACTATGAAGCTTGTGTTCAGGATGTCTGCTTGGATGATAGCCTCTTGTGTGATCACTTTGCTCAGTATGCCAGCCACTGTCGTGATGCCGGTGGTGATCCTGGGGAGTGGAGGGATGAAGTTTCAGAATGCTGTGAGTTTACAAATTGATTTAAGAAACATTTTTAAACCTCATAAATGAGAACATGTATTTCTCATTTCTTGGCCAAAACTTGCATGGCTACCAGAAACTGAAATTACTTTAATGTACTGGGAGAATTCTGGCTAAACTGCTCGATAACTTATGTTACGTAGTAAAAAACAAAATGTAAAGAACCTTGGAAAAAGTCACACATTAAGGGTTTTAATTTAAATAAAAGCAAGGAAAGAAAATGGTCAAGTAACTCATGGAGGGTATTTCTAAATAGCAACCATGCTGCTAGAATCGAATGGGACGTTTTAGCCAACGTTACCCGAGAAGAAGGTGTTTACTTGGGTGAAACTTGTCTCTGTAATTGCGGCAGTTAACCCCGTTTAAACCAACCTTGTTGCTCTTTTGAGCAAATAGTCTTTGAAGGGGGCAAATGCCTTAAACTTTATTGATCTCAAGATACCTGAACAGGAAGTTCTCTGATAGATTCTGGATTATTAGTTGCCAGCTTGAGATGGCTTAATGTTGTTATTCTCTTCTAGCGTCATGGTGTATGCCAGGTTGTTGCATGGTTATTGTATGGATAATTATTTTTGTATTCTTGGTTTTTCTTAATTACTTTTGTCATATTTGTTCAACTTTGAGCTGTTTCTTCTTATCACACATAGTTTAATGTTTTCATTTTATGAGATAATGGGAAATAAAAAGAAACCGAACACTTTTAATTTGTTACAGCACTGGACTGTCCAGATGGTTTAATCTATGATGGCTGTGACACACCATGCCCGGCCACCTGTGCTAACCCCAATGCACCCAGTGAGTGTACAGTTTATGGTTGTATTGAGACTTGCAGATGTCCAGAGGGTCAACTTTGGGACTACGACAGGTGTGTAGATCCATTCCAGTGTGGATGCGTCCTCAGTAATGGTCAATACTTGCAGGTATGTCAGACAAGCAGTTTTATTTTTGCCCTGTTTCTGCTCCCTGAACCATGTCATGAAATTTACCCCTGATGAATCAGGATTTCTTGTCTTAACTGACGTATGAATGATCTTGCTGATGAGCACTATAATAAATTGTTAACTGAATCTTGCTGTGGCTTTAAAATGCCAGTAAAAAACATCTTCAGAGGAGTATCTCAAAGTTTTGCCTTATGCATCTCAAAATTTTTAAAAAAATGTTGCAAAAGCTCTTTTCTGGTGGCCTTTCTTGGACACCTTAGAATCTTATATTGGATACATTTGGTAAAATAAAAAGAAATCTGAGTAGTTATTGCAAATTGAATTTACTTCTGTAAATGCTCTCTTCTTTATCTGCTCAGACCAAGGGAGCTTTCTGTCATGCCAAGTAACTGAAGTGAAAAGTAGGCAAAGCTCATGACCTGGTCCAACTCCAGGCCTCAGCCTACCAATAAATGCCTTTACAAAAACCTGTGTCAACCTGTGTTAACCTGCGTCTGTAACCTCACATTACTGTATGTGTTGTGAATACAAAGTATATCATTTTGATGTACATTTGAGTCATTCTCTAATGGACACAGATTTGACCCAGGCACATTTCGTTTTTGATGTTGTGTCACAAGATTTTTAACACAGAATCTCCTGTGAACAGTTGTTTCAAGAGTTTATCTAATATAACATGACAAATATTTGGAAAAGTGTGGAAACTAAAATGGCTGTTTCAAAGGTCAGATGCCTAAAGTATATCAATGCTCAAGGAAAGTGATCATGTTTCATCTAAAATACTTGTGGTTATCTGTGACAAATGCAAGTTAAATCTTAATGTTTAGAAGCAAATTGACTCAGATTTTTATTGTTATAAATAGCTCGATCAACAAAAGGAGGGAAAGTGATTGCAAAATGCATTATTGGGATGGAGAAAATATTTCAATTAAACATTATACCTCTAACTTTATCCCAAACTTAAAGAGAATTGACATTAAGAAATTCCCTACTTTTCAATTTTGCAATGTTTTATTTGTATGCAGTCTGGTGACACATACCTCAGTGATGACTGCAGCCAGTACTGTGAATGCACTAATGGTAAACTAGACTGTTACTTTTACTCCTGTGGAGCTAATGAGGAGTGTAGTCAGAGGGATGGAGAGACTGGATGTTACTGCAAGGATGGATATCGTCAAACAGACCAGGGCTGTGAAGAAGGTAATCCCTTTTACTTGAAATTATTTGTTACAAACTTAAACTCTGATATTCATTACGATAGACAGTTTCAATTCTACCAACCTACTTTCATCTAGCATCCTGCAACTGTCTAAAATGCATCCTTATCCAGACACAATCATAGTTTATTGCTTCCTGGTGAGTATACAACTCCCTGACGTGTAATCAGAACACTCTCTGTGCATCTGTGCAGTATGAGCTGCTTAGTAGGAATAGAAATGACACCTCTTACTTTACAGGGGGCATCGGCCAAAAACCAATAGAAAATCACTGTTTAAAGAGGCAAAGAGATGAAGGAAATGGGAGCATTGAAGAAAAAGTATGTCTAGCACTGTAGTAAAAAATTCCTGGATTTTCTTCTTCACAGCTCCAGGCTTTTGCATCATCTGGGGAGATCCCCATTACATCACCTTCGATGATGTCAGCTTCAACTTCCAGGGTGACTGTGAGTACACCCTGGTAAAGGATTGTAATGATACTGTTGACATACCCTCATTCCACCTCATCTCAAACAACTTCCGTTTCAACCCATCGGACTCTGTCTCCTACCTAAGAGAAATCCGTCTTGAGCATAATGGAACAGAGTATGAATTGATCAGTGGAGGCGAGGCCAGAGTGGATGGCGTCACTGTTACCACCCCATTTTTTGATGGAAAGGTCCTCATTTTCAGAAGTGGAGTAGACTTGGTGAGAAGGAGTATTTTTTTCTTTTTTGTAAGGTTACACCAATGTGTTGACAGTGCAATAGTCTTTTATAATTATGAAATTAACACAATATTTTCTTATAAAAGATTGTAAAGTAAAATGTTCTAAGATTGTTATAAGACTTAATAAAATGTGAAAAATGTATATTCCCTAGTCTGCAAATCATTCTTTTTTCATTGTATTTAATGTTAAGAAAGTTTACCTTAAGGGAAGTAGTAACAGAAACATTTCAATCTGTCATTTTTTCATGTAGGTAATGGAAGCTTGGTTTGGTCTTCTGGTTGTATACAATCTTCAATATGATGCTAGAGTGGAGATTCGTTCATATTTGAAGAATCATGTTTGCGGACTCTGTGGAAACTATGATGATAGGAGGGAAAATGAATTTGTTCTTGAAAATGGAAGGGAGGTAAATTATTCTTCACCTCTCATAAATCTTTTAAAATTATCAGAATATTTGTTTTATTTGTTCTTTTTCTTGGTTGAAAATTTGCAAATGCTTTTCAAACCTTCCAATGTTTTCCTGTGTTAAGCCCGGTACACACTACCACGACAACTAACGACACCAAGCGACAAGACATCGCATTGGCTGTAGCCCTGTTGGTGTGGCTAGTTTCAACACTAAAGTTCTGTTGTGTTGTAAGCGGTCAGTCAGACTGAACATGGGCAGTCGTAGTTGGATGCGTCGGTGCGTTTTAATTCCAGGTCACACGGCCAAGACTACCAAAGAAGTGTCTACACTTCATGCAAATTGTGCAGGACGTAGAGTCTTCGGTAGTCATGGCTGTGTGTACCTGGCTTAAGTGTGCCAGTGGGTTTTAGAAATAATAGAGATAAATGGTATAGCACCTTTTATGTAATTTGGTGTTTGTCAAATGTTAAGTTTGAATTTCATAGTATTTCTTTATATTTTAACAGTATTCACTCAAAAATATTTTTTCTTGTTTAGGTACATGCTTGGAATGCTTAAGATATGACTCTCAGTTTAACAACATCTATGTATGTCTCTGTGTTGTGTGTTTAATCTGTGATCTGGTTAGATTCTACAAACAGAAAATTTTGACTTTTACTAACATGACTTGAATCTGAAATATCATTTGTAGGCTTCATCTGGTGAAGACTTTGGTAATAATTGGCAAACTGGAACCAGAGAATGTATCCCAGACCCTGGACCACTTGATCCATGTGATCCGGAATCAGCAACGTATCAACAAGCTGACGAACTCTGCTATTATCTCATCAATGAATATGGTAAGTTAAATATAAAAAAAAAGGATGCAGGCTGGACACTCTCCGTTCCAGAATGATATCCTACTATGTCTTTCCTATAATTGTCTTTTATACATGTTTTTTTTTTTTTTCTGTGATGGAAGTTTTCATATGTTTTTGGCTGAGGACCTCTTTACTTAAATCTTGCCTTTAAAAAATGAGGTATAAGCCAGAGCATAATAAAAGGTCTGGTTTTGTATTAAAATTTTGATGTGTTGAATTGTTTGTGGGTTATTGTTACGTACTCTTCCTAGGTTGATAATGGCTTGGAATCCACTTCTTGAGAAACTAGGGTCTTCCACGAATTTGTAAATTGATTTTTTTTTAACCTGTCACATACTTTTGTTACATTTTGCAGGACCATTTGCACCCTGCTTTGAGCAGGTGGACCCTGGAGCATATTATGATGCTTGCATCTATGATCTCTGTGAAACCCTGCCTGATGAAGATCCCCTCTGTGATAGTCTTTTAGCCTATGTACAGGCCTGCTGGCAGGCTGGAATTAACCTAGGTGACTGGAGGGCTGATGTTGAGGAGTGTCGTAAGTAACTTATCCTTTTATCCAGAATTTGTCTTATTCTCACATTCCTTATGAAAACATACTTTGCTCCATTTTGAGTGTAGACAAAAAATGTTGAGGAAAATGTGTTGTAGTATCTCCAATAGTATGAAACATATCTAGCTTCTTCAAGAATGCAGTTGCTTTAGAACTCTGTTAACAATATACACGGCAAATCAGGCTTTTGAACTTTGACCCTGGATTAGTATCAAGTACCAAATGCAGCTGGAAGTAACGCAAGCTTAAACAAAGATGAGGAAATCAATTGCTCTGTCAGCTGAAGCAAACAATTTTCCTGTTTGCTGATGGGAGAAAGAAGACAATTACAGGAGACTATTTTAGGTTAATCATTGTTTGTAAACTTCTAACGATTTGTCTATCTCATTTCACCACACTTGTCATAATCTTTCTATTTTAATTTTCCCATGTATGTAGTAAAAATTACAGTGAGTGGTCCTCATTGGAGAATGCCTTAATTTAAGTAACATGTCTACAATAGCAGTTTTCATCATATTATAAAGGTTACCTTTCTGATTCTCCATAGGCAGTAGAAGCTGTTCTTAGTCAGGATGATACATGTTTAACTAATACACAGTAGGGGGTGTGAAGAAATTTTCACATCCTATTTAAAGGAAATTTCTAATATTCAGTCATTCATACCTACAATTTGATGCTAAGTAATGTGTTCTTATGTAAACAACTCTCATTAAATGAACACACTTATATTTTCTAAACAAAACTGGATAATTATACTATATAAAGAAAGACAAAAAGGTTCAAAATACTTATTTTTTATCTCTACATATTTGACTTTGGACTTGTTTTTGGGGAAAGAAACAATCAAGTGATTCTGATATTACTTTTTTTAGCAATCACCTGTCCAAGTGGTACTGTCTATGATTCCTGTGGCCCAGCCTGTCCAGCTACTTGTGTGGACCGAGATGGACCCAGCAACTGTCCCATCAACCATTGTGTTGAAACCTGTAGGTGTCCTGATGGTCAGGTTCTGGATGGTAACCAGTGTGTCTATACATACCAGTGTGGATGTGTCATGGATAATGGAAGATACCTATCGGTAAGACATCTCCCTCTTAGTCATTTAAATAATAAAAGGATGACTTAGGAAGTATGTAAATTTAGGGAAAGAGTGTCACACATAATGTGAAACAGCAATTAAAATTTGATAATCAGTGTGTATAGTCCTCAAAGACAACCAAAACTTTGTCCCCCAAGTTGCCCAAATCACTGCCTGGGAGCAGTTGAAAGGACAAGGAAAGGATCAAATGTGAAAAAATGCCCTCTTCACCTCAAAACCCACTATACCCCTTTTTAAACAGGTTTGTAGTATGTTTCTCAATGGTAGTTGATGCAATTTTAAAGCAAGATGTGTGTGATTAATTTGTGGTGGTAAGGTTTATCAATTGTAGTGGTAAGGTACATCAATTGTGGATCGTAAAGTTTTGGTTAGATCCACAGTTGATGTAAACAGAATGAACTCTATGAATAATCATGTGTGTGTAATTTGAAACATATTGTAACTACCATTGCCACCCTCTTGTGTATACATCATGCTATGTTGTAACTGTAAATTAGCTTTTGAGCTATTTTAGATGAAAATTGTGTCTCTTTCTTAACTTTCAATGCAGCCTGGTGAAGATTACACCTACCCTGACTGCAGCCGTCGCTGCTCATGTACAAATGGAAACCTGCAATGTGAGGAGTTGACCTGTGACCCTAATGCAGAGTGCAGCATCAGGAATGGTGTTCGTGACTGTTACTGTAGGAATGGTTACTCTGGAGATGGACAGACTTGCAGTGAAGGTAAGATGTCTGTGAAAGTCATTTTGTTTTGTTTATGTGATATTATTTTGAGCTGTTGGGTTAATATGTTGTTCAGTAGAGTTAGTTATGGTTTAGGTTAGGGTGTATCAGTACCAAATTTTGTAGAAGTACTAAATGTTGATCAAATGACAACGGTATGATTTAGGACAAAAATATTCTGCTAAAATTGAAGAGGAGATTTTGGTTAATTTAACTGTGGCCAAAAAGGTCTTTTCTTGGCTTTACAAGCTATGTCTTTGTTAAGAGTTGCAATGCAGTGATAAAGTTAAGTTATCATCGATATCTGTATCTCACAGCAATACAACACCAACAAACTGATTAAACTTTATTGATCAGTTGGAAACTGGGCCATAAAACTCTAACTAACAAACAAAATTCATCTATCTCAAGATCACTGAACAGGAAGCTGACTGATAGATTCTGGATGGAAAGGGGTGAACTAGGGATGGCTGAAACTTGATATGCTTTTCTAGCATCATGTCTGTCTGAAATGTTTGGAATCATATGTCATGTGCAGTTTATTGTGCAATGTCATGATAGCTTATTAATGAAGAACTATGACACCGATCAGTTCCAGGTACCTGTTACATTTCAGGTGACTCTCATGAACATTCATTTTGAATTTCTGAAATCGAATTTTTCTAAGCCTTATTTACATTTTCGTTTTTGGTTTCGATGAAAAGGGAACCTATGCATTCATGATGGCGTGTGTGTGTATGTTTGTGTGTATGTGCGTGTGTATGTGTGTGTATGTGTGATGGTGTGTGTGTGTTTGTGACACTTTGCTTGTTTACACGATATCTTGAGAAGGGAAGATCTGACAGTTCTCAAACTTGGTACACGGATACCCCATACTGAGAGGAAGAACCCTATTTATTTTGGTTGAGGTCAAAGGTCATCTGGGGTCACAGGGGGTCAAAAACCAAAATCCTTGTTTACACAATATCTCAAGATAGGAAACTTGGATTAATTTCAAACTTTATATATAGATGCATTATGATGTAAGGAAGAACCGTATTGATTTTGGTGGAGGTCAAAGGGCATTTTGGGTCACGTGGGGTCAAACCCGAAATTCTTGTTTACACGATATCTCATGGTAGGAAACTTCGATTAATTTTAAACTTGGTATGTTGATGCGTTATGATGTAAGAAAGAACCCTATTGATTTTGGTGGAGGTCAAAGGTCATTTGGGGTCATGTGGGGTCAAACCCTGAAATCCTTGTTTTCATGATATCTCATGGTAGGAAACTTTGATTCATTTCAAACTTGATATGTTGATGTGTTATGATGTGAGGAAGAACCCAATAAATTTTGGTGGAGGTCAAAGGTCATTTGGGGTCACATGGGGTCCAAACCCTGAAATCCTTGTCTACATGATACATCATGGTAGGAAAGTTGGATTCATTTCAGACTTGATATGTTGATGTATTATGATGTAAAGAAGAATCCTATTTATTTTGGTGGAGGTCAAAGGTTATTTGGGGTCAGAAGGGGACAAATCCTGAAAAACCTTTTAACACAATATCTCAAGGTAGGAAGCTTGGATTGATTTCAAACTTGATATGTTGATGCATTATGATGTAAGGAAGAAGCCTTTTGATTTTGGTAGAGGTCAAAGGTCATTTGGGGTTATAGAGAGTCAAACTCAGAAAACCTTGTTTACACTATATCTCAAGGTAGGAAACTTGGATTCATTTCAAACTTGATATGTTGATGCATTATGATGTAAGCAGCTTGTTTGCAGAATATCTTAAGGCACAGTATGAAATTTGGCTTTTTGAATGTAGAAATGTTTTGGTTAAAAGGAAAACCAGTTACTTACAGGTGGAGTCAAAGGTCACTTTGGGTCACCAGTTGTTACAAGAAATGTAGCATTTCATTGAAAAGAGCATGTATGTATCATCGGAACCTCAATGCATTTTTGCATTCTGGTTTATAAAATTTTCCATTATTTGATAGCACCTGGCATATGTTACATCTGGGGTGACCCTCACTACCTTACATTTGATGGCCATGACTATGACTTCCAGGGAGGATGTGAGTACACCTTGGTAAAAGACTGCAACTCGACTTCAAGTGACTTGGAATCCTTCCATCTGGTGGCTAAACACCACAAAGACAAACACAACAAGAAGAGTACTACTATGAAGGAATTGAAATTCTACTACAAAGACAGAGAATATAAATTAAAGGATTCTAAGAAACTTTACATTGATGGACACAAGGCTAAACTACCATACAACGGAGATGAGGGGGTCTTTGTTGAAAAGCTGCAGTCTAGACTGGTAAGTTCCATGCACCACTTCCAAGTCATATGGTAACCATGCCTTTGTGGTTGCAGGTCCTAGACTCTGGAATTCTCTTCTATTCTCTGTCAGAAGTGTCTCAAATACCTCAAAATTTAAAGCTGGACTGAAGGCTTTCTTTTTCAACTTGTAGTAATATCTCAATTTTTGTCTAAATATAGTTTTTTTGCAATATTATATTTTACTACATGTGAAGTGCATGTGAATGACTTTGTCACATGGTGCGCTTTATTAAGTCTAATCTATATACAAGTAGAGAATAAATATTGAATAATAAAAAATGGGTTGCTATTTAAATATCTACTAATAATTTGATGTTGTAGATTAATAGCCACATTCCGAGGAAGACATCTGTCTTCTCTTTTGTCTGAAAATAAGAAAGTGAAATTTGTGTTCACATAACATTACACAGATGTCAAATATCTTTACAAAACATAAAAGAGAAAGGATTATCATCCAAACAACATTTGTAAAATTGAAATTTCCTTTAAAAAATTATTTAATGGAGAACAATATTCTCAAAACAGTAGTGATAGGATGAATTCAATTATAAATTCATTGCTCATCCTAGTATAGTTTTGTAGATGATCAAATAAAGATAGGGTAACCACTGTTTCAAAATTAGCTCCACTGTCTACTGGACTATCATAATAAACCTTCCTTTAAAATATTCTTTTGCTACATCTCAAAATGTCTACTTTTAAAAGAGAAGACCTTGTTAATTTTTCTTAGTCATATATGAATGAGGTAGTGTCATCGTATAAATGAAAAGGATGAGCCCTCATTAGAGCTATTGTGCAATGCATAGGTGAACTGTTGAAATTGCCAGCATCCAATAATACTTTGTACCTCAAATGTTTATCATTAAAAAAAAACAGTTGTCTGGAACTACTTTAAATAATTTAAAAACAAATACCTTAAACACTTCATTCAATGTGTGAATATTATTTCATGAGGTTTATATTAATCTATGAAGCTTTAGGGTCAATAAATGGGTCATGTTTTGCTGTCTGTTCTATTCCTTGGTGTCGTCATTGTATAACTCTCAGTAGTACAGATAAGTTGTGTTTTGTCCATATTTTCAGATTTATTCACATTTTTGTTCCCTCCAATAGATCCTAACAACAGATACTGGTATCTACTTTGTATTTGACAAGAGTTGTGATACATTTGTAAGCATCCCTGTCGACTACCAGAACACATTGTGTGGTCTCTGTGGTAATTTTGACGGCAATGCTAACAATGAATATATCCGCCCAGATGGAACCATGGTAAGTTAAAGTGAACTAAAAAAATGATAAAACGTAATCACACCATTCTGACACCAGTTCATTTCTGTTCATAACTAAATATGTAACTAAAAGCTTTCTTCTTTTATTTTCCTTGAAAAAATCATGTAAACATCTTTCTTTGTTTTTTTTCCCTGAACTACATACCTTTGTCATGAAGTATGTTTAGTGACTTATTTGTATTGTGTGACTTGAATATTAGCTCTCTTCCTAAACTAACTATGGAAGCAATTTTTGGTTTCGATGATAAGAGAAACCAATGCAATCATGATGGCGTGTGTGTGTATGTGTGTATGTATGTGTGTGTGTGTGTGTGTGCGTGTGTATGTGTGTGTGTGTGTTTGTGACACTTTGCTTGTTAACACGATATCTCAAGATAGGAATGTCTGACAGTTTTCAAACTTGGTACATAGATGCGCCATATTAAGAGGAAGAACCCTATTGTTTTTGGTGGAGGTCAAAGGTCATCTGGGGTCACCAGGGGTCAAAGTCTAAAAACCTTGTTAACACGATATCTCAAGGTTGGAAACTTGGATAGATTTCATATTTGGTATGTGGATGCGTTATAGTCAGTAGATGGTCCCTATTGTTTTTGGCGGACGTCAAAGGTCATCTGGGGTCAGCGGGGGTCAAAGTCTGAAAATCTTGTTAACACGATATCTCAAGGTTGGAAGCTTGGATAGATTTCATATTTGGTACGTGGATGCGTTATAGTCAGTAGATGGTCCCTATTGTTTTTGGCGGAGGTCAAAGGTCATCTGGGGTCACCGGGGGTCAAAGTCAGAAAACCTTGTTAACACAATATCTCAAGGTTGGAAGCTTGGATAAATTTCATATTTGGTACGTGGATGCGTTATGGTCAGTAGATGGTCCCTATTGTTTTTGGCGGAGGTCAAAAGTCATCTGGGGTCACCGGGGGTCAAAGTCTGAAAACCTTGTTAATGGAATATCTCAAGGTAGGAAACTTGGATGGATTTCATATTTGGTATGTGGATGCGTTATAGTCAGTAGATGGTCCCTATTGTTTTTGGCGGAGGTCAAAGGTCATCTGGGGTCAGCAGGGGTCAAAGTCAGAAAATCTTTTTAACACGATATCTCAAGGTTGGAAGCTTGGATAAATTTCATATGTGGTATGTGGATGCGTTATGGTCAGTAGATGGTCCCTATTGTTTTTGGCGGAGGTCAAAGGTCATCTTGGGTCACCGGGGGTCAAAGTCTGAAAATCTTGTTCACACGATATCTCATGGTAGGAAACTTGGATAGATTTCATATTTGGTATTAGGGCTGTCAGCGATTAGCCATTAATCGCCAGCCAAGTAATCGTTTAGTAAAATGGTACATGCGATTAATCGCATCTCATGCCCTTGGACTCTGACTTGCGTTAAGTAAACAAGGTATAGTCCTTCTTCACAAGTTAAGCTGCCTTGACAAAGCAATCGATGTCTACAGTATGAACAACAAGCTCAAAAATTGCGCAGAGCTATGACATTCACCTTTTATCCACCCAACCCCCTGTAGTTTACATGTGATTGTGTGCAGTGTCATGGGGGACGTTTTAATCCGTGAACCCCAAACATGGAACCTGTTGTGACAGGCTTTACTTCAACACCACCAATACATTTGTAATGAACATAATTTACAATGAAATTTGAAAGCAAAACGTATGCATACACCACAGTGTCTTTTAAGTGCCCTGTGCGCCATTGTGCACTTCACCGTAATAGTTCAATTTCAACAGCCACTTGTCAATTCGCTTCTAGCGTACGTCACCCAAAATTTCAACTTGAAATCGACAAATTTCAAAAAATTACAAGTTCAGCTTTCTAACCATGTTATTCCTGACCTTGTATCACGTAGGAGTGTTTGTAAGTCATGAACTGAAAAAAGTTTCAAAAATGTTTCCATCGCTGTTTATCAAGACCTACAGCGTACATAGCAGCAGTTGCACACGTTAGCAGCCGGCTGAAAATCGTTTATATGCCGCTGCTTCGTGCTATACATCGAACGAACTTCTGTTGCGAAGAATCGTACTCACTGATTGGCTGCTTGCGTTTAATGAATGAAGCGGCTTCTTTAAAAGTTTGGGTATTCCCCGCTTCGAACGTAATTATTGAGGGAGGGTGTCATGTTATTGCCAATTGAAGTACACCCATTCTCTAAGCGCTTTTAACGATACACGTACGCCGAGCTAGGGAGCCGATCAGCCAGCTAGCGCTAAAGGCATGTATATTACACTCTGCATGTAGCTAGCTAGCAGCTAGCAGGTTTTGTTTATGTGCTGCGAACGTACGTACGTACGACTATTTACACAGTACAGCTCAGGCGCGGCGGTAACTTCAACATAAAATGACTGGTGAAAACTACGACGTCTAGATTTGATCGTAGCCTATTATTGTTAGCTCTAACGTTACATTTTGTTCTGTAAACGTAGGTGGCTAGGCCCTAGGCCAAGTTTTTGTTGTGGCTTCAAGCCACACTACTTTTGGGAGGAAATTAGAAATGAAACAAATGGGGTAGATTAGGCAAGTGTCAAAATTAAATATATCGTAGCGGGACCTGCAGCTGTCTGCATAGGGCTTGTCGGCTACTTTCGCCGTGGATACTGTATTATGGCCTAGCCTATACTTTGTGAACGATCGTTGCTTTGAAATACTGAAACTTCATCTAGCTACTGGTGTGTGGTGTAACGATATATATCAACCTTCAATGGAAGCAGTTCTCTAAAAATTGCTTGATTGATGGGTCAGGAGATGGTCTGTAATGTTTTTGGTGGAGGTCGAAGGTCTCCTGGGGGCACATGGGGTCAAAGTCTGAAAATCTCGTTATCATGATATCTCAAGGTAGAAAGCTTGGATTAATTTCATATTTGGTACGTGCATGCGTTATGGTCAGGAAGTAATTCCTTTTGTTTGTGGCAGAGGTCAAAGGTCATACGGGGTCACCAGGGGTCAAAGTCTGAAAATCTTTTTAACACGATATCTCAAGGTAGAAAGCTTGGATAGATTTCATATTTAGGCCTAGCCTAGTATGTGGGTGCGTTTTAGTCAGTAGATGGTCCCTATTGTTTTTGGCGGAGGTCAAAGTTCATCTGGGGTCACCTGGGGTCAAAGTCTGAAAATCTCGTTAACATGATATCTCAAGTTAGGAAGCTAGGATAAATTTCATTGTTTGGTATGTGGATGCGTTATGGTCAGGAAGTGGTTCCTTTTGTTTGTGGCAGAGGTTAAAGGCCATCTGAGGTCACCGGGGGTCAAAGTTTGACATTTTAATGCAATATCTCAAGGTGGGAAACTTGAATAGAATTCGTATTTGGTAATGGTATGTGGATGGGTTATGGTCAGGAAATGGGCTAGGCCTATGTTGTTTTTGGCGGAGGGCAAAGGCAGAGATGCCAAGTATCTCAATTTAGGCTGAATTATTGCGATTTTCCACGCTCGATTCATCCCCATTGTTTTTGGCAGAAACGAAAGGTCATCTGGGGTCCCTAGGGGTCAAAGTCAAGGAACCTTTTTAAGTAGCCTACGATCTTTCAAGATAGTTGTTTGTCCATCTGTCTGTCTATTGTTTGCCTGTCTAGCTATGTATGGCTTTTATTGAGGTCAAAAGGTTATCTGGAATGACAAAATTATTTTTTGAACATGCTAGTATGTAGTTTGTTAGTTAGTAGTTTGAATGAGAAGGTAATGGTGCATGATGGTACTCTTTAAAACATTTATGTATCATCGAAACCTCAATGCATTTTTGCATTCTGGTTTTTTTCTATGTTCACATAAACATCTTCACATCTTTATTTCAAAAAGGGAAACAGCTAATGTGGGTTGTGGAAGAGGTTAATCATGTTCATGGCCAAACACTAAATGTATCATTTTGGTTTTCAATTCAATTTGGCAGACAAGACTTGTTGCTGACTTTGGTAACAGCTGGGTAGTAGGAGGCAGCAAGGATTGTCAACCAGACCCTGGGACTGGGGATGACTGTGACAAACATGATGAAAAAGATGCTGAGAAACTCTGTAAACCAATCAACTACAAGAATGGTAAGCACAAGAACTTTCTTGCTTTGGGAAAGATGTAAATGGTTGTAAAAGTGAAAATTTAACAGCAACATATGAAAACCTTGTTCTTTATTATGTTATGAACCGTATGTGTAGAAAATTAAGACAGGTTTAGGTCTCTGGTACAGTTGGTGTCAAACAGCTAATTGGGCATTAATTTGAGATTATATTCAGTTTTACACAAGAATTGTTCTCAAAATTATTTTGATGAAAAAAGTTCGTGCATTATTGTATTGTCTAAGTCTAGCTATTACAAAATATGGGATACAAGTTTGCATTAGACTTGCATTTGACATTTGGTTTATTAAGAGCCAATGATTTCCAAAGTGGTCCAAAAAAGGTGGCTGACAGTATTTTTTGAGAAGCCTCTTTAGTAATTTTTGTTAATACTCTCCATAATTCAGAGGCTTTTTTATTTTGAGATCTTATTTTGATTAATTTTACAGGTCCATTCAAACAGTGTCATGACTATGTGGACCCCAAACCATTCTTTGATGCCTGTGTACAGGATATGTGTGGTAATGACGATGATGACCTCTTCTGTCAAAACCTTGCCGAGTATGCCAGTGCTTGTCGTATTGCTGGCGGAGACCCTGGGAACTGGAGGGAGGATGAAACAAGATGTTGTAAGTGAAATTTGATTGCCTTTCTTTACATTTTTAGGCTGAAATTGTTAGACATAACCTGAAGTCTGGTGGTCATGATTGGTCATGTTTCAGGACCTCACCAGATGGGAAGGAAGGAAGAAGAAGGGGAAGGGTTATAAAGTTTGAAATCTTAGGAACTTTGTTACCCATCTTTGATAACTTAAAGAACCCTTTTAAACTTACAATTTTGTTATGTATTGGCCCAGAGTTCAAAATGTGAAGAGATCAAAATTGTTACCTCTTGCAATGCTTCTTAATTGGCAAAAGCAAAAGGGTGGGTGGGTGGGGGGGGGCGGTTAGATGAGTTGAGTTTACTAGTGAGACAGAATGTTTGATGATTTTGGCTTTGTTTTACATCATGTTGATCAGTTGTGATAACAGTATCTCCTTTGAAGCTGAAAAGAAAGAAACATGATGCGAAGAAACTGCTTTCTATAATTTTTGTTTTTTCAGCCATTACTTGTCCAAGTGGTTTAATTTATGATGAATGTATGTCCCCCTGCCAGCCAACTTGTGCCAATAGGAACCCTTCATGTAATGTGGATGGTTGCATCGATGCTTGCCGCTGTCCAGATGGGCTGCTACTTGATAATGATATGTGTGTTGGCTCTACTCAGTGTGGCTGTGTATTGAGTAATGGAGAGTATCTATCAGTAAGTAGTTATTCTTTTGCAAAATTTACTCAATTGTATGAATACCCTGAGTGGGGTAAATGGATGGTAATATGAAAAAGGAGACTAAATAAATCTGGTTAAATTGAGGTGGGGGAATGTATCATCTGTGATCATGTGAATTATTGCTGTCTGTTTTTGTTCCAAAAAGGTAAGTTTTACATATCTGCAGTGCTTTCAAACTCACTCTCTTTGTTTTACATTTTACGCAAGTAGATAGGAAACTATTTGAACTTTTTGTTAGAATGAAAAAGTTTGAACTTTGTTACAGAAATAAAAAGAAACTCATATTCATTCACACTTACAGTATATTATGTTAAAATAGATTAGTTTGGTAGTTTGAAAGAGCTGTTTTTTTTTATCTTACTAAACACACAGTAAAGGAAAATTTTGTAGAAGTCTTCATCACTTTAAATTATTGATTTCTTTAGGTCTCCTTGCTCATCATCAATTCTGATTAGATGTGTGAATCTTTGCTGGTATGAACACATCTTCCACATTCAAATATAATCATTATGTTTAGAACAGAAACATCTTTGCCTACAAAGTGGAGATAATTCCATTTTTGAAGCATTAGAGAAACTCTGTTTTACTGATACCGGTTGCATTTGCATTTCATATTTTCTTTTTCAGTCTGGTGACGATTACATATCTGCCAATTGTGACCAGTACTGTACCTGTACTAATGGAGAACTAGACTGCACAAATATAACGTGTGGTGAAAATGAAGTGTGCGCAACAAGAAATGATGTACGGGGCTGTTACTGTGATGATGGTTATGAATGGATTAATGGCAAATGCCAGGAAGGTAAAGTTTAGATATATGCTATTGTTGTCACAGGACTCTGGCATTTTATTCTCAATTTCTGAGTGTACAAAAAGTTCTGTTTGCTCCATCACAACCTTTTCCTCCTTTGCATGTCCTGAATACTACTTTCTTTCCTTCCCCAACTTTACCCTCTTGGATGGGTCACACCAACTCTTGGATGGGTCACACCAACTCTTGAATGGGCTACACCAACTCTTGGATGGGTCACACCAACTCTTGGATGGGTCACACAAACTCTTGGATGGGTCACACCAAAGACAAATAAAAAGTGGAACCTACTGCCATTGTGCTTCGTGCTCAGCATAAGTAATGGAGTAGGGAAAACAAAGCAGTGAGCTACGACTGGAATAAAGGCCATGACTGATGTGACATAATCCAATGGACCTTATGCATATGATGTCACAGAGTGGAAAGTACCCCCTCCTTTATGGGCAAAATAAACCAAGACAGACAAATACAGACAGCTGATTTTTCAACCAGTCAAATAGGCCCATAGTCTGCTACAGGTGTAGGGAAAATTTTTATGCGTGTGGCCATGTGTTCCTACTGATCTGCCCCAAAGGATGACGTCAGTGTGTCGTAAATGAACAAGGTCTATTGGTTAAAAACTGAGCTTTAAAATTTCATCTAACTAACCTACAGCACCCCCCCCATAAAAAAAAGTACTCAAAACACAGGTTTAAAGAGTACAGGATAAAATGGTGGTGTGTGCTATTAAGTTCAACTAAAGGGAAATTCATGTAGATGACCACTTAAATATATTGACACAGTGTATTCTAGAGGAAGATAGGGATAAATTTGAGTTTCCCTCAAGAGGTGCACCCTTCATACGTTTACCTTGGGCGAAATGAAAATATAGGTTGAAGTAACAAAAGGTTGGCAATGCACAAAACTTGTGTTAAATACTTTTCTCAGCAATAACATTTATTCGGTACAAATTTGCCGCATGTTGCAAAAGAACAACTTCATCATCAGGAAGCAAAACTTACAATAAAGAATTGAAATTAACTGTGTGTTGAAAGCAGTGACAATGTGAATAAAGAATTAACTTAATAGAGTGATCAATGGGCTCTCTAATTGTCTGTTAAGTTTGGTGTTTCCCAGGTGATATGTAAGCTCTCTTTAATCTGTAACTGGAGCTCGGTAGGAGCCCAGTCAATTGTTTTGAAATGGTTTGATCACATTGGGATTTACAAATCTACTTCACTCCTCCATATCTCCTATTTACATATGTATTTCCCTGATTGCCTAACAATACCCATTGTAATTGTAGATTACAGAATTTGGCAGGTTTAAGTAAGTGGCAGGACATATCACTTCCTAATAAAGCATTTGCTGGGATGCTTGGCCATAAAGATACAAATACATTGCATATATAGACTGACTGTTTTCATGTTAAAATATTTGCACATGTAAGGTTAACTGAAGGTCAACATAGTCAAAAATTTTATTCTTATGCTTTTTTTTTTTACATTTTACTTTCAGCTCCAGGAGCTTGCATCATTTGGGGGGATCCCCATTACATCACTTTTGATGATGTAAGGTATGACTTCCAGGGAGACTGTGAATATACTGTCATTAGAGACTGTTGGGTAGACCCATCCTATCCCTCCTTCCATCTCATATCAAACAATGAACGCAACAATCCATCAGACCAGGTGTCATACCTCAGAGAGCTTCGTTTGGAATTTAACAACACAGACTATGAACTGATCTATAACGGTGATGTCAGAGTGGCAGGAGAGAAAGTTACCCTTCCATTCTTTGATGGACTTGTCTACATTTCTTGGAGCGGTAACGACGTGGTAAGAGTTGTGTAATATCTTTTGTCCACGCACAGTTTAGGGGGTGGGGGTTGTGAACAGGGTTTATTCCCCTCCCATCAAGTTTTCTGAGCCCCAAAAGGAAGTGTCAAAGAAATTAGTGGTGGTTAAGACATAGGTACGCTCTGAAAAGATAGTCACACATTTCCTGCTCTTCCTTCATAACAAAAAAAAAAATGTTTTAGAATTATAGCTTGTGCCCCCCCCCCCCAAAAAAAAAATAACTGCAGTGTACTCAAATACTTGTTCAGTTTATGTAATAAATTTATGTGCAGTTCATTCTCTTGTATTGACATCACAGATCTGGTGAAAGCTTGTTTTTTTTTGTGGGATCCTTATGTTGGTTTTGTGTGGTTACATCAAGTTATTGAAGTATTGACCAATACTTCAATAACATGATGTAATCAACCAGCTGGTTCTACTGATTATAACAAAGTCCCAAAAATGTACTTAAAAATGAATATAAAAATTAAAATCTGTGTCTCTTGTTTGTTTATGAAGGCAAATTTTATTTAAGGTATTACTTGTCAGTTGTTAATTCAGAGTCTTTGGAAATATTTTTCATCTTATCGCAGATAAATAGTTTAGTACTTAATATTTATATATCCTGATGTTTATAGTTTACAGAATCATATCAATGGATGAAAAATTTACTGAAAGTTGCAATCCAGGAAAAATTTTCTTTACCTTTCTGATAACAATTTGACAGATACTAGCAACGGAATTCATGGTCATATTTTACAACAATCGTAATGATGTGAGGATTGAGCTGGCTAATGAATATAGAAACAGAACTTGTGGACTTTGCGGCAACTATGACAGTGATGGTAGCAATGAATTTGTCTTTGAAGATGGCAGAGAGGTAAGTTATGTTGACTTGGTTAAAAGACTAGTCACTTAAGCATTATTTTCTCTATTTTATGGGTTCCATTAAAATGTATACAATGTATTATCATTTAAAGAAATAATTATTGAAGGCTTTGTTTTTACTTTTTTCTTAAAAAAAAAAACAAGACAGTTGGTCAGATTTCCTGATGTAATTTTCCTTTTGACCTTTGTTTGACCTTCATGTCTTGTCTTGTACTGTAGATGGACATGACCCACTGGGTTTGATCAAAGAGTGCCATTTCCTCACTCCTTCACTCACATCTTTTTCTTTGTCCTTGATCACTTGTATTTGCTACTGTAGAAGCAGTTTATATGTTTTTTTTGTGTTTTTCCTTTTTTTTTGTTTATAGGGATTGTAGGTCTAGCTCTTGAGCCCTCTGGAGTTTTCTGTATACTTCTTTTTGCTTACTTAAAACCCTGTTTAAAAGTTATCTTCATTTTTGTAATATATTAATGTAAAACGAAAAAGCAATAAACAAAATGAAACAAAACCTGCATTATATCTGCAGCTCAGTCCCACACATCTTTAGCAAATTTATGACAGTTTTCTGAGTTGTAAGTCATCAGCATCTTGCAGTGCTTCCACTTTCTGGTAAACATCTATAGCCTGAATCCTAGACAAAAAGTTGAAGTTTGAAATTCTGTTTTGTATGATGTCAATTATTTAATTAGAGTAATACTACCTCAATTTCATACATTTTCCCTTAAGAAACATGTCTTTATATTCATCGTCAATAATCTGTTTCCGGCTTCTAATTCTGTATTCTCAATAGAACATTTCTTGTACTTTGTTAATACCATTCAGGCATTATCAGGTGAAGACTTTGGAAACTTTTGGAGAACAGGAAGTCGTGAGTGTATTCCAGACCCTGGGCCGCTTGATCCATGTGACCCAGCGTCCCCAACATATGCCGAAGCCCAGGCCCTCTGTTACTATCTGTTGAATGAATATGGTGAGTGCCCTATATCAATAATTACAATAATTTCATTGTCCTTCAAAATGTGTGTCTTTCTTCATCATATAATTTATACTTTTTAATTACCTTAGCATGTTTTCATTATTTCAAGTTAAATTATATGCACTGACAGTTTCTATTTTTGCTACTAATTTGTATTAAAGCAAGACAAACAATAGCTTGCCACCATACGTTTTTAACAGTAGACAGTACTACTGCTGTTGTGTGTGATGCTCCGCAGAAGGAATGGAGTAGGGAAAACAAGCCAGTGAGCCACAACTGGAAAAAAGGCTGTTACTGGTTGGACTTGAACCAATAATTTGGAAACTTGGCTGTACAACTCTATCTGACTAACTTATATATTGTCTACATAGAAAACTATGAAGATTTGGTGATTTGGTTGTCATATGAGGAGAATACCTTCAATATTGAACAGTATGAAAAAAAAATAACAATTCCTTTTGTTTTTTTTTTTGTTGCTATTGCTCATTTGCTCTCTCTTTTATTTTTAGGCCCATTTGAAAACTGCCTGAGCTTGGTGGACCCAGATCCCTTTTATGAAGCTTGTGTGTATGACCTATGTGTGACATTGCCAGATGAAGACATTATCTGCGACAGTCTCAGTTCATATGTACAGGAATGTATTGATGTAGGAGGAATCCCTGGTGACTGGAGGGATCAAGTTTCTCAATGCCGTATGTATTAACTCAAATATTAGTTTCATTTAAATAAAATGTTACGTAAAATTTCCATCATGGATTAACCAAACACTGAATTTATGTATCTACATCACCTTGGGACACCCAGTCTCCACAGTGCTACTAAAGTCTTTCCTGGACTTCCTTTGGCAAAGTGGGATTACATATTGAAATATGAGTTGGTGATTACATATTGAAATATGAGTTGGGGATTACATATTGAAATATGAGTTGGTGATTACATATTGAAATATGAGTTGGGGATTACATATTGAAATTTGAGTTGGTGATTACATATTGAAATATGAGTTGGGGATTACATATTGAAATATGAGTTGGGGATTACATATTGAAATATGAGTTGGGCATTACATATTGAAATAGAGGTAAAGAATTGGGGCTGATAGATATGTGTTTGTTGTTGGGCCTGATTCACACAAAATTATTGCAAGGAAAGCTTCCAGAGATAGATTCTCCTATCTGCGATAAGTGTATGAAACAGTAGTGTTTGGAGGTGTGAGAAATATATAAAAGTGTTTAAAGTGTAAGTGTTTGAAAAAAATGAAACTGAAGTACATTTTTTTGTTGTGCAAAAGAACAAAGCACTGCATAAGGAGGGGGAATTCCCCATTGATGCACACTGCATTGTCTTATTAATCGTCTTTAAACCCTTTATCTTAACTTGAGTGGATGAAGTGTAAAAACCTGTTTTAATTTTGATTTGGTACAGTTTCACTTCATGGTCATTGTAGTTCAGAACTGTGAGTTAGTTGGTTAAATGGTTAGTTGGTTAGTTGGTTAGTTGGTTAGTTGGTTAGATAAGATTTAACGACACACCAACACAAATGTGTTTTATAATGACAGTCAACTTGATGAAAAGTTCAAAGTTCAACTTTATGTCTAGGTATTGTTGATGTTCGTGTTTGGTTTCCCTTTAGTTGCCTCTTACGTCAAGGGGGAAATACCGTGGGCATATTCTACAACCCCCTGCCCACAGGGGCATTTAGAACTGTGAGAACCAAAGTGGTGTTTTGAGCCATGGTTTGTTGTATACCTTTTGTTTTCTCAGCCCACAATTGTCCAAGTGGTACTATCTATGATTCCTGTGGCCCAGCCTGTCCAGCTACTTGTGTGGACCGAGATGGACCCAGCAGCTGTCCCATCAACCATTGTGTTGAAACCTGTAGGTGTCCTGATGGTCAGGTTCTGGATGGTAACCAGTGTGTCTATACATACCAGTGTGGATGTGTCATGGACAGTGGAAGATACCTATCAGTGAGTGCATTTATACACATTATATTAAATATCAAACTAGCAATTTGTGTCACCAGCATGCTCTTGTCGATATGTGAAATGTAAGAAAAAATATAAGTTGCCAATTTATTCAATGAAAGTCTCATTCACATAATTGCAAATTTATGTCTTATCTTTACATGAAAGGTTAAATTAGCACCAGGTTACCTTTATGGAACTTTTATAATGTTGCAAGTTTTCAAAAAAGCTTCTTGGTAGGTCTGTCATTATTACAATAGAGGGTAACATAGGAATATTCAACCACAACAAAATTGTACATTGCAAAGGAAATTTTCATCTAAGTATTCTATGGAAAATTTGTATTGAAATTCTTTTGCGGACTATTAAAAGTGGATGTTCAGGATGAAGTTGATTTAATGTTTTGACAAGTCCATTAAGTTCCCTCAGTTCTTCTGTAACATTACTTTAAACAAGATTGCTATTGTTGTATGATTTTGCCTTATAGCCTGGTGAAGTTTATACCTATCCTGACTGTAGCCGTCGCTGTTCATGTACCAATGGCAACCTTCAGTGTGAGGATTTGACCTGTGACCCCAATGCACAGTGTGGAATCAAGAATGGAGTCCGTGACTGTTACTGTATGGATGGTTATACTGGAGATGGGCGTACTTGCTCTGCAGGTAGAATACTTACCCATAATTAAATAAAGACATTTAAGATAAATAAATGTGAAAATAGTGCTAATGCTTATCCCAACATTAAGTGGATGTGATTAAGATATGCCATCCTGAAAGTCCTATTTAAAATTTTATTCTACCCACCCTTCCTACCTTTCTGCCTCTCATTCATACCAAATGATAACAAAGAATGAATGATATACTTTCTGGTGTACCAACATTGTCATTCCAAAGCAAAGTTTAAAAAATAGTTATGGGGAGTAATTTTCATGGTGTCTTGTGCATGTTATTGAAGTTGGAATAAAATCTTAATGTATTAAGTGTTTGCACCAGTTTCACAATGTTGTTTTGTATGTTCACTTCAGCAGGTATGTAAAATAGTTTGAAGCAACTCTCACTTAATGCAGAACACTACTCTAGAATTAAAGGTCTTGTTCTCTGGTTTCATGACAGGACATTGAATGTAAATAGAGCATGAAAGATGGTTTTGCAGCAAAAAGTTACAATTTCATCTCCAGTCAATGAACAATAATTTGCTAGATACAATACCTTCACACTGAGTTATCGAAAAATTCTTCAAAGAATATGGGGACTTGGCATAAATACTTGCTCACAGATTGGCAGCTTTATAAGTCATGAAAATTTGACATTTTTTGAAATCCAAATTGTTTAAGCTTTATTGTCATCTGTTCTATTATTTAAAAGCACCTGGTGTCTGTTACATCTGGGGTTACCCTCATGAATATTTATTTTGAATGTTTTGGAATTTGTGTTGTGTATTGCTTTCTTTATTTCATTTGTTATTAAATTTCTTTTATTTGATAGCACCCGGCATATGTTACATCTGGGGTGACCCTCACTACCTTACATTTGATGGCCATGACTATGACTTCCAGGGAGGATGTGAGTACACCTTGGTAAAAGACTGCAACTCGACATCAAGTGACTTGGAATCCTTCCATCTGGTGGCTAAACACCACAAAGACAAACACAACAAGAAGAGTACTACTATGAAGGAATTGAAATTCTACTACAAAGACAGAGAATATAAATTAAAGGATTCTAAGAAACTTTACATTGATGGACACAAGGCTAAACTACCATATAATGGAAACGAGGGAGTCTTTGTTGAAAAGCTGCAGTCTAGACTGGTAAGTAGAGAATGGTCTATGCCATTAAAGATATGATGACACTTTCCTCCTTAGTTTTTGTTACATCCCCCTTCTCTGCCTGATTACCTTTTATCACTTCATTGAGGATATGAAGCCCACAACACGAACACTTGATATCGTCAGGTTTCACATCTGAAGAATTGACAGTAACAGATATATTGAAACAGACAAAAAGTTTGGGGTAAGCAAACTGGCCAATCAACGATGTGTTAATTGCTCTTCATGCACTGTTAACACAATGAAAACATAGCCCATTTGAGGGCACAGAGGTAAAAAATTCAGATACCAGTTTCACCCCACACCCCCTTGGATCTACTAGGGGGGTGCATGTTGCTTTCTCAAGAAGAAACATCACAGCATGAGAGGCAGTGGTCCATGCTATTGAGAGAGAGTTTTAACAACCTTGTAGCAAGGTAAAATGAAATATGCAGTTAGTTCTATGGGATTAAAGACACACCGAACCAAATGTGTCATAGTATTTGTTCGAAGATGAAAGACAGTTGCAAACACATCTAAGGTTCACGTTCAATTTCTGTTTCAAATACAGCTGAAATGTTGCTCAAGTCCTCCCCTTAAGTCTCTTCTTATGACAGACATGCAGTAATGTGGACATATTCTACAATCTCCAGTCCGCAGAGGGCAGGGGAAGGGGCAATGGGCCTATGATTTCAAAACCCAAGATTCCCTGTTGTAAGTTTGTTTTTCATTCATACATATACTCCCATCACACTTCTAAAAAAAGTGGATATGCTAGCTTCAATTTAAATGATATTTCCCATCACCTCAGCCATTTCATGTAACTAAAATGAACTAAAAAAAGTCCTATTTTTTTGGTTGCAAGTACCAACTGTTCATGCAACTGTATGTCTTATTAAGCTAATGCCAATTTTTGATTGTTTGCCGATGTAGCACACAAATACATTGTGGATTAATTCTGTTATTTAATGACTGTTGTCTGAGCAATTTTGTTCTTTTCTGATCTACAAAAGTTGGTTTTCAGTTATTTTTATGAGATTATTTGAGTCGTTTTTTTTGCCTTCTCTAGATCCTTACAACTGACACTGGCATCTACTTTGTATTTGACAAGAGTTGTGATACATTTGTAAGCATCCCTGTTGACTACCAGAACACATTGTGTGGTCTCTGTGGTAATTTTGACAGCAATGCTAACAATGAATATATGCTCCCAGATGGAAGTATGGTAAGTTCTAAGTAAATATGTACTTAGACTGGAAATTAGATGTTCACATTTCTGTTGAAATTAAGAATGAAAATTTTGAAAGGAAAGATAACATGGAGATAATGGAAATTGTAAACTATGGACATGCTTCTCAAATTGGAAATCATATTACAGTCAGTTGTTCTTCCTGAAGGGAATTGAGAATATGATCAAGGAATCAGACTCTAAAAGGATTCAAACCAGAATAAGTCTATGAAAGAGAATAGTAATAAACTTTCTTCTGTGAAGTTATCTTTGGGTTTTTGTAGAGCAAGGAATGGAACTTAAAAAGGATTTGAACTAAAATTAGTTTAGGGAAAAGAATAGTAATAAACTGGCTTCTGTGAAGTTATCTTTCGGTTTTTGTAGAGAAAAACATGTGTAAGATAAAGAGTGACTGTGTATTGTCCTTGTCCTCATTGCTTGGAATGTTTAGGAATAGGTTTTACTGCTGCTGATACCATGGGAAGAAGAATCGCTCTAACATGTTTGTCATGACCTGTATTTATTTTATGGTGATATTTATCAGAATCATTTGTTATTGAAAAGCTGTTATGTTGAGACCTGAATCTTTCAATGGCTTAATCTACTCTATTTCTTGGTAGTTTTGAGATTATGTCCTTTCCTTTTGTTTATAGTAATAGAAATGAACCAAAAAAAAAAAAAACTGAGAAATGAAATGAAGCAAATCCTGCAATATGTCAAGCTATAAAATATTTGAATAGAATAATTTGTGTTTTTATCTTGCAGACAACTATCGTAGCAGACTTTGGTAACAGCTGGGTAGTAGGAGGGGGCAAGGATTGTCAACCAGACCCTGGCACTGGGGATGACTGTGACAAACATGATGAAAAAGATGCTGAGAAACTCTGTAAACCAATCAACTACAAGAATGGTAAGCACAAGAAAAACAAAAATATTTTCTCGTGAAAATACATTAATGGTACAATTTAGCAACTGGTTGCAATTATCAACATGATGTGCCGACCTTAGAATTCTGTGAACCCTCAAATCATAACATAGAGTTTGCATGTTATGTAATGATTATGGAGTCTCTGGTTTTGTCCACAAGCATACATCTTTTGTGTTTGTTTCAGTGCAGGGTATAGAGATTGTGAGGTGGTATTAGTACCCCATGGGGTGAAATTATGCCAGTTTTGACACAAAGAGAGGTTGGAGGAGGGGGGAGACTACAGCAGTTACCACTTTTTATTAGCAAGTACAGTGCCAGTAGTAATTAGAACAACTATCTGTGAGGTGGCTGCCACACAAAGATAATGCAGGAGGATACATTGTCATGAGTACAGATATTTAGGTGTGGTGCTCATACTTGTGAGCTATAGTGTAAGTATGTGGCCCTTATTGTGTGCGGGTTTAATTGCAAACTCTCCATTAGTGCATTTGTTACTATTGATCAACAATGAGTTATGAATCATTTTCTCACAAGCACAAGAACAGGCAAATAGCTCTAAGGTTTAGTAGGAGTGCGGATAACAAGTGCACAAGCAAGAAGATTTCAGTGTTATGAGAAGAACTTTTCGCAACATTAAAAGGGAGAAATCAAAGTAGAAATGTAGAATGACATCCATTCTTTCCGTATTTTTGAATGGAAGAAGAATTTATGTAATTTAATTGTTAGTAGGTTTTATCCTGGTTAAAAGACACATGTTAGATCCTGTTTTGGTAGCTCCAGGTAAATTTTCATTTTTTTTTCATTTTTGCAGGACCTTTCAAACAGTGTCATGACTATGTGGACCCCAAACCATTCTTTGATGCCTGTGTACAGGATATGTGTGGTAATGACGATGATGACCTCTTCTGTCAGAACCTTGCTGAGTATGCCAGTGTCTGTCGGGCTGCTGGTGGAGACCCTGGAAACTGGAGGGAGGATGAACCAAGATGTCGTAAGTAATTCTACATTCTTAGTCACACAGCAGTAAACTCAATATACAGTTTATACCTTTTTTAATTCTTTGACAGAGGTTTGTTTTACAACACTGTGTAGAAAAACCACTTCTTGACAATGTCCTGTGCATCAAAATTTGTCCTACATGCCTGTCACTCAATGAATGTGTGTTGGTGTGGTCAGTGCTGTAAGAGATGTTCCAACTTTTCACACTGACTGATATTATTTGATCAAATGAACTGAATACACAAGAACTCTTTTGTCAGGGCTGTTGCCATAGAAACATTTGAATTCTCACTGCCTTGCAACCAATTATGAAAGAAACACAATGATTTGTCATTAATTTGAGGAGGCTAATTTGAGTTAACAAATTGAATTATGGAACCATTATTGTCTTTTGTTGCAGCTTTCACCTGTCCAGATGGACTTATCTATGATAGCTGTACCACAGCATGTCCAGCCACATGTGCCAACCCTGATGCACCCAGTGAGTGCACCATTAGTGACTGCATAGAATCCTGTAAATGTCCAGATGGCCAGCTACTGGACAATGACCGATGTGTTGGAGGACTGAGCTGCGGATGTGTCTTAGAAAATGGAGAATATCTCCAAGTGAGTTTTTGATTCAATTGGCTTTAAATCAGATTGTTATAACTGCTAAATGTAAAGATATCCGTAGAACCTTTTAACTTACTAATGACTGCTTAATAAGTTAATTCTAGCTTGCAGTACTGTGACAAGTAAGAAATGTCATGTAATAAACAGAGTGTGGACTTTTTTATACATTTTGAAGTTATTTTCATTTACTGTTGTGACTAGGTACTTTTTTGCATATCTTGAAAAGTTGTAAAACACATTTGCTGAAATTTTGAAATGTCCAAACAAATGCATGAAATATATCTGTTTCCTTCCAGGCAAGGAGAGTCAAAAAACCTTCCTTCTTTGCAGGAGAGGAAAAAATGGACTTAGTTAAAATATTTAAAATGTCATAGTTACATAGATATGTGTATTTATTTATTTTTCTCTCTCTCATTGCTTTGCATAGTATAGAACAATGTAACTGTTTTCATATTTGCACTTTGAGAAACTGAGATCACATATTTTATTAAACAGGTTAGAAACTGAAAGAGTAACAAATTTGTTTTAGTTTGGAAGGTTCTGTAGAACCCATGATCAAAGTGTCTTAGTTGTATATGTCAAATTGTGAAATCTATTTTTTAAACAATTGTTTGTGATCATTTATTTAACCAGTCTGGTGAGTCATACATGACCCAAGACTGTTCACTGTCTTGTGAGTGTGAGAGCGGAGGCCTTACCTGTGTACCATATGGCTGTCATGAAAATGAAGTATGTGAAGAAAGGAATGATGTCAGGGACTGCTATTGTCAAGAGGGTTACCAGCTAATCAATGGACAATGCCAACTTGGTAAGTTTCAAGGAAATTAATACAAGTCCTTCAATGCTGGTATTTTATTGCCCCCATACTCTCAGTGGTAGTTAGTTAAATAAGATTTAATGACACACCAACACCAATGTGTTTAATCTTGTCATACTGCTCAAATACTGTTCAAGTCCTCCTGTTTAGTCGCCTCTTATCACAGGCGGGGAATACCGTGGGTATATTCTACAAACCCATCCCACACAGGGACAACCATTAAGGTACTTGCTCTGTTTTTTGGCTCCGACAACCCGCCAGTTGTGGGATGAGTAATAATGGTCTTATGTGCACATTTTATAGGCGATAGCTGGGACAAACTTCTCGCAACACACGACCTCCTCAGCCCACCTGGATGCAGTTTTATGTCATACCCAGGACTACATACTTTTACATACATACTTCTCTTTTCACAACCTTTTTTGACTTACATGATGCAAATGATCATTTTCACATATAAGACACATTGTTCCAAAAAGAAAAAGTTAATGAAATGAAATGAAGACTTTTCTATCTCATGCATATTTAACTTACTACAAGTTTATGGTAGTCTGAAAAATGTCAGAGGCTATATTTTTACAACCACTTTTTGTCACTTCAGCTCCTGGATCATGTATAGTTTGGGGAGATCCCCATTACATCACCTTTGATGAAGTCAGTTACAACTTCCAGGGAGATTGTGAATATACTCTGATTAGAGACTGTGATGATGATGACTCTACTCCTTCCTTCCATCTCATCTCCA
Source organism: Holothuria scabra (assembly GCA_037179385.1). Lineage (NCBI taxonomy): Eukaryota > Metazoa > Echinodermata > Holothuroidea > Aspidochirotida > Holothuriidae > Holothuria > Holothuria scabra. The sequence continues at coordinate 52,538,457 of CM074183.1, read as the reverse complement.
ACAACTTCCGTTTCAACCCATCCGACTCTGTCTCCTACTTGAGAGAACTCCGACTGGATTACAACGGAACAGAGTATGAATTGATCACTGGAGGAGAAGTAAGGGTGGATGGAGTGCGAGTATCACTTCCCTACTATGATGGTCTTGTGTACATATACTGCAGTCATCCATATTTAGTAAGTGACATTTAAAGACATTTTGGGTCGTATAAAATTCAAGGGTTAGCCACATTTTGTGCACATAAAGTTTTGTTGAAGATCAGTAGCTGCAGTAAGCAACAGTGAGCAGTACCTTGCCTGGGAATTATCTTTAATACTCATGTTCAGCCAATAGTCCATAAATCTAACACCTGCCAGGTACTGACTTTACTTCCAGTCTCAGTTCACAGAAGGGTTCAACTACATTCAGAAGGAACAGCGTTGGGTGAATACACCACTTCTTTGTAGCAGTTTTTTAGGTTTGCTGATGTAGTAGCTAATAGTGAAAGGCCAATAAATAATGAATGTACACCACTCTTTTCAATGATTTCATGTTTCTTTTGCAAATAAAAAATGAGGGAATTGAAAATGGGAAGGAGGAATGAACTGAACAAAACTGAGTGGAACCAAACCAAACAAAGGAATTATGTTGTAAGATTTCTCTATTGTCCTTTCAACTTTAGTACAATTTTATGTATTTTCTATTTTAATTTTGCTCTGAATGCTTATTGTTATATTGTGTTCAGGTGTTGACAACACACTTTGGTCTCCTGATTGTCTTTAATCGTGGCAATGATGTAAGGATTGAACTATCCAGAGACTACTTTAACAGGACCTGTGGTTTGTGTGGGAACTATGATGGAAATAATATGAACGAATTTTATAGAAGTGATGGAGTACAGGTAACTTTAAGTTTTTCTTTTTTTGTTTTTGTTTTGTTCTTAGTGTATCAGTTTGCAGAGGTTGGGAAATTCCAAAACATTTTAATCAGACGTAGGCTGCTTTGAAAACAGTACGGGTACAATTTTACACTGAAAATCTTGAAAAATTTGTAGTAGCCTGTATGTAGAATAGAATTATGAATTTGTAAATAATGAGTATAAATCATTTTTTTATGTGTTGGTTTAGGGAAAGCATTGCTGTTTATTAGTTTTTGCAGAATCTCTTTTACCCTATTTAAACATCCCCTAAACATTACTAATTTCTGGAATTTTGTTGTTGCTGATATCCCCCATATCATTGAATATTTTCAAGATTAACCTTATGGATGGTCTTTATTTTTATTACAGCAATCAGCTACAGATTTTGGTAACAGCTGGCAGACTGGTGACAGAGAGTGTGTTCCAGATCCTGGTCCTATTGATCCATGTGATTATGAATCAACAACATATGAACAAGCAGAGGCACTGTGTGACTATCTCATTGATGACTTTGGTACTGTTATAATCAAGTTGTATCATTCTTTTACAGTTCATGGTATTTTTTTTTCATTAATTTAAGTTGTAAAATTAAACTGTAGGCATATTAGGTGTGAGGGGGATAGGGCATTTATCCCCCACCTTTCCAGACGCAGGATAAAATTCCCCTTCCATTCCCAAAAAGAATTTTAAAAATGTAAATACCTTGGTTTAATATTTAAAAATAGGACACCTTTGCTGCAATGTTTTAACTTACATGAATGAATAGCCTGCAAAACACTTCAGATTGCCCCTTATAGGGGCCTTGAAGCAAGCAAATTTGTCCCCCTGAACCCACTTCAAATTTTTACCAAGGACAGCATCAATTTGGACTAGGGGTTCTGTAGCACTGACTTCTCTCCTTTAGTGTTCATGCTGCTAGAATTGAATAGGATATTTTAGCCAATGTTACCCAAGAAAAAAGCGTTTTCTCGGTTGGAGCTTGTCTCTCCAATTGCGGCAGTTAACCCCATTAAAACCAACCTTGTTGCTCTATTGAGCAAATAGTCTTTGAAGGGGGAAAACGCCTTCTCAAGATACCTGAACAGGAAGTTCTCTGATAGATTCTGGATTATTAGTTGCCAACTTGAGATGGCTAAAAGTTGCTTTTTGCTTCTAGTGCCATGGTGGAATCCCTGGTTATTATTGTCTATCTTGCTGCAATGCTGGGTTCTCATTGTACCAGTCAATGTTTTCTATTATTTGTTTTTTGTTCTTAACAATGTTTTTATTTTTTTTGTTTATGAAAGTTTTAGTAAAAGTTGCCAACCAAGCAGACAAGATTACAATTATGTATTAGTGCTAGGGATGCTTGACAATGGAATTTTTAATTCCTGATTTTCTCTTTTTGGAAAAAATGAAGTATGATCATAGGGGTGGGGTTAGGTGTTGGTGGCAGGGGGTTGGTGAGGGTCTTATGGTAACAGTACAGTTCATGAATATGCAATATTTGTGTCTTCTTTATATTTGTAGTTGAGGACAAAATATTTTTTTTCTCACTCTTGTAATTTTGTTTCTTAAATAGATATGTAAATGTAGTAGCATGGAGGTTATGGACAAAAGGAGTTTTGTCAGCCTGATGTTGTAAACTTTAATTGCCTAAACATCCTTAATAGTTCTAAAACACAATTGCAATACCTGGTTTCATTGTGTAAAAAGACAAATGGTAGATTTGATGAAAGTTACAGCAAAGCTGTGCTCTTCTATCACAAATCCAAAACAATTTTGTGGTGTGTGTGAAAAATGACACCCATTTCCTCCTGTTTACACATGCAGTTCTAATGTACCTGTAGTAAGTCCCTGGGTAAGCTTCTAATTGTGCAGTATAGGAACCGGTTGCCCTTCAGTAGAGGGCACTCTGTGTGGTCATCTTACCTGCTTGCCTGTTCAAAAGGACCAGAAATGTAAGCTACGGTACTGTATTTCATAATATCTTTGCAAACTCAAGATAATGTTAATATATAAAGAAATTGTTCTTTGATGCTGCACTTTACAGGTCCATTTGAAGAATGCGTGGATTATGTCAACCCCACCCCGTACTTCAATGCATGTGTGTATGATCTCTGTTACACTCTCCCCGAAGAAGACCTTCTCTGCGACAGCTTGTCTACTTATGCCCAGGCATGCCGAGAAGCAGGTGTAGATATTGGAGATTGGCGAAGTGTTGTTACAGAATGTCGTAAGTTTGATCCACTCATGGTATACACCTTGACAGTGCTTTAGATAGGATTTCCAGGCTCTTCAAAGGAAAAGAAGTTTAGAAGTTTAGAATGGTCAACAGGTCTAAAAGACAAGGAATCTGAATGAAAAAAAGTGGGAGAGCATATGACTGCCTTTCTGGCATAAGTAGTCTTGTGTCATGTGACTAGGAATATTCGCTAGAAAAAATAAAAATTTCAGAATTAGATTATTAAATGTCAGTTCAAATTTGGTCTGCTTTGTTTTTAGCAAAATATTGTGAGCCAAGTGATGTTAGTGTCTCAGAAGAGAATTCTAAATACATTAAAATAAATCCTAATGGATTTAAGAGGGGGAAAATATTAGTTTGCCTTGTAATACGAAAAGGTATCTCAGTTCAAACAAAATCTATTTAGATTCTCTGTAAATGAAATCTCACAAAATGACATTGTTCATATCGGTGTGTTTGTTTATGTTTTCCAATGAAATAAAGTTAATGTAATTGTTCTTTCAGCAATCACCTGTCCAAGTGGTACTGTCTATGATTCCTGTGGCCCAGCCTGTCCAGCTACTTGTGTGGACCGAGATGGACCTAGCAGCTGTCCAATCAACCATTGTGTTGAAACCTGTAGGTGTCCTGATGGTCAGGTTCTGGATGGTAACCAGTGTGTTTATACATACCAGTGTGGATGCGTCATGGACAATGGAAGATATCTATCGGTGAGGGCCATTCATCACCTGTCTTTTTTTTGTGGTTCTATGTGCAATGAAATAAAACTTCTCCAATGTTCAGTATCATCTTAATAATTTTTCTTTGCAAAACAGTGATCTTAAAATGTTTTGCTTTAGAAATAAAGCATTGATCACACTGCATCTGCCTAAACTTACAGCATTTTATTGCCATATTTTTGCCCATCCTTCTTCTACGTTAAATGAAATTATTGGGTTCCCCCAAAAATTCATTTCCCTTTGCAATATCATATGTTATTAGTTGTTATTGGTTAGATTTATTACTCTTTTGGACTTATTCAAACCTCAAAAAATATTATTATGTAATGTAAAGGATGGGCTAGTACACATCATGAGTGTTTTCTGTAGTAAGGTGGTCATTTGACTTTCCTGCTCTCTACAATGATTTCCAAATGATTTTCTTACAAGTAAAATGAAGCTTTTATACTTTTTCTTTTTGCTCTTCGTTGCCCTTCTCCCAATAAAAGTTACCCGTGGAGGGTCAACCTTTCTTCCCATTAGCTTTAAACATACTTTTTTGTGTTCTTTGTACTCAGCCTGGTGAAGTGTACACCTACCCAGACTGCAGCCGACGTTGTTCATGTACCGATGGTAACCTTGAATGTGATGACTTGAACTGTGACCCCAATTCTTATTGTGGAGTGAAGAACGGAGTCCGTGATTGTTACTGCAGTAGTGGTTTCACAGGAGATGGACAGACATGCTCAGCAGGTACTTATAGCGTGCTTTTGCCAACCTCACAAGCCCTGCCCCTTTTGACAAGCATACACATATAGTTTAGTTAGCTGAGAAGCAACTAATGTTCCGCGTGTGACTGTTGCACTGAAACACTTGATTTTTGACTGACAGTGGGTGTGGCTTACCAATTGTGACATAATTGTGAAAACACTCTTTTGAAGATACTCATCCTAACCCTAAAGTTTTGTCAGGGAATGAATAATAAATAATGTGTCTCTTGCTTCCTTCCATCTCTTCTCTTCCTCAAATAAACCAACAATGTACTATTTCAGCCTTTGAAATTTATGAAGATAAAATTTAGAAATATTGGGGGAAATTTTTTCCAGCCAGGTCGTATGAAAATCATGTCCAGCACTACTATGTGTAAGTTTAAAAAAAGCTCATATGGAAGTTACAGTTGGTTAAAATTGTTTAAATTTAATATTGATTGATGCGTAAAGCATAGTCAGATAGCAACCCGGCTTGCAAAAATGGAATATTTGAAAGTGGGTTGAAATTTTTTAAGATAAACCTTTAAAACATTTGGCTTTTCTTTTTGTTTTGACCTGTATTCTTCTCAGGGCTGATCTATAACATCTGGGGTGACCCTCGTGAATATTTATTTTGAATCTTTTGAAAGTTGTTTAAGCCTCATTAACATTTTCATTTGTTATAGAATTTCCATAATTTAATAGCACCTGGTGTCTGTTACATCTGGGGTTACCCTCATGAATATTGATTTTGAATGTTTTGGAATCTATGTTGTGTATTGCTTCGTTTTCATTTGTTATTAAATTTCTTTTATTTGATAGCACCCGGCATATGTTACATCTGGGGTGACCCTCACTACCTTACATTTGATGGCCATGACTATGACTTCCAGGGAGGATGTGAGTACACACTGGTAAAAGACTGCAACTCGACTTCAAGTGACTTGGAATCCTTCCATCTGGTGGCTAAACACCACAAAGACAAACACAACAAGAAGAGTACTACTATGAAGGAATTGAAATTCTACTACAAAGACAGAGAATATAAATTAAAGGATTCTAAGAAACTTTACATTGATGGACACAAGGCTAAACTACCATACAACGGAGATGAGGGGGTCTTTGTTGAAAAGCTTCACTCTAGATTGGTGAGTTGTAACATGGTTGAGGGATGAGGATGAAGATGGGGATGCATGGAGAAATGGAGTATTATCTGGATAATAGTTTAGGATAACAATAATTGGTTAATACATGAAGTTATAATTTATTTATGTAAGGAGTCAGTTAGATGGAGTTTTACGACCCAGTTTCCAACCTATTGGTTCAAGTCAAGCTAGTCACGGCATTTTTCCAGTTGTGGCTCAGTGGCTAGTTACTCCATTGATGGGGAGAATTTATGTGATGTACAGGTGAAAACAAAGCTAGCTAACTTGGTACCAAACTTCAATGATTTTTACTATTCTGGGACACTATAGCTCTGTGTAACCAACTTTGAATGTAAAGATATGCAGGGACTATTAAGGCCTATTACTTGCTAAATGATTGAGATTTGACCTCAAAGATATTTTATGTATGACGGCAGAATTAATGTTCTTCGATTTTCTGTAAAATCTATAGCCTTAAAAAACATGTAATTTGAAGTTTGTGAAAATAGACACTATTTTTTTTATATTTCCAAATTTTCCCATCATCAGCTTCTAAGCACCTCGTTTGGTCTTTACATCAACTTTGACAAGTACCATGATTCCAGCGTTGGTGTTCCTGTTGGCTACCAGAGTAAACTATGTGGTCTCTGTGGTAACTTTGATGGTGATGAGGACAATGAATACACCTTGCCTGATGGTAGCACGGTAAGATGCCTCAGACAGTCCATTACAGATTTAGCTCCTCTGAAACCTGAACATCTTTATCCTGTCCTTGAAATCCTTGCTAATGAAATAACTGACAAAAAGGGACTTTGCTGGAGATGAGATGGGCCCAGTGAGCACCCATTGTTGTTTGAAGGTTTCTTTTTTTTCAACAATGGGCCAAGTCATGACATATCCCCCATGTCATGATGTCCACTTTCACAAGGCAGAATTCTCTTTTGTCACATTTGGGTGCTAAGAAATTTAAAGGTTGACAAGGATGGACGACCATGCATTAGTGGAGAATAATGCACAACTACAAGGTTAATGCAAATTGATGCATGAAAGCACACCCTACTGAGAGTGCATTACCCTTGTCTAATGCACTGTTTGAAAGTTGTTTAATGTTTCTAATTCATACGTACACAATAATATTTCAACTTGAATGGCAAAAAAGGATGTGGACAAAGTAAAACATTGGTAAATAACCACAGTAACAGAGTGCAAGCCTTAGTTACATGGAGTAGCCTAAGATAGGTGGATTAATCCATTACCATGAGTTTATTTCAGGATAATGCATGGTCACTTGACAGTAATGGACAATAGAAGGTGAAGATATAACAAAGTATGAATAAATAGAATGGAGTGATTTGTTGTATGTATTTTATGTATCTTATTTTAACAAGTATTGAGCTTTGAAATCCAAGGGACATAGTCCTGTAGGCTTTCATAGTCATGAAAGACTATGAGAGAGAATGGGAGAGAGCAATAAAAGATGCGATTAACATTTCTTGTTATATCTGTGTATTAATTAAATTAAGTTTTTCTGTGTACTCTCAACCATAGTTCTGTATTTTAGGAGACTAACAATCAGCATTGATTCACAGACTAAGCAATTTTGCTACTTTTATTCTCCACAGACACCTCTTGTAGCAGACTTTGGTAACAGCTGGGTAGTAGGAGGGGGAAAGGATTGTCAACCAGACCCTGGGACTGGGGATGACTGTGACAAACATGATGAGAAAGATGCTGAGAAACTCTGTAAACCAATTAACTACAAGAATGGTAATTAAAGGCTGTGAATAAAGGGCCATTATGCAACTGTTTTGTATGATCATGAATATTTTCATATTGACTTTGATCAGGTTCATGTTTCATTAATGCAGTGGGGATGGGGTGGTCAGATGGTGGTTCACCAAATTTTAGGTCTTAAAAATTTTGGTTAAAAACCATGGCCATTATAACCTTAATTAAAAAAGGTTTCTTCCACTGCTATAGGGAGGTCTAGAGTTAGCGCCCCATGGCTGGGTCATAGTCATACCCAAGACTTTAAAAGTGGAATCAAATGCCATTGTGCTTGGTGCCCAGCCTAAGCAGTGGAGAAGGAAAGACAAGCCAGTCTGCCGCAGTTGATCAGAAACTGAGCCATAAAATGCCATCTTACCTTAACTATAAACATTTGTAAAATAATCTGAGAGGCTTTCTATAGGGACTCCCAGTGGGGTTTACTTGTACCCCTCATTGGACATCAGGGCACAAAATGGTTCTGCTGCAGGTTCTCTTGGAACAATGTATGTCAATGTTGAAACTTGTATAGGCTTCAAAATGATGTCAAATTTTCCTTATGAATATTGTATGAATCATGTTTAATTTGTATTATATTGTACGAGACAAACAAAATTCTTCGTGAATTTAATTACACAAAGTGTGTTAATACATCTCTTCATTTTATCTTTATTCCTGTAAATTTCATCTCTTAATTGCAGAAATAGAATTCTATTTAGTTGAAGTAGACTTGAACTAAAAGAATACAACCTGTATGTACTTTCTTACCACAAGGTCCATTCTGTCTGTTTTTTTGAATGGAAAAAGAATTTAAAGCAGCTTATGCTGTTATTTTTACGTTTTCAGTCTTCATCAAATGTATGGGCTGTACTCCATACAAATGTAAAAAGCTTTAAAAACTAATGTACTTTAGTCTTTTCTCCGAAAATGAGCAAAAATTCGAAAAAATTCGAAAAGATTTCAACGGTTTCCAAATGCTATTCTGCCTTATTATCTTGCTCTAGCTCCGCCCAATGAATTTGATGCATATTCAGAAGGTCATTTTGAGAAGGAGTCAAGCAAAACGTAAACAAAACAGACAGTGAAATTTCGTTCAATTGATACATATGTTATTCAAACGGCCTTTGCGTGTCCAATTTGTACATCGCATCGAACCGGCTGCGCAATTCGTTCGTTTCATTTGTGAACCCAGATTCAGTGACAAATTCCTATTCACTTGTTTCGGCTCCATCGTTCAGTTTTTAATTTTGTCGCTGATTGTGCTATTTGAATCCGTCCCAAGTTTCAAGATAATGTTCATTTTCTCTTTGATTTGATGCTGTGGCTTGGCATTCAAAAACAATCTGTGGGTTACATACGTGTGAAACTAACTGTCATTCTGTGTTGGGTCCGAACGGTTGTGAAAGGACTCCTGTAATGCATGTACACTACACAACATGTGTGATATATTGGCAATACGTACATCGTTGTGTCAAAGGGTCTTGCATTGTGATTGGTCAAATTGAGATAAGAGCCCGTTGTCTTTGCATAAGAGTTTAGCCGAAAAAAGTAGATGAAGTTTTTTTCTATTGTAATTAGCGCTCTAATTAGTGAAATTTCACCGGAAAAAAACCTGGCGTGAAGGATTTCTATCGGGTTGGTATCAAATGGAAGAGCAAGATTGAAGATTAACGATGAAGGTTATTTTTTTTTCATCAAACAGCATAAGCTGCTTTAAGTCATTTAATTGTTAGTAGGTTTAATCCTATAAACAGACAGATAGAGGTCCTTTTTGGATGGCTGCAGGTAAATTTTGATATCATTCTATTTTTTTTTCATTTTTGCAGGACCTTTCAAACAATGTCATGACTATGTGGACCCCAAACCATTCTTTGATGCCTGTGTACAGGATATGTGTGGTAATGACGATGATGACCTCTTCTGTCAGAACCTTGCTGAGTATGCCAGTGTCTGTCGGGCTGCTGGTGGAGATCCTGGAAACTGGAGGGACAATGAACCAAGATGTCGTAAGTGGTCATAATGTTATAAACTACCACTCAAAATACATAGTTTGCTGCTTGTGAAAAAGAAAAAAACTATCCTCATTAAAAAGAAAGTGTAAAAGTCCTTGCTCTTATTCCTAGAAGTTATAGATGCATTTCAATACTAGGCTCAGAAATTAGTTGAGATGATTGTTTGAAGCCTTTGGAATATCTTGAACAGAAAGTTTACTAAAATGAACTGATATGTCAAAACACAATACTTTGTGGTCCAGATTACTTTGCTATTACTAAGATTTTCAGAGTTAGTCTAAAGCTTTAGGTACCATTTCTTAACCAGGTGATGAGAATCGATACCTTGCTGACTCAGCATGCCACGTTGATGATGTTGTAGATGGAATAAATGCTGCAAATGTAAAAATATCATGAGATTTTGAATGGTAGAAGATAAACTCAGCTTGGTATTGTAATACAAGCAGAGTGTACATCTAGTCTTGGAAAACAAGAAAGTGTTTGAATTTCATTTGATTTATTTCCATTGTCCTGAAAGTGTGGAGTTTTTCAATGTCAGCACTGATCATTAAAAAATGTGAGATTTCATTGGTGGAATACTTTGTCTCAAGTCTTTGCAGTGTTTTTAGGCTTAGATTAATAAAATATGAATTCAGTCTCTTTAATCTTTTATAAAATATGTTTGAAATGTTGTAGAAACTTTAGAGTAAGCAAAGAGTGTGGAGTGATTATATTGGATGACCAACCATATCATTTAAAGGGTAATGTTGATAAATGTTCTGCTGGAACGAATATCGCCAGAGATCTTTGAATTTTCCTTAGAAAAGTAAAAAATAATTTAACAAAGATTGCAGTAATGAATAACTTCCCTGTAGCAGTGTAGCTATTTATTTTAAATGAATTTTTTTTTTTGGCTTCTTGCTGTTTTAAACCCATATCCATATTTTCCTAATCATTATTATAGCATACTCTTGTCCATCTGACTTGATCTATGACGACTGTGGTACACCATGTCCAGCAACATGCGCCAACTTGAATGCACCCAGTGAGTGTAATGTCCAAGGATGTATTGAAACCTGCACTTGTCCTGATGGGTTGGTCTTAGAAAATGACCAGTGTATCGGTGCTAGTCAGTGTGGCTGTAGAACTTCTAATGGAGAATATGTGGAGGTAGGGATATTTTGTTTAATGTAGCTTTGGGACAACGGTGTGCTTGTCCTGACACTCTAATGTCAACAGCTTTTGTCAAGTGTCACACTTTTGAGAATATTAGTCAGTAGCATCATGTAAGGGGTATGATGGGTACAGTCTTGGGGAGGCATTGTCCAGGGTTGGTCAATTTGTCTATCTCTTAGAATCAACATGATAAAGCATTAAAAAAAAAACATGAAAAAGGCAAATCAGTCATTGCACAATGAGAACAAAGGTTGGTGTATGCTGATATTGAGTAAGATTGTAGCATAAGGGATTTATAATGAACACATAATGTAGAGTCATACCAAAGACTTTTAAAGAAATGGAACCTACTTGCATTGTGTATGATGCTCCACATAAGCGATGGAGTAGGGAAAACGAGCCTGTGAGCCACAACAGGCAAAAAATCTGTGAGCACCTCTGGATGAAACTAGAAGGTTGAAAGGTGAGGGGTTAAACCCTACATATCATTAACCCTAACCATATAGTCATGTAGCTAATGTTTTAATCAAACTTAAAGTAAGAAATCATCAAACTGCTCAGCTGATCTCTTATCCAATTGATGATGAGTGGCAATGAAACAATCAAAAGATTCCTACGTGGTCATAAATATTTTTTGAACAGGTAGAGCAAGTTCTACAAATCTTCCAACTTGAGGTTTTCCTTTTGTCAGACTATTTTTGCAAGTTTTGTCAATTTTTGTTGAGTTGATGTCATCTAATGTACAATTTGTGCAGTATGAAGGAGATCAAATTTGTCTGTTAACTTTATATGCCTTTCATATCTTTGTTTTGAGAAGATTTCAAATTTTGCAACATCTTACAATTAAAAAGTTTATTATCATTTGCTGATGATCTATAAATTTTCTAAGAGATACAAGAAAAAAATGAAATTTTATCATAACTGTTCTTGTTGTTCGTTCTTTCAGTCTGGTGAAACATTTATTGATGTTAACTGTGACCAGTCCTGCTATTGCTACGGTGGTAGCCTAACCTGCACGCCCTACTCATGTCAGGAAAATGAAGTATGTGAAACAAAGAATGATGTAAGAGATTGCTACTGCCAAGATGGCTTTGAGTGGACTGATGGCGAATGCCAGCGAGGTAATTTGCAAAACCTCTAGCACAAAATTTTAGTGTGAAATGGAGCAATTTCATGTTACAATTCATTTTTTTTTATTGTTTGAATGAAAATGCTAAACATAGCAGATGTACATTTTTAAGTTTTTAAAGTCTTTCTTCTTAATAATGTTACCTTCAATATATTTCCTGTTATTTTCTTAATTTTTTAGTGAAATAGAAGTCCAGATTTCTTATCTTTTTAATACTTTAATAATCTGCATTGAATATTTGTCATCTAACTTTTGGTCATTCCAAACTTAGCCAAAAGATATTCAAATATCCACAAAAGGATTGAACATAGCTACAAAAGACTGGACTAATTTTCTGTTATAATTGTCACACATTAAATGAATTAAATTATTCTGTGTTATTCTCTGTCTCACAGCACCTGGTGTGTGCATCATCTGGGGAGATCCCCATTACATCACCTTTGATGACGTCAGTTACAACTTCCAGGGTGACTGTGAGTACACCCTGGTAAAGGATTGTAATGACACTGTGGATATACCCTCATTCCACCTCATCTCCAACAACTACTTGCTGAATCCATCTGACTCTGTCTCCTACTTGAGGGAGCTCAGACTGGAGTACAATGGAACAGAGTATGAATTGATTGCTGGAGGAGAAGTAAGGGTGGATGGAGTGACGGTCATACCTCCCTATTTTGATGGACTTGTATACATCTTCTATGCTGGTCGAGATATAGTAAGCATTTTATCCTCTTATAATTTGCAGATCAACTTCTTATTTAGGGGAAGGAAGAGGGGGGTGGGGGAGTGAAGTGGTAAAATTCTCCTTAGAATGGTAAGAGATAGAGAGTGTACTGTATGGACAAATGTTGAGATGTTTGAAAATAAGACCTGCCCCTAATGTTCTAGATATTTGGAGCCAGAGGATTCTCACTGGCTTCCTCAAAATAAAGCTGTGAAAAAAATTAATGTCTTTTTCTTCATCCTATAGGGAATGCAAACTGACTTTGGTATGCTTGTGATCTACAACCTTGGCAATGATGCTAGGATACTGTTGCCATACGGTTACATGAACCTAGTTTGTGGACTGTGTGGTAATTTTGATGGAGATAAGAAAATTGAATACCTCCTCCCTGACGGCACTTGGGTAAGTAAAAGAATTTGTATTCATCTTCTTAATTTCATTAAAGTTAGGTGAGAAATCTTTTTATTAAAAAAAAGTAAATAAATAAAATAAAAATAAGTTAAAAGAAATACAGTAAGACTAGTTAAAAAACTTGGTTCTGAAAAAGTCATACTTTTAGATTTTTCTCATTAATATCTGGAAAAATACAAAACGTTTTGTTCTAAATTCTTTCTGTATTCCAGGCTCAGACTACGGCAGACTTTGGCAATGGTTGGCAGACTGGGGACAGGGAATGTGTCCCGGACCCTGGACCACTCGACCCCTGTGATACAGACTCATCAAATTATCAGGATATTGAAGCTCTTTGTTCAGATCTATATGATACATCAGGTACTACCATCCTGTGTCAAAACTTGAAAGAAAATTGACTTACATCATAACTTAAAGTTGTAAAATGTTGACTTTCTTACACTGTGTATCTCTACTAACTTATTAGGCTAACATTTTCTTCATGTTGAAGCTTAGTGTCTTTAAATGTGTCCTTATTTTTAAGCATGTTAGACTCATTTTATAAGTAAGATATACAGATGATTTTCATTTAAATTGACCGGCTACTTGCTATCAACGGTGTTGTAGCAATACTTCTGAACCCGTCAAAAAGACAAAAATTGAGAAGAATTAAAAGGTAGCCAGAAAGTTTGAATTCCCTACCCCAGTTAAACCACCTCACATACTTTATGCAATATGAATATGCCTTGTCTCAAGCAGCACAAACAACAAACCTGAAATTGAAACACCCAAAAAGTGGCACCGGAAAATATGTTACTCCTACCGTGATTTTTTTTCAATTCCTGACCTAAATTAAGAGATGTATCTGTGTGAGTAAGTGTGAAAAAATGTACTGAATGTAGAAACAGCTAGGTACTGAAAAGTTTATGAGATGTCTAAACAGCTGAAACCGTTTCATTAATCTAGTTTTTTATTTTATATTTAATTTCTCTCTTCAAGTTGCTGTAAGACTAGTTTTTTTGACAAAGTGTGTTATGTTGTGCAGTTTACCACTCAATCACTGATGCCCTTTCACCTTCATTTGCATGCAGGTTTTGTTGCAATATATCATGATTTTAGGTGTCTATGAAAAACATGAAAATAACAAATTGTAATTCCTTTAGTAGAAATATTTTGTTCTCTAACCAATGTAGTTGTAATATTGTAACTTATTATACTTAATTAAATGCTCAGACTTGGTTGACCGCACCTCTTTCTTTGATGTCTGTGTGGTTGTTTTTGTTATAACTATCCTGAATGTTGTTTAAATTTAACTTGTGAACAAAACATAATATAACTTGTTTGAAAGCATACAAATTATATGACCTCTGTAACCAATGTAGATGTAATGTTGTGACTAATTTATTACCTTGTTTCGTAGGTCCATTTGAGGAATGCCTCGACTTTGTCGACCCCACTCCATACTTCGATGCCTGTGTCTACGATCTCTGTTACACTGAAGAACTCCTCTGTGATAGCTTTGCTTCTTATGCTCAGGCCTGCAGAGAAGCTGGTGTGGACCCTGGAGATTGGAGAAGCGAAGTCACCCAGTGCCGTAAGTGACTTTGAAACTGTGATGGAACCTTTGATTAAATACTTACTTTTGTTTTGATGTCAACCTTCTATAGAGTAATTTAAGTGAATTGACATATTTATTAAGGTTAGACTGTTTGATGTTGAACATTTCAATTGATGTAAAAGAAACGTGTAAAGTTAAAAGTAGGAAAATTGTTAAAATCTTTTGTTAGATAGTCTCAGTTTTAAGTTAGTAGGTGTCTTCCTCTTTCATCATTTTTGTGGTAATATCAGCAAAAGAATCAGGGGTGAGAGAAAAGTGTTGAAATGGTAAACTGTTATAAGGGTTTACCAAAAGTTCATTCTCTTGCATTACACTTAGAAAATCATTACACTTCTAGAAGGGCACATGGGTCTTTCACCTTTCTCCCTCAAATATGCATTTTGTATTGCTTTTGTGAACAGCACAAGTTGTAAATTGATTTTCAGCTAGAATTCTGAAGGATGTTAATGCATAAACCTAAGTGTATTACCACTTTGCTATAAAGAGTAACATCATATACTTCATTATTTCAGCCGTCACATGTTCAAGTGGTACTGTCTATAATCCGTGTGGTCCAGCTTGTGCCCCAACTTGCACAGACAGGAGCGGAACTAGGACCTGCCCTATTGATCACTGTGTAGAAACCTGTCAATGTCCTGATGGACAGGTATTGAGTGGTAATCAGTGTGTCTATACATACCAGTGTGGATGTCGTTTGGACAATGGAAGATATCTCTCTGTGAGTGAAAAGATGTGATCACATCTTACTATTTTGCTGAAATAGTTATAACACTGTCTAAATGTAGGTAGTAAATTTAACTAATGTTGATCTGAATTGGTGTATATTTAATTGCTTTTGGTAGAGATGATGGTTTGTTTCTCCAAAACAAAAAAAAAAAAAAACAACAGAAAAAACAAACAAACAAAGAAAAAACAGTAATAAAAGACTTGTTCATAGTTGTAATAAGAGCTACTTCATTGAAGATGATTATAAAATGAAGGCAAAAAGTTAAAATGATTAAATTTTTGGAATTGTGGAACTTATTTTGAAGTCTTTGTATTAAAAAAAAAAAAGCTAAATTCACAAGAAACTTTACTCTGGAAAATATATTAGTAATTATTTTATTACAATAAGAGAATAATTGTGAATGTAATTTTTTCATATCAGCCTGGTGAAGAATATACCTACCCTGACTGCAGTCGTCGTTGCTCATGTACCGATGGTGACCTTCAATGTGAGGATTTGACCTGCGACCCCAATGCTGAGTGTGGAATCAAGAATGGAGTCAGAGATTGTTATTGTAGGAATGGTTACACAGGGGATGGACAAATGTGTAGTGAAGGTAAGATGTTAAGTAGAGACTAACCTTAGAATGCCTTCTTACAATTGGTGGGTTTTAGTGAGAAAATACAAACAGCTTTTGAGTTGTTTAATTCTGCTGCTTAAGCAGTTAAAATTGGGGAATTTAAATGTTGTTAAATTTCATCCTGTGGAATGAAATTTTCGAATGAAGTTTACTATGGATAGAAGATATTTACCATGTTAAGATAGCACATGACAGATACATCTGTCGTACACAGGTAACAAGTTAATTTTGCTATTCTTCTGAGACTGGTATGGAAAAGACCTTGTAGTCTGAAATATATTCTGTTTTCCTTTGTAAATTTTTGATTTATAGTGTTACTGAGTAAGCAAATAAGCCACATCTCGAGAAGAGTAAAAAATAATATTAGGACAAATTTGTTTTGGCCGATTCATTCTATTTTTGTGATTTACTTTGAAACACAGATTCAGGAATTTGTCACATCTGGGGTGACCCTCACTACCTTACATTTGATGGCCATGATTATGACTTCCAGGGAGGATGTGAGTACACCTTGGTAAGAGACTGCAATTTGACTTCAAGTGACTTGGAATCCTTCCATCTGGTGGCTAAACACCACAAAGACAAACACAACAAGAAGAGTACTACTATGAAGGAATTGAAATTCTACTACAAAGACAGAGAATATAAATTAAAGGATTCTAAGAAACTTTACATTGATGGACACAAGGCTAAATTACCATACAACGGAGATGAGGGGGTCACAGTCGACAAAGTCCATTCACAGTTGGTAAGTTTAAACATTGTGGTTTGCTCTTGACAAATCTTGGATTTTTCTACAGGATAACTCACATATCTTTTATGAGATCAGTTGTTGTATCTTAAAGTAACATACATTGACTGATTACAGGTAAAGTGTTAAGTTTTCAGTTACACATCATGACAATTTTGTGTAGTAAAGTATATCTTCAACACAAATTACAAGCATTACATTATATAATACTCTTCTTATAACTAATTGTATTGCTCAGAACAGCATACTTTCTTCGTTATAGTCTTTCTCAATCCATATATGCATTACACTGGAGAATTTATTACCCATCTTGGAAAACATGAAAAATGAGTTTCCTCTTTTACAGTCAAGAGCAAAAATTTGTTTAAAATGGATGGAAGGGAAGGCAAAGAGAGAGAGAGGCAAAGAGAGAAAAAAGAGTAATTTGAATTTACAAAAAAGGAAACTAACAGTGATCTAAGTGTTAATTTTTTAACCCCTAAATATTCAGCTCTTGATAATGGGAAATTGGCATGAATATTATAAGTAATAGAATGTGGGCTAATAATATTTCATTTATTTTCACACCAAATTATTCCTGCATTATTGTTAGAATAACAGTGTTTTTCAATGTAATGCATCTTCATGTAAAGTCATGCATATTCAAACCTTGGTATCTGGTGATTTTTTTCTGTGCCAACAGATTCTTACCACTTTCTTTGGTATCTACATCAACTTTGAAACTAAGTGTGACTCTCACATAAGGGTACCCATTGAATATAAATATAGATTATGTGGACTCTGTGGTAACTTTGACGGCAACAAGGACAATGAGTACATGCTGCCTGATGGATCCATGGTATGTGAGAAAAAGGACTGAATTTTCTTGCTATCTTTATCGTCTAAGCCAATATGTGAATTTTTACATTGCAAGTCAAATTTTTTGCACCTGTCCTCAGTCAGTGTATTACATATGCATAGGTTAGCAATCATGTTAATGAGTGTTAAACTAATTTCAAGGTACTGTTTTACCTGCTAGCCCAGGAGAAAATTCCAGTTGAAACCTGTTGAACAGGTTTTAAAAGGTTCAACAGGTAATTGGAAACAAAAATCAACATGTCTTAACAAGATTTTAGCAGGTACCAATAGGAATCTGCTAGCTTTTTTGGTGTTGCCTGTTGATGCCTGTTGACTTTCATCACTCCAACAGGTAACTGGAACAATACCTGTTCACACCTGTTTAATAGTACCTGTTTAAACCTGATGGAATTTCAACAGGTCTCAACAGGATTTTCTCCTGGGGGAGCAAAAGGTTTTTCATAATTTGACCAATCTTCTATCAGTGCATGTAATTGAAGGTGAAGGATTGTTTTGAAATATCATTGTGCAACCAAATCATAACATAATCAGTTGTTTGGTATGGGTGGTACCACTTGAAATCATTACAAAGATTCTAAATTAGGTAATAATAATCCAATAGTGTTGTGAAATATTAAGAGTGTGAGGTAGGCTTAAAAACATGATAAAGGATGATCTTGTAAACTATAGACTGAAACTTTGGCCGTATTTACCTGCTTAGCTTGACTATTGGAAGATGAAGGTCCAAACTTAATCTTGGCTGGTATGTATAATACATTCTCAAAACGTGGGATCACTGTTGCACAAAAGCTGTTTTTATAGTGAAGACTATGAGAAGTTCTCAAAAAACTGCTTAGTTAAAAGAAATATTACATTTAAAATGCTCCAACATAGCATTAAAAGTAAATAGCTGTAGTCATTTTCAAATCATTTGGTCTCAACAATAAACCCCAGCAATAGCTTCATCTGCTCAAAATATAATGCACAAGAAGAGTTATGGAAGTTGCATTTTTTGAAATGTTGAAAGTTTGGGTGAACGAATTATTCTGGAGCAACAAACAAATAAATATTTATCTTAGGGAAAATTATTTCTTGAAAAGGAGGCTACCGAATTGCCTTAGTTTTAATTATTTATCACTCTTTGCCAACAAAAATTCGTTTTAAAAGGATAAAATTTTCATGTAAGACAACGAAATATTTCCCTTTAAGATTCTTTTCATTAATTTTCATTTAATTTATACGTAACAACTATTTGTAGAAAAGATACCCTATTGCTATAAGATTATTTTGTTTTCATTCACAGACACCTCTTGTAGCAGACTTTGGTAACAGCTGGGTAGTAGGAGGCAGCAAGGATTGTCAACCAGACCCTGGGACTGGGGATGACTGTGACAAACATGATGAGAAAGATGCTGAGAAACTCTGTAAACCAATTAACTACAAGAATGGTAAGTTTTGTCTGATAAAGTGAAGTCTGAAAGGATATTTGATTTGAGTTTCATAAAAAATGTTTTTAATAATATTAACATTTTGCTGCTGTTTTTTGTGATCTTTGCTCTCAAAGGAAGGCAAATGTAAAAAAATCCTTTGCTTGGCTCAATATTAATACTTATATGTTATATTCACAATGAGGTCCTTATTACCCTGAAGTACTATGATTCTTTTTTCTGTTCAAGGTCCGTTCAAACAGTGTCATGACTATGTGGACCCCAAACCATTCTTTGATGCCTGTGTACAGGATATGTGTGGTAATGACGATGATGACCTTCTCTGTCAGAACCTTGCTGAGTATGCCAGTGTCTGTCGGGCTGCTGGTGGAGACCCTGGAAACTGGAGGAAAGATGAACCAAGATGTCGTAAGTTTCCTATAACCGCTTAAAATTTTCATTAAAAGATCAGACATAGATTAGTAAGCATCATTTGGCCAAACCATGTTAAGTGAAGCATTTGGACTGGCAAAAAAGTTTTTTCTCAAAGAACATTAAAAGAAGATTTCAGTTATGAGCTTAGTGGTATGTCTTATTTTTGTTTTTAATCTGTTGGCTGCTTTCTACTGAATTATTTATTAGAAAACATTGTCTTGTCATATTACACAGTTGCTGTCACCACCAATTTTCAGTGTCATTAGTACAACACATTTCTTACAGATTTTTCTTTGAAAGATACTTTTTATCCTGACACTGTTTTTTATTCTGTTCCAGCTTACAACTGCCCATCAGGGCTAGTCTACCAAAGCTGTGGATCTCCTTGTCCTGCCACTTGTGCCAATAGGAATGCACCAGACAGCTGTCCAGTAGATGGTTGTATTGAAACCTGTGGCTGCCCTGCAGGGCTTGTGCTGGATGGAGATCAGTGCATTGGTGCCTATCAGTGTGGCTGTCAGCTGCCTTCTGGTGAATACATATCAGTAAGTACATCACCTTAAAATCAGTTTGAATTAAAACTTTTTTTCAGGTAAAAGTTTCAGTTAGTCAAAATATTACAAGGTTGTCACCTAGGAAAACCCTAACTTCTAGGAAGAAAAATTATGTCCTAATATTTTTGGTTTAAAGGCTGTGACAGAGAACTATTGACTTGATCATCAGTTTTTCAAATTTCAAATTAGTGTTCTTATAGGCTTTGAGTGTAGCAATGGTTGAAAAGAGAATATTTTAGTCAAACTTGAAAATTGACAGCTTTTTTGCCACATTAATGAAAAAGAATCAAAATTGACTAATGAAAGTTAAACATATTTCTCATTTGAGGTGAAATATCTTAAAAGATTTGGTAATAAGCTTTCATGGATTTATGTATCTCTTTAGGCTTCTAATTAGATAAGTACTGAATCCAACATGGATTCAGAGTCTTTTTTTGAAGTGAAAGGTGCTACTGGAGAGAGACAAAGGGTAAATATGTGATTGGGGGTTAAAGGTCCCCCTGTCTTCATGCTAGGAAAAGCCCCTTAACTACTTTTCAAATTTGGTACCCACAGAAGCAGGCACATGGCAGGAAAGATGGATTAAATCAATTTCAATGGAGTATTGTGTGTGAGTATTGATCCATGAAGCTACTCAGGAAATGTCAGTGACCAGCACAACAGAGTCATTGTGATTGTATTTTTCTGTGACACTGAACACAAAAGCAGTGATGGCTCTCATGATTTACCTTTTTTCTGCTTGGGTACTTCAGATTTTTTAAATGAGCTAAGGGGAGTTTCCTCTCATGTTAAAAGTTTTCTGACTGTCTTGTGGCTGCTGAACTTGAATGATCAGTCAAGGGCAATAGTTTTTGGAAGGCTGGACCTAGGAAGCATAAATGTAACAGTCTCCTACTCACCCAGTCCTGCATAAGTAGAAGCTGAACTTGAAGGATGGGAAAAGAGGAGACTGCCCATAAAAATACCACCTTGTTTATATACAAATCACCTAGTGATATTAATATAAAATCGAACCCATCATTATCACTTTGTTTGTGAAAAAGAGATCTAGGATAAAATTTGATTCTAAATTATGACAAAAGTAAAACATAGTATGTGTCTTTTGTTTAATTTTCAGTCTGGTGAAGAATACATCTATGACAATTGTACAAAGGAATGTAAATGCACCAACGGTGAATTGGTGTGTGAGGACTTTAATTGTCCAGACACAAACTCATACTGTGGTGTAAAGAATGATATCAGAGGTTGCTACTGCAATCCAGGCTATGAGTTAGATACTTCATCAGGATTCTGTGAGCCTGGTAAGTTTATATAAAAATGATACGAAAGGGTGCCTCTGCAAAGGGGGCTATTAATTCAATGCTAATTGAACCAGGTGACTATGGATTTTTTCTCTCAAATTGATAATTACTTGACCATTTATGAACTTTAAGTTGACCCCCTCTTTTTCACCATCTTAAGATGAAAGTTCTCTTGAATGCAATGAACTAGTTCATTGTGAATATTTATTAAAGTTCAAATTTCTCATATTTTCACTCAGTATAGCTTTCCTAATTTCAGTTTATCTATTGACTTATGTTTCAACTGCTTATTTTCAGGACAAGGCATTTGTAACATATGGGGTGATCCCCATTACCTTACATTTGACTCTAAGAAATATAGTTTCCAGGGAGACTGTGAGTATACCCTTGTAAGAGACTGCGACAATTCCACAGATGCACCAGTCTTTGAGATAATTGGAAATAATCAAAAGAACAACAAAAGACCTGAAGTGGCTTCCTTGAGGGAACTTTATTTATTCTACCGAGGGAATATGTACGAAATCAGACAAAACTTGAAGGTGTTTGTCAACGGTGTGAAAGTTACCCTACCATACAATGGTGTAGAAGGTGTATCTATATACATGCAGTATCCAAATGTGGTATGTATTAGCATTGTTCCATTTGTAAGGACCTCACTGAACGTTTGCATTTTATGCTGTGGTTCTTGCTGCCCATGACCTGAATTTGGAACTTGTCCTTTGCCTTTAGAGCTTTATTAAGATCGTGGTAAAAGATGTACCAAGAGATGTACTGTGATATAAGCTAATTGGAAGAAGGATATTTTGTAGCCTTCAGTGATGCCTGACGTGCCCCCATGTACACACTTGAGACCATTTTTGCTTGTCCCCTTATGGACAATTGACCAGCATTGTTTCGTAGGTTTGCTACTCTTTGTTTTCTTGCTTGGCACATGTCAAATGAAATTCTGAAACAGTGTCCTAATTTGCCATCATGCAGGGATTAATATGAATTAAGTTTGGTAATTCGTTTTGGGGACTATGCACATGTGCACACCTTCTCAAAATCATTGGGATAAACAACCAATCCCGCAACTACAACACATATTCCAAAATTCGAGTTTACATGGAAATTTGGTGCAATCATTTCTTTCTTAATCCATCCATAACATAAGGAGGAATCTTAATGAATAGTTTTGTGCAGTGGGCTGTGTCTAAATTGTCTTATTGGTGTAAGAATTTGCATTTTAATGATACTGTAAAGTAGGGCTGAGGTACCAATTTTTTGTTTGGGTGGCTAGACACTTACTTATGTTTAGTATATGAACATATTGCAGAAAAACAAGGGAACCCTTTACCCTATATGTTGTGTATGATCCCATGCTGTTCTCTACAACTCATTCCTCAGACTACCAAACTAGCTTATTAATTAATGAGCATCTTTGATTGCACTACTCATCCCAACTTAGTGTCTGTCCAAGGAAAAAAGGAACTTTTATTTGTAATTTTTAGTTGATTTGTATTTCTTACTCCCTCATTGTAGTTCAAATACCCTTATCTCAGTAAACTTGGGTAATCCAATTTTTTGAATAGGTCCTGTGGACTGATCTTGGCATCCTTATCACATACCAGAATCAGGAATCCCGAATTGGAGAGATACACATGCCTTATGAATACCAAGGTAAACTTTGTGGTTTATGTGGCAATTTTGATGGTGACGAGAGTAATGAATTTATCAAGCAAGATGGCACGGAGGTGAGATATTTAATATTTCTTGTTTTTAAGTAACTATGTTTTTTCATTTTATCTGAGTACTAATTTCATTCACAGTCATAAATTGGTTGTGTTCTCTGACAATCATAAGAAAATAATTCAATTTTTTTTACACCAACTTGAAAATTGCTTGGTGTCTTGGAACTTGAAGGTGTAGGGAGAATTTTTTTTAGTTATCAAAATTTTTGTTCATATTTCCTGACATCTCACAGTAATTTTTATGAGCATAAACAGCCATCTCTTTTTAGATTTCATCAATTGTAAAGATCAAATCACCTTTTGAAGTCCTGGAAAATAACACATGTAATGTTTGAGTTGGTTCAATATTGTCCTTCACTTATTAGCATTTAGTTAACCCAGCAGAATAATCCCTCTGAGACTGGTACAAAATTCCATTGGCCAAATGGCTCAATGGGGTTGGAGATGATTTTCAAACAGTTTTACAGGGTTTTTGAAAAGATTGATGTAACTTCTCTAACATGCCCTTTGCTATTTCCCAGTTTCAATCAGCAATCAAAGGGAACCCTTTCAATTCAAAGGGTTTTTGCAAACGGTTTCATTTGAAACCTTTTTGGGGTTCAAATGGTTTAACCTATATGGTTCCAAAACAAATTTTCAGCCTGTAAGGTGCAGGGAAGTAAAAATTAATAAACAAATTTTGTCGTAAGTGTAACTAACCACTCATGATAACTATGCAATACTCATTTATGACAAACAAGTTGAAGAGACCCTAGTAACAGCAAACTAAATCAACTTTATTGTCATTGTTTTACAGACAACATTTATTGATGAGTTTGCTGACAGTTGGACAGCAGGTATAAAGGAATGTGTTTCCCCACCCCCACCAGTAGATCCATGCGAGGATGGTTCACCTGAGTATGAACAAGCAGAAATACTCTGTGAAAAAATCATTGATGAATATGGTAAGAATGGACATTATTTAACAAGCTTGTGACTTGTTCACTTAAACTTAAAACTACAAATATTATTCCTTGCATAAATTAAGTTTTGTCTGAAATACTTTGCACAGTGACAATTTATGCAAATACGAAAGTATCAATTGCTGTAAATGACCAAGCCTTACCTGGTAAAAGAAGAAATAATTAAGAGAAATAATACAGTGTTGAATATTCATATAATTCAATTTATGCAAATGTGAAAGTAGTAATTGGTGCAAATAAACAAGCCCTACCTGGTAAAAGAAGAAATAATTAAGAGAAATAATACAGTGTTGAATATTCATATAACTCAAGTTATGCAAATGTGAAAGTAGTAATTGCTGCAAATGACCAAGCCCTACCTGGTAAAAGAAGAAATAATTAAGAGAAATAATACAGTGTTGAATATTCATATAACTCAAGTTATGCAAATGTGAAAGTAGTAATTGCTGCAAATGACCAAGCCTTACCTGGTAAAAGAAGAAGTGATTCAGAGAAATAATATAGTATTGAAGTGATCACCAAAACACTGAAGCTCTGCATAAATCAATTTGTCAAATCCTTTCCCTTTCTTTAAATCAGGCCCATTTGCTGATTGTAGTGAGATAGTGGACCCTAGCCCCTACTACACTGCTTGCCTCTATGATCTTTGCTCCACCTTCCCTGATGATAGAAACATCTGTGACAGCCTGGAGGGGTATGCTAGCATCTGTCGGGAAAATGGAGTACAACCTGGTGACTGGAGGGATGAAGTGACACAGTGCAGTAAGTCATTTCCAGTGTTTTCATCGTCAATTATTGCATAATCCAGCAGAATTATTTATATTTTTGGGATGCATATAATTGTTATAGAATGGTTAAATTTGTATTAAAATTGGAAAATTGCACTTACATATCACATGTTCAGATATTACTGTTAGATATTTTACCATGAGTCCCCATACAAAGTGAGTTTTTTTGTTGTAATAAAATTTCATCCAACTTGATCCTGCTTCACTCACTCAAGCACACTCTAAGAAACCACAAGCTTGATAAGGGACAGCTAGTGGAAAATGTAAACCAAGGAAGAATAATGCCGGTCAGATGTGCTACTGTTTGTGAGGTGTGAAAGGCTAGCAGTGAGGCAACATCTTGTTCTTGTCTACCTTCGGTCAGTGAGGCAAAGAGGTGTGGCCAGTTTTTACAGGCAGGGAAATTTGAAATGAAGATTGGCCTCACATGGTGGTGAGCTGCTCAGCAGCTCAATTGAATTCTTCTGTGGGTCCTTGGTTCTCAAGTGATGACCCTTGAAAAATTTGCAGCTTGCTGCATGTCTCTTCAATTACTGTGGAAGATTTCATTAACCCAAGAAGAACTGGCAAACTATTTGATTAGATTTTAGAGTCAGTGCATAGGCTAGCGAACAAAGCCAAAGCACAATCTATATGTAGGAAGATTTTACAGATAGGCTGAACCTAGGGAGAGGCTGACCAAAAAAGGCAGTGTACCTCTCAAAGCAATCACAAAACATTAGAAAAGCACTTTCACATTATACAGGGTACTCAATACTACTCCTGGGGTTAGCACACGTCCAAAAATGATGAGGAAAAGTCTCAAAAGTCTAGATGAGTAAGTTCCATTACAGAAGGCTAACGTCTCCAAAAGTGTGTCTGAAAGCAAGTGTGGTAATAGAGGAATGGATGGAAGAGATTGTGAGAAAGGGTATAGGTATTCCCCTGTGCTGAGTGTCTCAAGGTGCAGGTATTGTCAGGCAATTAGGGGAAATACATCTGTCAATAGGAGGTAACTAATTGTTGCTCATTGACTTATAAACCATTAAGTTCTGTAGATTTGGCTAAAACTTTGACGAAGGAAAAACTCAAAAGTGGTGTTTGGTTCACATCTCTTGGGTATCCTAGGCAAAGGACTATTTTGAGGTGGTATATAATTGCTCCACAGATAGATTGAGATTTATGCAATTTATAGTATGAAAAATGTGACTGTTGGGGGAACTGAACCTTAAGGCAAAAAATCTGTTTGACCTTAATGTTTTACATACTGTTTTATATGAGAATGCACTAGTCTAAACGCAAATAAAATTTAAAATATGTTTATGCAATAACTTCACTGCACCTCAACTTATGTACATTTATCCATTAACACTAAGGACTCATGAGCCTTGAAATAATGTACATCACACATATCTACAGTATCTCAAACCCAAAGAGGGAAATATAAATATTATCTTAATACTGTTTTTGTTTTTGCCTTTTGTATTGAAGGATTTGACCTTTTCCCTACCAGTTTGATCCACCTATATGGTTATTTGTTCCTTGGGCCTATGTCAGGCACTCTTTTGTGGGGTTTAGCTAGGTATATATTACATGCTGTCTGGTTATATTTCAGCAAGTTTATACATGTTTACTGCTGCACAAGGGAACAATATCATCAGATGACTTAAGCCTAAAGTTGCAATCTCGAAAACATTTCATGATGTCATTTTCATTTTTAACTTTCAGCTTTGAATTGTCCTTCTGGAACCGTCTATGATGTATGTGGACCTGCTTGTCCTGCTACTTGTGTAGATAGATCTGGTGTCAGTGACTGTCCAACTACACACTGTATTGAAACCTGTAGATGTCCAGATGGTATGGTTCTGGACGGTGATCAGTGTGTCAGTACATATGAATGTGGCTGTCTCATGGAAAATGGAAGATACCTGTCGGTGAGTAATGTTTCATTTTCCCAATGGTAGGAGTGGAGGGTGATTGAAAAGGAAAGAAAGAGGGCATGAATCCAATGTGAGGACTATACCCTCAATAGAATCCTGGAATGTCTGCTTCTAAATAATAGTTGTGGTTTTCAAAAGTGTTACAAAAAAAATAAAAACTGCTTGTTGTGATTTTCCTGGAGAGCCCTACCACTAAAGAAGGAAATGGGAGCTGTTAACATATCCCTTACAAAAAAAGGTGTGGCAATTGGTTCCAAATTCGCAGGTTTTCACAGGTTTTTTCCAGGGGTTATCACAGGTTTTTGCATGAAAACCTGTGATATCCCTTGACATTGACACAGGTTGATCATTTGCCACAGGTTCGACACAGGTTTGCCAAGGGTTTGACACAGGTTTTATGTGCAACACGTGTGGTGATAAAAACTAGGGATAACAAAGAATTATTCCACAAAACCTAGGCTATGGCTTGATATTAAAGGCAAGGAAATGTGTGCAAAACCTGTGCCAAAGCTGTGAGTAGAAGGTTCCAAAAAGGCAGGTTTGTCACCCAAGAACACGCGTGATTTCCTTTGTTTTTCCACGCGTGATCACACATGGTGCAGACACAGGTTGATGCACCTTTTTTTTTCATCAGCAGCAGTACCTTTTGTCACTTCTTCAAAAAATTAGGTAAAAAGGGGTGGGGGGGTATGGGGTGAGTTAGTGTCTAGCCCTTACCTAAATTAACACTTGAGGAGAACACGTCACATAATGAGAGGTGCACTGCATGTTGATTTTCAGTGTGTTGATAGTATACCCATGCAATTGATATGACCTTATGTATTATGGATGTTTCTTGATATTAGTATAAACATACACATTAGACTTTGAACGTTGGTGCATCTATGATCTTCATTTAAA
The DNA here is from genome assembly GCA_037179385.1 of Holothuria scabra. NCBI lineage: Eukaryota > Metazoa > Echinodermata > Holothuroidea > Aspidochirotida > Holothuriidae > Holothuria > Holothuria scabra. Next base: position 52,510,998 of record CM074183.1, on the reverse strand, counting down.
GGACTTTTTTAGTTTGTGACTCCACTTCCTCATATGGAAAGTCTAACATGGCCATTACAAATTTAGAAGATTTCAAATTTAAGCAAAATGCTGAAAACCCAAAGGTGGTAGTGCTAGTCTACTAGCTAGGCTTTAATAATACTTGCAGTTACCCTGGTATTATGAAATAAATCCATTCAAAGGGTGAACGGTGTATGTGTATAATGGTAAACACATGAGTATCCATGCAACCACCATGATGATGATTACAACATTGCATCAATGGTTTGCTTTATGAATAAATGATTGACTAACAGAAATTCTGCCAGAAACTCAAAAGGGGAGGGGGAGGAGGGAGGGGATTAAGTACTGACAAACCCCAAGTTGAAGCTGCCCTAGGTCAAAGTTACCTTTGATTTCAGGGAAGGGGTGAGCTTGCTTCAAAGTCCCTTTATGGTGCAATCTGAAGAGTTTTTAAAGCTGTCCACTCATGTAAGTTGGCACATATCTGCAAAGGTGTCCTCTTTTTTAATACTGTGGAATGAAAGGGCTGGGGGGGGGGGTATTTCACCCTCCTTCCTTTGGAAAGTGGGGAGGTGGGGGAACAATTATATCCCCCTTTAACCTCTTTGATGGAAATCCTCATACTTTTATCATCCTTTTATTTGTCATCTCTTCTTATAGCCTGGAGAAACATACCAATCTGATGACTGCACTAAGCAGTGTACATGTGAGGCTGGTCAGCTGACATGTAGGAATAATTCAGGTTGTCATGAGGATGCATCTTGTACCGTTAGAAATGGTCAAAGGTCATGTGTATGTAATGATGGCCTTGAAGGAGATGGCTACACCAACTGTGAAAGAGGTATTGTATATATACATACTGTTTTGTTTGTTGTTAGGCATTATAGACCAGAAATCCATTCTAATTATTCATGTCAACACTTTAACAATTGTGGTCTTAAATGAAGCTGTATGGTGGTAGTAACATCATCTCATTACTTAAATCTTTTTGTCATCACAGTTTGGAAAACCAGTGAATAGTGTTTCTATCTCATTTTGTCATGTTGCTTCTGGAGAAAGTAACATAGACACCCTGGTAGATCAAAGGCAGTATGGGGTGTGACTTGTATATCTGAGTTGTTACATGATCTGTGCCCTCAAGTGAGCTATGCTTTCATTGTGTTTACACTGCTTGAAAAGTAATTAACACCTGCTTGACTGGCCTGTTACCCACCCCATGTGTTATGTAACCCTGTGTGTGTTTTGGTACATCTGGCACTGTCAATGGATTATTCAGATATGAAACCTGACTATATCAAGTGTGGGTGTAGTGAGCTTCATTTCCTCCCTGAGGTGATGAGAGGTAACCAGGCAGAGAAGGAGGATGTAACAAAAAGTAAGAAGGACAGTTTCATCATGTAGCTGAAGTAATGCAAAATTTTAAAATTTTTAAGACAAATCATTAGGAAGACAGCTGCTTTAGAACTTAATTTTCAACCACATACCTGGTGAATGAGACATTAGCACAGTGACCCTGGATTAGTATCAATTACCAAATGCAGCTGGAAGTAAACCAACGATAAGCAAAGATAAAAAACTTATTGTGCTGCTAACTGAAGTAAACAATCTTCATGCTCACCTATGGGAGAAAGCAGAGAAGTACAGGAGAGTGTTTTGGATTTACCATAGTTTGTAAACTTCTAAGAACTTCTAAGAACCCCAGTTTGTAAACTTCAAAGGGCTTGTTCATCTCATGTGTTTTAGAGGTACTTGTATTGACATAAAATGGCTCAAACTGAAGTATTTAACAGTGGTAGTAGGGCGGTACTTACAATGTACAGTTAGTATGCATTACTGTAGGTGCTTGTGGATAAAACATATAGGATACACAATAGGTGTAAATTTTTTTGAAAGTTTCTTCAACCTGAGAGCTTTCTATTGACCATGTCTTATTTATCAGTAATCTTCCCTGCCTTTATGAAAGATTTCCTTATTTTGATGGCTATTTGTGGCTTACTTCATCCAGATAAAGTGACTTCAATCACTTCATTGGAATCTTTCTACTTTTGTAACAGTTTTGTCAGTTGCTTTTCAGTTGTTAAATTTAGCACTGTCCACATTGTCTTTCAAACAGCTCCTGGAATCTGTAGTATCTGGGGAGATCCCCATTACATGACCTTTGACCAGAAGAAATACAGTTTCCAAGGAGATTGTGAATACACTCTTGTCAGAGATTGTGACAACTCATCCGCCACCCCATATTTCCATCTTATTGGAGACAACTACTTGCGAAACCCATCTGACACTGTCTCTTTCTTGAGGACATTCAAATTGATCTTTGATGGTGTTGAATACAGTTTGGAACATGAGGGTCGTGTTTATATAAATGATGTCAGAATAACACTTCCTTATGTTGGAATCGATGGTGTCACAATATTCAGGTCTTATCCCTATGTTGTGAGTAGAATTTATTTTCTTTTTTCTGTTATAGTAAATAAAATCACCATAGTTTTTTATGTTTGAATGAACTTCTGTTTTATTAACGGACAATATAAATGAAATCTTCAATTGTTTTGCATCCTGTCACCTTTTGAAACATTTTTCAGCTTGATTACAAATAGATATCAGGGTTGTAGCCAGATAGATCCTAGTGTGAGATGCAAATGTCATCGTAGCCTTAAGGCAGCACCTCAGATAAATGGTGCAGGGTGTACACATATGCTTAACACATTTCATGAAATGACATTTTGGTCTTTATTTCTCATGTTGGTATTGAAGCAGTAGCCTTTGCTCTAGTAACTCAGCCTAATCATTGGGATATATTTCATGAAAATGGCAGACAAAAAAATATTGAATCTAATGGACAATATGAAGAAAGGCAGCAATAATTTAATATTTAGTCAACAAATATTGGTATTTTAAGTGTATATAACCATTGTAGTTTTCTTAACAATACAATTTCCTTTTTCTTCAGGTCTTGACTACCAGCTTTGGATTAATAGTAAGCTATGATGGCAATCACAATGGAGGTGTTACCATCTCTGGTTCTTTGTTTAATAAAACGTGTGGTTTGTGTGGTGACTTCGATGGAGATGATTCAAATGATATGATGCTACCTGATGGCACACAGGTGAGGTCATGAAGATACCAGTGAAATTTGAAAAAAAAATTTAGTCAAAAATTCTTGGGAGAAATGTCTTATTTGAGATTTCAACCAGCGCTTATGTCAAGGGCAGTTATGTAGTAATGAAGTTTATCACTAGAATCTATGTTTCAATGCTCTACAACGACAAACCTGTTTAACCTCATTGATCTAAGGGTAGCTGCATATTAAGTTCACTGATAGATTCTAGATTAACAGTGTTCAACTAGGGATGGCTAAAACTTCATATAATTTGCTAGCATCATTCTATTCTACTCCCCCTCCCCCATGCTATCAAATTACATAATGAGAATGTAGTTTTTCTAGAATGAGTGCCAATTGCATAATTTCTCTTCAGAAATAAGCAGACAGCTAGACGCATTGATCAAAAGGGTTTCTTTTTGCTCTTAGTTACAGATCTTTGGAACAGTTCCACATTTTGTGAAGGGAGGGGATTGAGTGGTGACCCCACCAAACATTGCTGAAACATAGGCAATAGGTCTTGTTTAAATAAATACTTTGCATTCTAAATTAAAATTTGTTTCAGAAAAGTTTCAGAATTGTTGTTCCTATTTAAATTTATAGCTTGAAAAAGATTGTATTCAAGGGCAAAACAGACCTCACTTCCCCAGTTGCATGATTAAAAGCTTCAAATGAGGAGAGTAGATGCTACTTCTTTTTATTCCCTCGACTCATCAATCAACATTCACAGTCAAAAGTGTTCAGCACACTATGCATGTATTTTGGTTTTTGTTTTACAGACAAGATTTGAAGATGAATTTGGTGATGGGTGGAAAACTGGTGAAGAACAATGCCTACCACCACCTGGACCCCAGGACCCTTGTGAGGAAGGAGAAGCTAAATATGAACAAGCCAAATATCTCTGTGATATTCTTTCAGACCCAGTTGGTGAGTAATATCTGTTAGTTAGGCAGAGTTTTACGGCCCACTTTCCAACCTACTGGTTAAGATGAGCCGGCCACGGCCTTTTTTCCAGTTGTAACTCACTGGCTTGTTTTCCCTACTCCCTTATTTATGTGGAGCATCACACACAATGGCAGTAGGTTCCAGTTTTAGAGTCTTTGGTATGACTCTACCTGGGAATCAAACTCTGGCCTTCCGCATGAGAGGCGGATGCTCTACACTCAGACCCAACACGTGGTTGAGTAATATCTGAGTTCCCAAATTTTTTTTTTGCGCTTTAATCCAGGCCTTGAAAGTCATTGAGAAGGTTCAAATGGCCTTAACAGTTTTGCAAAATCATGGAACTTCAAATCTTCAAAAATAGCTTGACTTGACTCTTGCTGTAATTCTGTCCTTGAAATTTCAAAATTGTGAAGTAACCTGGAAATGTTGTGGAAAGTCATTACAGATGGAAGAAAGGGTAAGAACCATGAAAATTATTGAACTCCTTGTCTTGTATGAGAAGGGATTGACAGACAATGACAAATTGAGATGGTTCTTATTTGTATATAAACCAAACTTAAAACTACATGTCATTAATTCTTCTGAATTAAGATACTGTCCAGTTTCTAATTTGAAGTTGTTTTTTTTTTAAATAATTAAACATGTCCCAGGCTAAACCTGTTACTAGATACCTTAGGTGACTAATGAAGTGAAAACCACAACACTGGTTACTGGTATACCCTTTGAGATGGTCGGCCCATTCTTGTCATCACAGGGTCTAAGAAAAGATAAAACAGGCATGCATGAAGTACAATTATTTTAAATAGACTAGTGAGCCGAATAATCCTATTTACACTGAGCAGGACCCCACAATTATTAAGGAACTTTGCAGTGGACAGGCCAGTATTCAGAGATTTTAATGACATGTTATTTATATTACTATTGTCATGGTAACAGTGTCCAAATTCATGGGAATTTAATACTTCCATTTGTCTTTTAATATAGGACTGTGGCATACCAGGTTTTGGGGTCAGAGTATTCTCAACTCATATAAAATTTTTGTATCCCAGTGGCAAGTGCATTGTTGAAAAAAGTTTTTTTTCCCACAGTTCAATGTGTATGTTTTGAAAATTCACTCTTTTCAGTTATATTACCAGGGTATGTAGCTTGCAAAATCCTGGATGATTGTTTACAGTGACTGAGTTCTGCTGTGTATAAATGTCTCACAGTTCTATGTTCAAGGAAATGATTCCCATGAGTTGAAGTAGTGGCACCACCAGAGATAGATCTGTTGGACTAAAAGAGGGAGTTGCCAAAGAAGGAAATATAATGAACTAATTTTTCAGATAATATGTACTTGAAACTGTTTGCATCTTTTGAGATGCCAGTATTTGATTGACAGGCCCTTTGTTTTTATTGTTAAATAACTTGTGACAAATTCCTAAGATGATCTCTCGCATTCTTTTCCAAGTAATCCCTAAACAAAGGGAAAGTCTGTATTTCCTCTGAGTTGGAGGTTTGTTTTTACCAATGGCGAGGCAAATAATAAGAATTGTAATAGAAGGACTGGAAGCAAATGTTTAAACAGTATGCTTTAATTGCTCCCCATTTGTCATTGGATGGAAGGGTTGTTTAAGTGTATACAGTGCCCTTAGATTTAAACAATTTGGTCATGTTCAGAAAAAATTGTAGTTTTTAGAGAAGTTATTGCTGTCTTCAAGTGAAATGATATGTTGTGTCTCTGATAGCATCGCCATCAAGTGATGTAAATTTTACAATTTTGCATGGCAACTGGCAATGAAATTTTAACGAGTAAAGCATAAGGAATGTGTCTCTTCATTGGAATTTGGATAATGTGTCACTATCCTTGTTGATTGAAGCTTTGAGATAAGAATTTGGCCGATAAAAACATTAACATCAGAAGTGAACAAATTCTCAAAGAGACTATAGAATGTTGTTTTTCCATCTCTAGCAATTCCCTGGCTAAATAACCACTTTCGGTGATAGATTTACATCATATATCAAACATTTTCTTGGAGGATTGCTTCATCAAAAGGCTATGATGTGGTATTTAATAATTTAATTCAAAGCAGGATAGTCTGCTAGTGTGATAAGCACTCCTAGCTTGTACTTGTTCTGTGGATCAAATTAAATGGAATGGAATGAGTTAAAGGGAAATATTGTGTTTAAAATGCTCCAACAAAGAGTACAAAGTAAATGGCTCAGACACTATCCAACTATTCAAATATTATGGGCAAGAATAGCCATGGGTGTTGCATCATTTAACATGGTAAAAGTTTGGGTAAACAAATTATTCTCGAACAACAAACAACTGAATTTCTACCTGTGGGAAACTTATTTCTTGAAAATAGGCTACCATACTGCCTAATTTTTGATAATCTATCAGCCTGTGTCAATAAATATTAGTTTGAAAAGGATGAGTTTTTCTTGCAAAACAAACACAATATTTCCCTTTTAAAAATGGTTAGGGTACCACATTTCCTCATAAAATACAGAATACTGCAGTAGTAAGCTACATACCATATTTGAAATGGTTTCCAATTACTTTAAATATAATATCTCTGGTAACATACTTTCTCTTTTTGAATTAGGTCCATTTGAAAGCTGTCACAGCTATGTAGACCCTACACCATTCTATGACAGCTGTGTCTATGACCTTTGTGAGATGCTTCCAGAAGATGGAGACCTCTGTGACAGTCTTCAAGAGTATGCAAACTTATGTAGGAGGAGAGGCGGACAACCTAGTGATTGGAGGTCTGAAACACCTCAGTGTCGTAAGTGCAACAGCAATATTTGGGATTTAATGCGATGATCTTTCTTATAATGGAGCATTTCATATGACATGCATCAATGCCATTAATAAAGAAGAGCGCCCTCTATAAAGAGTATGTGGCACTACATGGTTTAAAGTGTGTGGATATGTGTCCTCTGAGCATTATCACATCAGTTCACATAACATTGTAAAATAAATTTCCTAAGGCAGAGGTGTATGCAGAAAATACCCATAAAGGGGACTCAAAGTGTAATTGATAGCTGTAACTATTTTCGGCAGAAGCTTGAAATGCAAATTAGTGCAATATTTGACACACTTTGAAGCATATTACGCATGCATGATGGTCAATCTACCCACTGTCTATGGTCAATTTTACATTCCCTAAGTGACTCTTACATGATAGTAACAGCAGGAATGGTTTCACCAAAGATTGGATACAATCTGCATCATAATGCTTAGTTACTTAAATACTTTGCGTGATGTCATTGCTTAAGATCTACATCTATCTTCGTGCTATGAAAATGCCCATAAGCCTACAATTTAGAGTAGTCCCACATAGCTGGGGGAAATTGTAGTAGTCATGGTGCAGTGGTTTTCACATTCCGTGGTTTTACCCTACAAGTTTTATTGTGACAATTGTGTTAAATCTGGACGTATGATCCTGCCAAGCAGTAATGTATTCACTGGAACGGCTTATAATCAAGCTTTATAAGTCATTATTCACTTGAGTGCACACTGTGGTGATAGAGCTAGAAATTTATTACCTTAAATTTTGATGCAAGGGATGACCTGTAGTCAGTTTTACAAAACTTTGGACGAAAAGGACTTTCATGTCATGTTGGAAATCAAAAATTGAATGCGAGAGGAAGGTTTTAATTGATGGTCTTTGTTTTGGAACAAAAAAATCACATTTGAAAACAATTGAGGACTTTTATTGAATTATTTTTATTTGCAGCACTGATATGTCCTGAAGGCTATGAATATGATGCTTGTGGCCCTGCATGTCCACCAACCTGTGTTGACCGTCTTGGCACAGGGGACTGCCCCATCAGTCATTGTGTGGAGACTTGCAGATGTCCAGATGGTATGGTCCTTGATGGTGACCAGTGTGTTAGTACATACCAGTGTGGCTGTGTATTGGACAATGGAAGATACTTATCTGTAAGTTTACATTAGAAGTGACTTTCCATATTTACAATGCTTTGTAATCTTTCCACATGTGATTTTTGCTGGTTGCCATTTGTAAGGAAAACATGTATATTGTTAAGGTACAGCTATTCTGTGTCATTATTCTTTAAAGTTAGTTCCGTGACCATCCCATGTGTGTGAAATCAAGTTAACTAGTTTGTAATTCAACTTACATTCAATTTTGCACACAATTTAAATGTTGTACCTGTGATACTCTGTGTAGAATAAAATTTGGTAATATACTCTTCACTTTTCAGGTAATTTATTTTTCTCTCTTTCTGCTTTTTCTCTAAAACAAATTAAATTATACTTCAAATCTGTTTAATTCCTTCTTCACCTTCAGTATGCTGCATCTGTGTAGGCTTTATGGCCCCAGTTCCCAGAGGATTAAAGGACATACATGAACTCAAATTGAACTACCAATATCCATATTTATGTACTGTTATTTGTAACCATATGACAAGACCTTTGCTTGTGAATTGTTTAATACATGAAGAATAATTATTTGATTTAAGCTAAATATTTCCAATATGATATTCTATCCTTACTTTTGGAAAATGGTAACTGTTTGTAAAGTAAGTGAAGATTTATTTCAGAACAGGAATTGGATGCTTGCTGCTACAGTCATGTCAAGTGACTTCTTCAGCAGGTTTTTTTTTTTACTAAGTTTACTCAAAATGTTTATTCTGAAGGGCTGTGGAGCTGTGCATGTCTAATCTCTCAAATAATAGACTCAGCTGATAGTCAGCAGCAAGTGGCTCTGGCAGTTCGTTGATAAGGAAGTTGTGATGAACAGGAACTAATTTGGAGCTTGTTTGCTCAATTCATTAAATAGAGATAACAGCTCTAAGGATAGGTGGAGATAGCTGCATAGGTTCTGAATTTGGCTAATGGGTCCTGTTGTAACATATTCCTCTCAAATTTTAACCCCTTTCCTCAGCCTGGAGAAATCTACAACTCCCCTGACTGCCATCAGCGATGTACCTGTGTAGATGGTGACCTCATATGTGTTGATCTTGGAGGTTGTGATGTGAATGCCATATGTGAACCAAGGAATGGCATTCTCCAGTGTTGGTGTAATGAAGGCTTCCAAGGGAATGGTACCTACTGTGAAAGAGGTAGGGGAAATATTCATTCCATGTTCTCCTGTCTTCGATTGTAAAATTCTGACAAACTGCCAGGATATATCTTTGTGTTTTAATTTTGTCAAACAAGTCTGACATATGTTGAGGTTGTGTGAATAAAGATAGACTAAAGAATAAATTTGTCAATATATAGATGAAACTCCTTTGTTTTGTAAAGTATGTGATTCCTTGCGAAATTATTCTTTACATGGTCTTATTGCATTACTTTAAATTTGGTATTTTTTCATTTATTTTAAACCCTTTCCAAAGGCATTCAAACACTAGTTTGCTGCATGATGGGTTCAACAAAATGTAGTCCAGAGAAATGAGTTGCTAGGATACATACCTTCTCTTTTTGATTCCTTGCCGTAGGCAGGCAAGGAATCTATGCGATGGTGATGTTGTGTGTGTGTGTGTGTTTGTGACACTTGCTTGTAAACATGATATCTTCAGATAGGATCGACTGATACTCTTTTTAATTTTTGGTATATAGATTTATCATGTTGAGAGGAAGAACCCTGTTGTTTTTGGTAGAGGTCAAAGGTCATTTGAGGTCACCAGCGGTAAAATTGCGACAACTTCAAAAATAGCTTGTAAACACGATATCTTCAGATAGGAGTGACCAACACTTTTCATACTTGGTATATAGATTTGTCATGTTGAGAAGGAGAACCCTATCGTTTTTGGTAGAGGTCAAAGGTCATTTGAGGTCACCAGCGATAAAATTGTGAAAACGCCGAAAATGGCTTGTAAACAAGATATCTTCAGATAGGATTGCCCGACAATTTTCATACTTGGTATATAGATTTGTCATGTTGAGAGGAAGAACTCTATTGTTTTTGTTAGAGGTCAAAAGTCATTTGAGGTCACCAGCGGTAAAATTGTGAAACACCGAAAATGGCTTGTAAACATGATATCTTCAGTTAGGAGAGACCAACACTCTTCATATTTGGTATATACATTTTTCATGTTGAGAGAGAGAAGCCTATTGTTTTTGGTAGAGGTCAAAAGTCATTTGAGGTCAATAGCAGTAAAATTGCGAAAACTTTGAAAATGGCTTGTAAACACGATATCTTCAGAAAGGAGTGATCGATAATCTTCATATGTGGTATATAGGTTTGTCATGTTGAGAGAAAGAAGCCTATTGCTTTTGGTAGAAGTCAAAGGTCATTTGAGGTCACCAGCGGTAAAATTGCGAAAACACCGAAAATAGCTTTTAAACATGATTTCTTCAAATAAGAGTGACCAACACTTCTCATGCTTGGTATATAGATTTGTCATGTTAAGAGGAAAAAGCCTATTGTTTTTGGTTGAGGTCAAAGGTCATTTGAGGTCACTAGCAGTAAAAATGCAAAAACACCGAAAATGGCTTGTAAACATGATATCTTCAGATAGGATTTACCGATACTCTTTATATTTGGTATATAGATTTGTCATGTTGAGAGAAAGAAGCCTATTGCTTTTGGTAGAGGTCAAAGGTCATTTGAGGTCATCAGCGGTAAAATTGTGAAAATTCTGTGCCAAAATGTAAAGAAAAACCTATCAAACACTGTCAATTTTAAAGCAGGTAAGGCATTTGATGGCAAGGAATCACTAAGCCTTTTGGCTTTCTGGTTTATTTTGTTCTTGATAGATGCCGGAAATGTCTGATGAAGTTTGTCACTAATATTTATCTTGCATTTATTTGTAAAAGCAATGACAAATGTATGCTGTTGTGGTGAACTGGTTTATCATATGATAACATTATAAGAAAAGGACAACTTGAAAGGTGTCATGATTGTTTCATTAATGTTTCAAACTTGGTCCTCTTTTGTCTTCCAGCACCAGGAATTTGTGTCGTCTGGGGTGACCCACATTATATAACATTTGACAATAAAAAGTACAACTTCCAAGGTGACTGTGAATACACTCTAATAGAGGATTGTGACAGCACAAACAGCACCCCTACATTCCGCCTTGTCAGTGACAATTACCTCATGAATCCATCATCAGAAGTTTCCATGTTGAGGGAGCTATTCCTGTTTTACAATGGCAAAGTTTATGGCCTGGTGAGGAGAGGAAATGTGACAATAGATGATGTTCTAATAACATTACCCTACAATGGAGAAGAGGGGGTTAAAATCTACCGGCAACATCCATACATTGTAAGTATGTGTATTTATTTCAAATATGGGAATAAAAATATCTGGAACAAAATATCTAGATATTCAGGTAATGTTACTTTGGCCTTAAATTCATGAAGAGCTATTTTCTTTTAATTGGTACATACCATAAAAAAATTCGTAAAAACTTTTGTCACTTTCTAGGGCTGGAAGTATCACAGAAATTTTAAAAGTGATAAAAGCATTGAGAATCCTATCAGAACTAGTTAAAAGATGCATAGCCACTGACTGGATCTTTTAATTTTGCATTTTTTTTAAGAATCTTTGAATGTTTTTAAAATGCTGATTGGAAAGGTTGTGGGAAAAGTTTGAAAATGTTTCCTCTGGAGATACAGGGACCATTTTTAGAGTGGTATTGATAGAAGAGGAAAGGCTGCCTGTGATCGCTAACTGTAATAGTTATCCAGGTGTTGGTCTTGATAAGGTGATAATATCATATCAAGTAGAGCCTCGAGGGGTATTATAGTGTACTTGTCCATGATGTGGACATGTCCTTTAAAGTTTACAAACCATGATTAATCGAAAATGGTCCCCTGTAGTCCCCGGCTTTCTCCCATCAGTGGCAGAAACATTGTTTGCTTCAACAAGCAGAATAATTGATTTCTTTATGTTTGCACATGCTTGACTTCCTAATGCATTTGTTAATTGATACTGATCCAGGGTCCCCATCCAAATGCCTAATTTGCCTGGTATGTGGTGTATAGAGTTTGAAAGCAACTGTGTTCATAATGTGTAACATTATGTTTAAAACTTGGCTGTGTTATGCTTTCTGCAGTCCACCTCTGAATCAAAGGGTGATGGATCATACAGTTTGGAGCTAATGTGTGATTTGAGGTGTCCTGCAGGAAATGAAACAATGGAAAAAGTCCTGTTTGTTAAAACAATAGAGTGTTTACCCTTATCTTTGTTCCCATTTGTAATTTAGTGACATAAATCTGATTTTTATTTGGGATCTTTCTTTATTTTCTTAAAAGGTTTTGTGGACATCATTTGGTCTTCTTGTTTCATATGATACCAACCATGATGTTGAGATACAACTTTCTGCCGACTTTTGGAACAAGACTTGTGGTCTGTGCGGAACCTTTGATGGAGACCAATCAAATGATTACAGATTGCCAGATTGGACACAGGTGAGCACCATCATACTTTTAATTATTACTAGCCAACGGTAGTATCTGTTGTTTACAATCAAAGTCTTACCTGTCACAGGTTTTTAAAGTTTCTGTGCATTTGTTAGCATTTACTGTGCTTATTATACAATATGAGAATTAAATGTCTAACCTTGTTTGGTGATAGATGGAAAATGCATGAACTTCAGCAATGTTAGAGTTCAAAGGTTAATGCTATGTTAGATTTTGGGAATTCTGTTGTCTCTGTTAGGGTAATAGTTATGTAAGATTATGTAAGTCTCTTTTGTTGTCTAGTTGGTTAGAATTATTTGTCTGCTTGTGTTAGTCAGTCTTGGTGTGGTTCTCGTCCGGAGTGGACGCTATATGTGGAGTATTATGTTAATTGCATGTTTGATGTCGGTAAATACATGTTATCTGGAGCAAAGTAAATCAACGGACTTTGGTATGTTTTTCTCTACCGAGATTCACTATAGATTGATTTTTTCATTATTGGGGGAAGGACTCCAATTTTGAAAGTAAAATTGGAAATTTTAGGGTAAAGGAATTTTTCAAAGAAATAAATTAGGCTGTAATAGATAGGGAACCTTTATTTTATGTTAAAGGAAACATTCACAGGATTGCATGATAAATTGACAATGAGATTTTTTGTTTTCAGACAACTTTTGTGGATGAATTTGCAGACAGTTGGACAGCAGGATACAAAGAATGCTTACCTCCACCTGGTCCCCTGGATCCATGTGAGGAAGGGGCTCCTGAATATGAACAAGCTCAGAATATGTGCTACGTTCTTACCAATCCAAATGGTATAGTTTTCAACGGTTGATTTTAAATATTTAGGATTCCTTTAAAGATGAGACAGAAACAAAGAAATAACAGCTTTGGAACAATTTTATTTTATTTCTGTAATACATATCTAAAGAGTTTCCAACTTAGAGCATTGTTAGCTAGATCTTTAGTTTATAGCTGTTCGGAGATATCGTGTGGACTGAATATCTGCCATAAATAAATTACAGGTGTCAAATGTGTTGTTGATAAATTTCTGACCTTATTTATGCGTTGCTATAATATGTAGTCAAATGTGTAGTTGATAAATTTCTGGCCTTATTCATGCATTGCTATAATGTGTAGTCAAATGTGTAGTTGATAAATTTCTGACCTTATTCATGTGTTGTCAAACGTGTAGTTGATAAATTTCTGACCTTATTCATGCGTTGCTATACTTACCTATGATTTGTGTGTATCATAGATCAAATTGTTTCCTTCAGAATACATATGTATCAGACTGTGACACTTTTAGCAATGGGGGATGTGGAAGAGATGTGAAGTTGTGTACGGTACCTAACCTGCATTGGTTTTCTTTAGAAAAATGGCGCTACTTCTATTACTTGATCAGAATTTCCCTTTAAAATGTTTTCTATGAATAGATTGTCAAAGGTCATGCAGTAATAATGTACTTGTGCAATTGCAATCTCTTTTTCCATCTTCCACAGGACCATTTGCTGGTTGTCATTCCTTCATCAGCCCTGAGCCCTACCTCAGTGGCTGTCTTTTTGACCTTTGTGAGAATCTTCCAGATGATGACAACATTTGTGACAGTGTAGAGCAATATGCCAGTCTATGTAGGAGTGTTGGTGGAGAACCTGGAGACTGGAGGCCTTTAGTGCCACAATGTCGTAAGTGTTTTACTTCCCTTGGCTTCTAAGGGACTATCAGTATCAGTTAGTTAGACAGAGTTTTACCGTCCAGTTTCCAACCTACTGGTTCAAGTCGAGCCGGCCAGAGCCTTTTTTCCAGTTGTGACTCACAGGCTTGTTTTCCCTACTACATTGCTTATGTGTAGCATCACGCACAATGGCAGTGGGTTCCATTTTTAGTCTTTGGTATGACTCGACCTGGGAATAGAACCTGGGTCTAAGGGACTATCAGATGTTTTGTGTGGGTGGGGGGGGGGGGGAGTGGGTGAATGTGAACTCTGTGTTCATTACATGCAACATACAGTTATGGGTCACTCTTAAATAATACACCAGATTTACAAAGCATAGAATGATTTATTTCATTAGCAACAGTATCCCAACATGCTAACAAACTGTTCTATTGAATTTATGTCACAGTGCTGTATGTTCTTTGATTAAGAATACACACTAGTTATTTAATTCTGCTTTTAAAATTTTATATCTCTGGTTGGGATCATATTTGTCTTCAAAGGAATTGTATTATACCGTTGCAATGATAGGTGACACATAATTCTGTTTCAAATCTTGATGAACTAATAAATGCAAAAAATAAATGCAATTTTAAAAACTTGAAATACTATTCACTTGCCAGCATTGAACTGTCCCGATGGCTACCAGTATGATGTGTGTGGTCCTGCGTGTCCACCAACCTGTGTTGACCGTCAGGGTCCTGATTTCTGCCCCATCAGTCATTGTGTGGAGACCTGTAGATGTCCAGATGGTATGGTCCTTGATGGTGACCAGTGTGTTAGTACATACCAGTGTGGCTGTGTAATGGACAATGGAAGATACTTATCTGTAAGTATACTGAAATCATTGCAATCCTTTTCAATGCAAATGATTAGTGCCTAATAGATCCGTGGATAGCATCACAGACCACCAGATTAAGCACCATGTTGTGACTCAAGGCTTGTTGAATCAATTCTGGCCTTCATTAAATCTTGCTTGAAAATTTGGTGGCAGGTGGCAAAGGGCATAAATGAATACTTGTGAATTCAATTGTCGTTATATGCAGAAAGAACATTTAGTGCTGCTGCATTAATGGGGAAAGGGGCGAAAGGGAGGCAAGGGAAGGGGGGGGGGAAGGAAGCAGTTATTGGTAACCTGGGGTAGCATTTGAAGTGCTCTGTAAAATTTGGTGCATAAAATGCCAAGTTTTTGAGATACCATTTCTAGTACATGGAAATGGTTCGGGGAGACTTTCTCACTTTCAAGGTCAAATGAGCTTCTTATTCTAATGTTTTTTGTGTTTTCAGGAAGGAGAGGTTTACACAAGTGAGGACTGTTCTAGACAATGTACCTGTGAGAATGGTGTACTGAATTGTATGGACTATGAGCCCTGTGATGAAAATGCTGTTTGTGAAGTAAAGAATGGAGTCAGGAACTGCTTCTGCAATGATGGTTACCAAGGCAACGGAACATATTGTGAAAGAGGTGAGGGCATTTTTACAGAATGTCGCAAGGGGTAGTCGGAGAAAGAAGTAATAGGGGGGTAATGTTCAACAGTTAATGAATTTATTTCTCATTTGAAAAAGTTGGATCATGTTGGGTAGCAAAACCAATAGTTTTGGTTAAGAAGGGTTTCTTCTTTTGATAGACACCTCTTATCCCAAAATACAGGCATTAAATTGAATAATGTCATCAGGTAACAAGTTTAACCATTGTCACAAAAGTTGGGTGGCATTTAACCCATAATTATGAGTGACTTTTGAAATTAATTTAGCTTGCGGATGTTCTTGACTTTTCTGTTGAGTTGAAAAATAAATCCTTTTTCTTTTGTCATCCCTAAATGGGCACAAGTGCCAAAACAAAACTGACAAGAGATTGTAGCAGTACTATTGCTGGTGGAGAAACATTGAACATATTTCATTGTCTCAAATTTACAGCCCCAGGTATCTGCCTGATATGGGGAGACCCTCATTATCTGACCTTTGACTCCAACAAATACACCTACCAAGGGGAATGCGAGTACACCCTTGTAAGAGACTGTGATGATGAGGATGGTACTCCTTCATTCCATCTTGTGGGCAACAACTTCAAGAAACAGCCATCTGACAAAGTGTCATACCAGCGGGAGATATATCTCTTCTATGGTGACAATTCATACACACTGTCCTATGGGCGAATGGTTTATTTCAACAACCAAACCGTGAGATTACCATTTACCGGTGGGAACGGTGTTGGCATCTACCTCCAACATCCATATCTTGTAAGTATTAAAATGATTTCAATGTTTACCGCAAAGCTTCATGTTTAGAGAAAATTTTGGAGTTGCAGTGAAAAAAATTGTTTATTGATTAACAATTCCTTTGCTGTATAGGCATAGGAATCTATGTTATTTGAATGGGAGCACCTATAAACACTTTTTTAGCACTCATAGTCTGCTGGTGAGATCTTGAGCCTCGCATGTCTTTCTTCATTCACATAAAGCTTGAAACTGACATAGCTACCTGAAAATTCTGCCACTCTGATGAGACCTGGGACATGATACCCTGGAGCCTCATGCTCCCTTCAGACATTCATGTGCTGCATGTTCTCACCCATATGAAAACCTTTGCCCAACAACTGGCCCTAATTCAGAGAAATAAATGCCAGTGCACACACAGGGATCTTTGTGGTTTTCATTGTCCGAAATTGCTTTGAGAATGTTTATTGGAGCGTTTACGTGTTGAAGCTGTACAGCTTTTTGAACTATTTTTACTTTTTTCAGGTTGAAAAGTACGGAACTTACTAGATATGCATACGATACAAATGCACATCATTGTAAAGAGAATAAATTTATCTTCCAACTCATATAAGAAAGAAATTTGTAAGTGCTGTGCTTAAAAAGATATGAGAATGTAAAGTGCAAAATGTGATCATTTTGCAGCAAATTTTGATTGTTTACAAATGGGTTTTCCCCGAGTTCCGTAAAAGTTCCATATGCACTGAAGGAAAATTCCAATGATTTCCTTAGAACTGTAAGGCATTGAGTGTGTATGTGTGTTTACACCTTTTTATACTGCCTTGAAGGGGCTCATTGAGTTGATATTTTCTTATTTGGTATCTAGGTATGTCATGTTGAAAGTAAAGGCCATTTTGTTTTTGGCAGAGATCAAGTGTCACCGGTGGTCACCAGTGGTCAAAATCCCCCAAATCTGTAACTTTGATATCTTAGGTGATTGGTATGACCATTATATTTCATATTTGGCATGTATACACTTTTTATGATGAGAGGAAGGCTTTTGTTTTTGGTGTAGGTCAAAGGTAACTTTAAGTTCCATTGTTGAGATTGCCACACCTCAAAAATGTGGCTTGTAAGCATGATATCTCAAGGTAGAAGTGATTGACACTTTTCATCTTTAGTATCTAGTCTTTTCATGTTGAGAGAAGGAACCCTAACGTTCTTGATGAAGGTCAGAGATGTTTGATGTCACCTATGGCAAAACTGTGAAAACCTCTTAGATGGCAGTAGAAATTCCCCAGAAGAGTTGAAAGAGATATTTCCCAAGAAATCCCAAGATCTTCATAAAAGGCAAATTTCCAAGAAATCACAAGGGCAGCAAGAAATCACAAGGCTTTTGAACTTTCTTGTGTATAGATGATATGAAGCTGTACTATTCATCTCAAAAATGATTTTATATTTGTTATTTCTGATTTATGTAATTGTTTTTTATTTCTTCTTTCATTGTTTCATTTAAGGTGATGTACACTGACTTTGGATTAGTTGTTTCTTATGACGGTAATAATGACGCAGAGGTTCATCTTCCTCCATCCTTCTGGAACAAAACTTGTGGTCTGTGTGGTAACTATGATGGAGAAGATAGCAATGACTTTATCAAACCTGACGGCTCAGAGGTAAGGTCATGTCGTAAATTTCATCTCAAGTATTTTCAGTTGAAAATTTGCTTAAATTTGATGGAAATTAGAGTGTTCCTTTATGATAATTTCTGATTGGCTCTTTGTATATATTTTTTTTTGAGATGATTTTTTTTATCTGAAGAAATTCCTTCTGAACCTCCATCTGTAGCAGGATGCAAAGAGATTAAAATTAAATCATAGATTGTAAGCATCATGGCAGGAGTTGTATTATAGCATATTAAGTATGTTACTGGAATGAAGGTGCCTTTTTTTAAAAAAAAAGTAGAATTATTAGAGGTTAGGAGGATTGAAAACTAACTTCATAATGTTTTCTTAATTTTTCAGGCTGAAAAAATGCAAATTTTCTCATGGTTTATCACTATGCTGTTTGATATAAATATTTAAAAAAATATTCCAGCATCCATGCTTTTAATTTCTGCCGATTGAATCTGGTCTTTCAAGGCTGGTGTATTTCTCAAGAATAAATATTGAAAACAAAAATTTTCCTTCATTGCTTTTAAGAAGCATTGCCATACTCATCAATTAAAGCTGATTGCTGACAAGTAGTTACAACAAGTTCAAGCTTCCTCAGAATAATGATTTTACTCTATTTTTAAAATTGCAGGGTGTTTCATTAAATTCATTTGAATATTTTTTGTCCAATAGGCTGATGGTGTAAATGACTTTGGTGACAGTTGGTCAGCAAATTACAGGGAATGCCCGCCCACACCCCCACCTACGGACCCATGTGAAGAAGACAGTGATACCCTTCGACAGGCTCGTGACTTCTGTTGGACCCTACTTGATCCAGATGGTAGGCATTTGATTTTATGCACACTAACTTAATTAAGGCACACTGGAACGGTATGTTATGCAAACTAGAAGTGAAATGTACAATAATGTGTTATATTAATAATGCATTATATTACTTAATCGTCACACAAGTAAAATAACTTTCAAGAGTAGTGGTTAAACTCACAATGTATATACTTGGGAACATATCTAAACTGATGGTACTGTATCAGTTTTCATCATTAATTTCACACACACACCCACAAGAAAGTTTCATCCTTAGTTGTGTTACAATTTTACTATGAAGAGTTCGTAAGAGTTGTATTTCTTAGTACCAAATTGCAATAAAAACAACCCCCCACCCCCCTTCCCTCCCCCTCCCCCCAAAAAAGCAGCTTAGGGTGTGGCTTGGAGAAGTTGATTATTTAGAATATACAGCATTTATTTGACATGGATTCTGAAGTACTGCTTTCCAATTTCTTAGAATGTTGGTATTGTTCACGAATAAATCCTAGCATACAACCATTAAAAGTTGTTACACAGATATTAAGATACAAACAAAGTGACTACTCAATTATTACACTCCAGATGAACATCTTTTTCTTGTCATGTGATCAATATCTGAATGAACAATTTTTTCTCGTTATGTCAACAATACCTGGATGACGTTAAGTTTCTTTAGTTTAATGCTTCATTCCTCCTTTATATAAAAACAACAAGTTAATTGAGAATAAAAAAGTTTTCATCGTTTGAAGACTGCCTCAACCCTTGTTCTGAAAAAATTTAGACTTTATTATGTAAGGTAACAGTTTTAAAGCAGGCACTTACTGATATGAAACTGTATGTTGCATATTTCTCCTAGGTCCGTTTGCTGGTTGCCATGGGTACATTGATCCGCAACCATTTTATGATTCATGTACCTATGACCTTTGTGCCACGCTTCCCGAAGAAGATGATCTCTGTGACAGCTTAGAAGAATATGCATCAATATGTAGAAACAGAGGTGGCTGGCCAGGTGACTGGAGATCAGAAGTACCTAAGTGTCGTAAGTACTCTTTAAATCTATTGCAGTGTCACCAGGTGTTACAAGAAATGTAGCATTTTATTGAAAAGAGCATGTATGTACATCGAAACCTCAATGCATTTTTGCATTCTGGTTAAATGTTCTCCTTGATACACATAAGTCATCATGTCTTTACATTATCTTCTCAATAACCAGCTCTGGTGTGCCCAGGTGGCTTTGAATATGATGTGTGTGGACCATCGTGCCAGCCCACCTGCGTGGATCGGTTGGGCCCAGCAGACTGCCCCATCAGTCACTGTGTGGAGACCTGCAGATGTCCAGATGGCCAGGTGCTGGATGGTGACCAGTGTGTTCCTACATATCAATGTGGCTGTGTCTTGGATGATGGTCAATATCACTCAGTGAGTTGGTCTTTCTATAATGCAATGGAATGTGTAGCAATATATCCACATTTGGTGCAAAACATTGCTTTACCCCTCCAAGACTCCCACATTGACTATCTTTGTTCTAACATCTCTAAAGTTATTGGTATCTTCCATAAAATTCGCTATTTTGTGCCATCCCATACTCTGAAAACATTCTATGATTCCCTCATAATCTCTAAATTGTCTTATTGCAATATTATCTGGGGAAATGCTTTTCCCTCTGATTTAAACCATCTACACGTTCTCCAAAAGAAAGTTGTTCATATTTTAACAAACTCTAGTTATTGTGCCCACAGTACCATCCTTTTTTCAAACCTAAAAATCCTAATGATTTTTGGTACTTTTAAATTCCAAGTCGGTATGTTTATGTATAAATATGTTAACAGATTGTTACCACACAGTTTAGATGAATACTTAAAGTTTAGCAGTGATGTTCATACCCATAACACATGTTTCTCTCAACATCTGCATACAAATTGGCTGCCTTTACATAAATACTGAGGTCAGTATATGGAACTGACCTACACAGAACCTTAAAAGATGCTAAATCTGTATTTTCTTTCAAGACTAAATTAAAATCCCATTTGCTTAGCAGTTATTCTTTTTAGTCGGTTTTGACTTTCTTTGTTTCTTTTGTTGTCATATTTTGTCCTGATCTGTTTTTTTTTTTTCTTTTTAAATGGGGACTGCTCGCATAAGCTTTGCTTTCCCAGTCCTCCTCCACCACCTTGTTTAAATGTTGTATCATTGTGTATTTAAACTGTGGAAATAAACTCAAATGCAAACTCAAGAAAAATACAACCTGATATCTCTCTAAATATGTAGGTTTAGTTTCAGGGATAGATGAACACTCTTTGGAATAACCAACTGGATCAAGTCAGATCTTCTCCATTGTTTTGTCTTTCAGTTATTCTTCTAGACACTCATGTTTTAACCTTTTTGGGCAATTTTAATAGCTTCTCCTTTTTAGACCGTGTGTTTGGTCTAATGGTAAGAGTATCCACCTCTCACGCAGAAGACCCAGGTTCTATTCCCAGGTCAAGTCATACCAAAGACTCTAAAAATGGAACCTACTGCCCTTGTGGGTGATGCTCCACATAAGCAATGGAGTAGGGAAAACAAGTCAGTGAGCCACAACTGGAAAAAAGGCCTTGGCCAGCTTGACTTCATCCAATAGGTTGGAAACTGGACCATAAACCTCCATATAACTGACTTACTTTATAACCATTTTACATTTGTGTAGATGTAACAGCATACTTTTCAAATGGGAAAACTGTAAAATATACATATTCCAGTTCATATCTGTGTTTATTGTTGCAGTCTTCAATTTGGACTAAGAGCGAAGTAATAAATATTATCAGTTTTAAAGGGGCACATTGATTGGGCTCATGGAATTAATCCGTTTTTCAAATCTGAAAAGTTTTCTTTAAACACTACTGACAAATGGTCAAACTTAGACAATCCCAGTATCCTAGATAAAAATCAATCTTTCATGAGTATTATTACAATTTAATTTGCTATTTAGAAATTTATTACCAAGTTTTTTTTTGGCCAAATTATGCACACAACCATTGCCAAGATACAAAGCAATATAAAATATTAAAATTTTGCTGTAATTTTGGACATGAAACTTGACTATGTTAATAGTATAAACCATTCTCATATGGTAGTACCCTCCAATACCTTTGCTGAATTATCAGTATGGACTCAATATTCATGTATAACCTGGACAAAGAGGGAGAGGAGAGAGAACAGAAGGGGAAGAAACGGCATGCACTACATATCAATATTGACAGTTAAAGCTTTAATCAGAGTTTGCTTCCACAAATTCCATGACTTCAATCCCCGACAATCATACCCCACAACAGTGGCATAGCCAGAGGGAGGTAAGGGGGACAATATCCCCCCAAATTGATTCAAGACCAAATTTTGCCCCCTCCCTCAGAAAAAAAAAATCCACAAAGATAGAATCTGTTTCTCACAATCCAAAAATTTTATAGTCTTCTTCATAGTTTTCTTCAGTAGATCTATAGACCTACTGTTTGTAAGGAATGGGAATATGTATTAGTGTTGACACCCAGCACTAGACTTCATAACAGTTTAATATAGCTTATTCCACATTGCCCCCTTGAGTCTTTCTTTGCCCCCCTTACAACAAAATCCTAGCTATGTGACTGCCCCACAATCATACATTGAAAACTAGCAGAAAATGATGTGTCACCAAGGTCGAACATAGTGATTGTTCACTAAGGCTGTCCAGTCTTACATGTGTGTTGAATTTTGCTACTGGAATAAAATTTTAAAAATTTCCATTTGACAGTAACTAAGAGAGAATTAACATTTCTCCACACTTGAAATGCCTCTTCAATGTCTTTTAATCCTGCTCAAAAATCATTTAAAAAGAGAAAAACGAAGTGCTGGAACAAAAGGCTTATATTCACAGTCAAACTCTGATTGCCCCTTTAAACAGGAATAACAAGTTAAACACAATTTTCTTTGTTTGCAGGCTGGTGATGAATTTATAACTGATGACTGCAGTGAAAGATGCACCTGTGAGGAGGGAGAGATAAACTGTTTGCTTTTAGATCCATGTCATGCAGAAGCTCAGTGTGAAATTAGGGAAGGAGTGAGGGGGTGCTATTGTAATGATGGATACCAAGGAGATGGTTTCACTTGTGAAATGGGTAAGTTTGCACCCATAGGTGGAGCAGGGGTAACCAGGATTTGGTATGGGTTAGGTTATGAAGGTTCTGGCATGTAGTCAAAAGGGTTGAGTGAAAGGTTTAGCGACCAGGACTGGAGTCAATTTGGATAGGAATATGGGTGACGTGGGTTAGGGTAAGGTGTGCACCAGATATTGAGTTTTAGGTGGATACCAGAGTCAGACATGAGTTTGGTCATAAGGCTGGATTCAGAGGTGGAGACTATGGTTGGGAGGTGGAAGGTGGGAGGTCAGAGGTAGTGACTATGGTCAGAATGTGAGTTGGGTCATCAGATCTGTCTAAAATTTTGGGTCTGGGAGTTGAGTGTAAGACCTTGGTGTTAGGTGGAAAACATGGGTAGGACATCAGTTTGTGGAGTTGGACTTATAGTTGGTGAATAGGGTTGGAGGTAAGATGGAAAAGTGGTAATACAGTGTAAATGGTATCTGGTAGGTAACAAGGGTAGGGTGTGAGGTCTGTGACCATGTTTATAGTGTGAAAGCTATTGTGTTAGTACCGTCTATGTCAGTTTAACCTCAGTGTGACATCAGAACTTGTTAGGCAGGCTGTATCTTTAATAGATACCATCATATGAAATGGAATAGGGGCTAAGGATACTGCATGGTTTCATTTTATAATTAATTACTTCTCAGTGTAACATATAGAGGTGAAATATTAAATTCAACAGTAATAGAGTGGTATTTTGGGGGTTTTGTGGCTCATTTATTCATGTTTTGTCCTCTAAAGGATGAATTAAATTATTGCTAGTGTCAGATGGATCTACATTGCCTCTCCTTACCTCCTATTTACATATGTATTCCTTACTTACCCACAGTTAGTCTCTGTCAAGCTTCTAATTGCAGAGTGGCAACAGGTGACCTCCAATAGAGGTTGCCCAATGATGTCATCTTTCCTGCTTGCCTTCCCACTCACAGTATTGGGCTCGTAGATTTCCAAACCAGAGAGTTTTGGTACTGCACAAGATTTATTGTACAGACTGCTATTAGTTATGTCTAGGCAGTTTGGCACGAAGCAACAACAGTCAGTGTGCACTGGATAATACTTAGTAACCATACAGTAAGGAAATTTTTATTGATGACATGCTGGGATAATTCATGTCAGAGGATTACTCAAAACTTTGAAAGGTACCAAAATATGTCTTTTTTCCTCGTATTTCTTTAACCAACAGCTCCTGGTATTTGCAGCATCTGGGGTGATCCTCACTACTTGACCTTTGACCACAAACAGTATCTCTTCCAAGGGGACTGTGAATACACTCTTGTAACCCCATGTGATGATGGTGGACCTGACTTCCTCCTTGCTGGAAACAACATAAAAACCAAACCCTCCAGTAGTAGCACTCATCTACAAGAAATTCTCCTATTTTTCAACAAAACTGTCTATTCTATTGGAAGTGATGTCAGAATTGATGATGTGAAAATTACTCTGCCCTACAGTGGACCAGAAGGTGTCAACATTCGTTACCAGCCTCCTAGAGTGGTGAGCAATTTAGTGTCTTTTGCTTATATTGTCAGTTATGAAAGCACTGTTTAAATCCCAAAATAAATTATTCACAAACAATTTGTTAGTTTGAATTCATGTGGGATGGGGAGGGGGAGGGAGGGGGAGTGAAGGCTGAAAATTCAGATTGTTCAGTTGTGTGAGAAGATGTATGTTACAAAGGAGACTGGGCTACTCAAAGAATTAAGACGCTCGGGTGGGGGATAGTGACCTTTTCATGAGTCAATGTGAACATTTGATGACATTAGATGCAGTTACAGATCATAAATTTTGCTCATGGTATACCTACTACCTAGTAGTGTGATACAGCCCTATGTGGATGAAAATTCTGGTTACTCTAAAAAAAAAAAATGCCAAACAATCCAAGTGAATGGGTAAGGGGGTTTCATATTCTGAGTGTGAGGATAGATGGAAAAACAGATGTTTCACTTATTTCTAACCATAATTTTACAAAAGATACATGCAACAACATACCATTTATCAAGTTTCCATGCCATTTTAGTCTATGTTTTTATATTTCCCTATCAGATGCTTACTACAAGCTTTGGTCTCTGGGTCAGCTCAAATGGCAACAATGATGCAGAGGTACGAGTGGACCCTGAGTGGAAAGAAAAAGTCTGTGGTCTCTGTGGCAACTTTGATGGGGATGATTCCAATGATTTTATGTATCCTAATGGAACTCAGGTGAGACGTACTTCTGATGTGTTCTCCTTCATGAGGAGTCAGGAGGTCTTGGGTTTGACTCCTGCATGGATTATACTAGAGACTTTTAAAATGGAACCCACTGCCATGTGCTTGGTGCTCAGCATAAGCAATAGAGTAATGAAAACAAGCCAGTTAGTCACAACTAGAGAATAGACTGTGGCCAGCCTTATGACTTAAGCCAACTAATTATAAAACTGAACTGTAAACAGTAAAACATTATGTAACAAACCAGCTGGCTATCCAAGTGAATGGTGAGAGGACTAGACTGCTGTGAATCGCTTGGTTTCTGTCAATACTTAAATTAACATGCTAGCGCAAGCTTTAGTCTTGTAAATTTCTAAAATTTAACTCCCTGATCCCTGCACAGTAGAGTAGGATTTAATCTCATGAATTTTGCTGTCCACTTTCACCTTTTAGGATTTTTCAAATCAAAATAAACAGCTGTATTTTAAATTAAGGTATATAATTGTTTTTTTATCATTAAATGTTAACAGGAGTTGCTGTTTTTTTTTTTAAAAAGTTAAATTTGATAAGAAGATGCAAGGGAAATATTCTTAATTGAGGCTTTTATTCTACCCAAGAGTTCTTTCCAGCAAGTTCCTTTAAATCTAATGACTAGGGAGGTCACTCTTTTTAGAATATTTTGTATGCTGACAATGCAGTAAAAAGGTTTTCTTTATATATCAAGTATAAAGGTGATACATTAATGTTTCTTCATTCTTCAATTTAAATAGACTGATGATGTGAATGAGTTCGTCAACAGTTGGACGACAGGATATCTTGAATGTCTTCCTCCAATAGATGTTAAGGATCCATGTGAAGAAGGTTCAACAGAATATGATATGGCTGAGGATCTGTGTTATATTTTACTGAATCCACTTGGTAGGTTGAAAATCAGCTGAGCTGCCTGCTAATAATTTAAATATTTTCAATGTTGGTTACATGTGTTTAATGTTAGCTTCAGATGTTATACAACAAGTTTGATGACCTTTGCATGTTGGCTGTAAGAGATGTTGTACGCCATTACTCCCTATATCAAAGGTTCTCCATGTTAGGCCTACAAGGCTCACATACCATACACAGAGTTAATGGAACCTATGCGTTTTATATTGCACAAATGACAACAACCTCATATCACTGGTCACCGTTTGTTTATGTACATGTTTCACAAGTCATTTGACAAACATGTGTAACATTTACATTCCTGAAACTTGATTACAATGCATTATCATAGAGCACACAAGTTTTAACTTTTCTATTACGTCAGTGCCACCTTCAGCAAAAGACTTCAGTCGTGTAAACTTGACTTGACACACATAATCTTCATTGCACAGCTTACAATTACATTTTGTCAATTATGCTTAAGTTTTGCTGTGGTCACTATAATGAGCACAATTTTTTTTTTCATGTTCAACCTTTTAAAGGGTTGCTTAGAGTCTTACTTTGGTTTTCTATTGTGCAGTTGTGATATCTTATTCGTAGCACACTGGTATTAAATTAGTTTATGTTACAGTATAATGTATTTGTGTGAATGGTATGTATATATGTTGCATTGCAACATCTATAGAAGTAACCAGAGTAAATCTCCAATTGTGCAATGTTATTACACAATGAAGCACAACCACTTCAAAACTTTTTCTATGGGAACACTTCTCTCTCCCATGAAAATTTTTACATGGGCAACACAACATTACATTATATTATATTATTACATTCAGAAGACCATTACTTCCTAGCAGTCCTGCATCCAATAATATCAATTAACAGGTTTCAAACACTGTTGTACAATTGCTTTGATTCAATTATCTCACCTCCAGGACCATTTGCTGGCTGTCATAGCTTTGAAGATCCAAAACCATTCTACACTGCATGTATCTATGACTTGTGTGCAAACCTTCCTGAAGATGGGGGCATCTGTAACAGTCTGGAGGAATATGCAGGGCGCTGTCGCAGCAGAGGTGGACAGCCAGGGGACTGGAGGGCAGAAACTCCAGAGTGTCGTAAGTTTTGTGTACATTAACTGAAACATCAAAGTATTAAAGAAGGTCAAAGTTGAATGAGGTATAATTCTTATATTCTGTATGTGGGACTTGTAAAGTTAGTGTTTATGGTAGATGGTTCATACAGTTGTTGCAATTTCTGCTTGTTTCACATCCTTACCAAAGTCAGGGGACTTGGTCATCTCTTGGTGATCTCTTCGTTTCTTGAAATATTTGATTCCTTTGAGAGCAAGTGGTGAATTCTCCTGGCAATTGGTTAATTAGTTTTATAATTGGTTCCAAAGTTTGTTCTTGAGTACATGGTTACGGAAAAAAATTAAGTGATGAATTATTACCTATGATATGATGCCAAATCCAGTTTAACATAGGAAAGATGATATCATAAGAAAATACACAAAGAATTTGAAATCATTTTAAAAGGAATTATTTCTATATAGGCAGAAATAGTTATGTTTGACCCACAAATTAAGAACACAGATAAACATGTAATTTCTTTTTATTGTAACAGCTCTAGTATGTGAAGACGGCTTTGAGTACAATGTGTGTGGTCCTGCTTGCCCAGCAACCTGTGTTGATCGTCTTGGGACTGGAGACTGTCCCATCAGTCATTGTGTAGAGACCTGCCAATGCCCAGAAGGAATGGTTCTTGACGGTGATAAATGTGTCAGTACATATGAATGTGGGTGTATTGCAGAAGATGGCCGTTACTTCTCAGTAAGTACAATACCTAGAATTTTTTTGTCCTGTTTGTTCTCTTTTCCTTTACATATGCACTAACTTTTCAACCCACAGTCCAAGGTAGATAGATCTCTCTGTAATACAACAGAACCATTAAATGATGTGTATGAGAAACATTTTAGACAAGTGGGCTGTCAAGTGATTACGGAATATTAACTGGGGCCATCTTCCTTAACTTTTGTAATGTATTGTTTATCTGCATCATGGCTGGCTGCAAAGAAACCCAAGTCCCGGTCCCCAAAGTGACCAAAAAATCACACTATCACTTGGCTTCAGGACTCTTTGTACAGTTCTGTGGCAGTGTTAACATAAGAGTGCAGAATCTGATCAGGCAAATG
Organism: Holothuria scabra; assembly: GCA_037179385.1. Taxonomy (NCBI): domain Eukaryota; kingdom Metazoa; phylum Echinodermata; class Holothuroidea; order Aspidochirotida; family Holothuriidae; genus Holothuria; species Holothuria scabra. Next base: position 52,482,752 of record CM074183.1, on the reverse strand, counting down.
AGAAAATGTTGAAGTTATGCAACTATTTGGCCTGGAATCTCAGGGTCACTAACTCAATGGAACCCTGCTACTCATTCTTGGATAAGTTGTCCATTAGTATTGAAAATCAGTAGGAAGTAGAACAGGAATAGTAAGAAAATTTTTTGGTGGGGCCAATTATTAGATTTGGTATTAATAAAAGGAAGAGCTTGTCCAACATATTTTCATATCTTTTATTTGAACTCATAAGCCTCTTCTTCCTTTAAAAAGTATAAATTTTTGGACATAGTTATTTTTCTGACTCAGCCATCTATTTCTGATTTATCATCAGCCTGGTGAGACTTTTGTCTATGATAACTGTACGTCTACTTGCTCCTGTGTCAATGGTGATTTGTACTGCAACAATACCAACTGTCATTCTGATGCAGAGTGTACCCCTAGAAATGGCAGGAAGTCTTGCTTCTGTAAAGAGGGTTACATTGGAGATGGATATCTAGTGTGCAAACCAGGTAAGTTTTCTTTGTGACATCTCTTCTCCCTCGCCAGATATACTACACTGTGCATGACCTTGAAACTTTGTTTGAACAAACCGATCCTTACCTTGTCCTTGGCTTTCTCAAGGAAAGTAAACTTTATAGAAATTTCTGACATGACTCCTGCCTTGCTATCATTTTAGTTGAAATAAACCCCCGTTTTACCTTTTTCCAGTCTTTTCCCTTTTTAGGTATTTTACTGTACCCCAAGTGTAACTTTAATAGTCTATTAAACTTGGCGACACTATATAACACATTCATGTCGATGTGTCGTTAAGCCCCGTCTAACTAACTAACTAACTTTGTGACATCTCTTGTGACTTTCTCTCTTCTTCTCCCAACCTGGGATGTTTGGTTTTGTGTAACAGTTTTTGAGTTTTTTAGCAAAATATCCTTCAAGGTGGCTGAAACTGTTATCAGTGTCCTTCATTAAAGACCACTCTAATTAAAAAGTATTTCTTTAACCATTAAATGTGTAATTTCTTCCAACAGCTAGTCTACTTCTCTTGGGCAGTCATTCCCAGCTTTTGATTACAAGTGATATACTTCTTCAGTTTATTTGATTTTGTGCTGAATTAATTGGGGTTGGAGGGGGTGAAATGTTACAAGGAAAATAATAACCATCTTCAATTTTGGTAGATGTCACAAGCCATATTTTGCATATGTAGCTGCTATTAAATTCAAGATTGAGCCCTCTGTTGAAAAAAGTAAATCCATTCAACTGTCTGCATCATTGTATTTGGATATATATCAAACATAATGGTCTTCTTCGATTTTGCTTTCTTGCAGTCCCCAGCGTTTGCCGTGTCTGGGGTGACCCCCACTACCTAACCTTTGATGACAAGCGCTTCAACTTCCAAGGTGACTGTGAGTACACCCTCGTCAAGGACTGTTTGAATGAAACATTCCATCTCATCTCGGACAATTTCAAGTTCAATCCTTCTCATAAGTGGTCAGCTCTTGGTGAATTAAGACTGATGTACAATGGAAATGAGTATGCCCTGATGCGTGGTGGTGAAGTTAGGGTCAACGGTGTCAGAGTGTCACCACCGTACTTAAGTGGCGATGGAATCGTCATAATACCCAGTCATGAACGACTTGTAAGTACTTTTTTGTAACTAAATGATTTTTTTTCCTGTCACAAAGGACAATTTTTGTAAGGTTAATAATGCTGCAACCCTTTAGGTTTGAAATGTTACTTTGTTACTTTCAGCAGTTTCCTTTTGTCAGAGGAGCTTGTAAGTGGTTTTGTGAGGTGCAGTTTAGTTGATGGAGTATTGTAATGTTGATATCAGTACAAAACATTGATTTTGTAAAGAAATGGCAGGAGTTAAGGGAGCCTTGGAAAAATCATATTTCTTCTGCAAAAATGTTAAAATCATTGGCAGTGGGATACAGTTCACTGTAGTGCTGTTTATTAATCAATTCATTATTGAAATCGATGTTTGAGGCTAGTATTTGTTTGTCAGATTACATAGTGCCTGTGAAAATATGCAAAGCTTTGTACTACACAAAGATAGAAAAGTCTCTAAAAACTTGTTTAAATTTTATTTTTCTAGACAATCATAACTAGCTTTGGTCTGCTGGTAACCTATGACATCAATATAGACGCTGAGATTATTTTGAGTGATGACCTCAAAGGAACTGTGTGTGGTCTCTGTGGCAACTTTGATGACGATCCTTCCAATGACTTTACCAAACGGGATGGTTCTTTGGTAAGAAATGAGTATTGAAATTAACACCTTAACAGATTTTTTGTGTTACATAGCTGGTATTATAAGAGATATTAAAGTGGTTGAGTTGAGCTGGTTTGTGAAATTTACCAAATTTTTCTGAACCTGTCAATTTTCTTTACATACTAATGATGAATGGTTAAACTTGGACAATTTCCATTCTTCATTTTAAAATGTTTCATGAGTGAGTAGGTAATGATTTGATTTGGTCTGAAAATTTGAAAATTTGTGATGAGATACTTTTTCAAATTGTGCACAAAACCATTGCAAACCAAGATATAAACAAATTCACAATGTTATTTTTTTCTAACTTTTGGATATAAAACTTGACCTCTTCTGTTGATTATATGCCAGACGCATAGCCAGGATTGTGCTATGGGGGGGGTTGTTGTCATGAGGAGGTTTGGGGCACGACATGAGGGAAAAGACTAAGGTTAGAGAGAAAAAACTGCTATTTTAGGTGTTTTTTTGCATTTCAAGGTTGGGCCATGGGGGAGGGGGGGGGAGGGGTGGCTATGCCACTGTAATATGCATTGTCATGTGGTAGTTCCTTTAAACAACTTGGTAAAGTTATTTGTATCAACTCAGTTTGCCCCTTGAAATTGAAATCCAGGTTGAAATTTCTCATCAAACCCATGTAGTAACTGATGAAGTGATGGGACTTGATATGAGTATTTAGAAGCTGAATGCATCATTGCATAGATAATTTTGAGTGACGTCACAGTTGGGGGGGGTTGCCACTTTCATGCAGTAGGGTAAGCCTGTACAAATATCCCAGTTCTTCCCTGTGAGATGCCTGATATACTCCAGGTGAAATCATCTATTGATTTCAGCTGAGACTCCTTTCTTTGAATATTCTGAAAAAGAATATCATCAATCTTAGTGTATAGCAATTTCACCCAAAACAGAATTCTTATTGAGCCACAACTGGAAAAAAGCCCTGGCCAGCTCAACTTGAACCAATAGGTTGGAAACTTGGCCCAAAAACTCCCATCTAACCTAAGCTGACCTCATTGTAACGTATCATCACTAAAGTTGTACTTATTGCAACAAAATTAACAAATATTGCAAAGAAACAAAGATGTGGAATCCTTAATTAAAAAGTGCTAAAGCATGCTGGAAAGAAGACCAATGTGAATCTAAATGGTTAGCCATCTAAAGTGAATTTTCTCCATGTGTGTACAAACTTAAGAGCATGTTAGACGATTGTTAGACAAAGCAGCTGTCTTCATTTACTGGTGGTATTTTGTTATCCCTCCAAAAGAGGACGTACTTTTCACATTGTGACATCATATGTAAAAGGTGTATAAGGTATAGGCATCTGTTGCAGTCATGGTCACTATGTATTTTTCCCTTTGATACCTGAATTACAACTTCTGTTGTAAGTTGCCATAAGTACAGGTGGATGCCTATTCTCTCAACTGTTAAATGTTTACTGTCTGATTTTTCTTTAAGTTTTTCATTAAAATAAACAGAAATGGATAGATGTGAAGAATGAAGAGTCTGATGGAAGAGACAAATCATAATTAACCTGCTGTAAGGTTGTCAGAAACTTGTAGAAGAATTGATATAAAATCATGAATAAATTTGTAGAGGTACTGGAAAGACTCCACTACAGCTGTATTGGTATACTGAAACCAGTATGCAATAATACTTCAAATCTTAGTATAAGCTAGGAAAATAATTTGCAAAAATTTGAGTCAATCATCTAACATCCCTGGTTTTGTTTCCTTTTTGCTTTGTAGACCTCAGATGCAAAGGAATTTGGTTTAAGTTGGACAACAGGCACAGAGAATTGTGAGGATCTACCCCCTCCCATTGATATTTGTGAGGATAATATCAAACAAATAGCAGAAGATACATGCTACATCATTCTTAATCCATATGGTAGGTTTACGTGCAAACATGCATCAGAAGATTAGTTGTAAAATTTGATATTGAAAGATGTTTCAAGTTGAGACTAGTTAGCACAAAATGTTCACAAGAATGTATGCATGGATGTAAAGGCTGGGGGGATTGCATGCAAAACATAGAGAACTAAAAGTTACTTTTCATTCCAATGAAAGTGTAAACAAGCCAACTCAATAATCTGTGTTTCAAACTAGCCATGATGTCATTGGTTGTTATCATGAATGAAATGGTCTGTTCACCTAAGTGTATCAAAGAAAATCTCTAACTATCTGTTAGGCTTCTTAGACAAAGTCTTACCAGAAAAGGTAACAATTTAAGCCAGACATTGAATCAGCTTTTTTTTTTAACCTAGACTGAAAAGGTAATGATTTCAACCAGCTGGACTTTTTTTTTTTTGGGGGGGGGGGGATATAAATTCTGACAAAAATGTACAACTTTTCTGTTTTGTTGAGTTCCATAATATAAAAGTTAAGATATTTGTATTTATGGAACATTCAGTCAAGAAAGAGATATGAAACATTTGTTAGCGTCCCTTACAGTAAATGTGGTTAGCTTTTAACAGATATATCGTTGCTGATGTCTTATTTTTCAGGTCCATTTGGTGATTGCCATGCATACACAAATTTAACAGTTTTCTATGATTCCTGCATCTTTGACTATTGTGTTGGTTACCCTGACGAGGGTCTTATCTGCTCTAGTATAGAACAAGCTGCTCTCGCTTGCCGAAATGCAGGGGGCACACCAGGTGACTGGAGGGCAGAAGTACCAGAGTGCCGTGAGTATATACATATCTTGATGGTGCACAAAATGATTTTGTGTTAAAGAGCAGTAATTTTTGTTCAGGATTGGTAGTATGTATTTTTAAACCCTGCTAGGTGTCTCCAGTGGGTCTGTACATTGTGTGTGACTCTTTCCACATTAGTATTCTAATTCATGGCTAGCTATGTCAACTCTGAATTGCATTTCACTCTTCGATTCCTTGCCGAAGGCAGGCAAGGAATCTATGCGATGGTGATGTCGTGTGTGTGTATGTGTGTGAGGGTGTATGTGTGTGTGTGTGCGTATGTGACGCCCGCTTGTAAACACGATATCTCAAGAAGGGTAACTCCGAGGGATCTCAAACTTGGCATGTAGATTGCCCACGTTAAGTAGAAGATCCCTATTGTTTTTGGTGGAGGTCAAAGGTCATTTGGGGTCACCAGGGGTCAAATGGTAAATACCTTGGAAATTGCTTGTAAACACGATATCTCCAGAAGGAAAAATGTGAGCGATCTCATACTTACCATGCGGATTGCCCATATTGAGTAGATGATCCCAATTGTTTTTGGTGGAGGTCAAAGGTCATTTGGGGTCACCAGAGGTAAAAAGGTCAAAACCTTGTAAACACTGTATCTCAAGAAGGGTAACTGTGAGGGCTCTTATACATAGCATGTGGATTGTCCATGTTAAGTAGATGATCCCTATTGTTTTTGGTGGAGGTCAAAGGTCAGCTGGGGTCACCAGAGGTCAAAATATCAAAACTTTGTAAACAGTATATCTCAAGAAGGGTAACTGTGAGGGATCTCATACTTAGCATGTGGATTGTCCATATTGAGTAGATGATCCCTATTGTTTTTTACTGGAGGTCAAAGGTCATTTAGGATCATCAGAGGTTAAACCTTGCACATACTTTATTCAAAAAAGGGTAACTGTTAAGGTTAATATTCATTAGTGCATAGGGTTAAGAGTTTTGAATGGCATGGGTAATGTAAGATGCTTAAGTAAGCTTTTGGAATCCACTTCATTATGTAAATGATCAAGTTGGGTAATTTCAAAATATGTACTGAAGCAATCTCACTGTATAAAGAATGTCTATTTTAAGTTCATAAAAGGGCATTTGGTACAGTATTTATGTTGATTTTGGTTTGAAGTTTTGCCCTATAACATGTAGTGCCAGTATTAATATGCATAAGAGTAAGTGGGTAGAACAAAATCCATGCCCACAAAGCAGAGGAATTGTTCAGTGGGGAACTTCATAAGTGTTAACTTTGAACAGATCAAGTGCATGCTCTGTACTGTATGATGCCCAAAATTTCTTTTAGAGCATACAAACATTGTTTCTTCCATAAACCTAAAGAAAAAATGAAGATAACATTAAATTTAGTATCAAAGATTGTTAAAAGTTACAGACAAACCTTGTGCCACTGTCCTCATAAGGACATGTAAGTGGGAACTAGATAATTGAATACACCACGGGTAATTAGTTTTATAAAAAGAACTAAATAACTGATCATTTGGATCAAATACCCTTGAGCATGCTTGAACTGAGATTGTCTAATTGAATGAATCAAATTGTAACTGACCCACCAGTCTGTGAAAATTGCTGGTCACTGTTATCTTACCTAATTTATCACATTTGACTGCCACAGTGTCCTGAGGGGTTTTGTCATTGAATCATACAGCTCAATGGATTTAACCATTTCCTACCTGTCTAGAGATAGTGTCTGACACTTATTTAGCCCTCTCAGTGAGGCTTGTTTTTCAGAAAGTACTGTAGTTCATGTAATCAAAACAAGCATAGTAGTATCTACTGTGTATCAAACAAAGGACACTTGACTTGACTTATGTGGTGTTCCTACAAGCAGACAATTTCAGGCAAATTACAAATCTTTTTAATTTCTGGATAAATAGGGTTCCCATTTTTTGTTAATTTTCAAGGACATCATAGCCTTTGGGAAGCGCATTACACCAAAAAACAAATACAAAAGGACCACCACTAATAGCCAAGGTTACACCTTTCTGTTGAGATGTCTGTACTCTATGTTCCAATTCATGGATGACTGTTAGGATTAGGGGTTGTTCTAACACTCACCTCAATGCAGTCAACTTTTTGGATCATAAGACATCATTATATAGAGGGCCATCTTCAGTACCCGAAATTTTGATTTAAAAGAGGTTGTTTCAAAAATATCTCTTTATCAAGTTAATAGACAACATAGTTTACCAGCATCATAACTGCATGGGGGATTTCTCTTGTTTGTAGAGGTCACAGGTTGGGGTCACAAAAGGGCAAAACCTTGTAGACATGACATTTTTATATGGTTATTGAAATGTGGAGGGATCTCATACTCAGTTTGTGAATTGCTCATATTTAGCATGTTGATGGTCTTTTTAGGTAGTTGCTCCCTATTGTTTTAAGTGAGGGGGGGAAAGGTCATTTTGGGTCACATGATCTCAAAAGGTTTTGACCGTACTAGTATACCTCAGTATTTGTGAGGGATCTCATGCTTGTCATGTGGGCATCCATGTTCATTATTACAATATATCATATGGCAAGGAATCACTAAGCCTTTTGGCTTTCTAGTCTTTTTTGCTTTGTTTCTTAACGTTTGATACTAAAAATTCTAGAAATGTTGTTAATAGGATTTTAAAAGATAAGATATTTCATGAGCTCCATTGCCTGCCCATGTTACCAAATAAGATTGCTTTGGTGAAGATAAAAGAGGGAACTGTTGTAGAATGGTGCACTGCATTACACTCACTGTCTCATTTGTTCAAAGTCATGATACCCTTCAAAATTGTTGGCAATATCACTCTGGGAGTCAAATTCAAAACAACCATTTAGAAATTCAAAGGTTTTAGTGACTGCTGTATTTCACTTTGAGTGGAGAATGTAAGACTACAAATTATATACATTTTCCTTTTGTTTTTTGCAGCATTCACCTGTCCCAAGGATATGGTATATACACCATGTGGTACCCCATGTCCACCAACATGTGCCCAACCAGGAGAAATAGAATACTGTGAGGCTGATGACACCTGCGTGGAGACATGTCTATGTCCAGATGGATACCTGATGGATGGTGAAGACTGTGTTCCCAGTACCCAGTGTGGCTGCCTCTTAGATGATACCCAATACCTTAGGGTAAGAATGTATTAAGTTACTTGATATACCCAGTACCCAGTGTGGCTCCCTCTTAGATGATACCCAATACCTTAGGGTAAGAATGGATTAAGTTATGTGACATTCTGAGTACCCAGTGTGGCTAACTCCGAGATGATACCCAACACCTTAGGGTAAGAATGTATTAAGTTATTTGACATTCCAGTACCCAGTGTGGCTACCTCTGAGATGATACCCAATACCTCAGTGTAAGAATGTATTAAGTTACTTGACATTCCAAGTACCCAGTGTGTGTGTGGCTGACTCTTAGATGATACTCAATACCTTAGGGTAAGAATGTATTAAGTTATTTGACTTTCCCAGTACCCAGTGTGCAGTATAGCAGTCTCTTCATAGATAATGCCCAATACTCAGGGTAAGAGTGTATTAAGTCATTTGTTATACCCAGTATCCATTGTATCTATTTGTTAAAAGATACCCAGTACTTCAGGGTAAGAATGTATTTATTTGTTACACCCAGTATCTAGTGTGACTGCAGGTTAGATTATACTCAGTACCTCAGGATAAGAACATATGAAGTTTAGTATGCCAAGTTCCCACAATAGTTGATCCTAGATACTTAAATGTTGTTGGTTTCTTTTCTCACCTTCAGTTTTTTTGTCTGGCAAGTAAGTTTTCCTGTGTAAATTGTTTCTAATGTCTTCCAACAAATAAATGCAAAATTTTAGAGCTTTGTTAAACTGAAGGTGATGTAAATCAAACAGATGATTCCTGAAAATATTTGTATGTGTTTATTTAAGGTTTTGTTCTTTTACGTTTATTTGTTCTTTGATTCAACCAGCCTGGAGAAGAATACGTTTCAGATGATTGCTCCAGGAGTTGCCTCTGTGAAAATGGAGTCGTCACTTGTCAGGATACTACATGTCATATGGATGCAGAGTGTACTATCAAGGATGGCACCAAGGCTTGCTACTGTAAGGAGGGCTATCAAGGGGATGGCTACTGGGATTGCACACAAGGTAAGGGGGAGGGGGCACTATTCTTATACACTGTTTATTCAAGGCATGTGGCCATGTGGATGGATAAGTGAAAGAGCTAAATTAAGGCTCTCAGGTGAAAGAAACAAAAACCTATTGGTTGTGCAAATCTGAAATGTATCACATTTGCATCCAACTTGGGCTGTAAGCATGTTTTCTCATTTCTGCTGTTAGCTGGCATGAGATACTTTCTCTTTTTGGAAGAAGTTTTCTTTTTTATTTTGTATTCATTCCTCTTTTTTTGACAAATACCCCAAAAAGTTTCTGCCATAAATGTCTTATAAATCTCTGCTATAAAACATGTACAATCACCCCTCAGAGGTCTATCCAATGAGAAGTCTAATTAAAATGATATCAATGCCACTATAGGGGCCTTTAAGCTTGCCCTTGGACTCCCAGCACCCATGCCTATCTCTCAGTTTTGCTTATCTCTCAGTTTCCTCTTTTTTAAGAAGTCTGTGGCTCATTTCCTCTTTTTTAAGAAGTATTGGGCCCATCCCTGTGATGTTAATCTTTGCCAAATATTTAGAATTAACATGTTCTTGTTGCGTTAGTGATGCAATGTAACTTTCTTGTTTCCAAGTCAGTGTCTGAACTTTGGATTATGTTATGGTCATATTTTTGTTTCTGACAGCACCTGGCATATGTGAAATCTGGGGTGACCCCCACTACTTGACCTTTGACCATGTGCGGTACGACTTCCAGGGAGACTGTGAATACACTCTTGTGAAGGATTGCAATGATTCCATCTTCCATCTGATTGGTGACAATGTCAAGAATACACCTTCGGATGAAGTATCTATCATGAGACACCTGAGGTTGACTTACCTAGGGACAGAGTATACCATTATGTCTGGTGGTGAAGTAAGGGTCAATGCTGTCAGGGTATCACCACCATATTTTGGTGATGATGGTGTTGTTATCATGTCAAGCTACCAGCACGTGGTGAGTATATTTAAACCTGTATCTCATTCTCTTTGGTTTTGGGTGACTAAATATGTAGGGTTGCTACAGATCCCAGAAATCCTGGAAAGTCAGGGCCTGAGCAATTTTTCAAAGGCCTTGGAAAAGTCAGGGAATTCTAGGAAGTAGACTTATTGTTCCAATTTCCTTAGTTTTCCGAGACATTACGTAGTGGAAAAAATGGAGACGTGATCTGACTGTTTTTAAAAGCTCCTGGAAAATATTAGTCAAGGTCTTTGAAAGTCATGAAAAAGTCATAGAATTTTGTCAGGTCTAATTTGTACTCACCCTGGATGTAAGATAGAGGGTATTTCATAGTTTGCATAGTTTATACTAAGATAAACTCCAATCTCAAAACTGGTTTGTGGTTTACAAACATTATACCAAAGTACAAAAATCCAAAGTTATCATAAAATATTTTGGCTGCATGCCTTGTTATGCCAATATAGAATTCTCTAGTAAAAACTGCTGAGAGACAGTCTTTTGATGTAAACAAAACTGAATCAAACACTGCAGTGCTACAATCCTGGACAAAAATGATGGGACATATTTGCCCAAATGTAGCAACAGACTCGCCGGTTTTCCAAAATCCCCTCCCCCCTAGTTCAATGTTGTTCTCGACAAAGTATTCTCAAACTTTTAAAAATTGAACGTGAGAGCGGGGACTGTCCCATGTATTTTTGTCCAGGATTGTAGATAATGGCACTTTGATCAAGTCTGCATGGTCACACCAGCTCATCTCTTTTCAGATGTTATTCTCACCAAAACAAAGCGCTCTTCTTTGGCAAACTGATGCAGCGTAGATGCTTACTCATTGCTAAGTGAACTGTGGGCTACTTAAATACGATCGTCTAACTGATAGCATATGCTTGATTAGACAGTTTTGTTAAGACAAGCAGAAAGTGCAAACTCAGTGCCCTTCAGAGAGATGGCATCATGGTAAGAATTGAGAATCTCCAACATCTATGTTAAGCATATGATTTTTATTTTGTTTCAGACACTTACCACCAATGTGGGTCTCTTGATCCATTTCTTCAGTAACATGAATGCAGAGATACACCTTAATCACATATTTGAAGGCACTGTTTGTGGACTCTGTGGAAACTTTGATGATGACCAGAGTAATGACTTTACAATGTCTGATGGAGAATTGGTATGTAATTTTCAGAGTAGCTGATCATTATGTATATATTACATATTAATTTTTTTTGCATATTTTGTATTTTATTGTTATGCCTCGATCATTTTATTTGCTAATAGTGGGAAGTTTGTTCCTGTATTTCCTGTTGTATAATCTCCCAGCCACATGCTGCTAAAATTGAATAGGACATTTTAGCCAATGTTACCTGAGAAAAGGCGTTTTTTTCAAGTGAAGCTTGTCTCTGTACTTGTTCATTTTAATGCAACACGGGAAAGCCTGCCTAGGTGATCTTACATTCTTTGAAGGGTTCCTGAAGCTATGAATGAATAAACTACATCCAGCTTCAGGTGAACGGGTGCATGCGGCTAGAATTGAATAGGACGTTTTAGCCAATGTTACCCAAGAAAAAGGTGTTTTCTTGGGTGAAGCTTGTCTCTGTAATTGCGACAGTTAACCCTGTTTAAACCAACCTTGTTGCTCTATTGAGCAAATAGTCTTTGGAGGGGGCAAAAATTTTTAACTTTATTGATCTCAAGATACCTCAACAGGAAGTTCCCTGATAGATTCTGGATTATTATTTGCCAGCTCGAGAAGGCTAAAATTTGCTATTCACTTCTAGCGTCATGAGCATTGAGATAAGGGGAAGTTGTTTTAAGCCTTTTGGCCGACTGTTATTGTAAACTTTGTTTTGTATGCAATTGATGCAATAGAAGTTCATGTAATCATAGAAAACTAAAAAAAACACAGATGGAACATTGACTCCCTTTTTTAACATTTTAGCCATGATAGTCTCTGAAATATCTTCATATGAAAGCCATTCATTCCCGTATCATTATGATCATTACTGTTAATGGCTTTGTGTCGGCTGCTGTAATAAAACAGTAAGAAAGATTCCTACACTGTGAATATTAAAGTGCCCCTTTTGTGTGTCAAGTGTCATTGGCTATCGTTGTTATGTAGGGAGGTCATGTACCAACGAAAGTCTCTTTTACTGTGTCCCAATTGAAACCTTTTTCTGCCATGTCATGTCGTTATTTTGTGTTTGTTTTTTTGGTGTTTTCTTTTGTTTTTTATTTGAGCACATTAAAATGGGAAACCAAAATGGCTTTTTTTACACAATTTGTTGTGTCATGAATGTAGAAAACTTTAAATGAAATATTGCTCAAGATGGATCTTGGTCATGTGTTTTACAAAATATTTGATTTGTTAAAATCTTAGTGATGTGAAAAATTCATCATTTTTCCATGTGTATGCAGACAGCAGATCCAGTTGAGTTTGCACACAGTTGGCGAGCAGGAACCTCACAATGTCAGGATGAAGTGGATATCCCAGACCTCTGTCTGGATGAAGAATCATACCTTACTGCCTTGGATGCATGTTATATCATTATTGATGAACATGGTGAGCTTGCTTTCTGGCCTTCTATATTTACATTCTAAGAGCAAGAAGGATGTCCAAGACTAATTCTATCGATAAACCCACCAGACTTTCATTTTTATCACCAGATGTCTTCAAACACTAGGAAGGATGCACTGACAACTAAAAAACAGTGCTTGTTCACAGTTTTTACAACCAAATATTTTTGAAACCATGAAAACCTTTACAATTTTGCTGTCCATTGGGTGTGTGGTCTCGTTTAGAGCATCTAAATCTCCCTCAGAAGGTCCAAAGTTTGGTTCCCTCTTCAGGTCATACCAAAGACTTTTTAAAATCAAAACTGAATTGTGAAATATTTCCCAAAAGAATAATTAAACAACTAAGGGAATGCCTTCCCCAAACAGCTAGTGCATACGCCTTACTTCTGTTAGCTTTTTCTTGACTTCCATGTGTTCTAAATCTCCTTTGATATTTGATAGATACCTATTACGTAACTCAGAACCTAATAAAGGTTAGCCTGAAACAGTTCTAAGGAGGTAAAATTATTTCTCTCATCCAAAGGTACTGCTCCCAGAAGTTTAAACGATGAAGTAAAAATCTAGTTAAAGTGAAATGTTTAAAACAAATCAAATAGAAGAAATAGTGTTCAGGTTTTTTTCTTTTTCATTGCACACGATACTATTTTGGTAGGAACAGAAGACAGAATTGTCCTTGTTAATAATGATCTCGTCTGGCTGAGTCATCAAAACCAATTTCGATGAAGCAGGGTACTGGCTTCAGACAGTGAACAATATGTAGGCCTAGTTCTTCAATGAAGTTATGAAGTGCTTGCTCACAAATACCAATTTTGAGGAAGTTGATGAACCATAGTATATGCCAACACTAAAATGCACGATCCTACTCTAGTTTTGTGAATGTCGTCTGCACAACTCCACAGGTATTCCCTTTTGGGAAACCAAAAATGGAATCTTGTTGTTGTGATGCTTTGTGTAAGCAATGGAGTAGGAATAGCTATCTAGTGACCCACAACTGGTAAAAGCTGTGGGTGCTGTGAGATTAAACCAGATGGTTATATGTTGAGACATAAAACTGTATCTCAGCAACTAACATACCTGGTCGTTGTACCAGGCTGCTATTCTACAATAAACTATTCGAGTACATAGCACCAGGCAGAACTGAGATTTCACTTTTCAATTCATACTAAAATGGAAGAGAATTTGATCTAAGCATTATTTTTTCCATTTTTTCAGGACCATTTGAAAGTTGCAGTGACTACATAAATCTAACAATATACTGGGAGTCATGTGTCTATGATGTCTGTGCCACAGACCCTGACAATGTTTGTGCCAGTGCAGAACAAGCTGCTCAAGCATGCAAGCAAGCTGGAGGAATGCCAGATGACTGGAGAGAGGCTACCCCTTACTGCCGTAAGTAATTTCTATGTAATCTGAATGTTATAATGAGTTGGAAAGTGTTTAATTGACCCAAATTCTTTGTGGGCCGTTCCTAAGTATTTGCTTCTTGGGAAGGGAATCCAAGTGCAGATAATGCAGCACCAGCATAATTAATGTCCACAGAGAGGTCAAGTAAAATCTGCATATTAAGCCAGTGACACAAATGCAAAAGTGATAGATAGTTGTTGACATTGTTACTCAGCCAGGAGTACAGAATTTGCAAACTTTGCCTGTATATCAGATTTGTTGATGGAAACTCTGGTAAGGAATATCATAGTCATTGACTTAATTTAGTGTGGGAGTGCATTGCAATCAGGTTAATGTTACATCATTATGCTAGTTTAATAACTGAGGCAAACTCAAAAGCTCAGTGAAAAATAGGACCAAGGAAGGATTTGCCCCCACAGTTGCTGTGCTGACATCTCATCCAAAAGATGACAAGAAAAAAATAATAATTATCAATGAAGCAACAAATTTAACAACTGTGCAGTCCAAATTAGCACTTGCCAGCTTAGGTTTTTATTTAATATTTTTTCCCTTTTTGTGGGAACAGCAGTGGAAGTGGTGATTGTTTTATCAAAAAGAGCCATTTTGAGAAGAAGGTAAATTTTGTGCTTGCATACAGGTACAAATCAAAATGAATTTGGGAATCAGTGTCATTCTGATACTATCACTGAAACCTGTGTCAAGCTGCAGTGAGAATCTAAGCAATGCAAAGAGTCTAACAAACAAAAACTTTTCTTTCTTGTTGATAGCATTCACTTGCCCTGATGGTATGATGTATTCACCGTGTACTACCCCATGTCAACCATCTTGTGCCAAGCCTAATAAAGAAGAATACTGCAAGGATAGTAACCTCACATGTATAGAGTCCTGTGTTTGTAATGACGGGTATCTGATGGATGGGGACAAGTGTGTACCTCGTACCCAATGTGGATGTTTACTGGATGATTCACGTTATCTCCAGGTATTATGACCCAAATGGTCTTCCTTGGAATTTATTAATAAAAATCAAGTTTCAGCTATACCAATGTGTTAAAGTTCAAATCACATTAATGTAAGGATTACCCTTTTGTTTTCTATGGGTGTATAATGGATAGGATGATATTTTGGGCAGAAATTTTAGAATTTTATCAATTCCTTCCTTCACATTGTGCTACCTAAATACTTAAAGTGAAATGTTTCTTCACATTCTTTGTTTCCAGACTTTAAACTTTTTAAAACTCTAGTACTGGATTTCAGCTTTAGCATTAACTAATACAACAAAAAGTAATAATGATAAATGTATGTTTGCAATAATTCACCCAAACCATCTCCTTTAATAGCTTCCTATTTATTCAGTGAAATGTATTTTCAGGAACACAACAGCTATAGGTAAAGATGAAAAATTTAACAAGGTAGGCTCATCTATCATTGCTGTGAAAATGGTATTTCCAAAGCCAATTATTTCTATGAAGCCTACTTAAACTTTAAACAAATTTTTTTCATTAAAAAATCAGAAAATTTAAAAATTAACACAAATTCAAAAAGCAGAGTTGACTTCCAAGATGATGGAGGAGCTGCCACTGTGATCAAGTTTGCCACAAAAATCAGTTGCTGAATATTATAGAATTATTTCAAACTTTTTGTATCATTACCAGGTTTCCCTCCACAATCTAATCTAATTGAAAGGTAATGAAATATTGCTAGGCTACCTTGTTAAAACATCTCCCTCTTTTTTGCAGCCTGGTGAGGTTTACGTTTCTGATGACTGTTCTGAGAAATGTATTTGTGAGGGCGGAGAGATAAAATGTGAAATGACAGAGTGTCACCCAGACGCTGACTGTGATGTCAAAAATGGAGAGGTGTCATGCTTCTGTAGGGATGGCTATGAAGGAGACGGCTATTGGGATTGTAGGAGAGGTAGGAATGAACTAAGAATATTTGTGTTCTTTTAAATTCCCATGTTAAATTGCAGTACCATATTCAATTTTCTTTTTAAATTTTATTTCGGTGTTCCTCAAAGCTAGGTTAACACTAGGTGCTCACATAAAGTGGTACATAAAACTGATCTTGGAATTGTAATTGTATTAAATGTAACGTAGTTCACTCTGCATAAGAAGTTGCTAAGACCAAGGTAAAGTGCATACCAGATGATGTAACCTGTTAAAAACATTGTGTTAAGATTAAGCTTTCAGTTTTGGTATCATCCAGTTAAAAGGATTTAGTGTCTGCAACTGGAAATGAAGCAAGTGCCATTTTTTTATATGTATTCAACTAGCTATGAATAAGATGTTTGAATAGGAAAAAGTTACCAATTATTAACAAGAATAAATAAAAGGCTTGTATTGCCCTCTGATTGTAATTAATATGAAGATTTTATCAGCCAATGTGCAGATATAAAACTGAGGCTAACCTCAATGTCAGAAAGTCTCTATTTGTCAGGAAGTGAAAGCTGTACCTCAGCAGCTTGTAGCATTTGTCAGAAACTATATGGAAGTGTAATTGTGTGTAGAGATGAATTGCTTTAGGAGAAATCGGTGATGTCATCACTAACACATTGATTAGACATAGCATTGAATTTCTTTGCAATAATGACACTTCTCTAGGGAGTCCTAAAAACCTTTCTATACTGTACACTATGCATATTTATTTCTATGTGGAGGGATTTTAAAACAATTTTAAAAAATAAAATTTCAATAACAAACAGGGTATATAATTCTAAAGCAAAATAAAAATAGAAAAAAAGAAGAAGAGTCTTAGGCTGCCCATCCGGTGTACTGAACTTTCTGTGATCTTGATTAGATCAAGAGATATGGGTGTCATCAAAGTGCCAAGTTTTGTGATTTAGGAGTGCAATAGTGCTACAAGGCAAGTAGAGCATGCACGTATAAAAATTTTCTTTTTGACATGAGATGTGTGGGCAAAATGCCATTAGTATGTGCCTTTAAAGACTGGAAACCTATCCCAGGATGCTTTACTCTACATGCATATTATTTGAAAACATCTTGTGCAAATTTAGATTCATTTAATGTTTTTATAATTCATATTGATTGTCATTTCTGTTTACATTTTGAAATCTGGGGTGCACAATTGATTTTAAAAACTTTTGATTTGTGAATTGCTTTGCACTTTGGTTTAAGAGTCTTTCACAGAGGAAATGACAATGAAATTGGCATATTTTTGAATTCAGGTGCCATAGGAATGATCAGGGGTTTAAACCACCAATACATATTGAACACACTGAGAAAGAAAAATCATGTTTGGGTTAGAATAGGTCAGTACTCCTATAACAAATGTTACCTTTCTTTTTATAGCTGATGGGGTCTGCCAAGTCTGGGGTGATCCTCACTATCGAACCTTTGACTTAAAGCGATATGACTTCCAAGGGGAGTGTGAATACACTCTGGTCAAACCCTGTGGAGGAGACCCCAATCTACCTCAATTCCATCTTATGAGTGACAACTACAAGAGAAACCCAGATGATAAAATCTCATACATGAGGGAATTACGACTTCTTGTGGATGATATTCAATATTCCCTCTTTGAAGGGGGAGAAGTGCGTGTTAATGGTGAAACTATTTCTCTACCTTACTTCGGCCTTGATGGAACATCAATCTACGATGCAAAACCTAATGTGGTAAGAACAAAGAAGCGTTGAATATATTACTTCAGAATGCAAGATGTGCATAATGTTTCTCGTTGTTTCTTGCTAGTAAAAATTCTTAAAAATGCACAACCACAAGACAAAAATGTGTATTTAAGGATCATTGTGCAATTTACCAAGGGAGTATCTATCTTTTAATTTGCATCACGAGGATGCTAAAGACTTGCCAGCAACGGGGAAAAGACTTCTTTAAACTTGTTAGTGATGATGGTTCCTTGTGAAAAACGTTTTCTTTTTTGTTTTGATTTTTGATTTTGTTATGTATACTAGCAAATCTACATTGCCCCTCTATTGGGGGTCACCAGGTTCCACTGTACTAATGAGAAGCTTTCCAGGGACTTACTGTGGATAAGTAGGGATTATATATGTTAATATGAGGCAAGTATCAAGTCTGGTAGATCCCCAAACCAGGGAGTTGTGGGGATTTTGACTTCTAGTCTCTGTTCATTTTTAAGCATTTTGATGTCGGCAGGCAGTCGTATGCAGCAGCATCTTAGAAAGAACTTTCCTTTTTTTGTCAAGAACATTGAATACTTTTACACCAAAGATTTACCTGACATGTGTTCTAGATCTAATATTGGTCTCAATTTCTTTTGCTTTCACAGTTTTTGGCAACCAATGCAGGTCTCTTGATCCGATTTGATGGCAGAATAAGTGCTGACATTCACCTTAACCCACTCTATGCTAATGGCACCTGTGGACTCTGTGGCAACTTTGATGGTGACAGCGGCAATGAATTTACTCTACCCGATGGCACCCGAGTAAGATAGTGCTTTGTTTCTTATTTTCCATGTTGCAAAATTTTGCTTAAAAGTTTCATCAATCAGTTTTACCTTTTTTTTACTCTTTGTGTTATAAATTAATGAATGTGTTAAATACTAAACTATTTGAATTTGATCGTATTTTAAAAGAATGGTCAGTATTCATTTTAAAAAGTATCAACATGAATATTAAGTTTCTTCTACCAACTGATATGCAGATCATATCATTGTTTGAAATAGTTGAAACATTTCCCGCGTGAAGAGTTAAATTTTGTCTTTTTACAGTCCACTGACATTGATGAGTTTGGAGATAGCTGGAAGCTTGGTACACAATGTGTTGATGATATACCTACACCTATAGATCCATGTAACAATACAGAGTACTCTGAACAAGCTTTAGAACTCTGTGACATCATTATAAAAGATCCAGGTGGGTCAAATATTGTTTGTCTATTCTTTTTTCAGGGATATGAACCAAGTTTTTCAGGTTTTTCCCTTACAAGTACCTTACATTTTGTTCCTACACAGGTTTTGACTATTTCAAGTAAACCAGGAAGTTAGTAGTTTGTATGAATAACATCAATTAGAACAAAATGCTGTCACATTACAAAAAAGTCTTAAATTCCAAAGTAATGGGTTGCTGTTACAGAATTTTGGTGACCAAATTTTCCCTTTACGTACTACAGTCTTTTATGTAAAGATTAGGCAATTCAAGGACTTGTGGACTATTTGCCAGAGTTAGAGAACGCTACTCTGAACTTGAAACAGTGTTGATATGTATGAAGAATTTATTACCTATGTTGTTGTTATATTTGCACTCTTATGTGTAAAGGCAAAATGAATTTAAAAAAGTCAACTCTCATTCCAAACTGCAATATTTGAAGTAGTTCATAGGAATTCTCAATTTGCAGAGCTCTTTGTTGGCAACAAGTTCAAAAATACAGAGTACTGTAGCTTACATTACACAGCATGAACTGCAAGTGCTTTGATTATACATTGGGGTCTTGTATACTCACCCTGAAGCAATGACCTCTGTTTGTGTCTGGATGAGGGTGAGTTTTAGACAGTTGTGGGAGGGGCTTAACTAATTTAGTTAGGAGAATTGGAACTGTTTGAGGTTGAGAGAATTAGGTCTTTAAGTATAGCAGATGTGTTTTAGAAGACTTACATGCCGCTAGAAGCGAAGAGCAAGTTTTAGCCATCTCAAGCTAGCAATTAGTAATCCAGAATCTATCATAGAATGTCCTGTTCAGGTATCTTGAGATCAAAACAGTTAAAGGCGTTTGCCACCTTTAACCCTTTACCATTGTGTTGCAATTGGGGCATATTTGCGCGCCTCAGGAGTGGGTGGAAAAGCGGATGTAGCACGTCCCGCATCAGCTTCCATAGGCTATTGACCCTGTGACCTTAAACTATTGTCTCTCTCCTTGCTGTGACCGAATTTTCGGGTAGCTACCTGCAGTTTCGAGCTCTGCGTGGAACAGTAAAGATGGGTGACAGCTGCGCTCTCCGTCTGGGTCCAAAAGGACCCAAACAAAGGTAAAGGGTGTAAAGACTGTTTGCACAGTAGAGCAACAAAGTTGGTTAAACAGGGTTAACTGCCGCAATTACAGAGACAAGCCTCACTTGAGAAAACGCCTTTTCCTCAGGTAACATTGGCTAAAATGTCCTATTCAATTCTCGCAGCATGGAAAACTACTGACATATTGTTGAGGGGTAGTTGTTGCAACCAATACTTACACATGGCAGATTGTTGTCATGTAGTTAGTTAGAAACTGAAGAAAATAGAAACATTCAAGAAATGTTTTTTAAAATGTTTTTTTCTGTTTTTGTAGGACCTTTCACATCTTGCTTTGATTACGTTGATCCATCAACATACTATGAAGCTTGTATCTATGACTTATGCTCTACACTACCTGAAAGTGATGAAAGATGCTCCAGTATTGAAGAATATGCTCAGACATGTAGAGAGACGGGTCAGTTACCAGATGAATGGAGAGATGAAGCTAGCTGCTGTAAGATACCATTTGAAATATGAATTTCTGTTTATTTCAGTCCTTTTAAAGATTATGATTTATATTGTCATTCACCTTGTTTACACTTAGATTTTTAGTTATAAATTCGTTTGCAGAGTTAGCTTTAGCATTTAAAATGATCTTTCAGCAGAGTTTCTGGTTAAGTCACTTTGTTGTTAAATAAATGGTATGGGTAACTAATAAGGATCATTTGTTAGTAAGATGGGATTGAATGACACACCAAAATGACCATGCTACATAGTGTCAGCTAAATGAGAAAGTTAAATTCAAATACTGTTTCAAGAACTGTACAAGTTCAAGCTGACTTCCAAAAATGTTTCAAATATAATTCAAATTCTCCTCTTGAGTCCCCTTTTACCCTAGCTGAGGAATACTGTGGGCCCATTTCATAACCTCCAGCCCACATGGGACTTTTAGGAACATAATCTCAAGATGTGTTACAAAGTTAAATCTTGAGAATTGCATGTCATCAATAAAGTTAAAAGAGTTTATTTCTTAACAAATTGGGAGCCATACTATTTTCCTAAAAGAGCATGAACTCACTCACTTTTTTAAAATACTCTCTCTGTTAAAACACAGTGTTTTGGTGCACAAAAACCTTCTCAAGGGGGGGTCTTTGGTATATGTTACTGTCAAAAATAAATTTGGTTAGGGATAGGAGGGCAAGGAAGGATCATGTTCGTAGATGGTCCTGTCGGAAATCTAGTTGGCTGCAATTACTGGCCGTAAACAAGTATGACCTAATGTATTGCTAAAACAATCGCTTTCTCTACAACAGCTCACTTTCTATGTATTTCAAGCAATATTCACTCATTTTTCCTATCCATAGAATTGTGATAAAGACTTTGTCATTGTTTAAGTGCAACATACACCATACAAGTTTATGTTAGCATATGCTTCATTGTTTAATAAAATGTATTATTTTCTGAAAACATGTAAGAGTATTCACGGCAAATATGCAAATGAAAAAAAAAACATATTTTTGGTGGAGTTGTGGTATTTTGTATGTTGAAACATGAAAACAATTTTTTTCACTCATAAAAAATTTCCACTTAATGGCCTATGGAATTCATTATTAAAATTAATATTTCAAATTTGTGCCATGTCTTTCAGCATTTGAATGTCCAGATGGAAAGGAGTATGACCCATGTGCAAGTTCTTGTCAGCCAACATGTTCCAGACCCAACCCTAACCCTGAAGACTGCCCTCTAAATTGTGTGGAGACCTGTGTTTGTCCTTCAGGTTATTTGTCAGAGGGAGACAAATGTATCCCCAAAACACAGTGTGGTTGTACAACTGAAAGCGGCCGATATTATATGGTAAGGCTAGTGTGCTGATATTGATTTACTAGTGGGTCTGAAGGTCAAACCTAGGGAAAACCCCATCACTTCATTTTTTTTTGTGAAGTTTGATCTCTTTTAAAAATCTGTTATGGTTTCTAAATCATTTGCTTATTCTCAGTGAAGCTGTAAGGGTCTTTCACAAGTTTGGATGGAATGCTTTGTGGATATAAATGTTTGATACTTGGATAAATGTGCACTCTCAACTGCTCGCTTTACAAATTTCTGCTCTCAAGTCTTGTAATGAAGTAAATTTTATGCAAAGGGACAAATGAAGTGTAACTGAGGGAATTAAGCATTTGAACCAGTTTCCAAATTTCCTTTCTAAACTGATTGTTTACTAGAATATAGCAAGAAGAAACATTAACCATTATATCGATAACTGGTAATGGAGAACTGAATGTTTTGGGGAAAATAAATCCATGTTATATGCAAGACAGAAGGCAGCCCCCTTTAAGAGGGTGATCAATCACCCTGATGGCAGAGGACATCTTGTTTGTAGCTAAAACTTATCTTATGATTGTGGTACAGAAGTGTTGCCAAAAAAAAAATGACAATAAATTCTGATTGTGTGTATTTGATAGAATTTCTTCTCCTTTTTTGTTCCTCCATAAATTAATACTGTAGTTCCAACAACAACAACATAGAAAAAATTTTCTCTTTTATGTAATTTTCATAAATTTTCTTAAATAAACAGCCTGGAGAGGAGTTCCTTTCTGAGGATTGTTCTGAAACCTGTACTTGCATAGAGGGAGCACTTGTGTGTAAACCTGCCGGCTGCCATCCAGATGCAATCTGTGAGATACGTAATGGACACAGAGACTGCTTCTGTAAACCTGGTTTCCAAGGTGACGGCTGGGATATTTGCACACAAGGTTAGTCTACGGATCTTGGGAATTCTTCCCAAAAACAGTAAATATTTCTTAAACTTGCCTCGCTGGATTCAGTTTTCATTGTAGGTCTTTTTGTATGAAATCTGGTGATGTTTCACCATGACTCAACCCGAGAAGTTTGGAACACTTCACTTTTTTTATGCTGAACTTACTTAATATGAATATCTAAATTTGCTAGTAGTCAATGCTTTATACTTTGTTGCCTTAAAGTAGCCCTTGATGTACAGTTGGTATCTTTGTAAAAGGGGATAAAATCTGACCAGGGCATTGCAAAATGGACATCTTTTTGGGTGGGAGTCAGTTGGTTCTTTAGAAGTTTAACCCAAAAGTGTGCAAGTTTCCTTTTACCTTCTCTCTTTGAGCCCATTCTCTGTTTTATTTCTCCCTTTGTACCACATATTGGAAGCATCATTGCCATTGTGACACATCATTCTTATTTTACTTCCAGAACCCTCTGTCTGTCGTATCTGGGGTGATCCTCACTATGCTACATTCGATGGCAGAGTCTACCACTATCAGACTGACTGTGAACATTCACTCATTGGAGAGTGTGATGCTAGCTCAGTAACACTTCCCTTCCATCTTAAAAGCACCAATGTAAAACGTGATCCAAACGATGAGGTGTCATATCTGTCACAGATAACTTTGATACATGAGGGTAATGAATACCAGCTAATTGAAGGCAAAGAAGCAAGGGTCAACCAGCTAGCAGTCAGTATGCCATACTATGGGGAAGATGGTGTTACACTATTTTCAAGCCCACCATCATTGGTATGAATGAAACATTTTTAAGTAGGGAAGCATACCTTTTTCTAGTCTCCAGCAGTCAGCAGGTTCCTACTCTACCCAGGTTGCTCCTATTGAATATCCTGAACAGCCCAGAGACCACAATCAGTCCACTAGGCAAATTTATAAGGAACCCATAGGGAGAGACTAATTAGTTTGCCCACTGTGGTCACTGTGCTGTTCAGAATATTCAGTAAGAGCCCACTGGACAGAGCAGTAATCTGTCAACTTAAACTATGCTCCCTTACTTGAAAATATTCTTTCTCATTTTTTTTTTGTAGTCACTGTTGTGTTAATATGCTTTGAATTTCTCAGTGTTTGCAATTTTTTTCCTACCTTTTTTATCATTTTGTTTTGAAGGTTTTTCACATTATTTTGATAGAGTGAAAATAAACAGTATGTTACTTTTTCTGGTACGTTGATCTTATGATTAATGAGCTCATTCTTAATTCTAGATTAGTAAACTGAAGGTTTTGGCAGGGGACTTGGGAAATATCTTGTTGACATGACTAATATACACAATTTAGGAATTGGTGATTTAGATATTTCTGTTAGAGAAAATTTAAAAGTTGGAAAATGATAAATTTTATTTACAGAGATAAAATTATTTCTCAATCAATATTTTGTGACGACAGCTGTGTTTGTTAAAACAAATATCATTTATTCTGAAAGAAACTTATCTGTCAGTAAGGCTGCACAATTGAAATATTTTGTTTGAAAAATAGCAATTTTATGATCAAAATAGTGGGTAATTTGGTTTCATTTCAATTTATCTTAGCTTAAGCCTGAGATGTGTGTAATTGAATTGACTGCAATGCATTAAGAATCATGAATACTAGATTAATGTGGTTTCTTTGATGATTTGTCATTGTGAGCTTGTGTGTGTCCTTTCTTTTGTTTCATTTGTTGTTAAACCAGCAACAGTTTGGCATAATATGTTTTCTCACATAAGGCTGATGCAACTAATGTGAAAATGTTTCAGCTAGTTTTTGTTGGTTATGTAAAGGGTGAAAGTTTTTAACTGATTAATATGTATAAACCAAACCTTGCAAAATCATTTTGGGGAAATCAAAGTTTTCTAGCTTAACAGATGCTGTCAAACAACAGCACATTCTTCCATACATGTCTGTGCTGAGTTCAAACTTTTAGTTCTCGTTTTCAAATGTCTCCATAACCTAGCACCTGATTATCTGTCAAATTTAATCCAGTGACACAAATGCCATTATTCTACACATTCCTCTACTAGTGGCTGTCAACTTCATGTGCCCTTCACGAAAGCTTCAACTTTTGTGACAGATCTTTCAGTGTCGCGGGTTCAAAATTATGGAACAGCCCCCCAGAAAATGTGAGCGATTGTTCATCAATCGACTCATTCAAATCTAAATTTAAAACACATCTGTTTACTAGAACTTTCAATTGACTGAACTTTCATTTGTTAGCTTGTGGTTTTGTTCTTTTCTTGTGTTTGTTCTGGTTGTGAAGCACTTGTGAATGCTTTATTGAGTAGTACTGAGCGCTATATTAAAATCAATTAACTTAAACTTAACTTAAACTTTTTTGCAAATCCAAAACAGTGAAATAATTTCCTGTTTGATAATTCATTTTCTCCTCTTAGGTGTCATATTTGTTGTGTTCACAAAAATATGAAATGTTAATAAATGCATCATGTTGAAGTCACCCATGTTATTGAATTTAACAATATTTCAAGGTGGTCAGTTTGCTGATCAAAATGTTTGTGCATTAAAAAAAAAAGACAGAAAAAGATATATTTTAAACATTCAAACAAGACTTTCACAGTTTTATTATGAGAGTTCAGGTTTTTACAAAGCATAATAAACTTTGCGGCAATGGGATTTTGGATTCAAAGCTTCATAATTATATGTAAATTTTATTCCAGAGTCTGGATTTTGATACCTTTTTATTCATCAATATTTTTACCCTTTCATCAGATCCTTACAACCAATTCTGGACTGCTTGTGAAATATGATAGAACAATTAATGCAGAAATCTACCTTGATCTATCCTTTTACAATGCAACTTGTGGTCTCTGTGGAACATATGATGGTGTAATGGATAATGATTTCACCTTGCCAGATGGTTCACAGGTAAGATAATTTGGCGTATGGGTATGCTTTAAAGAAAAAAGTAGTGGAATGTTGTGAATTTTTGTAAAAGAATAATTGACCATCTAGAAGAACTGAATTTTTGTGATATATTTCTCTTTGTATTTTAAGGTTGTATTTTGTCAGTCATGTTGACCCAATTAATTGTAAGACTGACAGGTGCATAGCCAGGATTGCATCATGGGGAGGTTTGGTGTCATGTTTGGTGTCATGGGGGGGGGGGGGTTTGGGGCATGAAATGAGAGAAAAGTCTAAGGATAGAGAGAAAAACTGCTAGTTTAAGTGTTTTTTGCATTGCAAGGATGGGGGTTCTAACCCGCCCCCCTTCCCCATGGCTATGCCACTGAAGACTGTTCTGTAGTTTCTGGATGACCATATTCTTTCAAGAGAGGGGACTGTTTTGCAGCTTTCCAAAATGTGTAATTATAAAGGGTGTTCAGGCAAAAAAGAAAGTTGGATTCAAATTGAACTCAGCACAGTCTTATACTTTTGAAGTCTCTTCCAGATCAGTCATCACAATTAGATATTGCATCAATTTGTGACAGATGCTGCCTGACGGTTTTAAATGAGAGTATGTTAGTTACTCAGATAGGAGATTAGAACATACAAAAGCAAATGTGTTGTGTAGTGTCAGCCAGATAAAATGGTAACATTCAAACATGGTTTCAAGTACAGCTCAAGTTTGGTTTTCTATGGTCGAAATACAGTTTAATTTCTCACTTTTGGTTTTCTTCTTCAACAAGAAACTATGTTTGTCTTGAGGTTGTTGGTGTAAATGTTAGGCTAGCACTGGTTATTTGGTGGTCATACTGATCAGCTGTAATTGCTTATTATGGGTATTTAGAAGAGTGTAGTTGGAATGAGGTAAATCAAAGTTAATCATATTCATATACTGACACACACTCACATGGCTCATACTGACCAGTTGTAACAGCTCGTTATGGGTATTAAGACAGAGTTTACTGTGAACTTGATAAATCAAACTAAAATTGATTTCAATATTTTGCCTTGTAGACAGCATTTAAAATGTCTTCTATGTAGCACAAAATGAAGACAAATTAAGCACTTAACCAAATTTTGGAAATATTTTTCCCCTGAATTGATTTTACTTATTGTGCTGAAATTTCGTAAACATATAACACCACAACAGGGCGGAGTAGTTGTTGCTAAACCCTGACACAAGTAGAGTTCCATGTGCAAATTTGTGCAAGTACAAAAGGGCAGGGAGGAAGATAAGCAAAGGGGAATCCACATTGCCCCTCCTTACCTCCTGTTTACACTTTTTAATCCCCACTTACCTGCAGGAAGTCCCTGGCAAGCTTTAACAGCACCGTGGCTCTGGTTGACATCTGCCAGAGGTCACCCAGAGAGGTCTTCCTTCCTGCTAACCTGTCCAAAGGACTGTGACATAGTTTCTCCCTGGATTTTCTTCAGGCTTTAGAGAGATTTTTTTCTTCGTTTCTCAAGTCATCCAATCGAAGGGGAATTTGTTCATCTTTTAAGGAAAAATATTTGTCCCATCCCCTAAAATAATTTATTGTGGCTATTTTTAAGTGTAAATTGACTCTTTGTGTTTGATAGACATTTACTTCTGAGGGGAGGAGGGCAAATGTTGTGCTATTTGGTTCTCGTTAATATTTTTGGGGGTCAGTTTTGGCTTCTTTGTGGTTAAATCACATGTAGCCAATCTGGTTGTATGCACCTATACCGACCCTATTTATTGCATGCTCATTCAGTCCCTAGTTGCCTAAATTGCTAAGTCATATGTAGAATGTCAGTGGTAGCTAAAAACTAGGTTGTGAGGATCATTGTGTGGGGTATTGTGCATTGTTAGATTGTCTGGCACATGTTTAGCTTTCACAGCATGCAGTCACATATGGTTGCATATGCAAATATTTCCTTATGTACCCTTTTTTATTCCTAACCCAATTACCAAGTCTCATTATATCCCCATGTTTGTTAACTGGGGTACCCCTGATCAAACATGTGAAAGAGAACCAAGGTTGAGTGTCAGTCTTACTTCGGGAATAAGTTTGTATTACACCTTGGAAATCAATTCTTTCAAAAGTTGTTCGGGTAGACCTAAAAATGACCTTCAGGAGCCAATGAGTATTGTCAATAAAGAGAAATTAAGGCATGCTTTTTTTAAAGCACAATTTGTTACTTCCTTTTGACGAAATATGGTCATACACGCAGAAACTCTGTTTTGTTTAGCGGGAGAAAGAGAATCTGTAAAAACAATGAAAAAAAAAGAATTGTTGAAAATTGATGATTTGTCAAAGCTTTGTCTGTTTGTTCTCACTCTGTGATATTGAAGCTAGTAACACTCCTATAGCAGCTGTTTTGTCAGGCACGGAGAGAAAGGTACACATTGAAATCATTTGGTAAACATTAAAAATTACGCCTTGCACGGTCCCCAGCATGCTTTTGACAAATTTTGAAAGGAGTTGCCGCTTTCTGATCTTGTTAGTTTTGAGACTGCTGATTTTTTACTTTCATAAGCAGCTTCTCTGTGGGTGGCAACATTGGGATTTTTTTTCTTAAAAGTTTGGTGCTTATTATTTGTGAATTTTGATTTTGTTCCAATATTTTGACCCATTTTGATTTTTTTTTAATAGTTGTGACCTATTTTGTAGAAAGAGACTTGAGGGATAGAAAAGTAGGATAAAATCAAGAGAACATGTTTGGAAGCAGATTACATCATCGATCATTATTCAAGTCATCTTGGTGCAATATGAAAATACTGTTCCCATGTAGTACATCAAATTTAATTACAGTTAGTAGGAACTCACTGAGTTATAGTTTCTATAACTCAGTGGAAAAATCCGCAGACAAAAATTTCGAAATTTATGAATTTGCCTGAGAAAAAGAAGATAGTTTTTTGTTAATTTTTGTAAAATAGAACAGGGACTCTAGTGTTGTTATTGGTGTGTACCAAGTATATACTGTACTGTTTTTGTGAGGTAGCAAGCAGTTTTAGTTGACAGGTATAGTGAACTTGAAATTCTCTTAATCTCTCCCCCCAAATAAAAAAGTGCTTTATTTTTCTTTTAAGAGGTACTAGTGCATTGCATTTAAGTATTGTGATATCCTTATACTAAGATGATATTTTGGCATGAGTCAAACACAAATGTTGTAATAGATTCTATGTTACATTGCATTTTAATGTAGATAGGGATTTCAAGGTCCTTCACATGTATTATAAATTATATAATTTAGAGGTGTGGCAGGGCAGTATAGAAGGAGAGAAAGGCAGTTCATTTTTAATCACCTGAATTAAAAAAACATTTGAAAAAAGCAGTCAAAATTCAGAGTGGATAGAACAAATTATTAGATGGTTTAATAGCAACAGAGAATAAGATAGGCAGCTGTAGTAAGTTGTTCTGAAAATGAAGCAAGAACTGTGCACATGTTTGAATTTATTATTCCTTTGTTTAATTTTTGTGAAAATTTATGACAGGAAACTGTTGTGGTTTTCTGTCCATAAGTATGTACCAAAAATACCAATTATTGCAAACGGAAGAGAAGAATAAATGAATCATCATATGTAATAAAAATGGAATTCCTGGAATTAGTTTGGTACAATTACATAAAGGAAATTGTACTTTAACCCTTTAAAGCTGTTGAAAGAGTAATTAGGGTCATGTGATTTACAAAATGATGGTAGCCTGTAAAGGCAATTTCCTGGCAAAGAGACATTTTAATAGAATGGTCCTATATTATCAGATTTAACAAGTCTGCTGGTGTTTTCTGAAAGGGAAGCATCCTATCGGGATCAATCTTATTTATATATTTGATGTGTAATATGAATTTATTGATTGATAAGCAAAAAGACTGAGGGGGATGATCAAAGTCAACTAGGTGTTTTTTTTTTGTCTTTGACCTATATCTGTTACAAAGTATCTCACAGATCCCTTTGTCATAATGTGATTCAATACTCATACATTCGTAGGACATGGACTTTGATATTTCAAAATAATTGGAAGAGACTTGTGAGTGGTCATTCAAAGAAGGAAATCATTTTTTAGGTCATTGTGTCCAACTGAATAACTCACCACGGTCCAAAACAAAATAAACGATACGATGAAATGAAACAACGTATTGCTGTTTTCAGAGAAGCTTTGAAATAATCTAGGAATGATATGGATTTTGAAAAAAGAAAAGCTTTTTAACTCCATAACCCACTTCAGTGTATTTTGCTTTGATGTGATGTTTATTAGCAAATGGAAGATTTTCCATTCAACACCTCATGAAAAAAAAAAAAAAACAAAACAAGGTTATTTCTCCCTGGAAAAATGGAACTTTTATCGTAAGGAATGTTCATGGAGGGATAACTGTGATGAGTTAAAGTGGTGATATGTAGAATGCAGGTATTTCATGTTGTATTCATTTTCCTCCCAAACAGACCCGGTCAGTTGAGGAATTTGGGAGAAGCTGGCTTGTTGAACCTGATGAGTGTGAAGCAGTCCCTGAGCCTCCTGAGAACCCTTGTAACCAATCAGAATACAGCTCTGAAGCAAGGCAAACATGTTACTTTATCATTGACAAAGCTGGTAAGTCTGGAGTTATTAATTTGTACATTAAACAAATCCATTGTTAGCCTTGAGCATGGCTGGTATCACTCTAAAAAGACTCTGAAAACAAACCTTTACAAGCTGAATAAAGAAAACTCAAATGATCTTTGTAATTGACCTCAATAGCAGTATTGTCAGGTCCTATTGTTATTATTTTTCATTATATTGTATAGATCGATGGGTAAAAGGCAAATCCGGATGGTATTTTCCCTTTCTGATATGGACTCAAATGCCCAATGCCATTGATTGGTTGTTTGCAACTAGAAGCTGCTTATAGTTATTTTTGATCTTTGAATCTCTGAATATTAGGGCAATATTGCATAAGACTTTGCCTTTATGATAGTAGCCTTTTGTGTTAATGTCATCAGTTTCTTTGTAGTCACAATCTTAAAGGCTTACTGCAACTTTTTGTGCAGACCACAGAAATGTGAACATACATCAACTGTGTAGGGACACTTTGCCTGCCATGACCTTGTGATAGTTGGGGCACCGCAGTTTGCTTGTTCTTTTGACCTTGTATTAGCAGGGGTACCCTGGTTTTTAAGTCGTTATGGTAGTAAGAGAACTAAGTTGTTTTAACCCTATGATACCAAGGGGCCTCCTGTGTACTCTGACTCTGTGATATTAAGGACACGTTTGTTTTCTATTCCCATGTTATTCCAGGTTGATTCTGTTTACTGTGGTCCTGCCATGTCTTCTAGATAAGATCTATAAAAAAGTTCTCAAAATACAGGAAGAAAGCTTGAATTTGCATCCTACATAATGAAGAGCTGATGTGATCAAAAGAGAAAATATGTTGAATTTCCGTGCCTATTAAAACTCTGTCCACACCCTTTTGCTTCATTGAACAAAGGTCAACAAAAACCAGATAAGATGTTTCCTTACTGTTTGCCTTTCACACCTCACACACAGTGGCACATCTGGCTGGTATTATTCCACCTTTGTTTACATCTTCTGCTAGTTGTCTCGTATCAAGCTTGTGGTTTCTTGAAGCCTGCTTGAGTGAGCAGGAAGTCGGGTAAAATTTGATTACCCCAACAAACCTTGCTTTTGATGGGGACTCAGGTGAATTATCTAATCTGGTTATAAATTCCTCATGTTCCAAAAAAGCTCATCTTCATTTTGGAAGTTTAAATGCAAACTCAAAATGTCCATATGTAGAAACAGAACATGATACTGTAATTTTCAAGCCTCATGTATTCTTTTACCGTCTGTCTGTAAAAGCACATAGGTAATGCTATTGCTTTGCTCTTTTCTAGTGCCATTACTAACAAGGTGTAGTCATAAAATCATTCAGTCCATCACACTGTTTGATTTCTTCCATCACAGTGTTTACTTTAATGCACTCCTTGTCTGGAGTTCATGAATTTGGTCTAATGTACCAGCAGCTAGCTATTGTGTAGCTGGATAAGAGTGGGTTTTATGGGAACAAGTTAGCATGAGGCTAGAATTCAATAGGAGGATTTAGCCATCAGGCGACAGAAGACGTCTATATATTTCACCCGAGAAAATGGCCTTTTCCCGGGGAACATTGGCTAAACGACTCTATTGAATTCTAGCGGCATGCATGTATCTGTATCCAGTAATAAGCCACTCAGTGTATCTTGTAATGACATGAATATATGCATGGTCATGTCTAGAAGCAGTGTCATGCTGAAATGGATGAGAAATATCGTTGTCATATTGAAATGGGTGAGAAATATCGTTGCTGTAAATTTGATGATTTGTTCAATATCAATCAAGTTGTTCAAGGATGAGGGTTTTATATTAATTTGAGAATAAGGTGTCATTCTTTTCTTGTCAAGTCATCACTTCAAATGTTCAAGACCATCATTCTCACTCATTTAAGACAAAGGAATAACTTTTCTAAAGCAGTGTAAGCAAAAAAAAAGTGTTAGCAAAGATCCATCACTTTACCTAATGCATAGCAAGAGGGAGGGGTGTCGGAGATGAGGTGCATTGAAGGGGGGGGAGATCAGGAGGTATCAGGGAACACTCATTTTTTAGCACATGTGCAGCTTCCTTTAAATCTTTGCAATTACCATTTAAACTTATTTTAGTAATATTTATTCAACTTAAATGAATCATCTAATCAGGCACTAGGTTAGCCAAGGGTTGTATGCATAATTCTGTGATGAGTGCTCTGTCACTTCTTTGAATAGCAGATTTAAAAACCCCAATTTATCATATCCATTTGATCAAATTCAACAGTAAATATTGACTCTCGTAGTTTATCATTTTCAATCAGTTCACATGAGCATTGCCAGCTCACACTATACCACTGTTGCTACTATCTGTTGGTAGTGTTAGTATGAAGCATGACGTATAAGGCACATTGCTATTGATAAATAGGTGATCAAATCAGTAAGGGAGTACTTCCTTAATTTGACTGTTTAATTACTTCCTTGTCTGTTCTTTTTCTTTTTGAAGTTTGATTGGTTCTAACTCTTTGTTCAGACTAGCTTTATTCCAGTAAGGTTAAATGAAGACCAGATTAGGGCTTGGGATTAGCGAGATAGGGTGAATTAGGGCAGAGACATTTATCAAACCAACAGTTATTGGCAAGTCACTTACATATTTTCTGTGTGCAACTGCCCATACTGGCTGGTTAGATAAATGACTCTCCCCTTAATTAGTTAGGTAGGGTTTTACAGCTTTTGTTAAAACTTGCTTTATTCAAGCTATGGTCACAGCCTTCTTTCCAGTTGTAAGATTCTGGGTTGTTCTCACTACTTCAGTGCTTATGTGTAGCATCACACACACACACCTGCAGAAGATTTTATTTGCTAGTAGTTAGGGTGCATTTTTTTCAGAACATGGATATGTTATACCTAGTTATAGAGATGTAGCTGTCTCTTTTTTTCTAAATATGTATTGAAAGATAATTGAAATGGAAATGAGTTGTTTTGAAGTAATGTAGAAAATAATCTGCCGATTCGAATTGATTTTCAAGGAAGCTTTATCTTTATTCCAGCTTACAACTCACTTGGCTGGCCTGTCAAAGGACCTACCTATATTGACATGTTTCAAGCAGAAAGGCTGTTGCAAATTCTAGCACTGTGAACTGAATTTGAACCCAAGCATCTGCGAACACTTTGGTGTATGATAGCATAAATCACTCTTCCAGCTGAGAATGCAAAAGCAGGAATCTCAAGGGGTGACATCTTTTGAAAGCCTAAACTGAGAGAGAAGAGGGATCTGTAGAAGATGGTGTTGACCCATCCCACCTTTATACATGCATTGTGTTCCTCTTAATTGACAATGAAAAAAACCTCCTATTAAAATACAGCATGGAGTTTTAAAGTGCCTAGCTTAAATAAAGACTGACTGATCTGTCAATGGTAATCAAATAACATATCTTCAATTTGGGCTGCTTTATGTGCAAAGCGGGGGTGGCGTGCAAAAAATAGTTTCAACCTTTCAACATAAACATCCCAACATTAAACGTTAAACCTAACATGATGTCCCAGACAATTACAGCCACTGTGATCACATTGCAAAATCATGACTACAATTAATTGGAATGTTAGTTAATAATTGTTGTTCTCAGTCAGTCAACCATCTAACATGGTTTTTACAAGTGGGTGTATGAAATACACCCCTGTCCCACACCTCATTTGGATTTTTTATTGTGAGCTGTTACAATTTTTTTTCTTTTTCTTTCTGCTGCAGGACCATTTTCAGACTGTCACTTTGTGGATCCTACGGAATTTTATGAATCTTGCCTTTATGACTTGTGTTTTACACTACCAGAGGAAGGTGGAGAGTGTGACAGTGCTTACCAATATGCTCAGACTTGTAAACAGCAAGGCGGAAATCCCGGGGACTGGCGAGAGTGGTCAGATTGTCGTAAGTAACATGAAAAATGAGGTCCACAAATGTATTTGATGAAATAAAAGTAAATGAAAGCAAATTTCATTTGAGGGGGTGACATTATTTTTAGGTAGGACTAAATGTGCAAAGGTGTGTTAAAGGGGAAGTTTAAGCAAAAATTTAATTTTCATATGGGAAAGAGGAACAAAATCTACAGAGTGTATTTCTTGAGATATCAGTAAATGAAGTCAGTAGATTTGTGTCCAAAAGTGAGTGTGAGGGCAGCAGAGCTTACATCTATTCCTCACATTGACAAGGAATGCTTTGTTTCCCTTTGTTTTATCAGACTGTTGTGCTGACCTTGAAGTTAATAGAAGTATATCCTCCCTGTGGGGGATGCAAAGTTTGTGAAATTCTCATGGCACTTATGTAATCACATTGTAATAATATGGGATTGTTGAGGAGAAAGTCCAGTATAAAGTTTAAAGAAAAACAAAGGACTGCCCATTAATGTGGGGATGTGATGTCATATGTGCTTGCTTCAAGTTCATTTTTTGTTGAAAATGTGAAAACTCAACATGTTCATATCTTTAGAACCGCACATCAGATTTCAATGCAAATTTCACCAAAATGCTCAGAATAAGTACCCATCTAACCTACCAAATCCTGTTGTGACCTTTAACCCTTCTTTTAAGTAACAGGCAAACTTCAAACTCCAAAGGGAGATGGAGATGGAAGAGGGGAGGTGACCAAAAACTTTAGGGGGCCTTAACTGTACCCTAAAAGACTACATTTTGTCCCAGTATCACCAACATTTTCATCTTTCAATTATTTATCCTTTCAATTTATTTTTTATTTCTCAATTTAAATGCTGACATCAGTTTGTAACTTGGGTCTCCATGCAGTTGCCTCCGTGTATTCTCATGGAAATTTTAGGTGTTATGCCTTAATTGTTGTGCACACATCTGCCATAAGTGTAGACACTATTAAACCCCATATTGGTGGAATTATGTCATGCCTTTTGATATTATTCTTAATGCGGTCCAGTTGCCTGATTATGGTAGGGGGCCATGGGCCTAGGTGCTTTTCAAAGTGTGTGTTTGTATCGTAAAATTAATTTCTGTGCATTAGTAGTGACAGCCTGCTGTTGGCCAATGCTTTTGCATGATAAAAATGTTTAGTCCATAAACTGCAAATTTATTTGGAACCAATTTTGGTAGATAATGATGTATATGTTTGCCTATTTTACAGCTCTTCCTTGTCCCAACAACTTGGAACCATCACCATGTGCCAGTCCATGCCATGCCACCTGCGCTGAACCAAATGGCCCTCCTGAGTCTCTCTGTCCTTTCAGTGATTGCATAGAGACCTGTATGTGCCCAGAGGGACTTCTCTTAGATGGTGACAAGTGTGTCCAGCCTGCAGAATGTGGATGCTTTGATGGTATACAGTATTATCAGGTTTGTCATAGTGAATTTCCATATTCAATCAAAATTGTCAATATCATTCAATTTGTTCAATTTCATAATGAATTTACAACTATACTTTCAGTTATAGAAGTTAATTGGCAATTGAAAGCATGTGTTAAATGTTTACATGAAACCCCAAATTGATTTTCCATAGAACTACAACTCATTAATTTTACATACCTGTGTTTATGACATCATCAGTATGCAAGCTGAACCCCACATTTATAGCTTTACACATCCAGCTAAATTCCTCATTCCTATTGATGAATGATAAATGAATGGTAACTGTTTGTTCTGCAGTGAAGTCATCAATAGCATGCCAGTATTCAATGGATTAGTCATTTACTGTGGTTTTTCAGTGTTTGTTTAATTTTTTTGGGATACTTGATTTCAAATATGTACATTTAGAAGCAGTGGAATTAGCTGACATCTTTGTTAAATAACAACACTGGTGGATGGTAGCAGTGTTTTGTATGTCTGTGGATATGAAATAAAATTTTGTGAAATATGTATGAGATTAGGCAAGAAGGTGACTACTATAGAAGGAGACTGGAATGAAGCCACTTCTCCCCTTCCAATAAGAAATCCATCCTCCCCCTCCATAAAGAAAAACTTGCCAGAACAGGTTATACCTTCAAATAGTTGCACAGTTGTTTCATAATATATGTATATCTGAATTTGTATTGTATCAAATTATCTAAATCATTGCATACTTACAGTAATTGCTAGCATATAAACACAAAACAATTAAACACATATTCTAAGTTTTGGTCAATGTGTAATGATTTTTTTTAAACAGATTGGTGAAACTTTCTTGAATGAAAATTGTTCTCAAGAATGCACCTGTATGGGTGGAGATACATTGAGCTGTGTTGTTGGTCTAACCTGTGACATGAATGAGGAATGCACAATTGAGGAAGGAATTAGAGGATGCTATTGTGTGGAGGGATACATTGATGTCAATGGAACATGTGAAGAAGGTGAGAATACATCACAGCTAGTGTTTGCATCCTGTCTGTGTTTATTTTGTACACAATTGTCCTCACAAATATAGCAAATGCCACTTGTTGTTACACACCTGCTAGAATTTTGTGTTTCCATACCCAAACCTAATAGGTCAATACCTCAGTAGGGTGGTATTATTCATAACAGAAAGGAATAAGCAGTTGACTCTTTTCCAAATAGTAATTACAAAGGATTATGGGATACATTTTTGGCATGCACAGTTTTTGTCAATGGTAGTTCACTGTAGTAAAAGGTAACACACACCAAAATCCTATCCCACAATCCTTTGTAAATTGCTATTTGGAAAAGAGTCTTTGGGTCAGGTTGCTAATGACATGACTTATATTGAAAATCACAAATGTATTTTCAGATTTAGAATTAACAGTGCTGTGATTGGATGTCAACTTTGTCCCCCTTTGTTTATAAATGATGTTGCTATTTTATTGATGCCATGGCTTTTGTATAGTAAACTAACATAAACTGAAAAGTAGTCATTTTGGTTTAGCTTGAAGTATAAATCATTAGATACTTTTAATTATAATAAGGTTGTTTTGTAAGGTAAATGAATGTATTGCACTCACTAAAATATTATAAGACACTCAATCAGGGTTGTCATCAGACCATTTTGAGAGCCGGGTAAATTGTAATCACGGTCCTGGGGGAGTGATCTTAGCAGTAGGAAGGGTCCTCCCTCCTCTTTGACAGTTTAGTGCAGATTGGGGAATGCTTACAAAAAACAAGGAACTATCACTCAATTCTAAAGAAATCTAAAAATTTTATTCAGTTAGGGTAAGAAATTTTTGCGGGGGAATGATGCTGAAATTGATAGCGATTACCGTGCAGAGGTTTTCAGAGCTGGGTATCACTGTGTGGTACTGCCCAGTGTGGGGACAACCCTGCACTCATTAAAAGTATACATGTGAAAGGGAAGGAGAAACAAAAATCTATGCTGAGTTTGCATTATTTAGGGACCTTGTTGTTAGTTTACAAGTAATAGCTGTACTTGTTGCTTTGTGGTTTTATCACAGGTAGCATTCCCATATGGGCCCCATATACGTCAAACCATATGGGTCCCATATTATTTTGCACCCAAGGCCCATATGGGGCCCATATGGGCCAGCCCGGTATTCAATTATTCACTACCCCATATGCATCATATGGGTTATCTAGGCTGGCCCATGTGGGCCCTGTATGGGTCTTGGGTGCAAAAGGTATATGGGCCCCATATGTTTGTCAATATGGGGCCCATATTTTTTTGGTTGTGTCTCCCTTGTTGGATTCTTAACTTTTCACTCAATGATAGTTTTTGGCTCCTTGGAGTTGTACCTGAAGACTGAACTGATAACTTCTGACTATGCTATCACTGATTGCAATTACATCAAGTCAAATTTATTAACCGCTAATTGCAGTTGTGCAGAGATTGTAATGTTGGCTTCACATTACACACAACAAAATTACTCAGATTTGATTCACAAACATATTGTATCATCTTTCCCTGTCTCTGTGTAAGATGTAAACCTAAAAATGAATTCAAAATAATATTTGTCATAATTTGAAACTGAACAGACATTTGAATTATTCATTTGTCAGACACATATAATCAGGGATGTCACCACACCAGGCAGTGCCAGGCGATGCTACCCAGCTCAGAAGACCTCCGCCTGGTACTCGCTATCAATTTCAGCATTACCACCCAACACAAATTAAGAATCCTAACATTGGTTTGCATGAATGTTGTTTGTATAAGATTCACATGATTTTAAAAAATTCATTTTGAGCCTTTGAACATCTGCTACTGTGTTGCCTCAATTAAGGCTATTCTGCGTTTTCTGAAGTGCAGCACTCCAAATTCAGAACTCAGAACTTATGTGCTCAGAATTCATAACTTATATGTTCAGAACTCAAAAAAATATATGGCTCAGAACTCAAAATATCTATGCTCAAAACTCAGAATACATATGCCCAGACCCCAAACTTATGTGCCCAGAAGTCAGAACTTATATGTTGAGAACTCAAAACTTATGTGGCTCAGAAATCAAGACTTACATCCTCAAATATGAGGATTTATATGCCGACACCACAAACTTATAAGCTCAGAGCTCAGAACTTATTTGCTCAGAGCTCAGAATTTATATGGTCAGGACACAGAACTTGTCAACTCACAGGACTTTCAACTGATGGGCATCACTACAGTTTCGATCAGCACCTAATGTGACTTCAAGTGCTAGTATTAAACTTTGACAAACAATGTCATCACTACAGTTTAGGTTGCATAGGTATAATATTATAATCTTGCATACTGAGGGACCTTGTTACTGGGTCTGTTTTATCATGGTTACTTAATAGTGTGTCCAAGATGTGTGTGATGTGCCTGGTTGATTTCATCAGTAAGAACAAAGTGTTTGACATCATCCATAGTTTTCAGTCAGTGAGCAGGTCTATTGGTACATCTTCCCCTTTAGTCCCTGCCCCAGTGGCATAGCCAAGGGGGTGGTTTGGGGGGTTAGAACCCCCCATGACCTAACCTTGCAATGCAAAACACACCTAAAACAGCAGTTTTTTCTCCCTGTCCTTAGACTTTTCCTTCATGTCAGGCCCCCAAACCCCCATGACAGCACCCCTCCATGACACAATCCTGGCTATGCCAATGCCCTACCCCCTAATTCTTCACATGCTTATAAGATCTTCAATCTTCAATCTTTTAAGATGTGTCTTTTCCATTTCAGAAAAAAATGCATAGATTTTGGAAAACAATCACATCCCAAGTCCTTAAAAAGTCTCTGCCATCATTGCGGTGTGGTCTTCATAGCACGAATTTGTTATGTTATATTCTATGTGAATTTCATAGGACACTGAATAAAATGTTCTTATAGTTCACCAAATAGTATTGCTTGCTGTATGTGATAGACCAAATGTCAAAAAGAGTGAAGATTTATCTATTGTTAAGCGTGTGAAGCAGTTTCTTAACATAAAGATGTGAGTAGTAGACCAGTTTCTGTTGATCTTGATAGCCCTTTGTCTGATGGTTACTCTCAGAAGGAGGTCAAAAATTATTCATGGTCGATTTCAGCTTGATGAACATACTGATTAAAACAGGGTTTGATCAGTTAATGTTGATATTCTGAAGATCTGTCTCAATACTTGATATATAGATTGTATTCCAGACATTCCAGCATGTATGTTGAGTAAAAAGATTGTCTTATTGTAAAATACTATCGCAGAAAAAACCTTGCTTATAACTTATTTATGGAGGGTAATCTTGGGCTAGTAGGATCAAAGCATAAGATTGAATGGATTTTAAGTTTGAACTTGATCTGCTGATAAAATCCCAGGATGAGGTCTTTGCAAGGGATATTACAATGCTTTTCAAAACTTTACTTCCTTCTATAAAATTCTGAACAACATTGTTCAAACAACCAAAAAGTCATAAGATTTTCCTTTATTTACCTTTTATTTGATTCTTTTTGGAAATTTATGGTTTATTTCTTTTAAAATGATGCTTCTTTTTCAATTTTAACCACTAGTTATATACACAACGTTACCTCCAACTGAAGAACCTACTACAATAGGTAAGTTACTTCCTTATTTGCACCCATCAGCCATCGACTAAGACTCTAGAAAACATTGTTTCTTGCTTAAAAAGACTTTGTGTGTACAAAAAAATGCCCTGAATGGAAAAGAAATAAATAAGAAAAAAAATAAATGTTTGCTCCATCCAAAGTCTGTCTACCTTTTCATGATATGCCGTCGTTGAACTTGAAATAAATATGAAGACAGATTCCAATGAAAGAACTTTATGTGGACCATGTTTGTTTAGAACATAATGGTCCAGTATTCATCAGTTCTTAACTTTTTATTGATGCTTATTGTTTTATTTTGAAATATCATTGAAGGGTGGAGAAGTACATAATATTCAGGCATTGCTTTTTTTTTTATTTTTTAATATGATTGACAGAATATTCATCATTTTGCACAATTCAGTGTTACATTCTTTGATACAGTTTTTTAATTGCAACTTTGCAACTTTCAATGTTGTGCATAATTCAGTTCTAATTTGCTGCAAAAAAAGAAAAAAATGCTCAATTCCATAACAAGTACTCCAAAAATGCTAATTTTTTAAAAAAAATGCTGTGAAAAAGGCTAGTCATGAGAGTAAGTGACAAAAGAATGGAACTGATCAGTTTTTTCAAACAATGCAATGCTTGCTATAATGGACTAGTAATATTCTTTGCAGCTATGAAAAAAAGAAAGCAATTGAACATTATTGTTTTTATTTTGGCACCAAATGCAAATCATCAAATGAAAATGTCAAAAGTGTTTGACCAAAGGAATCAAACATTTTGACTAGCGAGGGCAGAATATCTTTGTGTTTAAGTCAGCTGAAAAGGGAATTTATCATTAACCATATGCATTGATTGCCTGGGGAGTTTTAGTTTATTTGATACAAAAATGATAAAACAAGTTGCTGAAAAGAACATGAGGTATACTGAGGGCATCATTGCTGTCAAGTTTTACTATTATCTCAAACTTATGCTGATATTAAATGAGATGTATCATGAAAGATGCAAGTTTATTGATGGTTACTGTACTGGCAAGTTTGGCAAATAATTCTTGGTTTATTGACAGCAAAGTGATACAGCATGACAGAAGTTGCATTTTTAAATTGTTTGCTTAAAAAAGTTTGAAGTAAAAATGGTTAATTCCATTCACAAAAGTTGTTGTTATCTCAATGTAGATCGACTTAAATGGAAGGATTATTTTCATCATTGATTTTGTGGAAATATTTTAATCTCCTTGCAAGGAGAAAAAATAAAGGGGTTCTTGAGTTGTAATGGATATGAACTGAAATTTATCATTTTTGAAAGGAGATTAGGAAAAAAAAAT
This sequence comes from Holothuria scabra, assembly GCA_037179385.1. Lineage (NCBI taxonomy): Eukaryota > Metazoa > Echinodermata > Holothuroidea > Aspidochirotida > Holothuriidae > Holothuria > Holothuria scabra. Next base: position 52,441,411 of record CM074183.1, on the reverse strand, counting down.
GGTTTTGTCATGGAGTTTGAGTAAACAGGGCTGAAAGGAAATAATTTGCCCAGTTTAATCTTCATGCAAACATTGAGGTACTGCTTGTTAATTTTGTGCCAGGATGAGGGGAAAAGGGGGTGTGTCTCGGGGAAGGGGGATAAAGACTACCTGCTAATGGTACATTGGGAAGAGTGGAAATGAAGTAATAAAGTACAAACATGATGGGATAAAAGTGTTGATCTTTCTTCTACCTTTCCTGGTTGTGTTGCTTTGGTCCCTAAGGACACCTGCATGCTTGTCAAATTTCACAATTTCCTTAATTGCTGTTTCTTTTTTTTTTTTATTATTATTTCTTACTTTTGCATGTACAGTTTCATTATTAGCTTGTAGAAGAATAGTGCTTCAGGCTAGATACAATAGAGAAATAGATCATTGGTAGTTTCTCATATGCAACCAAAATCTATACTCATACCTTTGTGTTAGAACAATCCATCAAATTTAGTTAAGATTCTCTTTTAGTGCAGAAACCAAATGGTAGATGTTTTCTGGTATGCCTTCATCTGACTTGTAGGAACAACATTGGAATTTGTTTATTCTACTACCCAAATGTAAAGCTTCATCAATCTGCACTATTAACTAAAATTATTTGGGGGTTTGTACTTAGCTGAACAAAACCAAATCACCATGTTAAAGTCCTCATACTAACCTTGAAGGACTGGATTGGACCTTCTGACATAACTTTAACCACCTACTAATACTTTAAATCTTCAATAATTTACAGGACTTCATAGAACAAAAGAGCTTACAGGCAATGTTCTTGATTCCCCTTGACTTTGCCTCAATGTCCCTCTTTATATTATTATAACTTTCATGACCTTGTCCTCTGACCTTTACTGTTTGGCACCTTTTGGTTTTACTATTTTGGTCATGTTTCCTTTTGGCATATCTTGCTATCCTTACAGATTTCTGCTAACTAAAAAGACATTTTAACTTCTGTATTCTTTCCTTATTTCAATTCCTGACTCTGTACCTTAAATCTTTAATTCTCAACCTTATTTCGTAGGTTTAAATACCTGCATAATGTTATTAAAATACTTACTAAAGGGTCTGAGATTAATGTAACTTTTCATCTTCCATCTCATTGCTCATTCATACTCCCTTTGGTAGAATTAACACACTATACCTGTTATACCCCTAGTTGTAATTGTGCTTGGCAGATACCAGTCCTAATCTCAAATATTGATTGATATTAATAACACCCTCATCTCTGCATTAATATCAATATCTTCCTGGGAGGCTGTACCTGTATGTTTTTCTCACCACTTCATGGCTTCAGTGAAGTTACATTGCATTCTTTCGTTTTTGGAAATTTAAAACTGAAACTAGGACTTAAAAGTCCTTCATTTTGAAGATTGATATGGTATATGGATTTATTTTGATGAATGTTGTCATTTCTTAAGTTATCCTTGCCTTGTATGATATTATTGGTTTATATCTCATCCATTAATTGAGGTTTGAAGTGTAACTAGGAAGATTTTCATTGTAGATTCATTAAAACTAAAAGGAAACTGCACAGGACTGAGACTTGGTGCAGGTGAATTTAGCAAAAACCCTGTTGTGAACCCTTTCCCTGCATAAACACTTTTTCTATGTCTTCATAATTTGCTACTTTTGTTTTATCCTTAAAAAAAGATACCATACCCACTGCTTCCTCTGCTACCAATCTTTAATGAAAACAGTGTGGTGTTTTGTTGCCCTGTTGTTTATGTTCATTTATTTAGATTTCTAAATTAGAAATGAAATTTCAGGTTCCTGCCATTGGCTTGTGAGTCTGAAGGTATGTATGCATATGGAGTGATGATAGCAGAGACAGATTAATGTTTGAGAAAGCTGACAATACTTTCCAAATTAAGGATTGAGTCTTTAAGCAATTATCATTTCTTCTTTCTTCTCAAATTTCAATTGAAATGGAGATGAAGTGTTCAAATTGAAGTTATTGCTGGAATTCAAATAATCCCAGCAATAACTTCAGCTTCTAATAACATCACGTATTGTTGCATCATTTGAACTTAAAGAATTTGAGTGAACAAATTGTTCTCAAGCAACAAATATCTGTATTTCTGTTAGTGAGAAGTTAATTTCATGAAAGGAAGGCTCTTTCAATACATATTGGTTTCATTTTTTTCTCTAAAAGCAAACATAATTTCATTTCTGTCATATAATTATGAACAAGAAACAAATATGATAGTGTAAAATCTTTCGAGGAACAAGAAACTTATTTGGAAAGATAGTAGCAGCTTATTACTATTCAACCAACCTAACTGAAGCTGTGTATCATCAAACCAAAAAAGATGTTATCACATAATCATCAAGTTTATCTGTCATTTGCACAGTGGCAGTAAAATTAAAGTGGACTTGGAATCAAGTTATCAGCCATCTGTCTCCTGCCAACAAAATAAGTGTCCCTAGTGATGACAGCATAATGGACTTTGACTCTTATTAAAATAATTGTGTAAGTTCGCAATAGAAGCAATTCTCATACTTTGAAACCAATATCTACTGTACAGTTTACACTCTTGAAAGCAAGGTTACTTTACAATCAGGAAATATAACTCCCACCAAGCAAAAGGGGAACAGTTGCAAAGTACTATTGATATATCCATGCAGTAGGGACAAACAGCAACCATCTTGTTAAACTGGAGATATTTATCAAAGCGAATGCTTTTTCACCACTGACTGTCCAAACCACGAATCTATGGCAAAACTAACCATGCTGTAATGAGGGTCCATTTTGAGGAAAGAATTGTTTGGGCCCGTTTTTCAAATAGAGATAAAAAGCTACCAACCAGGTTGTGTCATGTGACTAAATTTATGTATGAACTAGGTCGAATATGGAAGTACATTGTCCTTTGTGTGTATGTTTTAAAGTTACAACAATAGATACAAATTAAAAAAGGGCTTAAGATCAAATTAGGTTTTGATATGTTGGATGTGAAAGTTGCATCGCAATGTTATGCATGCTTGTCAAGATATGAGCAGTTAAAGAGGAGGTTTAAGTGAAAATTTAACTTTCATATGTGAAAAAGGAACAAAATCTACACAGTGTGATGAAAATTCCATTCAAATGGGACATATATTTCTTGAGATATCAGTAAATGAAGTCAGTAGATTTGTGTTCAAAAGTGAGTTTGAGGGCAGCAGAGCTTATATCACTTCCTCACATTGACAAGGAATGCTTTGTTTCCCTTTGTTTTATCAGACTGTGGGTTGACCTTGAAGTTAATAGGAGTATCACCTCCATGTGGGGTATGCAAAGTTTGTAAAATTCTCATGCCACTTATGCAATCACATTTTAATAGTATGGAATTGTTGAGGAGAAAATCCAGTATAAAGTTTAAAAAAAAAAAAAAAGACTTCCTATTAATGTGGGGATGTGATGTCATATGTGCTTGCTTCAAGTTCACATTTTGTTGAAAATGAGAAAACTTAACATGTTCATATCTTGGGAACCACACATTGGATTTCAATGTAAATTTGACCAAAATGTTCAGAAAAAGTACCCCTCTAACATACAAATCCTGATGTGACTCTAAACCCTTCTTTTAAAGTTGTCACATTTTCAGCGAAAAGTGAACTTGAGGCAAGCACATATGACATCATATCCTTACATTAATGGACAGGTTTCTCTTGAAACTTTACACCAATTTCCTCCTCAATAATCCCATCTTATCAGAATGTGATTCCGTAAGTGGCATGACAAATTTACAAACTTTGCATTCCCCACAAGAAAGTCCTAGCTCTATTTCTGCAAGGTCAACCCTACAGACTGAAAAAATGAAACAAAGCCTGTTTTGTCAAATTTGAGGAAGTTATATAACTTCATATTCCCTCAGTTTCATGTTGGAACACATATCTAGTAACTTCATTTACTGATATCTCGAGAGATAAACATTTGATTTGAATAGAAGTTTTGCCAGATTGTGTAGCTTTAGTTTTTCTTTCATGTATGGAAACTAACTTTATATTTAAATTTCCCCTTAAACTGGGAGAAACAGTCAGTTCTTGCATAAGTTTTACAAAATTTAATGCCAATTGATAAAATCAAAACAAAAGTAAAGAAAAGTAGTGTCAGAGAAGTGTAGTGAAGGAGAACTTTGTGTGAAATACTGATTGTGGTAAACACCACAAAGAATATGTTTATTTATTGGAAAAAACTTGTAAATGGACATAGAAAGAATAGAGAAAGTTAAAAAAGTGAGGGATTTGTCATTTATCGAACATTTAGGACTTCAAGGTGTAGTTAATGTCAGTATCTTTTGTAAGCATGAATTGCATTTTGTTTCAAAAGGTCAGTCCAAAGTGACGTTTTTAATCATACGTTACTGGAAAATTAATATCAAATAGCAGTATGCAGCTTTTGTGCAATGATAAATGTGAAACATTTGACGTGTTTAAGAAATCCAGTCTGCTAAAAAGAGTGCCTCTTTAAAGGGGGCAATCATATTTTGTTGTCACAATATTTTTTCACAACTTTAATTCTGCACCCGCATTTTCTCTCACTTAACACTAACAAAAACAAAAAAGAATTCCCTGACCACGGTATAACATAGTGAACTGTGTGTTACAGTGTAGTGGAAGCTGCCTAGTCTTGCATCTGGGTGGATACTTTTACCCAAATATCATTCAACAGGAATAGACAAAAAACAATATAATATATCTTCTTCTTCTTCTTACCTGACAGACCTCTTCAATACTTTTATATTCTGATAAACATTTGGTCCAGAAAGAAAAAAAAGAAGCTGGGTCCCAAAAATATTCTCTGTAAACTCGAATTGCCCCTCCAAAGTGTGCCTTTAAAACTTTGTGATATTTCTATCAAGGAGTGTGGGTCTGGCAGCAGCTATTAATTAATGATTATCACAACCTGATCTGATCGCTTTTACAAGTACAGTTGGCCCTCAAATGGTTTACAACAGTGATATGCTCAATAAAATGCTGTTTGAAAGATGGTAAAAGGACATTTTGAAATGACAAAAGATGTTGATTTTACACGTGTTTTGAAGTCAAGGTGTCTTTAATTATCAGCTAAATTATAGATAAAGCCAAAATTATTGAATATTTATAGTTTTCCATACATACCCCATTAACCTTAAGCTAGATGTAGTTCATTCATATAGCTTCAGGAACCCTTCAAAAATGTAGAACGCCTACACACGCTTTCCTGTGTTGCATTGAATTGAGCCTTGAACAGGTGTCACAAATACTGCTTTTGGTCCCCACAATAACACCAATTGTATTCATAAAATTGTTAATGCATATCCATAAAAAGTAACAGAAACCTACTATCAGTCATTGTTATATAAAAGCATTTATTTAAGGTGGTCATACTTTGAGTGACTTCAGTGACCTTGAACCTAAGAGGATTGTGCAACTGACTTGTTAATCATGTAATGACTAAAAGGTTAGCACTACCCTTGGTAAGTGAGACAGAGTTTGACCATAGGGGAAGGGTTTGTCACTACAATGCCTTAAAATAGTTGACGGCTCAACATAAGTTTATCCACTTCTGGAAGGGGAACCATGCTGTAGCTGATCCTTATAGTATTGTTAAAAGACTGCTTTGGCAATCAGAATTGTAAAAACTTAGTCTGCAAGGGCTTTCTAGTTAGTTGAAACAATGGAGCCGTCAGGATTGTTAACTGGGGCAGTACCTTAGTTAGGAGAAGCCATTAGGTGTAAAGTATCCAGCTATTTACATACTTTAGTAGAATGTGTGGTAGCTTGTATCCACATGTGTCTACACTTACTACATTCTTTTAATTAAACTGTACCCTTATATCATCCCTTACTTACATAGGCGGCATATATATTACATTGGAGCCGCAGATTTGAACATAATATCAACACCTTACACGCAATACCACCACAAACGTTTTGCAATGTTGAAACAGAGCCCCAAATAATGAACAATTATTTTGAGTTGACCCCGAAGAGTGACAGAATTCCATTGATAATAACTGGTGCTTGAAACGTTTCATTGGCATATTGGCTCTTTTGTGTTTCATCATAGTATCGTGTTCTTTATATAAACGTTTCTTTTTATTTTTAAAAAAAGTACTCGGAGGTCGTTTTTGCCAGTGACCTTGAAGTCATTAATTTTGACAAAACGCAGTATGCGCCGCCCTTATACGTTAAATAAGCATCCCGGTGATTTCACAGGTTTCACGTCATACTGTGAACTGTTAGGTAGTTGGTGCCTGCCTCTGAAATACCAATGGGATAGACGGTGATGAAGACATTAATGTGTATAACTTTTTAGGAAAGCAAGATGCTGGCTCCAAGATGCCTTTGGGTATTCTTGTAACAGTGTTAACATCATCGCCATAGGACTGAAGAAAGTTTTGCGATGCATCGGTTCAGATAAAATAGTATATCGATCTAACATGTTACACTTTGCATGACTGTGAATCATTACATTAAATTGGTTTCGTTTGTTGGTGATGTTCAAATGCAATGTCTCTTTTGGACTTCTCCATCTTCTGAGGACGGTTTACAACACGTTTGGTCAATTGCAGTCACCCCAATTTGAATTAGGGTAGATAGTAATCCTTTATTCAGTGGCTCTTGAGAGTCATGTGACAGTATTCTTGTGACTAAATTGTGAAAGTTTACCTAGCTTAAGTAATATAAAATTTTGACGTAAAATATTCGGATTTTTTTTTAATTTTTGGCTCTGCTTTCAAAGTTAGTTAACTCCCCTGTTTATTCCCTTCGAGTGTGGATTTCTGTCACAGATTCCACCGTTTGTATTAACGGTTGCTCTGAAACTATATTTGTAGCCCAAGAGTAAAATTATTCAGGACCCAGTGGGGAATATTTCAAGACTTTTATTTCCAAGGACTGTAGAGAAAGCTTAATTATGGCTTGGAATTACACGTACTTGCTATTTTGTATTAAATATAGTTTCTTTTCAAAGGCCAAATCATAAAGGAAAACCAAATATTTTTTGTGTGAAAGCTGTGATCGAACCTCCGATTTTCTGAAGTCATAGCTTCAAATGTCTCCGTCTTGACTTTAACGGCCGGAACACTATTCCTATAGACGAATCCGATCGGCGACTGTTTTATGTAACTGTGAGCAGCCATCAATGGGGTCCAGCAGCCTTAAATGGTCTTCATTTATTGTCTACATGAATTTCAAACCCTCATCATCAGTGAAGTTGAGGAAATCAAGAAACAATTTAGTTTCAACCAGCCATGATACAGACTAACAAGGAAAGTAAAGATTAAAAGGTGATAGACCCCAGTTATCGCCTACTGAAATCAGACTATTACTTGCTGTCCGGACTTGTGTGTAATGGGCATTTGTGCCCACTTGTGTTAAGATAAAATCATGCAGCATTACACAACTTTTTGCAACAGTAATTAAAGTGGAAAACGTTACGGAATGTTAGAAAAGTTATGTGTTATTATCAGACCGGGCCACACATGACATATAGTATCAGACAAGTTGTCAATGTTTAAATGAGAACTTGGCGTGGTAATTAATCCGCTGACTGTCCAAGATCATTATCCTATTTGTTTTTCAAGTATATCACCTTGGAATAAGATATTTTTAATTATCCAGGATCTGCAGACCATTGTCCCTGGCTCGTACACCTTTGTTTTTATGCTTAACATAGGTAAATAGGAGATGGTATGAGCTCATGTAGACTCCCGTAAAAGGGAGATTTGGGGACTATTTGGAGAATGTTTTCCCTTTTGTACTGTTACAATTTTTGTCGACATTTCATATTTGAAGGAGAGTAGGTGAAATCGTCCCGACATTTGTTGTTGTGCCTCTGTTTCTACGTTCTTACATTTTAATGGTAGTGTGACGTGACAGCAAAAAGTCCGGACTTGACTTGGCAGTTACGGAGTAAGCTTTCCTAATCAAAAAATCATTTGAAATCATGTCAGTAAGTACCATGTACCCATCTCAAGATGTGTCTCTCAAAAGTTTGAATGTTTCCAAAGCAACTGTTACTCATTCAAAATTAATGATGTGGACACAGTATTGGCATTTGGTTTGTTAACCCTTTGTGTCAATTTTATCTTAATTGCGCCTTAGATAGATTTGGGTTTGGTTTTTTATACTGATGATTTTCAAGATCAGTTGAAACTTTAAAAATAAAACCGTCGGGACATACTCCTGTTACAATTGCTCTTGAAAAGAAGATTGCAAAAACAGAGGATAGCATTAGACATATGAAACATGTTCCCTCCCTTGAATTTGCAAGATGTACACGTTGAGCTCAAGTTTATGCGTGATAAATTGCAAATATAGAAGTTAACCTGTAAAATGGTCAATTTTGGAAGGGGTGTTGATAGGAATTGTGGAAATTTTCTCGGTTTTCATTGCTCTTCACTCCCGAGTCAAATACCAAACTACTTCATTTTCATGTCACACGGCCTTTTATATCGTCACCAAGAGGTTTTCAATCCATTGTGCACGACAGGTGTTGGTAATGTTTATGTCATCTGCTCACACACTTAGATCTTTGTACCTCAGCTATCAATTAAATTCTTCGATTTAATAATTGTTAAGTTAGTAGATGTGTATTTAACGTTCTGAAGAAAAGGAAATAGACAAATTGCAGATGTTCGCAGTTTCCCATTTACAGAATACCTATCATATTTTGAAGAAGTTGATTGATTGTAGCTGATATGACACAAGTTTCCTCCATGTAATCGCGAGAGCAACGCCCTTTTTGTTGTATTGTAAAGAGCACAAAAGTCTAGGAAAGGGGCATTTCAATTCACTCTTGAATTTTTTCATAAATTATGATTCTCGATTTCGAGTTCCTCGATCGACATCAACTTAAATTTGTAAATATTCCTAGTTGATTTTCCTAGACCGGTCAGATATTTTGCCACCTTCCAAAATTTTGTCTCTGTTCTGAAGTAGGTTTTTTTTTATTTCACTAGCAACTACTCCTTTCTAATTTACCAGTAGCTTTACACAAAATAACAAAATAAAACTTCAGTTTTCCGCCAACTATCGAATATTTTCTTTTCCCAGTTCAAGCGATGCCAACCCTTTTTATTGCCTCGTATGTGGACCATCATTAGATTTGAGGACTATCCATAACCATATCTATTTTGTACCGAATGAAATAAGTTAGATCTTGGTAATGGGTATCCTGAAACCGTCATACTATGTTTTGTGTTTGCCTCTGGAGACATGAACAGCTTGTGTTATCATGTGTTCGAGATATTGTTTAGTCGTGGATTCAAATTGATAATTATATTGTTTTCACTCCCATTAAAGAGTACAACCAACTTAAATATACGAATTTCCGATTTATGCATTGATGAATTGGTGATAAATGTTTGCTATCGGTAAACTATCAACCCAAGTCAGTGAAAAGATATACGAACAAGAAAGACACAATGCTACGAAGTTCCGTCGAGTGACATATATTATTTTATTTGTGTCTTTGTATGTTATGAACATCGAAAGTCGAAAGACCTTTAATCGATTTTGGCCCATTTCTCCTTACTTAACATTGAACAAAGTCCTAGATTCATCAAAAACTTTAAGTTGAAAGTACATGCACTCTTTGCGTTACATTTGATTTCAAGAATACTTCGCAATGGTTACATGAAAGCCGCTCTCCCTGTCTGTCGCTGTACTTATGTTCCAATTGATTCATAAAATTAAAAATCTTTTCTTCGTCGCGAAGGCGAGGTACGTTCGTGTTGTACCCACCAGACTGAAAGTAATGCTTAGATTCATATTTTAACCGCGGACAGACGATGGAAGTAGGCCAGAAAAACAACGTAACACAAAAAGCTTTTACAATTTAATTGAACAACAGACACGCCTTTTATATTTACTCAGTCGTGCAAAACATTGGTTTGTTGCTATGGAAACTGACATCGACAAACTGCTCTTATTGTCAATATGAAGCGACGGGAATGGCCCAGTATTCTGATTAGAATAATGGTCTTGCACTTGGCTGCTGCCTAGAACTAATTACACTTGAATTCGTGGCGAGCGAATTTGGGTCGACGAAAGTAGATTTTTTTTAAATATATCAAGGCAACAAAAGATGTTCGCAAAGCCACAGTTGGGTATGTAACATTGAATAAAACCTGAAAGTATACAGTATGGTAGAACGACGGAATGATAAATACCACTTACATTGGGTTCCGATCTAATCGATATTGCCGCCTTTGTCTTACAAATTTTAGTGTATTGTTGGCAAGGAACAGTAAAAAGTTTTGACATTATTCCTTGCGGGAACTCGGTCGAGTAATTAATGTGCGGTCGATAGCGACAGCATCTAATTATTGAAAGGATCTTAAATCGAACTGATATCAGTTCACTGTGTGCTTCTGATGGGCACTAACATCCTTAGCTCCCTATGTAATAGTAAAAGAATGCTGGGTGAAGGACAAACATACGGTGTGTAGCATTTTGAAGGTGGTGTTTCTAAACAAAGAACCAAAACGTTACCGGAACCAAAACTTTCAGGACACATTTACAACTAGTGATGCAAAAACATTCTTTGTATTTCCTGATCAACATGAAGTCTCCGGCCATCCTAATTTGACATGTAGCATGTAGTACATATTAAATATAAATTATATTAAATAATTAAATTTGATTCAGACCTAAAGAAACTCTCATGGGAAAGGTTCTTGTATAAATTTGAATATTTAACCCCTCAGTGGTCGTTTTCTTTGTCAAACTTTTATCTAAACTTTTGGGGTACAATTATAGTAACAACGGAGGCAAGTGATTCAGTTCACCCAAATCTATTAGAAGTTTAAGGAATATACAGCAGAGGAGACTTTTTAGTTGCTTCTCCGCAGTCCTCATATTACAGTTCGAATGGAGTTATTTTATTTCATGCTTTTTCTAACGTTCATCCCTTTAAAAAAATAGTCCAGGGCCAAAGTTATGTTTTATACAGTGTAACATTTTCTAAGCAATTTGATGAAAATTTGCATTCTTTTCTTTTGTTTATTTGATTGAATTGCACCCATTTTCTATATAAAAAAAGTGAGCTGGAAGAAAGAAGGTGTGACGTAATGAATTTACATTGGCCGTCAAAGTTTTTCATTTTTCATCATATTGCTCAGTTAGATTGATGAGAGGTGTTCTCTTGCCCCTAAAACCGTGGTCATCACTACAACGAATTCGGATCGGATTCCAATCCGAATTCGCTGTAGCGTGATCGTGGCTTCCAGCTTACATAAATTTCACAGTCCTGTCGTTCTAAATGAATAGGTGGCATCAATAAATCAGAGTTTTGTTGTAAAAACTAAGTTTTAATTTTTTAAGAAAAACATAATATTGACATCACACCTGCTTTAAGGTTACGGTTGATAAAAAATGTGTTCATTTCAAGAATCTCGAGAACCGAACAGGGAAAAAGAATGAAAATTTTACCAGAATGCTTAGGATGTGTCTTTTGTACTCACCATACTAAACATAAATTTGGTCTTTATCTATTCTTTTTTATATTGCACCATTTCCAAGGCAACTTTTTGACTCCGCAAAAGTGATTATAATATTTCCTTTATCTTTGTCCTACCCTTTGAAAAATTCCTGCCAATTTTTTCCCCTTGGCGCGGGATTTCGATATTTTTTTTAGAGAAGGACAATGTTTGTTTTAAAGGCTTCTGTTGAAGTTGAAGTAATCGGATAATATAATGAAATGGACTCTCATCCTATTTTCCAAATTTGGTTGTTTCAAAATGAACCAGTTTTATGGTGAATTTGAAGTTTCGATCATTTCTCAGCCAGGATTGTGTCATGGGGGGCGTCATGGGGCGTTGGGGGCGTCATGGGGGGTTGGGGAGCTCGACATGAGGAAAAAGTCCAAGGATAGAGAGAAAGAACCGTTATTTTAGGTTGGTTTTGCATGGCAAGGTTGGAACATGGGGGATGGGGGATGCTACGCCAAAACTATGATTCATTTTACTAGGTCTTAGCATCATTTGATTTGAACTATACAGAATACTAATGAATAGTATCGTGTCACCGTTACTTATTGTTGCCTTCTTTTACGAAAAGATAATGCAGCATATAAAAGTGCTTAAAAACGGGAATTCATCAGCACTGAAACAAGAATCGCATCCTGTTTAAAAGTCTGTACGAAATTAATACCACAGTCTCCTGTTTCATATAAACACATGAAATAATCCAAAATGGCAGCTTTTCCTATGTAAACCCGTGAAAAAGTGACTGTTTACGAGAAAAATATTGTTTTCTCTTACGTTATGAATTAACATGCCCAAATTTTTTACCTTGGGAGAGGTGCGTGTTTTGCTATCCATCGTTTATTTAGCCTTTTTCCAGGGGCTGCTATGACATAGGAATGCGTTATGCGGTGTTCATTATTGACACACTAATTTTTGTTTGAAAATGGCCACTTCGTTCGGACCTGTAATTCATGTAGTTTTAATACAGAAGGAATCCAGACCCTGTGTAACGATGCACTTCAATTTTTTGTAAAGCATGAGTAATTTATTTTCCTATCTTAAAAACGGTTAATTTTTTACAGTCAGTTATCTTTGGAAATGTCCACATTTAACACCAAAGTCCTCACCAGTAATTAATAAACCGATAATTCATTTCGCATTTACAAATCAATGAAATCCATACCCTGTATAACAGGGCACCTTAATTTGAATGGTCAAAATTTGGACAGTTCCTTAAAAACGTTTAATAATAACCTAATAGTTCCAAAATATTTTATTAAATGTATTAATATTACCCTGCAGCTATGAGTACAACCAGTAGCTCTTCTCTTGAATTCATGAAGTATTCAAAATTCCAATCTGTCCATTAAACAAATTCACTACATACATATATCAGCAAGAAATCGATGAGTCACGCAGCAATCGAAAGTCTAACAAAGGTGCGGCTAGGACAGTAGGATGAAAGACAGCTTAATGGGAAAAATTGTAACAAAATGGGATATCTAGTGGCTGTTTTCAACTCGTGGACTTGGGACTTCAAAAGAAAAAAAACCAGTCCAATTCCTTAACACAATGTGAGACATCTTATCACCATTTCAGTGCTGTGCGGTACTTAACGTACAGACGTTCAAAATGGGTCAGAAATTCCTGTTCCTTTAAAAAAATAAATTTTTCGTTTGGTGAATTATTTCGTCACTTCATTCAAGATACGCTTACTGTAAATCTTTGATTAATAAAGCATTTTTATGTATGAAACATCAGTGGATAACACTTTGTGGGAAATCATGGGCTTGATAGAAGTCATGGATGTTTTATATAATGTACAATAAAAATTGCTTAATGAATGTCATTGCCTCTTTCAGTAATAGCCAGTTGCAATTGTGTCATTACTTCCTACTTATATTTTCCAACTTCAAAGAAATCATACATGTACTGTTCTGTGAATGCAACTTTATTTTCACACCTTGACCCATCATCATCCTTAATTTTCTCTCGGTTCATCCACCGCGCTAAAAGAAAATATCATATTTTGCACAAGGTTGAAAATTTGAGTTAAAATAAGGGTTATTTATGTAGGGTGACTTTATTCCCATTACTACTCACTCTATAATTTCTCTTAGAATAACTTCGTTAGTACTTCCTAGTGACATCTTTTGTAGTTAAGTGAAAATTCTAGTTGAGAATTACCCCCATTTAAATTTCGTAAATATTGTTTTGTGGAGCTTCAAAACAAAACTGTGTAGCACAACCGAACCAAACCTGCACCCACGTTCTCTTTAGTGTATAGAAATTTGAAACACCGTGAATACTCAGAAACTAGATTAGACCCAGTAAATGAATTTTAATGGTTTGTTGAATGTTATTTGTTTCCACACCACAGCCTAAATTTGAAACAAAATTTTAGTGTTTTCTCTTATTCTCCTAAAAATATTCGTCATATTAAGGAGACAGGAAATTGTAAAGGGATTAGTACCTGTTCAACTTGGACTTTAAGTCATGAAATAATGTTATGCTAGTGACGATAACCCGAAATGATTTTCAGTTGCAATGAGTGCAATTTATTTAATTTGACAATACTCTCTCCAAGGTTAGGACACTGTTGTTTGCCTTTAACAAATTTATACTAATTTAAGAATTAGTTGAACTGCTCGTAAGATTTTTATATATCACGATTAAAGCTCAACAATAGTTAAAATGTGTCGTTGGGAGACTTGACTGACTTACATAGAACCTATAGTTATCTATACCTCTCCCTGCCTTTGATGATAATTTACTGCCCAATGTACATTATGTATTACCTTGTGCTCATACGATATTTATTGTAAACCATCAAACATTACGCACTCAAAAATGTTTGTGGCGAAATGTCTCGATATTGACAGTTCCGGAAATACTCAAACTCGTTACATGATCGCTATAACTTATTCCACGTGTTAAGGTTAATAAGTAATTTTTCGACAACTTTATCTGAATGGCTGATGGAGATAATTACTTCAAGCGAACTTGAAGATAATTAATTCAAGCGACCCCCCAAAATACAGTATTACTTTTATATACATGTTTTATTTTTGTCGCAAGTTCAGATGACCAACAGCGTACCCACTCGAAAAAGTAGATGTTGAAGAACCAAAGTAAATTCTATAGGTCATCATCAATTAGTGATAAGCTCGTGTATTCTTGCGACCTATTTCAACTCCAAAGCCACAAGTTCTGTTTAATGTTTAATCTTGTACTCGAGGGCGGGAACGGCTTTTCGGGTCATGCTTAAATGTCAAGAACGGTCTGGTGCGGTTGACTACTTAGTCCTTTATACGGTACCTGTTTGTTTTGTGTAGATGAGAACCAGTTGTTTTGTATTGTCTGGAAGAGAGTCCATTGTTTAGAAGTAAGCCCATTATTTTGGGGTTGTAACATCAAGGCTTTAAAGTAAATACCGGTTTTTCTAAAGAAAATTTTTTACAAAGCCTGACAACCACAATATAGTTTTCACTGCTCAAAGTTGCTTTTACAGATTTTCAAAAAATAGCTTCGATGTAATTATAAAATAGATTTTTCAAGGTCGAGGAATTCAGGGTAATCCTCACATGAGCCTTTCCTGACCCGCTACCCCCATTGTGGTCACGGACGAACAGGTTTACTTCCTGTATGCTGTGGGAACGTGGTTAGAAAGAGTGAAATTTAGTGAACCATCAGACAATGTATCTACTGTTCTTTGAGGTTGAATTCTTTGGTTAAAATGTAACTGTTTATTTTTTTCTCGCATTATTTTGAATACGATATTTTTCAAAATTTAAGTTTTCCATTTTACGAATTATCGAGACTTTATTTGCGATTAAATGTTATTAAGTAGCATGTACTCAGCAGCAAACGTTTCACTAGAAGCCTAAAGTCTACATTCACGTCAGTTTCATAGCCTTCTTAAAACTTGTAGGATTTTTACAATCGTATTCAAAATCCGTGGTCAAACTGTCTCCTTAGTAGGTTATTACCTTTCAAGTAAATCCAGAATTGTTAATGTAAATAGGTGTCATCAATGCTAAGATTCTCTCTCCATTGAGCAAATCAGCATTAGCAGTGGAGTAGGAATTCAGGCCAGTTAGCCACCTTTGGAAAAAGGCGGAGTCGTAAGAGCTTTATCTCACTAGATAAGTATCTAAGGTTCCCTCTCAATCTGTGCTGGTATACCCTGAAATTAGGTAAAATATTTGGTTGGAATACTTACCTTTTTGTGTTGTATTATTCCAATTTTTCCTTGCAAATGGTAACTGCGTGTGTAAGGCATAGTGAAGATGGTCAAAGTTTGCGCTATATTGCAACAGCTTGTTTGTCTTTGTTAGTAAAAAGCTGTAGACGAACTTCCTTTCGTTTACGCAGGTGTTATAAAATTGAACCACTAGAAACTTACCAAAGTGCTTACTTAGCGATGCGATGCAATATTCAGTTTTTACACCATAATGAGGTTGAACGGCTAACTTCATAAGTTGTAACGAAACCGCGCATGGTTTCCACGCGGTGTGTGCCGACGTATATCACTTCCTACGTATAGTAAGAACAACTTCAACGTTACGTGATAAAATGCATGTTAAAAGTAATTTTTTTCAATAGAACACCCCTAAAAGGATACCATTTTAAATGTGTTCTACGCGTATGGATATTTTAGCCTCCCATTGTGTGAAATAATTTTACGAACTAAAGAAAAATTACTTGGATGTTGAAATGTCTTCTGTTTTGTTGATCGCATGATTTTGAAAAAGTTGAGACAGTTTTAAACGTTCCCGTCTAACCATCACAGTTATTATCAATGTGTCATCGATAACGTGCTAATTTATACGGTATAACATATGAAAATCCAAGTAAAACCGTACTTTAATTGGCTATAAACATATCAGAACACCCAAAATTAATTGTTCTAATCTGTTTTACACATTTAACCATACACCTTTAGGACCCAAGATATGAAGAGACTCGCATTTCTTTACAAAATTAAAAGTTTTTATTAGATTACTGTCGGGAAATGGAAATGATGCTAAACATTAGATGTAGTCATTCAACACAGTCTTCTGCCCATATGAATCAAAAGATCTATGTATTTAGCCTACAAGAAATGTGCGCTTATGCGTGATGTGTTTCTTAAAATTCAGTACCAGAGGAAGCATGAATACAAGACGAAATATTTGTGGAAATAAAACATACACTACCAATATATGTTGGAATGGCCACAAACAGAGTATTCAGGAATGGAGACCCGATAATGATATACTGTGGTAGCAGTAATTTCCATCGTTGAATTAGACACATAACTTCGAGTTGAAGGCTGCCGGTGTATGTAAGTGACCCAAGGCACCGCTACCAAGTGTGCTCAGATCCTTTTAAATTGACTGAAGTACACTTGGTGGCGATGGCACAGGACACGTTACAACGAAACTCGCCCGCTGTCTTTACAAAATCGCACGGCTGTGTGTACCGGGTTCCGGTGTTCCCGAACCTAATAAAAATGGAAAAATCATGTTCACAATCACACTTTGCCAGACTTGCGCGTCTTAATCTCAGTCGAAACGTTCTTCAACTCTTTTTAGAAACCCTCTTTTAAAGTCTTGTTCACTTGATAACGTTGCATGTCGATCGACGGTGCGTCCTCGTCGAAGAAAGCGCTGCCATTGCCTTCACTGAAACTTCCCTACTCTTTAAAAAAAAGTCTTGTACACGTTGCAAAGTTCCAGTCGCTGTATAACAGGCGACAAATACCCTCCAATGGCTGTGCCGTGCCTAGTTGTAAATGCGTTCCCGCTTGTTTGCAGCCTTTAGCCTTCTTTGGTGTTTGTACAGTCTGATATTCATTCCATAAATATGAAGTGCCAACGTACTAAGACAACAAAAGAACCTCTAAAGGGCGAGTTGTTATCGACAATCTTTCATACTGTTTGAACGGCGTATGTGCATTGTTTGCGCTCCGTGATCCGAACGCTCTTGGCCGCTACGCCTGTATTCAAGAAAATAGACCTTGTTTGCATGAGAGTATGGTTGACCTAATATTTTATGTTATATTCGTTATTTCCATTATTACACAGCTATATGTGTGAGTTTTCTATAGCGCACAAGTTAACGTATCAAAATTACGATAGACACTTCCTTGTGTCGAAGCATTACGAAGCAGATTTTAAATGAATTATCCCCTGGTCGGAATTTTTCGTTTACGTCCAAAGGTTGGTCTTGTCGCACAGCTCTCCCTTTGTTAATCACTATTTGATTAAAAAGAACTTTTTTTAAACTTGATGTTAAGTAGTTGTGGCGGAATGGCATACTTTTTTCCATAGTGTCGCAAATAACTTAATATGAATGTATATGGGAAGCATTTTCGTTACTTTCGATTCCATGCATGGCAGAAAGGAAATGAGTTTGTAAATTTTCTCCAATCAAACTGAACATTGAAACGTTGGCGGTTCTTTGCAGAAAATCGCCAACTTTGTGAATTATGTGCATTTTTAAGACCTTGTTCGAACTTATTTTGACCTCATTTCAACTGAACGTTTTTACCGACAAAACCGGCAAATTCTTCAGGAAACTTGTATTTGTCCATTGAAAAGAGAGTTTCCATTTTTATATGAAATTTGATAATTAATAGAAACAAAATTAAACAAGAGCAAAATTGAAGATTTTTAGTTATTCTAGAGCACAATGTTAAGCAACCTAGAAGAAAACTTCGAAACGTTGTGTAATAGATCGAAGTGAGTTCGAATTTTAAATCTCTCAGTCTATATACTGATGCGTTGCCAGCTGAAAATTAACTATAGGGGGCCTACCCGATTTTTTAGACTTTGAAAATATGTAAACAAAGGCTGTGCTTCTTTTGGAGGGCTTTTTATGCTGTTGGGTTTCCTTAAACTTTTTTGACGAATTAACTTTTGACTAAGGAATGCAGATCTTTTTTTTTTCAAACATGATCACAACAATCTTATTTTTCCCATAATTTTTTCATTATTATGATTCTCTACTACTTTAAACAATTTTACGAGGTAGAAGAGTGTTTAAAAGGCAAAAAAAAAAAAAAAAAAAAATGACAAAGTAGCAGAAGGAAGTGAACTACAAAACCCCATTGCGCTTAACGTAAAGGCAGAATACTCCCTAAAAAAGCAAAATAAGCAAACCAAACTAAAGCTAGATCTAAGGCTACTTTGGAGAGGTATTAAATATAAGAAATACAATACCAGCAGGGAGGACACAAAAAGATTCTACATGCTTTGAGCGCTATGAAGAAAATAAGTAGACACTAGTCTCTCCCCCACCCACATGCCCCACCCTACCCTACCATTAAACCTAAAACCATGCCTCGAAATGCTAGCAAACCCAGTCATAAAGGCCATAGTACCAGAGAAAAAAGCTTTATACATTCCAATAAAATATTTATGTAAGTTCCTCTTAATACTGAAATGGACAGTTTTTGCTTTGAAATATCAGGAAGCGAATACGACAAAGTGGCCGTCCGGTAGTGTAATCCTTTTATTGAAAAGCTGGTTCTGATCTGGTCCTTTTTGACCAAAATTAATAACATCTTAAAATAGTTGAATTGAAATTATTGTTGTGGAAAAAATATCTTGTGATTCTTTATGTGTGGATGAACCGAGACGGTCAATGTTTACCATAGAATTAATCGTAGCATTCGTTTATCTAGCAATTATATCTTTGACTTCATGGTTATTAAAACAAAGCCCCCAACCTTTAGCCATTCAGCACGATGTAATTTTTTTCAATGAAACTGGAATAACAATTAAATGATCCAGCAGTACGTGTTTCCCTAATATTTCATAACATAGTCATCTACTAGCCAGTCGCTGTAACACAATATTGCAAAAGACAAAGAACCTTATGGTTATATTTTGAGATTAGAAAGACAGTTGTTCGAGTCCGCACAGTCTTATATTTAAATGTACAGCATATACTTCCTTATGCCACGTATGTTATGCGGCGATATCGCCCAAACTATTTCGTAACCAGGGGCTATCGGAATTATTCTTTTATTCAGTGTTGTTTGATGCTCGGTTACTCGATATTCCTTTTATGGCCACAATGGTTTTGTTCAATATTTGCGACGGATTTATTCTTTTGTCTAGCTTGACCCCGGGGGCAACAGACTGTGAAACTTTTTTGTTGTTAATTTTTGTCTGTGTATGGCAACCTATATGTTTAACTTGCGTGACATCGGAGACCAGTCGCCGTGCAACACTTCTGCCAATGCATACTGGAAATACAACCGGCCCAGTTTTTGTAACAAAGTCAAGGATATATTCACTCATTTGATAAGGGCTCTCTTAGGGAAATTCTGTCGGTTGTTAAAAAAAAACATTACAAGTGCAATTGGTAATTCAACAAAAAAAAAAAAAAAAAAAAAAACCAAGACCTATCTGCTGTAGCCTATTTTTAAGTGGCAACAGACGCATATGGTGATGTTCAGGTTTTCATCCAACATGTGGACACTTGTGGAATAAAGAACATGTGATTAAATGGAGGAATATCAATTTGCTACCCAAAAGATGAAATTTCCTCCAACAATGCGAAGTACAAATAAAAAGAAATATAAAACAATGAATCTCATGTCAATCCTCTAATTTGCCACATCGTAAAGCTGGTAAGGGTAGAAAATTGTTTTCAACTTTAGGACGTTTTCCACTTAACAATTGTAACTGTATTGTTTTTATTTCCTTGGACGAAATGTTGTGGCAATAGACCTATTTCCAAATAGCAATTAAAATGAATTGTGGGATAGAGTTTTGGTGTTTGTCATTTTTGTCAATGGCATTTTACTGCGGTGAAAATTGACGTACACCCAAAACGCTATCCCTTAATATTCATTGCAATTGCTATTTGGAAATAGGTCTATGAAAAGCACGTAGTCACATTGCCCTATCATCGCTACCGCTGTTGCAAAAGAATTCACAAAATTAGTAAAATGAAAGATTAAATATTTTTTAATACTGTAATATGAGTTCTTATAGGATAACAAATGAAACTGAATTTTCTTTGAAACATTTAAAAATAGAAACGTAATCGTAAAATATTAGTTAACTTCTTTTTTGTGTTTGTCATTATCAAAACAGAAAAGTAAATAGAGACAATAGGTATTTAACAGACAAAACCATGTAAGAGACATAACCGTCATGGAAACTCACAGGCCTGCTGGAGGTGGTTTCGGTATAATTACTTACAGTATAAATGTGTTGGCCTTTTGTCAAACGAAGCGCATGTAAGCACGAAAGAGGAGCTCGTGACCTCATATGGGGGTCTCCGACGTTTGTTTAGCCTTAAACTGACCTTGTTCCAGCATGAACTGATGAATGTAAGAAGGGACGCCCTCGGCAGTAGCCATTGGATGCGAAACGGACCATGACACCGCTTCCCTCGCCTCAGACAAACACCCGTCAAAATGCGTTCACATGCCATTCGTTGTACAACTAACGTGTAACCTTTGTTACTTACAGTAAAATGGTTGGCGTCATACAGTAGTCGAATAGACCAATGAGATGCACGGTATATCTGTAGTGCTGGGCCGTTTTGTCTACCCACTCTCTTTTTATACACATATAGGGTCAAAGTACAAATATAACGATGATATGAATTCATTATGAAGATGGATTTTACTGTGGTACCCTCATCCATTGCTGAAAACCTTGCATCATGTAAAAACTGCATGGTTGTAGTATGCGTTTGTTATAACGCAAAGCCGTACGTATGTAATTTGCAGAAGGGTGGATGGGATTTCCGCTTCAGCTTAAACTGCAGTAGAAGTGTAAGTTACTCCAGAAGATTGTAGGATAGGTAGCTGCGGTGTCCAATTTTTTGTTACATCAACGAAATAACAGTCGCATATAACCAAATAAATTAAAATTTTCAGATTTGTCTCACGGAATTAGCTGCTTTTATGTCCCCAAACCGAATAATATAAGCAATTTATGTTCTTCCTCTTGTAGGTTGCAAACCATGTTAGATCTTAAACATTTCAATAGATATACCTCACACGATGCACTTTGCTTTACGTCTTTTAAAATTCAAATGCGATTTCCTGTCAGAGAGTGCTGCTAATCGGCACCTTTTGAATTAGCACATAAATCCATATTAATAACTGTTTTCATCTTCAATAATTTTGTTATTAGATGTGAATTGTCAAGGATGTGTCAAGAGACATACAGAAGTGTTAAGTTTTGAAAAAGATCGAGATCCTGTTGCAAATACGCCAAAGATACTCATTAATTTGTTCCTTAAAATTAGCAACATTTTCTTATAAACCATATGATATGATAACAAGCAACCGTAGTTAAACTCTGTCAATCTTTTATCAAACAGCTGACAGTCGTCAGATCGCCATATGTTTCCACGAACTCGAGGAAGGAACATTTTAAACATAACGGACGCAAACTTTTGTAAATTATATTCACTTTTTAACAAAGTCGACATAAATATTTTAACAGACGGAAACTCTTTAGAGATGAAACTGCGACTAACATCCAAAGGATAAACAACATACAATCCACTCTAGCTGCGTAAAAGTTAATTTTTCTCAGACTGAGTTTTGTCAACCAGGCTTCACCTTTGAACGTAATTTCATGTATATCAGAACCTACTTCAGTAGATACCATGATTCTTGTTATCTAACCGCCTTTGAAGAAATTTTGATCCAAGTTCCGCACTTCAGTTCTGGTGAAAACTATGGATCCCATAAATAAAAGTAGGAACTTTCGTTTAGAGTAATAATATAAGGGATTATACTTTTTTAAAATCCTTTGAGAAAGTCAAAGTTGTTCAGTTCCCCCATAGAAATGCCTTTCTCCTTGTGTATTCGTCTGCCTGTCAGATACATTACTACATAATAGTAGTTAACAGCAAAATCAGCTTGGATGTATAAAATAGTAAAAGAGAACTCATCTTTCAACTTACACTTTCAGTCTATCAACGACCCTCGGCAATTTTATTGTGATTAATCATTGTACACTTCACAATGGAGCTTCATCAATGTTTGAATACTTTTATTGCTAATTGTAGTTATCTGCCGTGTAAATGATGAAACATTCAAGGTTGTAAGTAGTTGGAACTGATTATGAACTTTTGTTTTTTTCGTTTGCATTGCAAATTTTCCAAAGTTGAGATTTCATGTCGACTTTAAGATGGGAGGGTTTTTTCCTTAAGAGCCCCATCTAGATCTTGAGCTTTCTCTCTTAATTCCTTAGATTGGAAATCAATCTAAAAGAGTGAAATGAGGGACCAATTTTAATTTCGTTTGAAAATTTTCAATCGAATAAGACTGATTTTCAATCCATTAGATTGAATTTTTTAATCGAAATTGCAGATTGGACCCTAATTTCAATCTAAAAACTTAAGAGAATTGTAACGTAACAGTTGCGATTCATTACAGAAAAATATATTCAACAATTCGTTCTTCCTTTTAGAGCTCCATCTAGGTTTTGAGCTTTGTAACGTAACAGCTAAGATCCATTAAAGAAAAATGTATTCAACAATTTATAATGATATACATAAGTGCGCAAAAATTGAAGGTGAAGAGGGTTCATCATCGGCAATTGTGCAAAATTTGCCCCAAATTAACTTGATAGGAAATTATAAAATGAATAATTATTCTTCCAAGTGAAAGATTAGTTAATGAAAAGTAGCCATAAGAGGATGATGGGAGATGCCTCCCAATACTATTAAAAGAAGGATTTAAGGTCACAACAGGATTTGGTATGTCAGAGGGGTACTTATTCTGAGCATTTTGGTGAAATTTGCATTGAAATCCGATGTGTGGTTCTCAAGATATGAACATGTAAAGTTTTCACATTTTCAACAAAAAGTGACGTAGGTTCAATTACTCTAATACAGTAAGTGGGTCAGTAATCAAATTGCAATCTGTTCTTTGAAGTGAATCCTATTTTGCAACAGCGACCGCAAAAGTATATATATTTTTTTCTATTTTATTTTTTTATATTTCCGAACCTGTCACGGTATGAATTAGTGTACATTTTCAGTGTTTGAATTTACTATCATTTCGATGCTTAATAGTTGGAAGCAGCAGCGTTTCCAAACTTAAATCTAGGTGGCTTCAAGATACACAGAAGTGTTATTGTATCTTTGTTGTCTTGACAACTATATCTAATTCCTTTTCAGCATTTTCTTGACGGTGTTCGCAAACGTTTAGTTTTTGAAATTGGCGATGAGATGCTCCTACCTTTTCCATCTTATAATTGAGTTGAAATTGTGTTTTTGTTTAATCGAAGGAAGTGACACGTTTTGAACGACTTTTGTCGAAGGGTTGACAGTCGTGGAAAATAAATGTTAAGGTTAATGCATACACCTAAAGCCAGCTCTATAAACAAAAGGAAATAATTTCACTTGCAAAATTAATGATGGAACGATGTTTTATTCGCGTTCTGCACTTTTATCGTCTTTTCCTTTTGAACTTTCAGTGTAAGTCGTTGTCAGTTGCTTGAAATAAAAATATTTGATTTCTAATAGTTGAGGGAAGGACCCCTCTAAATCTGCAAAAATGATGAACCTTCATCATCTTAAATTGATTACTTGCTTCGTAAATAATGACGCAGCGAAAGGTTTGCAATTGAAATTATTTTGCTTTCGTCTTATCTTGTCCGATTGCTGGTTTTGTGGATTGTGGAGTGCCAACTATACTCTATATAAGTCACTGGTCGAAAAATAACGACCATATTTCAGTGCGCAGACCGTCCTAATGTAGACTTAAAGACAGTATGCTTTAATGTTTATGTTAGTGTTCGAAGTGGTTTCATTCGCTTAAGGGTACTCTGGGTCATGTTTTCCGGTCGCCCTACGTGTAATTATTTTCAAACATAATGAGGTAGAACATATATGGTTTTTGCAAACGGCTGCATATTGTAAGAAATCAGTCAAAGACGTCGGAATATGTAAATTGTTAGATTATCTTTTATCTTCAATACTTTTTTAGTTGCGATACTTATTGCGATACTTTTTGTGGGTCCACATTGAAGGCCTACAGTTCATAAACACAAATTATGTGTTATTTTGTGCCTTATAGATGTATCGCTTCTTTTGCCAGCTTAAAAGAGTTAACCACGGAATTCCTGTATACATGGACACAGCATGTAACGCGTACGTCCTATTCGTAAATTATCGCCACCGACTGTGACAAAAAAGCGCACAAAGATGGCCGCCTTAAAGCTATAATTTGTATGATTTGACGACGACTGTGTAATATTTTAAACAAAAAATTAACCTGAAAGAGGAACAATATCATATTCTTGCAATACGTGTTTGTGATTTTGACCTCACCTTGCGTTATTTCGAAAATATTTCAACCTTCTTGAAAATATGTTGATTTACTTGAGCAAGTCCAAACTACCACACAAAACATAGCAGACGGCCACCTTTTACACTTTTCCTCACACGTACGGTAGCGACGATGTACCGTGTTGTATTTTCTGTCCATGTATAGGAAGTCCGTGGTGTCAACTCACTCACTAAATGTAAGAGTTAAATTCACTCTTTGAAGATTGCCTATAACAGTGACCACTCTTTTATGGAGCGCAAATCGAAAGCAATTCCAGTATATGTACGGGTTTGTATTAAAATCTGAATAAGTGAAAATTTCACTCGACTGAGAGTGGCATGTCACATTGTCACTCGAAACAGAGGGTAGTCACTGTCGGAAGATTTTAATTCTTTCACACTTAGAGCGGAACGTCTTCAAAAACCATCCAACTTGATAGTGTTTTCCTCAGCTAGTGTGTTATGATTCATTTGTTCTTGTGCTACTAGCAAAGGACAATTTTTCTAAAATTCCAGTAAGTTTAGCCAATTATCTACCAGTGGTTTAATAGGTCTACTGTAATTATGCAACAAGTCTGTATGTATGGGACATTGGTCGCTAGGTTGTGAAAGTGGCTGTGTGTCTAGTCTGATTCTGTAACATTCTTGATGTATAGGATATTTATCAGGAGGTGTTTTAAGGTGTTATTGTATAAAAATTATATAAAGTAAAGTATATAAAAATTGGGAATTAATCGTATCATTGATTAGTTTGTTGCGTCTTCAAATGGAGCGGAAATTACAGATCTATAGCAGTGGACGTTCTGCAGTACAGTAAAAGAAAATTGTCAAACAAACACTGTACTCATGTAACAAAAAGGGTCACCCCATTTAACTGGTGTTGCGCTTGCGCTTTAGGTTATCCCAAAATACTGCATCTACGACAAGAAGTAGTAAGAGGAAACATAGGAACGATTGTCCAACTCTCTCGGCGTAGCGTACTTTTTCGCATCCACGCCTCTTTTCAGATAAGGATCAATTAAAAATGTTTAGTCGAGGGACTAGGAGTGCTTTACATATTATCCTTGTGCGAGGACACGGTCAATAACGCGTTGGGCAAACTTGGGATGAGCAAACATGAACTCACAACTGTGTTTGCTTACTATCGATCAGCCAGTTCGTCGCTTGGCAACACTTAGTAATGTAGACATTGGCGAATGGTACGCCACCTTCGTGATAACCAAATATAGCTAAGCAAACACTCCAAGATGAATTATGGCGTAAACTCTTTTGAAAAGTACTGCACCTTTATACTGACACTGTGAAAGAGTTGTAATTAGGCATGCCAGTGGTTGGTGGCGCTATCTTCTTTTTCTTTTCTTTCCCCGGAAAAGTTTTGTTGCTTCGTTTCAGGGTGTGCGTAGAACTGCAGTGTGCGTAGATTTGTCAAAAAAACTTCAGACTTGTATGCATTCTAGAAATTGTGTAACAATCTCAAGCATCATTTCTTATGTTGATTGATACCAACCAACTTCTCGGCGTGGAGTTGCTCTTTAAAGTTAATCATTCCAACATAGGCGTGGGAAGCGGGGGTAAGCTGGGGGCAACAGACCCTACTGAAAAATGAGTGGGCGGGTGCATGCTTCCACCCAACCCTCACTCTCAGGGTCATAAAACCCATTTTCTGATTTCTCCAGATCTCATTGTTTCAGTACGATGATCAAAATCCTTCGTCTCACTGTTTAATTTTCTTCCCGTTTTCCCCCATTCACGCATCCTACGGTTGTCACCCTTGCTTGATTCCCGTGTTTCCACCCTCAAAAAATTCACTTGAGATTCGAACTATCAGACGGTTTTGAAAGTTGTAAACATTAAATGTAACGTGTTAAACAGCCGAAAATATCAAAAGCATCGTCATAATAATCGCAGTAAAATTTTCACGAAAAACCGAATAGATTGTAGAATGCCCATGGATCAGCTATAAATTTTTACTCAGTGGTATTGTACTTCTCATTTGGCAATTTTCTAATCATATTTTTAATTTGCTCATTTCTATTACAGTGAAAATTTTATTGCCTAAGGTAAAATAAAAAATATCGACTGCTTAACAATGGCATAGATTCAATGAGGCAGGGGCGATAGCCCCTGGCTCTGAAAAAATGAAAATGTCGAAAATTTGCCATTTGGGACACGAGCCATTTACAGTGTGGTTTTCCTTACTCTTCTTTTGCGAATTCTCCACAATACAAGCGCCATATTTGTAACTAATTGTTTGCAAAAAGCAAATTATTCCGTAAAGTTCAATTTGAAATTCAGTGGTTCCCGCTAATAAATCAACTTTGTAAACTTTTCCGAACTCTGGAAATGACAAAATCTGATGTTTAGCATGTGTGACACCATGTTACACATATTGGTATTTTGTCATGAAATTCCATTTCTTCTCCCATGTAAGCTTATTGATTTTGAAAAATTTCGTCTTAAAAGGCCAACAAAGTTCGGGAGTCTTTTGAAATGTCATCGGAGAGTATCAGTTCGTAGGCTTTAGATCACATGATGTAGCAACAACAATGTTCAGTCGTCTTGCTTTCATTCTCTGATTTGCTACCAATATAGGAAATGAATATCCTCCAGTAATCCCCCAACATTTTATGTTTCCTCACAGGAAACCCAGAATCCAAACCTTTATGCAATACAAGCTCCATATCTGCAAATATCTGTTTTATAAAGTAAAACAAAAAAATGGGTGTTTGCACTTTTCCCATGGAAAAGTCTTATTTAACCACCTGCTGCATAGCTACTTACAAGCGCGAGAAAATGCCATTCTGGCTGTCTGAAGGGTCGCGATGTTTCAAAATTTTCTGCACGCTCCGCGCCAACTGAAGATGGCGCTCCGCTGAAATAGTCTTTGGAGCAAGAATTTTATATTTCAGGCAGAGAACCACTGGCCTACCACACTCAAATGCTTTCATATACACCTATCATCAGACACTTTTCACTCCAGTCAGTTGAGTAGTCTCTATGGGTGGATTCTTTAGTTGTTGAAGTGGCAAAATAATATCAATGTGAAATGTTTGCAGAGGGCATAGATACTGGAATTGTTGTCTAGTGTAGCATGGCTGGCAAAAAACGAATAATTCCACCTTTATCTGTGCGCAGTTTCTTTCGGGAAAAGATGAGTTATGACATGCAATTTTTTGTTTAAAAAAGTTCTCCCTCGTGAAAAGATCGAAAATTTAGCATGAAAAAGGTATTTTTTTTTCAATGAGGTAGGGTGAGGTGCTTAGTCCAAAAATTGCTCCGCCCCCTTTTTCATATTTCTTTCTACGCCACTGCATTTTGAAGTATATTTATGACGAACGCATACTTTTGTGTTGAGTTTATTAAGGCTGATTTCATATCACGTGTTTTAAACTTGACCAAAGCATAACCTTTTCTACGAGCTCGCATTTACAATAAGGCAGGAGAAATACTGTTTTCGCTATAAAATTTGGCTAATTAAACTGAAATGAGATCATTTGATAAATTATTCTAAAATGTAGACGAGTTCTTTTTCCAAACCCCAAACTTTCGTCTTTTTTGCCTGTTGATGTCACTTAGCATTTGCCTGTGAAAAAAAACAACAGAAGTGTTCTTCATAGGGAAAACCATTAGGCCTACATGGAGTTTTCTACTTCTGCACACGTGGCAGTGGGCATTTTTTCCATGGTCTTTGTTACCCCGACGGCTTATTTTTGACTAAGTTTGCACAGCCGGGTTAAAGTACGTTGGTTGTTAGCGGAAGTCTCCGACCTCGGGGACATTTTTGGTAATTTTTAATTGCCTGTAGAGTTGTATACAACTAGCAACTTCAGCGATGTTTCCAACTTTTGAGGGACTGTAGGCTTATTTTGTGTGATGAGTGGGTTTATCGTGTATAATAGCGGATCCGTCAGACTTACTCGAAGTATAAATGAGAATTTCAATGAATCCGAAATTGGAATAAGGTGAGGACATTGTGCAAGGAATATATCGATTAATTACTGGAACGCTATTGTCAGACATTACGCAATTGTCTAACGGGAGTATTTAAGTTTAAAAGAATGTCATCACTGTCATATTTTTTAGCAGACCGGGGTTGTATTTCCCATGTGAGCAGGGAGGTTTTATGTAAAGGACAAGAACAGTTGCCTCAAACGTATTTTGAAGCAGCAGCCTAATCGTAAAATATTCATATTTCTCTTCAGAGTATCATTATATTTTCGGACTTTGGTATTGCACATTCACGTTAAACCATACAGTTACTCCTGTATATTTCACATTTGAGGAGAAAATATTGTATCATATGACTCTTAAGAGCCAATCTTGAAACAAGATAGGATTCTACACATCTTCAAATTAAGGTTACTGCATTTCCCTTTGAAGCATCTCCCTGATCTGTGTATGACATAACGGAGATGCTATTCTAATAAAAAGGCACTCCTTTATGCGACTATCTTGTTATGCTATTTGCTGTTACTCATCGGTACTAAGCCAATCCCTACATATCTCATTACTCATTTATCATACGTTCAGTCATAGCAAAATTCATCCATTCTGGTCTCATTGATCTTAGACCCAACAGTTGACGCTGGTGTAAGAAATACATTAAACCTAACTTTTAAAGCATATAAAAAAAGCCTAATCATTGAAACGATTTGGTGCGCGTAATTCTTCCTTAAATCTTTTAGTTTTCGATATATTCATCAATTATTTCTGGAACTTTGCAATGTAAGTAAGCTTCTGGAACTCCTTCTTTAAAAATATACTGGTACTATAGATTAACACCCATGTTATCATAAACTTTCTCTGAGTGTAATTTTTGGTGGCTGCCATAATAAATTTCTTCTCAAAAGGGGGTTTCTTTTTTCAGTTTCCCGAAGTAACGCATGTATAATATTCAATCGCTTTGATCTAAGAGTAAACGCCTCAGATACATGCTAGCGGTCATTGTTAGTTGTTTACAATAGTTATTTATCCGAAAAGCAATAGCTTCCAAAAGTATGGGCTAGCTTTTAAAAATGAGGGGTTTCAACAAAATCATCAAATAGGCAAGTCATTGCTTTGCTTTGAGAGTTATACAATGCGTAAAACTGATTTCATGGCAGTGACGTTTTCAAAGTCATGTTCAAATTTTTCCAAGTAATTTGTCTCAGGATGATGAAATATGGACGAAGAGGAAATTCTTTCTCATGAAATATATCAAAGACGGATAGATACAGTGTTTTCAAACAGAACTTATGTCTTATGAAACTTACCTGTGTCTATTTCTTACATTTCCCAGAACCTTTGACATTTTGAAGAAGTCACTGTTAAAATAAAAAAGGGATAAAAAGCCTAAAGCAAAATGACAATACATGTGCGCCGCTTGTTTATGTTTACCTTCAGGTCCTGACCAAACTACTGAGAACGATATTTGGACGGACATAATGACTGATGTTTACACAGAAACTTTAACGACAGAAGCGGACGCAACTACTCAGTTACAGCTAGACACGGAAATAATCACAGATTATGTAACAGAGAGGGTAACAGCAGAGGCTAATGAAACTACTCCGATAACACACAAAACGGAGATTGTCACTGAAATATTAACTGAAAGATACACCACGAAGACAGGAGGTGCTACACAGTTACAAACAGAAACTGAGATTGTCACAGACGTCTTGACCGAACAGTTGACTGAGAGGTACACCACAGAACCTCAGGTTATTACACAGTTACAAACAGAAACTGAAATTATCACAGACGTCGTAACTGAACAGGTGACTGAAAGATACACCACAGAACCACAGGTTACTACACAGGCACAAACAGAAACTGAAATTATCACAGACGTCGTGACTGAACAGGTGACTGAAAGATACACCACAGAACCGCAGGTAACTACCGAGGTACAAACAGAGACTGAAATTATCACAGACGTTGTAACTGAACAGGTGACTGAAAGGTACACCACAGAACCGCGGGTAACTACTAAGGTACAAACAGAAACTGAAATAATCACAGACATTGTTACTGAACAAGTGACTGAAAGATTCACCACAGAACCGCAGGAAACTACTGAGGTACAAACAGAGACTGAAATTATCACAGAAGTTGTATCTGAACAGGTGACTGAAAGATACACCACAGAACCGCAGGTAACTACACAGGTAAAAACAGAAACTGAAATTATCACAGAGGTCGTGACTGAACAGGTGACTGAAAGATACACCACAGAACCGCAGGTTGCTACACAGGCACAAACAGAAACTGAAATTATCACAAACGTCGTGACTGAACAGTTGACTGAAAGATACACCACAGAACCGCAGGTAACGACACAGTTAGAAACAGAAACTGAAATTATCACAGACGTCGTGACCGAACAGTTGACTGAAAGATACACCACAGAACCGCAGGTTACTACACACTTACAAACAGAAACTGAAACTATCACAGACGTCGAGACCGAACAGTTGACTGAAAGGTACACCACACAACCGCAGATAACTACCGAGGTACAAACAGAGACTGAAATTATCACAGACGTTGTAACTGAACAGGTGACTGAAAGGTACACCACAGAACCACAGGTAACTACTAAGGTACAAACAGAAACTGAAATTATCACAGACGTCGTGACTGAACAGGTGACTGAAAGGTACACCACAGAACCGCAGGAAACTGCTGAGGCACAAACAGAGACTGAAATTATCACAGAAGTTGTAACTGAACAGGTGACTGAAAGATACACCACAGAACCGCAGGTAACTACTCAGGTAGGCACAGAAACTGAAATACTCACAGAGGTCGTTACTGAACAGGTGACTGAAAGATACACCACAGAACCGCAGGTTACTACACAGGTACAAACAGAAACTGAAACTATCACAGACGTCGTGACTGAACAGTTGACTGAAAGATACACCACAGAACCGCAGGTAACGACACACATAGAAACAGAAACTGAAATTATCACAGACTTCGTGACCGAACAGTTGACTGAAAGATACACCACAGAACCGCAGGTAACTACACACTTACAAACAGAAAATGAAATTATCACAGACGTCGTGACCGAACAGTTGACTGAAAGATACACCACAGAACCGCAGGTAACTACTCAGGTAGGCACAGGAACTGATATTACCACAGATGTTGTTACTGAACAGTCGACTGAAAGATACACCACAGTACAGCAGGTTACTACTCAGGTAGAAACAGAAACTGAAATTATCACAGACGTCGTGACTGAACAAGTGACTGAAAGATACACCACAGAACCGCAGGTTACTACACAGGCACGAACAGAAACTGAAATTATCACAGACGTCGTGACTGAGCAAATGACTGAAAGGTACACCACAGAACCGCAGGAAACTACACAGGTACAAACAGAAACTGAAATTAACACAAATGTCGTGACTGAACAGTTGACTGAAAGATACACCACAGAACCGCAGGTAACGACAAAGGTACTAACAGAAACTGAAATTATCACAGACGTTGTTACTGAACAGTTTACTGAAAGATACACCACAGAACCGCAGGAAACGACACAATTACTAGCAGAAACTGAAATTATCACAGACGTTGTTACTGAACAGTTGACTAAAAGATACACAACAGAACCGCATGTAGCGACACAGTTACTAACGGAAACTGAAATTATCACAGACGTCGTGACTGAGCAGTTGACTGAAAGATACACCACAGAACCGCAAGTAACGACACAGTTACAAACAGAAACTGAAATTATCACAGATGTGATTACTGAACAGTTGACTGAAAGGTACACCACAGAACCGCAGGAAACTACACCGTTACAAGCAGAAACTGAGATTATCACAAACGTCAGAACAGAGGCGTCGACAGAAACTGAGGTACTGACCGACGTTTCGAATGATGCAACTTCTGGAAGTTTTACAACAGTGTTTGATAAGACCACTGACCTACCGCACGAAACGGAGATTGCTACAGACCTTGTAACTGAAATACTAACCGAAAGTCATACCACTGAGCTATCTACTTCAAAAATGCGATTAGAAACTGAGGGGCTAACCTCATTTTCGACTGACGTGACAACGGGTCCTCTTGTGACTGGTACGTTGCCATATCAAACTGAGATAGTCACTGACCTAGCAACTAAATTATTAACTGAAGAATTTACCAGGGGACCTGAATTAAGTACAAAAATAATACCTGTAACAGAGACAACGACACACCCGCAGTTTGAAACAGACATAATATCAGAACATGTCACAGACACAAGTCCAATGTCATCATCTACCGACTTGGTTACGGAGTTAGCTACGAAAGACAGAACGACTCCTTTAAACACCGATTATCGTGATCAATATTCTACAGGCCCCACTTACATAGCTACAGATGTGATTACAGAGCAAATCACGGAAGTAGAAACCATCCAACTCACTTCCACCGCGGATATTGGAACCTCGCAGATGATGCTGAGTACGGAGAAGCCAAGAACGGACATCATCACGGAATTTGCTACCGAAGTAGAGACAGTTGAATTATCCACAGATGGCAAGTTTTTATCAACACAGCAGACTGAACCAATAACGACTATCATGGCAAGCACAAGTCGCGGAACCGATTTTGCAACTGATCAAGTTACAGAGGTAGTAACGGAACTTGAAACCATTGGACGTACAAATGTTTTTGGCGGGACATCTACAGAGGCGTTGATTTCTACTGAACTCCTAACTACACCCCAAAAGGAGAAAACGGATACTGTGACGGAGTTAATAACAGAATTAGAGACCGCAGAAGTCACCACTTCCGTCGACCAACTGTCAACATTGGCCCAAATTTCTTCTACTGAATTACCATCAACATCATCATACAGGCAAACAGACGCTGTAACGGAGGCAATAACAGCATTGGAAACCATAGAACTGACCACTGCCGTAGACCAGCAGTCGACATTGCAACAATTATTCTCAACAGAACTACCGTCGACGTCAGCGTATGAGAAAACGGACATAGCGACGGAGATGATTACCAAGTTGGAAACATTAGGAGCGACTACTGCCGTAGATCAACAGTCTACCTTAGCAGCGTTACCATCAACCGAAGGACCTTCTACGTCAGGTTACGTGACAACAGACCTCGTGACAAATTTAGTGACTGAGTTAGAGACCATTGGACTGGCCACTTCCATCGATTATCAGTCAACAGCAGCACCTACCACAGTGTTACAATCGTCGTCACAGCCGTCGCCCACATCATATGAAGCAACAGATGCGGTGACAGAATTGGTTACGGATGTTGGAACTGTAGCTCATACAACTGCTGATGCTACAACAAGAATATTAACGGATCTTGAAACCGAAGAGACGCAGCTTACATCAACATCAAAGACCACAACCGAACTAGTAGCTTCAACAGATAAAGACACTACCAACATTTTAGAAACGACAACAGTTATGACAACTACCCCATTTCAAACGACGGCCTATGTACCAAACATATGTGATTACGGAGGGGATAGTACTTTGCGGGTCGACTTCAAAAGTAGCTCTTACATTACAGTTAGCTGGACGATTCCGTCTGCAACCGATGCTGTGCGGATAGAATATAGAACTTCAGGTGCTAGTGACTTCACTTCCGTTTTAGTTGACAAAGATCTCGCTAGTTACACGATTACTCCACTAAGTAGTGACACACTGTACGAACTGCAACTCCGAGCAATAGACACCGACAGTTCCGTCGACGATTGTGATTTAGATGAAGAACGAACCTGTGAGGATGGATTCGAAGGCACCGACTGTTCGACAGGTACCATATGTATTACTCATAACCAAATACTCACATGTATTCGACCTTATCTATGTTTTATTAATAACCGACTCATATAGAAACTAATGCCTGCCGTCACCTTTGTAGACTTCCACGCTTTTCTTCTTTATATTGTTTTTGCTCTAGTTACAACTTTTTACACATCCATTTAATAACAAATCATTGTTGCCGCATAACACATTGAGCTATTTGTTGCAC
This sequence comes from Holothuria scabra, assembly GCA_037179385.1. NCBI lineage: Eukaryota > Metazoa > Echinodermata > Holothuroidea > Aspidochirotida > Holothuriidae > Holothuria > Holothuria scabra. The sequence goes on along the minus strand of CM074183.1, from coordinate 52,406,657 downwards.
TATACGAAATAATATGAAAAGACACAATGGTAAGTCGTGCAGTGAAGTCGGCTCATAACTTCAGCATCATGCAGCTTAATGCGCCAATGCAACAGTTCAGGTGTCTTAAAGGTCTATTCTGGCCACTGGATTTTCCTTCATTCGTTTAGCATGTATAGCAGCTTTATAAGCGTTTTCTCATAAGACGTAATCGTTATTTCCTTTCAGTAAAAGGTATGGTATAAACATTTATCAGCAACAAGTTAAGTATTACATTATGTGAAAGTAAGTAATTTAAAAGTAGTTTTGTGAGAACTTTATTACAACTTTATTGCTAGCTCCTGTTACAACTGACATGATGACGACTGCTGGAGGTACTACCTCACAAACCACACTCCCAAATGCATCCACTGTTATGACCAGGGAAACATCACGACATTACACATCAACCACTGAAGGTACATCGTCGTTCTCCACGACTACTGAAACATCAACTGTTGTCGATAACGCCACGGACGTCTCCCATACTTCTTCTTCATCGACAGTTGAACCGACCGCTACAATAAGTACGGTGAGAGAAGAACTTTCTACAGATCATACCGAAGAATTTGTGACAGATGCAGTCGACAACACGACCACCTTACAACCACAGACCACTTCTACGGCAACTGAAAACAATTTAACGTCGGAATCGATTGTAACGATGAGTACGGTGGCTGAGACAGGCTCAACAGGCCATACTGAAGAGTTTGTGACGAACGTCACATCACTCGCTCCAGTTTCATCGTCAGATTCAACTGAGCCCACGGGTTTTACAGGTAAAGTGAACATCTCGACGTCCTTGCAACCACAAACGACTGCTACGGACAGTCAAACAACGGAACACGACTTGACCTCGTCATCATATGTGTCGGAACCAGACGAGTTTACTGGTACTGTAACAACCATCTTAACGGAGGTTACAGATGTGCGTGGCGCAACGACACCATCTTCTTTGTACACCTCTCAAGCTCTCATGTCTACATCTGGCGGAGATAATGGCACGACACCCATCTTAACGGAGGTGACCAATGTGCCTGAGGTGACGACACCATCCGTGTACACGTCTGAAGCATTGATGACTACACCTACCGGAGATGATGCCACGACACCTCGACCAATTCTAACAACAGTTATGTCAACAACTTCGTATGTTCCAAGAACTTGCCGGTATGATGGAGAAAGTGAAATATTCATCCAAGATAAAACGAGTTCTGCTATTTCTATCTCGTGGTCAATGTCGCAAACGACAGATGCCGTCAGAGTTGAACACCAGGAGACATCATCCTCGGATTGGTTTATTTCAGCGTCGCTAGAAGCAAACTTAGAACTATATACAATAACAGATTTAGAGTCGGACACCTTATATAACATAAGGCTTCGAGCGATAGACAATGACCAGGACATGGACGACTGCAAGATCGAGGAGGAAGGGACATGTGAGGTTGGATTCGAAGGCATAGATTGTACCACAGGTATGAAGACCTGAACCCCACTTTCACCTACGTCACATTTTTCGCTTGTTCATTAGAGCTTATACATCGCTTTGCGCGCTCTATGCTGCCACGGTGTACTGCAAGTTTACTACAAGTTTTGTGCCTCGCTGTGTAAAATAATTGTCTCATACCGTTTTTCATCAAACTTTATATAGGAGACTAAACTATCAATATTTTACAGAACAAAATATTTGTATGGCGTATGCCAAAATGAATTTTTGACATTGTGAATGTACGGGTTGAAGTGTCCACCATATAGGTAAAATCTACTCCTCTTCCCACCTTGCATCACTTAGTCAGCGATAACTTTTCAGAAAGATCCAACTTCTATGATACTTAACTGGTAGTTAAGAATTAATAACGCGGTCAAGAAGTTTGTATATTGATCATCTACTACGATACGTAAGCTAAGTGAAATGCGGGTAACCGCATGAATGGACCTGACGTACAAGTTGTAGTAGGTCCGTAGCCAGGCAGGGTCACAAAAATTCGGTTGTTGGAGCGAAATTTTCCAGGCGTTATAACAGCAAATTCCTTTAAGCAATGGTAATTTTAACATTTTTTAGTAGTGGCGATTTTTTTCCCAAAGGGGCTTCTTCAGCTTTTACCCCAACCCCCTCCCTTAACAAGCTTTTCTCGGTTGCAACGCGCTTTAGTTCAATTGTTCACCAACCCCATTCACTATCTGTACTTTTGCAAGTTTCAGCTATAAATTACATCCCTTACCTTCCCATCCTCCCCGTTCAAACTTCAGAGGAAAATTTCGTAATTGCTTCGCCCTGTCCAATTTTCACCTGGTCGTGTGGCAAACTGAACTGACTGTTCGTAAAGTTGTATAAAAATTTTCCTAAAATATACGTATCATGAAACTTAAACGTACTCGGTAACAATTAATTAGTAATAGGTACCAACAATTTTTAACGATACCCCATGTAAGTCAACACACACTTAAACTCGTCACATATGGATATTTGCAGCGGTGCATGCTCACTTAAACAACCGCTTCTTCGTATATTCGCATATTTATAATATTTTATCCTTCGCTTAAAGGCCTGATCCTCTTACCGCAAACTTCAAATTCTATAGTAGTCCACAGAAATTATGGATTGGTACGTCTCTTTGGTTGGCAGCAAGTTCAAAAATTGCAGAAAACTGTAGCTAATATTGCACAGCATGTACTACACTGAGAGTGTATTGGTTGGGCCAATACCACGTAGGTCTTGTAAACTTACCCTTAAGCAACAAGCTAAGCTTGTGTCTGGATGAGAATGAATTTTAGACAGTTGTTGGAGGTGATTCAGTTCGTAGATTAGGAGAATTGGAACAGATTGGGTGAGATGATCAGGCTTGTTAACTTATCTAACATTTTCCATATCGACATTAAACAGTACCGGAGTAGCTTCTGCGAACACCCCGTCCGCCACACACACCCCCCCCCCCCTCCCCCTTTTAATTCCTCCCATGTTGCAATTTATTCTTGCTTGTCACCTATTTCGTTAAAATAGTGACTGACAATTTGTATCGGATTTGTAAGGCTCATAGCTTAAATGCACACAACACAGCTACTGCAGCCTAGTCAAACCTACTTTTGCTTTTCCAATGTACACCTGCTTGTATGGTATCTTTTAAAAAGAAAAACGTATAATCAGACCCACCGCATATTCAAAACGTATCCAACTTTCGCTCGCTCAAGTATTTCTGAAAAAAATTAGTAGTTTTCATAATCACAAGTCGCTGGCGATACTATGGTAAGACTTATAAGGTGAAGGAAACACATTGCCGACTTCTGCGGAAGAACATCGTATTGTTCAGGTAACCCTGTTTCTCTTCTTATCAGCACTTTAACTTAAGAAGCATCACAACTACGTATTCACCTTATTAAATATTTTCGATCACCATCCCATGTTTCTAGACCAAATTATTTTTTTTTATCTTGAACCAGGATGAGTTTCTAGCAACTCGCTTCTTAAAGATCCACAGGATATGAATGAAGAAAAATAAAATTATATCCTTATCGATTGTGGAGTGATATCAATTACTTCAAATGTTGACTTAGTTATACCAAATTTTATAAGATGGTAAATTTTTTCAATGAACCAAAAATGGTCCGTCGAATCTTACCAGCTCTATAGAACTCGAACAATTACAGCTAATGCTTTCATCGTCATTCTGTTCAAACGTAAGCTTACTCATTGGTAGTGAACAACGAAGTAGAAAAATAATAGAAAAAAAAAAGAAATAATAGTTGCCCTTAGTGTAATTTTACGGTAGATCTCTACAAACCATACACACAAATCTGTACAAAGACTAGCAAAAATGTCATTCAAGAGAAAACCTTAGATACTCCTATTGTCACATTTTTTTTTCTGTATTCATGAAAACGGATTAGAAGAGAATGAATCCTTACGAATATCTTCTTCATACTAATAGCCGATAGTTTTCTTATGTTACAATTTTCTTGAATTGATTTTTGTCCCAATTTCATTCTGAAAGATATAGTACGTTCATACCTATTTATGTGTAAGTACTCCTTTAGTTGAGATAGTAAAATTGTGTAAAAAGTTTCGTTACAGCTTAACTGATAACCGTTTCGGAAGCATAGTCATTCACAATAACAAGTAAAAACCCGTTATCTATTCTAAACATTTATTATGAATATGTTAGATATTCCATGAAAGAAATGCCACAAAAAGAAGAGATGTGTAAAATTTTGCAGGTGATTCAAGTACCTTCTTCCTTCAACATTCACGGTAATCAGGTATTTGATGCACATTCATCCTACAAATGCTTAATTTTTGGAGACGTATCCTAATCAAAGACCCTTTCGGGATGTTCAAGTCGAATTTGGGGGCCAGGGGCCCGTTCCACAAAGAGTTACGCATAATCTTAAGTATAATTTACTGTTGACTTAAGTATGGGGAATCAAACTTAAGATTGTGCGTATCTCTTTGTGGAATGGGCCCCTGGTGTTTGTCTCTTACCTAGCACAGACATCTCATGGACATATTAACAAACATTGCGTACACCAAGTGCAAAGGCGAACTTCTAAATCATTACAACAAGTGTTTAATTGCTCAATTAAAATTGGGAGTGTCGTTCCTGACCAAGACTACCCAAGCGCTACTTTTTTAAACATTAGCAAATTGTGAATAATTGTGTAAATATTTTTCCAACGTCGTGCCATTCGTTTTATTAAATCTCGTTTCTTGTAACAGCTACCATCAGAGTAAAGGTTACAAGTGGTAGTAGCAGCCATGAATTTGTGTTATGTAGACCTGTATTGTTTTCATACATTCTTCATGGTGTCCGTTTCATCACATGAACAATTTCCCGTGCCATTTATTTCACTTCATGTTGTAAATTCTGTCATCGATGGCCAAGTAAGGGCGTCCGTCTGAAAGAAAGAACACATAATTCCTCCTGATACCAATATCGATGTTGACGTGACTGATATCGATTTGTGACTTTTCAAAATGTTACGGAAAAGACACGTTTACTTGGGATGTGGCGCCCTCCTAAAAAGACATGACGTTATGGACAGATAGAAGCTCTTCCGCGAAGGAAGATGAACGATCTAAAGGAAAATACAATGAAACAAAAGATAACCATGAAAATTTTGTTTTATGATTTCACTCACAACATTGTATCTCTCAATTCTTTAAATTTAGTCAGAAAGAGGTAGATTAAGTTTCAAATCTCAAATTTGCACTGAAAATTTCATATGAGATAATATGATTCTGTTATCAATGCATTTTGCATTTTGTTTTGCCGATTTGTACAATATTTAAATCAAGTTTTGAATTTAGAGAGTGCATATCACATTTCACCCAATTAATAATTTCTCGTTCATATCTGTATTATCTTTCATACTTTGGTTCTCAATTCTATAACAACTCATTACTAACCCATTAAGTCTTCCATTTTCCGTGGTACTTACTCCTTAGTTTAAACTTACTCTTTATTACGTTGTTAGTATTTAACGAAATAAGTAGTATTGCACTTTTATGCCTTTACCTGTTTTGTACCAAACATATGTTTCAGAACGCTTATTGTAATATAATTCTACGTATAGTAAAACGTGTTTCAGTTAAGCTTGTTAAAGACGTAATTTAATCACTGAAAAGGGAAGTATAAGTGTGATGTAACATAATTTTTACACATTTTCATAGAAAGTTAAATCCCATAATAATATATACCGTATTTCACTTACTGTAAGAGACGATTTTCATGTTGCCTTTATACTTTGTCGACGAGATGTTCAGAAACGTTATTTTAGATAATGGAATTAAAGTACGACAAAATGAACAAATACTTTCATAATAGACCTAGAGAAATTAAGTCGCATGCTAATTAGATTTTGTGATTTATTTTCTCCCTAAAGAAACACCAACAACTGTTGCTACGGCAACAACGACATCAGCGGTAGCAAGTACCTCAATTGTCGCCTCTACAACCCAAAGAGACATATCCACAGACGCTACAACAATCGTCCCCGTCACCACCACAACTCCGTCCACTCGAACCTGTTACAACACTTCGACACCAATGAACTTAGCCATCGAGAGCAGGTCCGATACTGAAATCACAATTACATGGGATTTCAGTTTTTATGCTGACGACTTCAGTGTCGAATATCGCCCTCTAAATGGTGACTGGATCGTGGACGAAAATATTAACAAGAATAGACCGTTCCTCAAGATCAAGAATTTAACTCCCAATAAGACGTACGAAATTTTAACCAGGGCAGTAGATTTCAGCCTTACTAATGATTTTTGTCAATTAGAAACAGAAGATACCTGCCCTGAAGGAACTGAGGGTCTTGATTCGTGCGAAGGGGGTAAGTGTGCATTCTTGTAGGGCCAATTTTCAAAGATAATTGGACAAGACGTCGACTCTATAGATAGCACTTATTGACGTCACAACGAGGGGTTAGAAACCGCCATGTCTGAGGGTAAGCCTGTGAGTACATTTCTAGGTTGCCCTCAAACATGGCTGAAATACTCCATGTGAAAAACTGTGACGTTACGTGAGAACTATGTATACTTGGTATCATATTGACCAGGGATTAGCTCTGCGGAGTTTTAGTACATGTATTTTAATTCATCTTTGACCCGGTAGTAGTAGCTGAGGTATCATGTTTACACCATTATCTTGTTATAACCACCCCAGGACCTGTTCACTCCAAACGAAGTTTAAATCCTCCAATAGACTCGCCGTTTTGTGTTTGTCCAATTGAGTTTTGAATTGGACTAACACTATTCTATCTTTGAGGGCAATGTATGTTATAATTTTTTGTGCGTTTGTGTGTTGTTTCGGGTGATCACCCGAAAGGATTTCCAAGCCTCTTGTAATCACTTCTCAGGCTCGTACGACTTTTTCATTTTGTATATATTTTTTTCACACGTCCCAATATTAATGAGTCTGAAACAAAGTATTGAGAAACTGAAACCGAAAAAAGATTGTTTTCTTTGATTCCATGTTCTCCCTCTCATGTAATTGTCTGATTTTGTAAGTCCCATTTTGTATATTGATTTCTTAAAATCCCCAATTTATCTTCACCATGAAAAGATCTTCCAAGCGATGAGGAGGTGGTGTCTGTCAATGTTACCCTAAGCTCTGTCAACAGTATATCCGTTACAACATCGTGGATTTCATCACAAGAGCTTGAAAGCCTTATCCACCAACATCGAGTTGCCGGAGCTGTTGAATGGGAGAGTTCCGACAACATTCCTATTGACCGAAATATGTACTTCCTTGGGGATTTAATTGTGAGTGGCATTGTGTTATGGGCGTCGTTTTATGTGTGTGTGGGGTGGGGATGGGGGGTGGGGTGGGTGGACATTCCCTCAACTTTTTGAAATGCACCTATTGATTTAGGGTTTTTACAGAGTAATCTTTCACAAAAAGTGACCCCCACAACCCACTTTTGAGTCTGTATAATATGCCCTTGCAACCTGGTATCATATGAATACTATGTGTAATTGAAAAAAAAAAAGAGTTCAGTATCTTGGTTCACAGTGTAGGGGTAAATTATATGGATGTTGTTTGTACCACATTAAATTCAAAGCGAAGACGCGCCGTATTTTTCACTTGTTTCACTGCATTGCGCGTCTCTTTCTCTTTTTTTTTTGTTTGACCTTTGACGTCCAATCGTTTAATATATCGCAATTGTATTAAGGTGCTGTTGTTAGTAGTAACGTGACATGAGCTGCAACAGCCAGCATGGCCAATTGATCCCAGTCGACGTAATGGAAAGATTCATAAAACTGTTTCAAACCTGTCGAACTGTAACTACTCTATCTTCTATGTGCACCGATGGGCGATGAGCACTGTAGTCCAACATTGAAAGGGAAGTCATTCCCACCATCATATGTAATGTTTTTTTTATTCTTAGGTATATATGCACATACGACGTAGAACTTGATTCTTCTTATTGCAATTCCTGGACGGTGTCCATTCAGAGGATATAGTTTTTCTTTCGTAAAATCATTTCACCTACAGTAAGTTGGCAATTGAATTTCACATGAAATGGCATGAAAGAAAAGTCTTGATTTTGTTTTTATCTTCTCTTGTTTTGTTAAAAGCCCGGAACACTCTATGAGATTCGTCTTGAATTTGTGATTGGAGGCAACACCTTTTACACAGATGTCTTAACCGTGATAACGTGCGAGGCTGGATTCGCTGGAACCTCAGGCTGTGATACATGTAAGATATTAACATAGGCTATATAAGAAGCGAAACAAAGGATAAACAACAATAGGCCGTGCATAAAAAGAGAATAGCGCACGATCGAGGTTCATGCAAGCGATGCAAGAGGGCGCAGCGCGCGTGCATCTAGCGATAGCATTAACCCTGAGAGCGCATTATTTTGTTCTAATGCACAGGTCAATGTCTTCTTCATTCACATGCAATAGTATTTTGATTAAAAATACGGAAAGAGAGATGCAATTTTATTTGTAAATAAACACGTAAAATAGCACCCTCCTGGGTAAAATGGAATTGCCCAAAATAAGTTTATGGCGGGATAATACACGGTCAACTGACCAATATGGAGCAATAGAAATTGAGGATTATTACCAAATATGAAAGAACAGAATCTAAAACGTCGAAAATTAAACACTAATTTCTTGTTTGGATCATTACAAAAAATAGTTCTCTTCGGGTCCTCAGCCTCGGGTATAGGTATACCCGTCCTCGCCTTAATATTCAATCCCCTTGAATTTTCCGCACCGCCGGTAATATTCGAAATTAACGTTTATTTGTGATGTTAGTTTGTTAAGGAGTAGTCTTTTGTGGCTTGAAAATTTCCCATACGGTATTTTCTCTGAAACCAGTTACGTTAAAATTCCCAAATCTTTCTACTACATGAAGGTATTGGTCACTGCAGTTCCAAAAATATGTAAATTCATTACTGCATTACTGTAAATGTTGAGACACGGTGTAAGCCTGAGGCAAGAAGAAGTATACCTGCTGGAAAGAATAGGGAACCGTTGTTAACATTGTCTAAATTATAAAGAGAAAAGTTCTCACCATAGCATAACTGACATTTCCCCGAACATGCGAGACAGTCATATAATAGTTAAGTGACTGTCATGGGTAAAGAGTGGGCATGGGTAAAGAGTGGGCATGGGTAAAGAGCCATTTATGTGCTTTCCTTTTGGCTTTCTGTAAGTTACATGCCTCACATTAACAAGATATCCCAGACGAGTCTGTGAGATAAAAGTTTAAGCCTTTGCCCTATTTGTGTGGTGGTTTTAATCTGTTTTTATCAATTTGTGTTTTGTTATGTAGTCTACAGAAATGTAAGTGCGTTCGATGTGGTTCTAAACTTCACCCAGAGTGACGCCCTCCAAATTGACTGGAGTATCGAAATTAACTACACTGTGAATGTGATTGAGTACAGGTAATGTGGCACTAGCTTAGATGTAATATTATTACTTCATAAGGAATGCTGGACTGGAATACAAGAGTTTCTTTTGTTTCGTGATTAAAGGACAAGAGCAGCCATCCCAAATTGAAGTAGAGTAGAAGACTGTCCAGTTTCATGATTGGCTGTTGGGAGTCATGTGACAATGTTTTTCCTCTTCAAAGGTGAAATTTACTTGAAATAACTGCTTGATTTACCTTGAATGTGCAATTGTTAAGTCATAAAATGTAATGAAAGATACTTTGAAAAGAAATAAGACGAAAATTATGTTATTTAGCTTTTTCTTCAAACAAAGTTTGGGGGACTGCTCCTTACCTTTAATGTGTGACTACATTTGCTTTGTTAAGAAAAGAATTCTTTCATCCAAGGCATGAACTTTGTTAAAAACCTGCAAATGCAGATGTACTGATGCTCACACAGAAAAGGAGCATTTCAAGATAGCAGAGTAATCGTCTGTTAAAAATTTTCCTTCTCACTGGGATTATACATTTAGCTGTTTTTACATAAAATTGCAACCACGTTTGATCTAAAGTATTCCGGGACAACCTTTGCTTATGCGCCAGAATGCCAAGATAGTGGACCAAAATTTCAATCGCGAAAAGACAATCAATAATGACTTCGTTTTTGTGTACCTTTTACCTCATAATTATTATACAATAAATATCAAGAGTAAGGATATTTTAATATCATAATAATTTTTGTATACTTCCATGTCTTTAGAATTAAGGATTCTGGTGCTAATTGGGATTTCACGGAAGATATTCCGTTCCCAACGCAGTCAGGCACGGTTTCTAATCTATTGCCAAATGAAAACTACGAACTAAGAGTGAGGACAGAGACGGAAGTAGCTGGTACCGGACGTCGCAGACGCAGACAGGCAGAAGAGGGGTGTAGTGGTTGTTCGTACAGTCTCACTGTGAACTATGTAACTTGTGAAGATGGCAAAGAAGGCCTTAATTGTGAAAATGGTAGAGAAAATGCTATTGTTTCTAAATCCGTGTTTTACCCATGGGGTTCCTTGCAACTACCTTCACCCCCCTCCCCCCATTACTGGACATTTTACCGCCAGACAAATTTCTCTACAAATCAATTCCAGGACAGTTCCATTTAAGGTTGGGGAAGTTGTCTTCTAAGTGGTTAAGTTTATCAGTGTATACGGGTGTTAGGGGATAATTGTCAGGTGTGGGGATAGTACAGGTGGGTGATCTAGTGGATGTTGTTTAAGGCGAGTTGTCTACTTATAAACCCATTAAGCGGATGGCGTGAAGTTTACGGCCCTAAGATATTCTAAGTTTATGTGTTGTGCCTAATTTCCATCCTTTATTCTTTTGCATAGTTGTAAAGAGAATTGGATTCCCTTTATCACATTTTTAGAGAAGGATCACATTTCGTCTTTCTAAATCTGTCTTTCAAGTTGTTACATTCTCAAAGACATCCCAATAACTCTTGGTCTACACATATTTGCTCTCATTGGTGCGAAATTTTCGACTTTGGCAGGATCTTACTTGAAGCTTAGTTGTGATATGTTAAGGGTACTAATTAATTTTTACCCTTACGTTCAAATCCTTTTTATTGGATCTCTGTTGAGTTTGCCCAGCCATGCACCTGCAACCGCGACCCGAAATGCTTACGAGCCAGCCTTACATGAGGACATCATACTTCATAACTGAATTATTTACGTTTTACCCCAATCACATCTTTCCAATCATCATTGCGTGTCCTTAACCTGCTACAGTCATATGTTTACCAATGATTGCCTGCAGTGCATACATCGCAGATGGTGATACCACTAGGGAAAAGGGAACCCAAATCAGGAACGCACCCACCCTCGTTTGGTTTCTAACACTGAATGGCTTCCTACTTTGACACCAAACTGTCAAAACACTTTAACTTTTTCACTCAGTGAATTTATCATATTTTTGTACCCACAGAGGCTGTGATAGAACCGTCTGGTGGAGAGCCTAGTAAGTTTCGTGTTGTTTTGATGAACTGTGTGATAGCTATACTGTAATGTAATACATAAGATCTTCTTACGATATAATATTTCATAATATGTACGAGCTGTATTTAAGGTCATAATACGAAGTGCAACCACAGGTGTTTCATTATTGATTGGGTCAAACTTCCAATGAAATCCTGCAAACAACAAATCTATTCAAGTTTTTGGTTTCGATGATAAGAGAAACCAATGCATTCATTATGGCGTGCGTGTGTATGTGTGTGTGTGTGTGTATGTGTGTGTGTTTGTGACACTTTGCTTGTTAACACGATATCTCAAGGTAGGAAACTTGGATAGATTTCATATTTGCGTATGTGAATGCGTTATAGTCAGTAGATGGTCCCTATTGTTTTTGGCGGAGGTCAAAGGTCTCCTGGGGTCACCAGGGGTCAAAGTCTGAAAATCTTGTTAACACGATATCTCAAGGTAGGAAGCTTGGATAGATTTCATATTTGCTATGTGGATGCGTTATGGTCAGGAAGTGGTTCCTTTTGTTTGTGGCAGAGGTCAAAGGTCGTATGGGGTCACCAGTGGTCAAAGTCTAAAAAACCTTGTTAACGCAATATCTCAAGGTAGGAAACTTGGAAAGATTTCATATTTGGTATGTTGATGCGTTATAGTCAGTAGATGGTCCCTATTGTTTTTGACGGAGGTCAAAGGTCATCTGGGGTCACCGGGGGTCAAAGTCTGACAATTTTGTTAACACGATATCTCAAGGTAGGAAGCTTGGATAGATTTCATATTTGCTATGTGGGTGCATTTTAGTCAGTAGATGGTCCCGTTTGTGTTTGGCGGAGGTCAAAGGTTATCTGGGGTCACCAGGGGTCAAAGCTTAAAAACCTTGTTAACGCAATATCTCAAGGTAGGAAACTTGGAAAGATTTCATATTTGGTATGTGGATGCGTTATAGTCAGTAGATGGGTCCCTATTGTTTTTGACGGAGGTCAAAGGTCATCTGGGGTCACCGGCGGTCAAAGTCTGAAAATTTTGTCAACATGATATCTCAAGGTAGGAAGCTTGGATAGATTTCATATTTGCTATGTGGGTGCATTTTAGTCAGTAGATGGTCCCGTTTGTTTTTGGCGGAGGTCAAAGGTTATCTGGGGTCACCAGGGGTCAAAGCTTAAAAACCTTGTTAACGCAATATCTCAAGGTAGGAAACTTGGAAAGATTTCATATTTGGTATGTGGATGCGTTATAGTCAGTAGATGGTCCCTATTGTTTTTGACGGAGGTCAAAGGTCATCTGGGGTCACCGGGGGTCAAAGTCTGAAAATTTTGTTAACATGATATCTCAAGGTAGGAAGCTTGGATAGATTTCATATTTGCTATGTGGGTGCATTAAGTCAGTAGATGGTCCGGTTTGTTTTGGGCGGAGGTCAAAGGTCTCCTGGGGTCACCAGGGGTTAAAGTCTGAAAATCTCGTTAACATGATATCTCAAGACAAGAAGCTTGGATAAATTTCATATTTGGTATGTGGATGCGTTATGGTCAGGAAGTGGTTCCTTTTGTTTGTGGCAGAGGTCAAGGTCATATGAGGTCACCAGGGGTCAAAGTTTGAAAATCTCGTTAACGTGCTATCTCAAGATAGGAAGCTTGGATAAATTTCATATTTGGTATGTGGATGCGTCATGTCAGGAAGTGGTTCCTTTTGTTTGTGGCAGAGGTCAAAGGTCATATGGGGTCACAAGGGGTCAAAGTCTGAAAATCTCGTTAACGTGATATCTCAAGATAAGAAGCTTGGATAGATTTCATATGTGATATGTGGATGCGTTATGGTCAGTAGATGGCTCCTATTGTTTTTGGTGGAGGTCAAAGGTCATCTGGGGTCACCAGGGGTCAAAGTCTGAAAACCTTGTTAATGCGATATCTCAAGGTAGGAAACTTGGATAGATTTCATATTTAGTATGTGGGTGCATTTTAGTCAGTAGATGGTCCCGTTTGTTTTTGGCGGAGGTCAAAGGTCTCCTAGGGTCACCAGGGGTCAAAGTCTGAAAATCTCGTTAACACAATATCTCAAGATAGGAAGCTTGGATAAATTTCATTGTTTGGTATGTGGATGCGTTATGGTCAGGAAGTGGTTCATTTTGTTTGTGGCAGAGGTCAAAGGTCATATGAGCTCAGCAGGGGTCAAAGTCTGAAAATCTCATTAACGTGATATCTCAAGATAGGAAGCTTGGATAGATTTCATATGTTGAATGTGGATGTGTTATGGTCAGGAAGTGGTTCCTCTTGTTTGTGGCAGAGGTCAAAGGTCATATGGGGTCACTAGGGGTCAAAGTCTTTAAATTTTGTTAATGCAATATTTCAAGGTAGGGAACTTACATAGATTTCATATTTGGTATGTGGATGTGTTATGGTCAGGAAATGGTACTTATTGTTTTTCGTAGAGGTCAAAGGTCATCTGGGGACACCTGGGTCCAGAGTCTGAAAATCTCGTTATCATGAAATCTCAAGATGGGAAGCTTGGATAGATTTTATATTTAATATGTGGATGCATTATGGTCAGGAGATGCTCCTGTTATTTGTGGCAGAGGTCAAAGGTTATCTGGGGTCACCGAGGGTCAAGGTTTGACATTTTTTATGCGATATCTCAAGGATGGAAACTTGAATAGAATTCATATTTGGTATGTGGATGGGTTATGGTCATGAAATGGTCTATGTTGTTTATGGTGGAGATCAAAGGCAGAGATGCCAAGTATCCCAATTTAGGCGGAATAATTGCGATTTTCCACCCTCGATTTAGCCCCATTGTTTTTGGCAGAAACGAAAGGTCATCTGGGGTCTCCAGGGGTCAAAGTCTAGGAACCTTTTTAAGTACGATCTTTCAAGATAGTTGTTTGTCCATCTGTCTGTCTGTTGTTTGCCTGTCTAGCTATGTATGGCTTTTATTGAGGTCAAAAGGTCATCTGGAATGAAAAAATTATTTTTTGAACATTCTAGTATAACATTTGAATGAGAAGATAATGGTGCATGATGGTACTCTTTGAAACGGAACATTTATGTATCATCGAAACCTTAATGCGTTTTTGCACTCTGGTTCAAGAAAGAAAGGAATCTGTAATCACTAAAGCAGAAAAGGCATGAAAAGCTTGTGAAGACCCAAATTCGTTTTATAGTGGAAAACACGTTTTTAAATTTTGTTTCTGACAACCTGTTTGTGCTTTTCCAAAGTTTCTTCAATTCGTTAAGAGCACATTTAACACTAAAAATGCCATCGTATCAAGTAGGTGACTGGTATTGAGAAAGAATCTAAATAATGTAGATTAACTTCAAAAAAATTGGCGTTTTGATGATGAAGTAGTCATATTAATTTATGTTAATCATGTAGAAGCAGGAATTGGAGTGTTCACCAAGATAGTTTCTTCAAGAACTGCAGGAATATAAAAGACGCTATCAAAGAGAAGGAGTAATTACTGCAATTATTCTTAGAAAACATAATGAAATGATCACTATTAAAAGGTTAAAAAACAACAGACAACATCTAACGAAAACATTTTTCATAGACTTTGGGGCCTTTTTTGTCCTCATGGACATTTGTCTTTTAAATATAAAAGGATAAACTTGAATCTGAATGTAGTTTAATCTCAAACTTCTTTCAACTTAAAATTTTAAACATTTGTCTTTTAAATATAAAAGGATTAACTTGAATCTGAATGTAGTTTAATCTCAAACAACTTGAAACTTATTTGATTTGCAGTTTTTCCGTTTTGTGTAATACTGCAGTTCGTAATAGCTGACAAAACAAACTATCAGAAAAAAACAGCTCTCTGCATTTAAGCAAAACATAAATAATTTCCGAATAAGCTATTTAGTCATCTTTTTAAGTTTTTTTATTTATGTAAAGTTTAAGACCAGCAGTGTTCCTCTTTTTATTTTACATTTTTTTTCTTTTACATAAAGGTTTTTCTTTCATATGTAGTTATATTGTATTGTATGCACTATAAAATTACATTTTCGTTGCTGACCTTTTCTTACCTTTTATTACTTTACTAAAGAAAGTTTTCTTTTAACCCTTATTTTCAGTATGGTGGATTATACTGACCATTATCATCATCGCCACGCTTCTGCTGTTACTTATTCTGGTACCTATGATCATGTGGCTCAAGAAGAACTGGTCAAAGTAAGTGGTCATCTTTAAAGAGTGTTTTCAGATTTTCTTATCCGAAATTATTTTTCTCTGTTTCAGGAAAAAAAGTTACTTCATTGTAAATTACAATATTTGCACGGTCCACTTTGTATTAAACACCTTGCCCAGCAGAGCTCTTTAAATGATATATTTCAATCAAAGGAATAACATTGTCTTGAATTTGATTCACCGTCTTGCATGTATTGCTTCTTAGTCTAAAAGATGATCTGTCGTCCCGTGAAAATGCAATAAAAATTATGCTGGATTCTGGATGACGTCACAAAACACCCTTTCTTAGATTCGATTGCACCGTCGACAGGTCGATAATGTGAAAGTTTTCGATGCGCTACCGAGTTCATTGAATGGCTTAAAAATCAAAGTTACGACAAGGGTAATATGTGACGTCATCCAAAATCGGGCATGGTTTTTACTGCATCTTCAAGAGACGATATGTCATTTTTAGCAGCATTACTCACATAAGGCATCAATATTTTGATGTTTTAGAAACAATAAAACCATGAAAGAATTGACTTAAAAAAAAAAATCATCCATCCCCTGCAGGGATACAAACAAGAAGAATTATGACATGACAAGTGGGGGTATTGCGATGCAGCCAACGAGGGACCATAGAAGCGTATCCTATGATACCCCTGACGGTGTAGGTGTTCAGACTGATCCTATTTCACCCGATGGAAACTTTATTTACTCTGAAGAAGCCGTTATGTACTTTGACCAAGAATCCATTCGCTCGAGATCCTTACATGGGGTTGATAACCTAGGTACATTTGATACAGAAGAGAGCGTCAGGACCGCATCTCACGTGGACAGTGGATTTTCTTTGAATGGTTCGACAGGAGAAACGCTCAGTAGTGCTTCAAGAGATTCCAGTACAACGCTGCAGCATCATTCAGACAATACCATTGAGAATATGATGGTTCCCATCGTAGATGATGATGACCATATTGGTGGCGACGAGATCATCCCAATGTAACTATGGGACGAACAGTGGACTCACAGTTACATTGAAATGTAATATTGCTCAAATACCTACTTAATTGCAATATTTCTGGAATTGCTTATTCTCAATGGTTTAAGAAAAACGTTTTCTTTTTTCTATTATTTATAAAATGTGCAGTTTTTTAACTTGAACTTTTGAAAAAAAGAATTCTTTTCACAGACTACCTTACGATTAAAATAATTAAGCTTAAAAAAAATCTTATACCTTGGTACGTTCATCATTTACTGTTTTCAAAAGACACTCATTATCTATTCATTGGAAACCGAACGAAAAGTCATCGAACTCTGGTTCTTGAGTCGAAGGAATTAGGGTTGTTTTTTTTTTTTGTAAAGAATACAGTATCATGTCTGAGTAAAGTCTTTACCGGTAAATTTTTATAGTTCAAGACAATGTAATGCATACTAACGAGAAATATCGCTCACGTATATGAAAATTTGCACGACTTTCTTTTCGTCTAGCAATATAACAAACCTTTTCTAAATAAATAAATCTGTCATAAAATAATTCTTCTTTATTCACGTCTTTCCTTCCTTTCATTCTCAAAAGTTTATATTTCGTTTAATTAAAATGAAATGTATTGTATTTTGATCTGCCGACTAAAATTTTCTTAGTTTATATTCTGTATATTAGATATCTTACTATTCTCACTTGCAGCTTCTACATAAAAGCTTTACGCCTTAGAGAAATGTTATGACTTAAAAATCTTTATCAAGATAATTCGTTAAAACATCCTTCCATACATTAGACTGAATGTCATTAAATATCTATTGTGCCTTTTAATGTAGTATTTATCGCTAAATATTCATTCCAATTGTTAAATCCAAAACAATTTTGTCTTTTAAGATTACACCTATGGGAATTATATGAACCGTTATGAAAATAAAATTGTTAAATTATCAGTGTTGTATTCTTATGTAATATTTAACAAACAGTTGGTATTGCCTTCCGATTGCAATTATACGTAAAACACCATTGCTTAGTATAAACAGTATCACCATTCGAAAAGACTTAGGTTAAAATGATAATAAAATCTGTGTTTCATCAGCACACTGATGGACCTTCTATGGAAGGGAACTGCAAACAAAACATTTCCTTTCATAGGCTGGTCAAAGTCAGAAATAGTCACAAATACTGAAAAGACTTCATCAGCTTAAAATGATGATAACAATATCGTGTCATCGACTTACCCGTGGGCCTTTTGGGAGAAGGGAGCGACAAGCTAAAACGCTTTCTTGCATAAACCATGGAGCTGCTACGTTGACCAAATTATAAACTCCATGCATAGGCTGGTTTGAGTAAAAAATAAAAATACCGTTTCGCTACAAAATTCAAATCAAAATGAGTTTGGGGATTAAGGAGGTAGGAATGACCTATTGGAGCAATATGTACACTACTGCCAAGGTCATATGCTAAAATACCTACACTCTAAAAAATATTTAAACGATTTTGTTTAAAAATTAGGATACTTACGAAGATGAGTATTTCTACTCGAAATAAGTGAGTACTTCAACTGAATTTGTGCAAAATTTTACACAAATTGCTGAACTTGTGCAAAATTTTACACAAATTGAGTTGAAGTACTCACTTATTTCGAGTAGAAATACTCATTTTCGTGAGTATCCTAATTTTTAAACAAAATCGTTTAAATTTTTTTAGAGTGTATAGTTTTGAATAATCAAAAATGTATAAAGCAAAATTAAAAAAGTGATATAATCTGAAGATTCAGAAGAGTGCCCGTCTTTTTATCTGTTTATGAAAATGGCCAGAACTTTTTCTGCAACTTTCGT
Organism: Holothuria scabra; assembly: GCA_037179385.1. Classification (NCBI taxonomy): domain Eukaryota; kingdom Metazoa; phylum Echinodermata; class Holothuroidea; order Aspidochirotida; family Holothuriidae; genus Holothuria; species Holothuria scabra. Next base: position 52,388,284 of record CM074183.1, on the reverse strand, counting down.
GTGTCCTAAATATCCAACCGTTTGGAAAAAGGTGTTGCGTGAGACTAGAACGTGAGGATAACGAACGGACGAAAGATTGCCTGTACCTACCGGTCACAAATATTTGTATTCATTTTTTATTTTTTCATTTTGATGAAAATTTTAAAAGGAACTTTTGTAGCAATATTCCTCTAGAATGTAGAAATAATGACACTTTACAGATCTTGTTAGCAGCGACAGCCATTTACCCTACACGTTTCATAAGGAGACCTTTTATTTAAAAAGTTCCCCAAGATTAAGAAAAAAATGGTCTGACCAACTCGGAAAAACCTGCCGTGCTCTGATGAAGCATATTAGCATGCTCGTCAGTTGACACCTCTTTAGAGCTGCACATGGGCATTGGTGACGTCACTCATTTCATGTGCTCGCATACTGCTACCAAGTTCCAAGAGGCAAGATTTGGTCTGCCTCTGAAATGTTCGTTGGCGGGTCATCATTCGGTATAGAAAATGTTAGGCCCCAGGGCGATGGTAAACTTTTAAAACATCTTCAATGGAATGTACTATCCTTCCTCAGTCACATGTCATGCAAATTTTAAAACCTGTTAAACATCGTCCTCATATAACTCATACTAACTTTTCTTTTTTAATGGAAATATTCAAAGGCAAGCAAAATTTTGACGCGGCTCCGCGTTCTACGCCATATCAAATTCACGGGAGACACATGCAGTGGCGTAGCTACAGGTTGAGGGACAGGGGCGATTGCCACCTGGAAAAAGAAAAAAATGTCACCTGATCATTCGCTCATCATCTGTCATGTGATCATTCACAAACACCGCTCAACTGCAGTGCGGTTTTTTCAACTTTTCATTCATAAAATTTCGAATTCAGCGCAAGCTTCATATTTTGAAATATTTGTTTTTTTTTTTAAGAAAAACAAAATTTTCACGATCCGCATGTTGAAATCTTTAATTCAGTAATACTCTCACTTTAAGAAAAGTTCATCAAGCAGTCAAGTGGCACCGGTCTAGTAAACACAGTGGTATTTTCCTTCACAAAATTCCAAATTTTCTTCAACATCAGCTCTTATAATTGTCTGAAAAAAGACAACAAAGTTTCGTTTTTTTTTTTTGAATACCGTCTGGGAACCTCAATCCCCAGGTCTGAGATAACACTGTGTGACAACAACGTTTATCAGCCACCGCACAATCTCGGATTTATTCTTAGGAAGGAATGGCAACTATCCAAAACAAATTCCCGTGCACTGGCTGACTGGTACAGGAAACCCATATTTACTGCAATACAAGCTCACAATTTTTATACTTGTGTAAAAAAGAAAGAAATCGCCGCAATTTGCGTGCATAATACTGTAATGTTCATAGTTTAGAAAGAAGTTCTGAAATATATCTGCTGCCTTCTCCGGAAAAAAGTTTTATTGACAGTTCCATTTAGACCGATGTTCAGAGGATGCAGGCATTATTCTCATTAGCTCCCTGCTCCCATGAACAGTACAGGTTGCTCGTCACATGGAGCTGCGGAGGGTGACAGCTGCCTGCTCGTAGTCTCTCAGTAACAATAACTACATTCTTCCAAATAAAAATGCGTGCACATGACATGAGTATATAAAAGTTGAATGAATGATACAAAACTGTACTTGTTACCAGGGTCTTCAGCATGACATTGCCTAGTCTCATATTTAGAAAATTTATATCATGTTGTTTATTAAAATCCCCCTCTTATCTCCCTCACCACCCCCTCGAACAACAATCGGCATATAGACGAATCCGATCAGCGTTCCTGTTTAGTGACGGTTGGCCGCCAGCAGTAAGGTCCATCAGCCTTAACTCGTCTTCATTTATTGTCTACTTGAATTTCAAACCCTCGCATTCAGTTAAATTGCAGGAATCAAGATACAATTTAGTGTACAGCCATCCATGCAGCCATGACACAGGTAAGCAAGGAAATTGAAAGATTGAAAGGTGATAAACCCCAATTATGGCCGACTGAAATCAGACCATCACTTGCTGTCCGGATTCGTCTATCAGTCTATAGCATCTCGCCTGCATGGCACACAAAGCAAAACAAATCTTATGGAGCAGGTTATAATTTGACATCCCCTGCAAAGTGTGAGATATATTTAGCAAAGGAACTTGTCTATAATATGAACCAATTGTTGACTACCTTACAGGGCGATGTGATATTTTACCGTTTTCTCTGTCAAAAACTAGAATCTCCACTGAAAGAGCTGTGTACTAGTCTGAAAATAACTAGGAATAATGACGAATCAAATCATATAAACTCATATGAAAAGAATCGAATGAACTTGTAAACCTGATGTAACAACAAAACAATGGAAATATATCCTTGACAATTACTCATTAGTTTATCCTTCATGAATAGTATGAAGCATTTGTATGAGAGGTTTGGGCTTAATTTGTCGAAATTACGAAGTGCATTATTCATGAAATAAAGAATAACATTTTCGGGAAGATTGAAGACCACGCTTTGGCACTACTGGTTTTGATGATATTAAAGGGAAAAATTAAGACTGGAACTGTGTTTTAAGTGATTGAATTTATCATTGCAATTTAAACTATCCTTGCCAGTGCGCTCTCATTATAATCCAGTTTCATAAAAACCTCCTACTTGGTTTCTGTTTTTAAAATACCTTCTTATAGGTTTGCCGTGTTGAACCATGGAACCACCGTCAAAGTATTAGCACCATAGTCTTCGAGTCTATAGCTCTGACAATGCAGCTAATACTGTCGGGTAGTAGGTCCATGTTCTGACGTCGATTCTTATGGAAAATTTGGCATACCATTCAACTCCACCCCCCGCCCCCTCCCCATCAGAAAAAATAGGTTAGTCCATTGTCAGGCAAAATCGCCCTACAGATGATACCATTTTGTTCTTTTTTTATCTATGCTCTTCTGGAGCATAATTCCGGTCACTTGAGATTTATTTGTAGACTTGAAAGACATCTGCATTCAGCACTATCCTCCAAGGTCAAGAAACGCACCCCATCCTTTTCGATGAAGTTTGTTTTCGATTCATTATTGCAAATACTTCTATGAATATTTTCCCTTTTCTCGATGAAACCGAAAAGATTGCCTATTTCGGGTAATAAACATTGATATGAAACTTATCAATAAAACCAGAAGCCCGGGCTTTCTTCGTAGTGTGGGAAGGCCCGGGTTTGATTCCCAGGTCGAGTCATACCAAAGACTCTAAAAAATGAAACCTATTGCCGCTGTGCGTGATGCTCCGCATAATCAATAAACCAATAGGTCGGAAACTGGGCAGTAAAACTCTAACTAATTAACTCTGATTTATTGAAAACGAATCGGTAAACCTTCTCAAAACAACTCTTGGTTTGGGTCGGTGCTCCGTCCTTTAAACTTAACCAAGTCGCCCTTCCATAATTTCGCTGTTGTCTTAATGTAGCACGCCCTCATTGATAAGCATTCTAATGCATTCGCTTGTTCCCCAAATATGCATCAAAAAGGGGACCTGGTTGGATAACTTTTGCAATTGTTGTTACTTAATAAGACGGGGACTTTTTTAATTCAATGTAAAAATTAATCAAGCAGGCTGTCCCTAATACCCGATCGCGATCAATTTGTAATGGGTGCATGAGTTAGATAGATTTTTACGGCCTAGTTTCCAACCTATTGATTCAAATCGAGCCGGGTGTGTGAGAGATGATGGTAAAAGTTAAAAAAATGTTACAAATTGAAGCAGTTTTGAGGAAACAAAGATGTTTGAAGCCGACGGCCGAATATCACCCTTTGAGAAAATGTAAGTCTTTTATATCAGCGAGAAAGGTTTGGGCTTCGGTAGCAAAAATTCTCTGCAGTAATGATATGGTAAATTGAAATTGTCAAGAATGGCTTACTTGTAATATTTCTTGTTCAAATTAGTTTATACCTATCCTGAGTAGCACCTCTGTGGCTGCAGCCCTCCGTAGCGATGAGCTGAATGAAAAGACTTCGATCCGCGGGGTAGTTTATACCTAGCGAATCGAGTGTTTTGGGTGCCATTATACCAAATAGCCCTAAGCAGCTAGTGTCACTGAAGAATTGGATTGAGATCGGTTGTTCTAAAGATTAGCATAGGCCCTCGAGGCAGGGATTTGGGGGTTGCAGTCCTCCCAGAGCAAAGAAATACTTATTTCAGGCACTGACACTTGTATTATCAGGACAAGAGGAAAGTGCAATAGACACTGCGGTGGGCAGCGGCCTTCGCCACCAGGGACAAAAACTCAGTACCAAATACAAGTGTGAACCAAAACTCCCGAAATACTTTATCTTTCTTCACAGTTTGAGCAATGGGGCAATCCATACCCGTCGTGAGTGTTGTGGTAAAGCTGGGAAATCAGGGCGATTTGCAGGACAAACACTCTCCGCCTTCTTGTAAAATGTTTTGTCGTACGCTTATGAAGATTGCGGAAAGAATCTATAGCATTTTTGAACCTCACTTGGAAGATTAAGTAGCATTAGTCCTTCATTGATTCAGGTAGTTGCTTGATCTTGTTCGATCCGACGGTCTTTGGAAACATGGAGCATGTTTAGTTCAAACTGGAAAGTAAAGTCAGAACTTTATAATTGCGGGTCGCATCGGTAGTAAGCTTAATTCAGTTACCCCCATTAAAGGCAAATCCTGCAATATATAACTTCCTCTATTTTTTCGAGTTTACTTAGTCAAAATACGAAACGAGCATTGAACAACAGCTATACACGCTGGTAACAATTTTGGTTTCTTTCTCCTTTCTACACTCCGTCGACTCCTGTGTTGCAACTTTTTCTTTCCTTAGTTTCTTATAACGAGGCTTTTTTCTTAACCGTGAATTAATGCGAACTCTCAAATTATGTCACTAGATGCCAATGCATGCCGCGGCATAATGAGGTCAACCACTTTTACCCCGACCCCTTCCACAAAGTTTGTTTTCGGTTCATAATTTGAAATGATTTTATGGAATCTTTTTGCGATGAAAACGTCTCCATATTTCATAAAATGAGCATGTAATATGAATAGTCTCAACCGACGTCTCCCTTCGTAGCCGGAATTTTTAATTTTATTGGAACTGAGTTGATATAGTTCCCAAAGCAATTCTTGATTTAGGTTAGTTAGATGGAGTTTTACGGCCCAGTTTCCAACCTATTGGTTCAAGTGGAGCCGGCCACGGCCTTTTTTTTTTCAGTTGTGGCTCACTGGTTTGATTTCCCTACTCCATTGCTTATGCGGAGCATCAAGCACAACGACAGTAGGTTCCTCTTTTAGAGTCTTTGGTATGATTCGACCGGAGAATCGAGCCCGGGTCTTCCGCGTGAGAGGCGGATGCTCGTACCGTTAGACAAAACACGCGGTCTTGGTTTAGGTGGAAAGCGCGCTGGAATGAATATCCATAAATTGCATGTAGGTCTGGATGGGAGGGGGCAGCTTACAGACACACTCAAAATGTAGCGCCGCCATAGTTATGCCCGAAGATGCTTCTCATATCGCGTCGAATTTCACTTTCCAGTCTGCTAGTCCTTTATATATGTCTGTCAGGTAAATACACAACCGTTTACACAACACTCTGTGAATTCTACACATGTTGTGTAAATTTTTACACAAGGATATGTACTTTCTACACATTTGTTGATTGGTGGACTATTCACACAATGTTGTGTAAGTTCTACACAACATTTTTTTAGAGTGGATGACAGCTAAAAAACAGGACAACTGTCTCATTTTTTTTTCTAAATGAAATGTTTTATTGAACGTTTACCACCTTTGATTTATCGGTAGGCTTAGGAACTATTTACATCTATTTACACTAAATCCAACATTATAATTAACATGCATTATGATTGTCCTCATGAATAGCCAGTTTTAGGTTATTTCTTGAAAACTCAACTTGTGGGACTCGTTCAATTCGATTCAGCATGTTTCTAAAGCATGATGGTAGAAAATGACTCTAAAACCTGAAAAAGTTCCAATAAATAATGCGGAAATATCAAACAGGCTAGCATGGGAGGATGAACATTTCTTTTTGAGTTATTTCGTTCTTTTTTATGACGAGAGTTTTGAGGGGAATATTACTCCGGGAAAATGCTGAAAAAGCTCTGAAATTGACTAACCCGTTTGGACATTGAACTTCAGTGGATTGCTAGTAGCTGGTATTGTTTTGCGAGTAGCGTTTGGTAAAATTCAGTGAAAAAGAAAAGTTTGCCTTCATTTTTGGGAAGTTCCAGCGACTTAACCATGTTTATGAAAGTGCGTCCTCAACTAAAGGATATAGTTTTCTCCAACAAGTTCCCACAACATACACATGGCAATCAGAAGCAACGAATCATTTCAAGAAAGACTAAAACGGTAGAGAATACAGTTGAGCACACAACATGAATAAATAAGAAGGAGAAATAGACTAAGAAGGAGTTAACATGGCAAACAATTTTAACAAGAAACAAGTAAAGTTGTATACTTTCAGACTCAGTTTAGTTTCAGATGTCTTTTTTTTTATTTGTTTGTTTGTTTCTTTTATATTGTTTCATGACATGTGTACGTGGCTTTAGTACACTGAATGGTGCACAGGCATCATCCCCTTTATACTCCACCACCATCCGTCCCCATTTGCAAAAGTATTTGACTCTATTATAAAGTCTTCCTGACTCTCTGGCAAAGAGCCGTTCGGCGAAACCAAATATTCCGAAGGAGTTTTGCTTCCCAAGGAAGCTACGTCTACTAGAGAATAGCATTTAACTGACTAATCTCACGCCCTCAGATCATTTGCATCTTATTTGGTACGCTTTTTCCTCAATGGAGGTTCTTCTCATTTTTGTTCATCTCCTCATGCCCTCCTTTGCTTTATTTCTCCTACCACCATTACTTTTAGGTGTCACGTGATACTACGAATCCCTTTGTAGTTTAATTACCAGAGATCTCCTTTCCTCATATACCGGTAACAATCTGTTAGAATTCCATTCCTTGTCTTCAAGAGTCTAACGATTGTTTAGGTGAAACAAAGAGTCATCGGCAAACAACTTCTTAAGTTTGATCTGGTTTTACCTCCACGTAATTACCATTTCTCAAACAGCTGTATTAAGTCCCGTCATTTCATGACTTTTTATCCACAACGCTAATGCCAGATCGTCATCACAAGCTGCAGATGTCAACTTTTTTGCCTTGCACCCTTCAAAGTATCCTCCGTTGTTGGCCTCTACGTCATCCGCCACAGCGCAATGTACAGATGCTCTAGCGCCCTCTGTCGGAGACTTCAGAAATATTGTTATAAGTGGTGCCATTCGTTTTAACCAACTGCTCCAATTTCTCTTTATTCCGGTGTCTATTGAACCTAGAGAGATATGAGAAATCAACGTCAATCAAAACTGGGTACTTTGAGTAGCCTGAGCTTCACGGACCCTCCTTAGCCCTAAACAAGCTGAAAAATATGTGGTGAAATTTTCATTATATTCCTTGTTTATATACCACTTTCTAGTACACAAGACTAGTTAATTTAACCAGGAATTATAATTCAAATCAACAGAGAAACTGGGTAAAAGTTTATTGATTACCTACCAGTTATTTGGTTAAATTCCCCAGTTTCTTTGTTAAGGTGACCAGGGTATCCTGGCGAAATAAAGTAAACCAGGAGTGCGTACAAATGGAATACTAAACACACATTGGTCAAATTTCACCGACAAGACGTTTTTGTAGGGCACACTGTAATAGCATCAGTCCAAAATACTTATAATGAGATGCCCAACATAGACGAATCCAAGCAACTAGTATAGCCGGTCGTTAGTGGGGTCCGTCATGCCTAAAATCGTCTTAATTGTATGTTTTACATGCAATTCTAAGCTCTCGTATCGTGAAATCGAGGTAATCAAGAAACCAAAGGATTTGAACCACTGTTGTACTCGGCTAAAGCAAACCATCAATTGACGGTTTGAAGTCTATACATTACAGTTTTAATGAGGGCGCTCGTCAGATGATTTCTAGTACTAAGTTGTTGATTGTAACTGAACACAGTATATTTAATGGCAAACTGGGTCACGGGTTGAGTAACTCAGATGATTTAAAGGGAACTCCTTGCATAACTACAAAATCATAGATATGCCTACTCCAAATAGTAGGTCTATTTGTGTTTACTTCTTATATGTCTCGGAATTACCATAGAGCGAAGATTGCCAAAGAAAGTTGTAAGGTTGTACGACGTCTTTTTTATTAAAGTAAGCCTGTCGTTACTTTTTAGTGTAAACGCATGACCAACGTCAATACAAAAGCGCCCCAGACGCAACACAAGCGTAGAAACCGTCTAAGCAGCAGACACAGTTAACAGATCTCGTCTGATAAGCAACTTACGCAAGGAAACATTTTAAACTAATTCGTCGGCGTTGTGGGATGATCCGGTGTAACAAGTTGTAAAAAAATGCAACTAATTTAACAACAACATACATTTTGCTCCGCCTGCCCATCGTTAATGATTGGCTGGTAATGATTACTACACCGAATATAAAACACCAACCTTCATAGTTTATTTTGGCATAATGGGGTTGAGCTACCGCACATTTGTACATTCAGCTAATGTTGGTACACCTTTTGAACTGCCGTGTTGCTATCCCACGTATTGATATTCAATACACTGATAACACTTTGAAGGAGTTGGCATTAAAAACTGAATGAAAGAAAAAGGTTATAGGTTTAAATATTTTTGTATCTGGGACCTTTTTGAGAACGACTGAAAGTTTTGAGTAAAAAATAGCATCCATATATCCCTTCGCAGCCACCAACTATAGCCCTCCGACAGTCTAATTATCTTCCTCGTACAAGTCTTAGCATTAATTTTACTCTTCAACAAACTTTTCTTTCATTTCTTTTAGTTCTTCCAGAATGTTCGTCCCATACCTGATGGTTTTTCCTGAACTAATAAGGGCTAATGTGTTTCATTCATTGAACAATTAAAACAAATAAGAGTCTGAGAAAATGAATATGATATTATTTGTTAGTAGTTCTTTGAAATCATTTCACTATACACCGAGTTATTTTAACTAAAAGCAGTCTAACTCCTTGAAATACCAATTGTGCTTCAGAAATAGCATAAGGAATACATATTATGAAAACAAGAAACTTCGCTGACGAGTCAAAGTGGGACTGCAGCCGTCCACTTTATGCTGGAAAGAATGTATTTCTAACCGTGATATGTATCGTTTAAAGGCCCAATTCTCGTAGCCTTCTTACTAAAGCCCATCCCACAATTGTCTAAAATTCATCGCCATCCAGACACAATCTCAGTTATTGCTTCAGGGTGGTTATGGAAGAGCTCTATGTGTATAATCAAAACACTCTCAGAACAGTTCATGCTGTGTAACTTCAGCGTTGGTACTCTGCATTGTTTGAATAAGCTGTCAATCAAAGAGCTGAATCAATTGAGAATTTCTGTGAGCCCCTACAAGAATTGAAGTTTGGAGTGAGAGGATTGTCCCTTTAAGCTCAGTACCTTTAGGAATGTATCATTTTTGACTTGCTAAGCTAGAAGCAATGCATTTCCTATCATATGAATCGTGTGACGACTGAGACTTCATTTATATTCATAATTCTGGTGCACCTTTCATAATTCTTGTGTTCACCTACAACAGTATCAAATGATCAGGTTTCTGTTGGGAAAGAGGTTTTTACAACGAGGTTGAATGTACCTCATTAAACAAAAAAAGAAACTTACAGGGATTTCCCTAACCTAATATGCTTTCAAGTAATAATTTCCTTACAAACAGGAGTCTGTGGTTGTCTTAGTTGCGTTTTTCAAAACAGTTATTCGCATGAAGTCACGTATATTAATTAAACATATGGGCAGTTAGGTAATTTCAGCGAAAGTGGAAGGGTGCATTCCAAGAATGCGTACACAGTTAGCAAATAATTAACTAAATGACAAGACTATGATTAATGAGATTCTTTATTTGTTCGTGCCGTAGTTTTGAAAGAAAGATCAACTATAAGATGTACTTGTGTGACACGTAAAATTCAAAGATTTGAAGTTTCATAAAGTCGAAACTTGCTTGATAAACAGCAACGTCATCCTTTCCCTAATTGGTCGACAACGCTAAGAAGGTTCGTACTGATGAATTTGATCACCTAGTTAAGTCAGACATTGGTTAGCGGAGCGGACGAATTTTTTCGTCCAGCTCATTGCTACGAAAAAATCATCCGAGGCCGGCAGCCTATAGGGGGCTGCAGCCACAGAGGCGCTACGCAGGCTAGACATTGGTGGGGTCCCGCCATCAGCATGTTTATCATGTTTTTCTCATGCTGTGCCTGAATGGACCACCAACTGTTTTGCCCGAATTTGGGCGTCGAATGCCAACTCCCCCCCCCCCCCCCCCTCCTGCATTCTGCCTCGTACGCCTATGACTGTAAACTACATGAACTACATTTAGATCTTTTATTGCACGTTATCTTATTTGTGGTTCCCATGTTTGCTATTGGCCGCATTCATGCAGTTATATTCCATATCTTACAATTATTACGATTGGATATTTTTTTTTAACTTCCGTCGTAAGCAATGTAAGAGAATCAATTTACAGATCGACGGTGATAGACGGACTCTACAGACTGTGATCGACTATAATAGAGGGACTCTACCGACTGAGATCGACTATAATAGACGGACTATTTCGATTGAGATCTACAATGAGAAGGACCCTATCGACTGAGATCGACTATGATAAGAGGATCTATAACTCCCGGTCGTTTCTACTTATATACCTGACAAGCACAGTCTCACACTAGTGTGTGTCCTATCGCTTCTTCAGTCAGACCTGTCACTACAGTTTAACTATTTGCACTTTCGCATTTCTTGCATACCCTCCGTTAAAGGACCAGTCCTCTCACCCTAAACTTCAATTCTTGTAGAGGTTTACCGAAATTCTCAATTGGCTCAGCTCTTCGATTGACAGCTAATTCAAACAATGCAGAGTACCAAAACTTATATTACACAAAATGAACTTTTCCGAGAGTGTTTTGATTTTAGGGGCCTATATACATATTGAGCTTTTTTATACTCACCCTGAAGCAATAAACTTAGATTGTGTTTGGATGAGGATGAATTTCATCTGTTCATACAATTGTGGGAGGGGCTTAAGTAAGAAGGTTAGGAAAATTGGTACTTTTTGGGGTGAGAGAATTTAGCCTTAAAGTTCCCTTTTCACTATTTATCTGCATCCATTACAACGCCTTTGTCACGTATAGTACGCGAAATAACGAGAACCAGGAAGAACTCTGGTAAATCTATATTATCACACAACGGCAAAACGTCCTCGTAAAAATCTCAAAGGCAACACATTCTGTAACACACTCAGTGTGGGACAAAATATTAACTTTCATCTGTAATGTATCAAATGTGTGACAAAAGTCATCTGCTAAGGGAAATCAAACCGTTGAATATTATATTAATATGCCATCACAGTGGGCGGTAAAGCAATTACACATATCTATCACGATTCGAACTTTTATAGGAAAATCTGAAAAAGTGTAATGACCTTTCGCGGTGGTAGAGAAGATCATGCAATTCTTTTAGTTACGTACAAGGTCGAGGGTAACCAGAATTGACATTTCATTTTGAAAAAAAAATGATTTTTCAGATTAAATTGCATAAACCGATAAATGTTAACTTCTCACTCGTCATAACATTTGAAAGAGGGAATGAATGTTCTTGGTTTAGTTCAAGCAGCGTGTCGCCCAGCTTCCTACAAGGTCAATGGTTCAGTGGCGTGACCTTGACACATTTAAATAATTGTAATATTCTGCGAATGACATGTCAAGATTTGAAGAAGATTGATAGAAACTAGGTACATCATTGGCCTTGAACAGAAAGGTTGTGGAAGAACTTGATCTTAGTAAAATCCAGAGGGCAAGGACAAGAAATATATCCTCTTAGTCCTGAGTGTTTTCCAAGGTGCTTGACAGAGACACGAGAACTGTGGCCGTTGGTGATGTACGTCATATGTGGTTGAAGAAGTTTAACTTACCTTGATCGCATTTGTGTGTTTGTGTACTCGTTTTGTGTCTTCTTGAAAGGGGCGGTGGGGTAACAGGAAGTTGTAAACTTGGGACTTTTGCCATCGTCCATTTGCAAGCCAACGTGGGTCTTAACTGGTTTTGTTCCATCAAAAAGTACAAACCAATACAGATTGTGTTGGGTATCTCGATTTTAAACGAGAGGATTATAAAAATGTTTGGTAAGAGAAATGTTATGGGGAGGGGGTCCGTGAAGGGCATTTGACCCAATTAAATCTACTCATATACCGTGAAGTATACCTCGATAAAGCAAATCACTTACCTGGATGAAGTGAGTAGGCCGTGACACCGGTTCCCTCCATCTTTGCAGCTAACATTCTTGTAAATAAAACATTGGCCAATTTACTTCTGGCATAGCTGTTTACCCTTCCTTTACTTTCCTTCAATTTATCAAAATCTATCACTCCGAGACGATATGCTACGGATGACACGTTGATGATTCTAGAGGGGGCGCTCTCCTTCAGGCGGTCCATCAAGAGACTGGTCAGCAGAAAGTGACCGAGATGGTTGACGCCGAATGAGAGCTCGTAGCCCTCTTCAGTGTGACAGTTGCCTGGATTGATGACCCCTGGCAATGGGAGATAAAAAAAAAAATCATGCATGGTATACCTTTGTACCAACAAGACAAACGTGCAAGACTATTAACGATAAAGAAGGGGTGTGAAACTTTTCCCGAAAGCTTTATTATCAGATTATAGTAACCATAGATTTCTTAGAGAAATGTTTTATATATCTCCACCACAAGTTCCCCAGCCCTCGCTTGGTAATCATGTCCCTAAGCATACGGTATGATCACAAGACATATAGGCCTACTGTACCTGCATTGTTAATAAGTACATGGAGGTTTTGTTCCTGGGATAAAAAACCGTTGGCAAAACTTCTAATGGACTCAAAGCTAGATAAGTCAAGATGCATAAAGATGATGGATTGGTTCCCTGTTTCTTGTCGTAACTCGAGCTCTGTCTCTCTGCCTCGATTTCGGTCTCGACAAGCCAAGACTACCCTAGCTCCTCTTGTAGCTAGGACGCGAGCTGTTTCCTTCCCAATACCGCTGTTTGCGCCTGAAAAGAGAAAATATAAGGTCATTTCCCATTTTCCGTAAGTAGTGAGAAGTAGAAGTCCCCTGCGTACCGTGACTTTTCAATAAAGACATAAGGCATCGGGTGCTGCAAACTTTTCTAACTTATCATATACTTTGCACAATGCGTCCCCACCCTACAACAATCGATAAGTAGGTAGATTCACCTGGGATTTACCTCACAAAATGCATGTGAAGATGGTCCCATTATGGATTTTTGATCGGCCGTCAACATCTTGAAAACGAAAGATCGAAAAGACATCACACCATCGCTTTAAAAAGGTTGTTCCCTGGCAATTGAATAATTTTTTTAAATTTGTTTTATGAGGAAAGCAAAACATAAGGAAGAAAGCAGCAAGAGTAACACTTCTTGGAAATCCTTTCCAGCTCATCTGATATGCTTTTAATTTTATCTGTTCCATCCGCCATAAAGCATTCGTGTCATGCCGTTTGAGAGGAAAATGTAGTAACCATCAATAAGCCAGTTAGGTCATTCATTTGTTGGCTATGCACATGCGCACATCCTCCAAATCGTCGGGATACAAAAAAAGAAGAAAAAACGCACATGCAACACGTGAACTTTGTCTTAAATTCCTTTTTGGTGTAAAAATATGCATTTTAATTAGATGTAAATTAGGGATGAGTCCCTATATTCGTTTGGGTTGGCTATTCAGATTTACACTTGTTGTATGCACGTACTGCACGAAAACAAGGAAACACTGCGATAAACGGTGCTGAGCTCGGTAAGTGTACCCCACACTGTGCCACATAATATCCTGTGCCAACGAATGGACGAACTACTATAGCTTATTGGGCATCCTTGGCTCTTTCAATAAAGTGATAATAGTTTTGCAACGAGTATTATTAAATACCGGTATGCACAAAAAAAAAAAAAAAAAACAATAAAAAGACCATCCGTAGCTGTTTTATGTCTGAATATATGCCATCTCTGTACTCTGGATTATGGAACATAATAAATAAATAAAAAATAGTTTATATGTATAGGAGAAAAACGAGATTTGTTAGTTGAGGTTCTTATGTAAAATTCTGGATGATGCACTGCGCGAAGTGACGAAAAAAATTTTGCAAGTGAAAGAGTATCAAGTCAAAGACAACTTAAAACTTACGGAGCGAAAAAAATCATTTGGTTTTTTGCCGTACCACCTTTTCTACGGGTCTGTGGCCCACAGTTTGTGCGAAGCAGTGCGACACGTCGTTACCACATGCATGACGACGACTTGTGTTGGCGGCAAGGACTATTGCAGTAAGTGTGATGAAAGATTTGTAGAAGGCGGAGCCCGCGGACTAAGCGTAGGGCAGCAAAAACCGAAGACAGACGCAACGCAAGCTAATAGGAGTTCGCGTAATACACACAACGGGATTGGTTAACATTTCAGAGCACCACATTTCAGTTGTGTAAGTAAACAATCAAAATGGTTTACAGTTAGTCTTTTCGCTATATTTGTGCTTTGACTGTCTTCGTCACAAGGACCAGCTGTTGAAAGTTTCTGTCAACGGTCTCAAAAGGAAATACCTCAATTTAGGAAGAATTAAAAATCAATTTTTCGCGAATCGACCTAACACCTGCATTCCGTTACAAAATGATTGAGGTTACTAAGAGGACACAATCTAAGTAGTATCCCTACCTTGGGGAAATTTCATCGTTTGAATGTTTCTAAAACGTCGGAACAAAAGGGTTGACACATAAACCCCAAAAGTGCCCCAGGGTCTACCATCAACAAAAATTATTTAAATTAGCAAATCAGATTTAAATCACGTACGGTATTGGAAACCTTAACGAGTATTTTGCAACGCGAGTGAGGAATCAGTATTAAATATGGATGACAGGTAACTCAATGCATAAGTACAGTGTGAGTCCCCGAGAGATTTGCCAAAGACATCGCCTTGCTATAACGAAGTGCTTTAACTCTCCCTCAACGGCAAAGGGCCAACAACGCATAATATCCGTCGTGATGAAGGTTAGGCCCCTTGAGATGCAAAAGATTTTCTCTAAACAGCTTCGAGCGAGTTTCAGCAATGTAATTGAAAATCACATCTTGGAAGCACGAAATCTGTATCGAATTCAAAGGAGTCCAATTGCAAGCAAAATACTCCAGGAGGATGCATGCTTTACACATACAGCAAGTTCCTGTTCTTGATCTAAGACTCCATTTGACGATGTGAAAACGTCATGGTTTGTAATGAACTGAGTGTCTTCCACTAAGGTACCAACGTAGCTTATTTACTGCACGTTTGTCTGAATATAGGAAGTTTTTTTGTGAACAGGGACCACAAATGATCCGACCTGCATAACTGCTCATTTGGATTCTTTACAAATCGGTTAGATCACATGCAAATTTATTAAATGTTAAATTAAAAATTCTTCAGTTTTAGAATTTTAAAAGTAATGCTGACTCTAATGACTAATGCAACTCCTATTGTCATAGCTTGTTAACTTTTTGAGATATTAAAGGAAAAATTTATTCACTTAAATTCATAAAGATCATTGTGTATCAATTTTTGACATTGTTGTTGTCCAAATCACATTTACATGATCTGTTTTCTTCTGATTTTAAAAACGTTTACATGAGTAACATGACGTGATACACTTCCTGTTTTCTTGTACAACATGTGGTACAGCGAGGGCTTGTACAGGAAAGTCACATTGATGTAGCATGGAATTACGTTTTGGAACAAGGTGCAGTAGCTTTCAAAAGACAAAAAATACAACGATTGCAATTTGAGTATAAGTACAACAAAGACATCACAAATGATTGCGCAATGTACCATTTTTAGTAGGGATTATTATTCGACATTTTAGTAAAGACGAATCCGATCAGCGATTGTGTTTAATGACCGTAGGCAGCCATTGGTGGGATCCATCAGTCTTAAATCATCTTTACTTAATGTTTACATGAAATTCATGCTCTTGCATGGGCGTCCGCAGAAAAAAGTCAGGGAACAAAATTTCTAGGGAGGGGCAAAACCTCCAAGTCACCATGAATTGACAGAAAGCATGCGAAAATTTCAGCCCCAAATGCCTCCCAGATCGCCAGAAATGGCATTTCTAAAGCCTATTTTTCGCATAGAAACTTGGAAAACACGTTTTGTTCGGGTTTTTGCTTTAATTGTTATACGTTTTTTCAAATTTTTGATTTTCGGGGGGGGGGGAGTCCCCCCCCCCTTGCCCATACCTGCGGACGCCCATGTCAGCTCTCGTATTCAGTGAAATTGAAGGAATCAAGAAATATACAATTTAGGGTACAGCCTTCCATGATACAGGTAAGCAAGGAAATTGAAAGACTTAAAGGTGATGGACTCCAGTTATGGCCGACTGAACTCAGACCAACACTTGGCGGTCTGGATTCGCCTATTTCATTCTCAGCAATCATTGTGAAGATAGGGGGTTAAGCATTTCAATTCAGTTTAGATGCTTCGTTATGAACGGAATTTAGTTTTGAAATTTCAGACTGACCCGATGAACAATTAGTCAAGACGGACCCATTCAAACGCCCTCAACTTATTTTGTAACAACAGCTAAACCTCACAGTTTGCTTTTAATTTCTCTTCGAGGTATCTTTCGTGTTGTTAATGGACTTCCATATAACATACTAATCTGTTAATCCTATAGTAAATTTCACATTTGAGGAGATAAATATTGCAACACATGACTCTCAAGCGCCAAGGACATTCTACTACATTACCTTAGGTTGGGAACTGCACTACTTCTCCTTTAGGAAATCAATTCTTCCCATCACTCTTAAAAAGTTGGTTAAAAAAATTCACCAACACTGGTCACGAATGTCAAATACCTGAAATTGGGTAAGTGTTCCCCAATATGTGTTGTTTGTTTGGTTGCCCTACAGGCTGGTTACCCAAGTACGTTGTAAAAAACCTCTTGGATAACCCATTAACCAACAACTATTGGGTAAACTTTAACCAATTTCAGGTATTTGACATACGTGACCAGTGTTGGTTAGCTTTTTTAACCAACTTTTTTAGAGTGATAGGCTGTTAGAAAAACTGAGCGGAGGTTGCAGTGGAACCAAAGTTCAAAATATTACCATGTAGGTATTGTAAGTAATGGCTATAAATATAGAGCAAAAGTAGGGGTAGGGGATGAGCAAAATGTTTTCGTATGGTAATTGATATCATTATTACTAGGTTGCTAAAATGAGAATCCGATTTTGTACCGCACTTAAACGGTAAGTTTACAAATAAAGAAGTGTTATCCTGAATATGCCTGTATTAATAGTTGCTTAAACGGGAGGGGTACTTGACTGACTGTCAATGGGAAATTCCCTGTTTGCGAAAATAATCAGTTGTCAGAACGAAAACTGATATTTTATTGAAGGTTAGGTACAATTTCCTTGTTCTTTCACTTACGGATATATTTCGATCGAGTGTAAATTGACAATGAAGTCAATCATTTCCCCGAAAGTTGTTTAATATGGAAACAGAGTATTGAATAATACACACACATACTTTCCGCTCAACTTAAGGTAAATTTTCACAACTGCTCTTCAAATGTCAGTTTTTAATTAATATCCACATTCTCCAAATGGCATTTGTTACACAATGTAACTGGATGCTTCAGGGGAATCCCCTGCTGAGTTTTTTTTTTATTTAACAAAAGATGCAGAAACTGTTCTCAGCTAGCTACAGTATACTCTGATGAATGTACATCGCTATAGTGTAGTATATTACAATTATACATTTATCAGTTTATACAGTAAAGTCCGTTCAATACATTTACTGGCCTGGTGACTCACCTAGCCTAACTTGTTTTTAAACATCACCGTGACTTGACATAAATCCATGTTTTGGTATCAATACAATTAGTGTGAATAAAAATAGTAATATATGTCAAGACATGTTTCTGGTATATTTATGAAGTGAGTGGTTCTAGTGCACATAAATGAATAAACTATCATTGTTAGAGGCAGTCAACTGTTCCCTAAACTTCAATTTTTGTTTTTTACATTGTTGGTCCTAATAGGCCTATACTCATCCCTGACGCAATACACTGAGATCGTGTCTGGGTAAGGATGATCGATTCTAGATAGTTGTGGGAGGGGCTTAATTAAGCAGGTCAGGGAAACTGGGACTGTTAGGGGTAAGAGGATTTGGAGTTTCCCTTAAGATTTAAGCAACCGGTAAATGTTACTGTCGGAACGGCAATGTGAGGTGTGGGGAATGATTGCCGGTAGTACTACCTGTAAGGAGGAAAGCTGTCTTATAATTGGCGAGGGTTGTACGATGGCGTAACATCCCCTCGCCCCAATGACCGGAAACGTTTCTTTGCTAGTTCTAAGCTGCACGCGTGCTATGGATCTATCACGTTTCTGTAGTTAAAAGATGTTTCATGACTCATTTTCTGGCCAGAGTATAATCAGCACCCACTGCGAAACTCCCTCCGTGGTCCCTGCTTTTTGTTGCACTTAGCAAATATCTGGGAGTTCAGTCCCCCTTCTTTTTCATCGGGGGATGAGTTCCACCCTAAGAACCAACCCACTATTGCGGAGACTAGACATACATTAATTTTTGAAAATCACCCATTACTGTATTCCACATGGGTTTAGGCGTAAAACCATTTCTTACCTAATCTGACCTCGTTAGGAACAGTTATGTGTGACATAAAGGCAGATGTATGTAGTGGTATTGAAACACACGTATTTTGGCATATTTGTACATGATAAGCCCCAAACTGTCGGAAAGGAGGAAACCGAAGCAAGCCTAGCCGTTCTGAATCGTTGAACAGAGAAAGAGGACTTGCGATCGGATTACTCTTTGTGAGGATACCAGTTTGGGGATCATTGTTTAGGTGATGCGGTTGACAAACTCACGATGAGTCATTTAGCCTCGTACGAGGACGTTGTTATTTTGTGACCACAGATTTATCGCATCAGAGGTATACCCCAGGTGCCGTCGGAGTGTGAGACGGTGTAATATAAATCCATATGTAATTACGCCAACTATATCACAGTTTGCAACTTATCCCTTCGTAGCTTGCTCATTTACAACACCATACAATATCTGCAATATGCGGAGAGGATAAGTTCCTGTTAACTAAGTGACCTGGATTATTCCGGGGGTCAACAGTTATGAGTAATGTACAGTAGGAGTTGACCTCGCATCCTCGGGGTTACAGTTTCAATGCAAGTATACCATTAACCTTGATTGCGATTAAGTTTCACTAATAACACACAAATATTATTCGGTACGGTTCTTGTTCGATTCACAAAGAAGCTCTCAGGATTTTGCCATCTTCTTACCTGATATGCGCAAGCCAATTGTCTCTAGCGTACAGTAACTTTTGGTTTAAGGTATCCGTGGCAAGAATGGGTAAGGTTAGTCGGGGCAACCCTTCGTCTAGGGTGTGGGTAGCCTGATATCGCTCCACTTCAGGGAGCAGATAGTGACTTCAAGAAAACGCTCGTCAAATCTTTTCATATTATTGTGGATTCTAAGCTATAATGGGTAGCAATAATAAACTGCAAAAAAGTATTATCCTGGGTTCTACCGGGTATGAGTGCCCAGGGGTTTGCCTCCGTGGAACTCATAAGGGTTACGTCACGACGGGACCGTAAAGAAGGGCTTTTCAGAAAATGAAATTGAATATTTTATTAACTTAAAAAGAAAGTCAATTAGCACACTCGTCAAAATAATGTGATAGACTATATGTTTCTTTGGTTTTCCCGTTTCCACAAATGCATTTGATGAAGTGCTAACAATACATATTGCTCGCTGCTGCTTAATTAAGAACACAATGCATATTAAAGGGCCGAATTTCTCACCCCAAACTTCAATTAAGGTACCCGGGTACCAAAATTCTCAACTGGCTCAGCTCTTTGATTGACAGCTACTTCAAACAATGCAGAGTGCCAAAGCTTATATTACACGGCATGAACTGTATTGAAAGTGTTTTGATAATGCACATTAGCTTTTTCATACTCACCCTGAAGCAATAAACTGAGATTGTGTCTGGATGAGGATGAATTTCAGACAATTGTGGGAGGGGCTTCAGTAAGAAGGTTAGGAGAATTGGTGCTGTTTGGGGTGAGAGAACTGGGCCTTTAAGCATAATATTGCATGAAAGTACAGTACTACTTTCAAGGTAGAACTTCTATGAAAGGATAAAAATATACGACGAAATGAGCAATGTGCTGTCTAATGTTAATGTGTGGACGACCCGATTGAAATCAATAATTGTCTCAGGTAAAAGTATGTAAGACACTTTCCAGGTAGCAAATCTATAGTCCTATATGGCCCGGTAGATTAACCCATACTGGACCCAATTTCATTTTGCAACCAAGATTAATAGGGCCGTATAGGAACCCACATGCATGAGGGATATTGTAGCGCTGATTCTTATTTTCCCCACATCAGTTGTTTACAACGGTTCCAGAACAATTCTATATGGGTCATGTGGGCTAGTCTATATACTGTATGACTCCATATTAATTTCGGATGCAAAAACATTATTGGCCCTTTAAGAGGCAAGAGATGGGCCCATAATTGTCACATTACGGAATGTTTCTTCTACAGGTCTACATCTTCAATACATTCAACACTCCTGCCTAGGTTGTGTTTGACATCGTTTAAATCGTTTAAATTCTTAAGGCAACTGCTAACATTTCACGACAATTCATCATTAATTTATTCAAGATAGAGGACCGCTTAGTCTGTTAGTGTGACGGAGATTCTCGAAAACTTTTCTGCTTTCACTACACTCTGACTGATACTGATAGATCAACAGAGTCAGCAAGCCGAGTATACAATTTGACTTCATGTCCACAGTTGGCTTCGAAGCTGCAAAAAGTGTTGTGACTGCACATATAAAGATCCGCACTTCACACGGAGTAATTACAACAGGAACACCCATACACAGCTATTTGTAAGGAATACGGGAGCTTTCATGCAATGCGTTTGGTGCACAAAGAACCTTTTACAGAACCAGACCGTTAAAAAAATTACTTATTTATCCGCTCTGAATAGAAAGATTACTAGGGCTTCCCACATTTAGGCTTTCACAATCAGGCAAGGTATCTTTATTGAACGTGTTTACAAGCCGCAGATTGGCTACATTAGGACACAAGCATGGAGGCATGGGCCAGGTGATCGGCTCCAAAGTAGGCCTACTTAGTTTGGATTCTAAGTTTGAGTAGGATCTGCAAGCACGGAGGCTACCAAAACCAAATTACTATTTAAATATGAAACAACTGTGATGGATCTGCCAAAATTCTTCAGAACCATTCTAGCTACAAGCCTGGTTATGACTACCGGTACCGCAGCCAGACAGGGTTCCAGTCCCAAGTGGGTAAACTATTGTTCAGGGACCAAATATAGAGAATTGGCAGAGATTCACCATGTAATACCATGGAGCGTGGTAAACTAACAGTAGCGCAAAACTAATAGTAGCCACCACTGGTGGCAATAAAAAAAACGAAACTACCCACACTATCGGTTATGCCGTTTCTTCAAGGGGCGAGTTGTTGCCAATTTGTCGGTTGTAAACTTCACCACATTTTCAAAAATGTACCATTTGAAAAATCTGAATTCTTAGATACTGGAGGACACGTCCCCGAATGGCCGTCAATGCCCTTCTTATTAAAAAAAGAAAGAATTAAATAAGATTATAGCTACAAGCTCTTATGACACTGTACTTTGACGTTTCTTTTCTTCACGGATTGAAATTATTATGATAATTGCTGTAAAATTTAATGGGCATATCTACCCTTAGGTCCTATGAAGTGTTTTACACTAAACAGGCGACTGAAAACATCAAATTGATAACGAGACAGTTTCAAATATGATAAAAATATAAAATTGTAAGTTTCATAAGAAGCCAATATACCGAAACCTGGCTGGGTTTGCTGGATCGAAGATCCCCTTGACGAAAAACTGTGTCGGGTCAGATACAGAATAGGTTTAGGATAAAGCGTTGGATTATCTTGGGATATTCTTTGATAAGGATTTAGGTAAGAATGAAGAATTAAAGCTAGAATACTGCTAGGATTAAGCTTAGAAGTAGAACCTCCGATCTGGTGGACCGTGTCCCCTTCTACCCAAAGAGCAAATTGATAGGCTACCTACCAGTCACGATGATTGTCTTTCCATCCATCCTCTTTGAACACGTACATTTTCCTATCTGTTCCATCTTTTTTGAGTTCCAGTGACTTTTGTCTAACTCCTTCGAGAGATCGTTCGGTTCTAAGGTAATATTGCTTTCAATTGCTTGTTGATAACACAATTATATCTGGAAAGGAACTTGCGGTTGAGGTATTGCTTCCTTCAACAACTATTGTATTTTCCTGTATAAAATACTGATTCACTCAGGCGTACAGTCAACCTCGAGCCTTCAACAGTAAATGAAACTGTCAACGCAAATTTCACCCAGAGAGCTTCCGTAAACTCGCTCATAAATGTGGACCGCTGATTCGCTGACAGAATACGTCATACATATCTTCTTTTGTGATTGGAGGATAGTTTCCGGTCAGACGGTAGCTTAGCAAAAAGTGAACGAGCTTACATCGTAGCAAGCGACTTCAGACTTTGCGGAAGTAAAAGTTGAGTAAAGGCTTTGTGTTCTAGGTTTAGGGAAATAAATAATGTGGGAGGTGGAAACGTATACCTTTCCCGGAAAGCGTCGCAGTCATTGTGACGAATGGCGTTTTACTTCTTTTCTTGCTCCATCTAAAGTTTATTTTTTTCCCAGCCGAGTCATAAATATTGACATCAGTATTTTGAAAATGCTGTCTGAAAAAGCAAATACAAATGAAAAGAAACCATACATTCCGAGTGGCATTGAACAACCACTGCAAATGTTGCCAATATGAATATTTTGCGACTGTTATTTATGGTAGTGGTTACTCATGACCGGACTTCTCTGTAGAATCGTAAATACAGAGGTGTCAGACGTTGAGTCGGGATGGGTGATGCTCTTTTCG
Source organism: Holothuria scabra (assembly GCA_037179385.1). Classification (NCBI taxonomy): domain Eukaryota; kingdom Metazoa; phylum Echinodermata; class Holothuroidea; order Aspidochirotida; family Holothuriidae; genus Holothuria; species Holothuria scabra. The sequence goes on along the minus strand of CM074183.1, from coordinate 52,365,224 downwards.
ATGTCAAAAGTAGGTCAAAACGTGGAAGCAACAAGTCATAGCTAATCCGTCTGAAGCAAGCTGTGTGATAGATTTATGTAGCCTGGTTATTACAGGGAATTAGACTGGGAGTGAACTTCCCGATATGCGAACAACGATTGATTGAGTATGGCGTTGAACCGAGTGGAAACAGCTAACATGATTGGATAAGGTATAAAACAATGTGGTTGACTCATCTGATACTTGGGTCGTCAAGAGGTAAGTCGATTCCAGCTGCTGTGTACCAACGTGTTTCACATGCGCATCGGTTTGAAAGAAGGGTTTAAGGTCATATCAAGCTTTGATATGTTAGAGAAGTACTTATTCTAAGCATTTTAGTGACATTTGCATTGAAATCCGATTTGAGGTTATCTAGATATGAGTAAGTAGAGTTGTCACATTTTCAACCAACAGTGAACTGGAAGCAAGCACATATGACATCATACCCCCTCCCCCCACCCTCATTTAATGGAGAGCCTTTTGTTTTTCTTTAATCTATAAAGATTATTTTCTCCTCAACAGTTACATATTATCAAAATGTGATTGCATAAGTGGCATGAGAAATATTCACTTTTCAATCCACATTGGGAGGTCATGTTCCTATTAATGTCAAGGTCAACACAACAGTCTGAAAAAACAAAGGGAAACAAAGCATTCCTTGTCGATGTGAGGAAGTGAAATGATCTCTGCTGCCCTCAAGCTCACTTTTGAACAAAAATCTTGTAAGTTCAGTTGCTGATATTTCGAGAAATATATGTTCGATTTGAATGCAAATTTCACCAGACTGTGAAGATTTGGTTCCTCTTTCACATGTAAACATTAAATATTTGCTTAAAATTCCCCTTTAAGTCCCGCTCGATGTACCTTGGTTCTTTCTCCCGCTTTCCTTCCACTTGGCATAAGCTTGTCACTAAAATCGGTTGCCCAGTCGACAAAGTCGGTTGCTCGCCGGAATAAAGTGCCTTGGGGTGGACTAGTAAACTAGCCAGATGAGAAGTTTCTTTGTAAAAGAGGGGAAATTCGTTCGGCAGCTGATCCACACTGTTTAACAAGTAATTTCCTGATTAGCTGTTGCTACTGTATTACATCGATTGTATTCTTTCTTAGGGTTAGGGATTCGCGACAGCCCTATATACAGTCACTCTATAAAAAATAAAAAGTTACACTTAGTGACTTAACCAACACTTGAATGTGTTAATGGTTAACACAATGATAACGCATTACGAAACACAGCCTATACCTTTACTGCACAAAGATTAGACATAAACACGTTCAGTGAGGTGTAGGTAAATGTTTCTTAGTATTTTATATGGTAGGAAATTTTTCAGTGCGCAAACTGCGCATTCGTGTCTTCGTTTTTTTTTTTTCTATTGTTGTTGGTTTAAAAACTCATAGATTGTTAGCAGCCTGTAGTTAGGGTAGTCAGTATATTGGTAAGTCAGTCGGTCGGTCAGTCACTTAGTCAGTCAGTCAGTTAGTAGTTTTACGGTTCAGTGTTTAAGTCAGACTGGCCACGGCCTTTTTTCAATTGTGGCTCGCTGGCTTACTTTTCCTACTCCACGGCTTCTGCTGAGAACATTGATAGTGTAATACATTGCAGGAAACCTTTCGAGTTGTTACATCTAGTTCTATTTCATTTTTATAGATCTACGGCGGATTAAATACAAACATGTTCAACCTTTTTCTCATGATTTTAACCAGTCAATGAAATCATTTTCAACATAATATTCTACTTCTCTGGATTTGACACACACCCGCCTTGCAGAACACGTTATTCGCCCACGCATTTTTACAGAATCTTGGTAAACATGACGACAATATATTCCGCAAGATAGCCAGATATGCAGACTATTTGGCGAAACTTTGCTTTAACCACATATATCAACAATGTGGGAACATCATAGCTCCTTGAATGCTCCATGGTGGGAGAGTTAATGGCATTTTAGCCAATGAAATTGTCATCATGTTTTATCTGTCACTCGTAGAGGGACTCATGCTAAGTCTGTGGCTTGAAATTATTTCATGACAAAATAAAAAAGAAAAAAAGAAAAAGACATTTTGGCTCTTACGGTGTGATATTCCTGGAACCGTAAGATGTCATACAATGGTTGTTTTGGTGAGTATTTTGTGATTTCGATGTAATTCCGAATATACAAACTATGTCAACGTGTTATGTTGCCAAATGTAGAAATCTTAAATGAGTCACTGTTGGTGAAGAAGATGAACGCGGGTAGAAAAAATTGGCAACAAAATTTAAGGTCAAGAGCAGTCGCCCCAAAATTATTTTGGAAAACAACTGCCAAATTTTGCCATTTTCCTGTAATTTTTCTCCCAAGAAGCTTTCGGCATATTTTAAGGCTTAAACATTCAACATTAAGGTTATCCAAGAAATTACGTTACTACTTGCAAATTTCACAATTCAGTAAAACACACATTGTCACATGATTGTCAAGAGCCATTCACGAACTAGTATAGACTACTATCCTTGTTCAAATTGGGGTGACTGCATTTGCCCTTTAACGTTTGTTTCCATAGCTTATTTAACTGTTTTATTGAGTTGAAACGACTCGTGTCGGCATGCATAATAAAGAGCCTATCTTTGTTTTGTCCTGCAATTAATTATAATAAAGGAGCATTGAAAGTCATTCATGTACTGTAGAAGTATTTACCAACTTTGGGAGCCTGATAGGTGAGTTGGGCTAAATCATTTCTGCATGGCTGTGTCTAGCCAACGTTTAAATTTTTGTTAAGTATCTTGTAATCATACTGAAACTGAATATGATCAACCATACATTATCAGGAATTCGATCAATAACTTCACTTAATATGGTTACAAAATTACTACAATTGATTATCTTTGAACCGAATCCAGTCAAATGTGTGACCCACGGACTTCCTCTACATGGACAGAGCATACTGCACGCAAGATGGCCGTCTGCTATGGGTTTTATGTGAAAGCTTGGACATGCTCAAGTATACCGCCATATTTTGCAAGAAAGTTGAAATATTTCTCAAATATGGCAAGGTAAGGTCAAAATAACTTCACCTATTGCAGGAATATGATATTGTTTCCCATACAAGTTTAACTTTTGTTAAAAATATTACAGAGTCGTCGTCAAATCAGACGATTTATAGCCTCACGGCGGCCATCTTGGTACGCCTCTTAGACTTATTGTTAGAATATCCCACCTTGTCGGCGACCTTGGCAGAGACTGGTCTCAGTCTATCAATCAAGACTTGGGTGTAACTTGAGCAAGTCGAAATTGAATGACAAGCTCTTTCAGCTTATTAAAATTAGACTTTTAACATTTTTTGTTCAATTTACACCGTAAAAATAAAAGGAGAGAAATTTTAATCGTTCGAAGAGTGAATGTTATAAAGTTTACTCCAAACTGAGCCAAAATTCAACCCCATAGATCGGAGTTTGACTCTTAGTGAAGAGCCTACAGATACCATTCAGTCCTCTTGGAGTTAATTTCACTCTTCTTGGGGTGAATTTTACTCTTCTCGGAGTAAATTAACACTCTTATTTGGTGAATTCATACTTTAAATTCTATTAGAAAGTTAAATCAGTTCACTTCTTTATTTTATAGTATGGGAAGTGACAAATGATCAGTAACGCTTTATAGATGTAATGCCTTTCATCTGTATCTTCCACACTTCCAAAAAATAATTGATGCCAACTCAATAAGCTTCTTTAAAATTGTACCATGTAACTCACTACATTGCTGAAGAGGGCCCTCTTATATTAATATTTTAATCCTAAGGACACCCTTCCCTTTAGACCCTTCCCCTGGACGTCGGTCCTGATGACCGTCCCCTCTCGCGACCCAGCTGGGAACACCTTCCTACACCTATGCATAGATGTAGTTTACTAGTTCGTCCATTACCAATCATAGCCTACAACTATGACTCACCGCTTAGCTCAAAACAATTACACCGAACAATTAAAGTGTTTATGGGGAAAACAATGACGAACAAAATTCAAATTTTGCCGTCTGAATTTGAGGTCATGTTATGACGGCATCCCTGCCGGCCAGGAACCCAGACAGTCATTCTAAAAATAAAAAACTGTTGTCCATGGACTTAGCAACTGACGTTGCGAGGAAGTGGAAGCTCACAAGCATCTCCCCGTTTGTAGTCAACTGATTGCTGCCCTCCATTTCTGCACCACAACAATTTTACCCCGAAGTCGTTGGACCAGCTAATAGTAATATAGCCTGGATGCACGGTGTAACATTTAAGAACAAGTCGAACCAGTCGATCAATGTGTTTTGCATGATTTCGTAGTATGGTTGCTTCACTCTTATACCAAATCGAAGGATTGAAACAGTTCTACCAGGGAGTTGCAACTCCCTGGTTGTACAATATAACTTACCGTACACCATTCAGTAAAGGAAAATTTTGCTCGTTGATAAAGAACAGGAAATTATTTTGACAAGATCTACTAAAATAGCAGTCAGCCTACCGGTTACTACTTTAGTTCAGACCAGACTGTGACTGGAGTACCTAACATCAGAGGAGGGGGGGGGGGGAGAGGGGCGCCCGGCTAAGAAGTGCCATCGTAGGCTTAGTCAGGTGAAACCCGAGTTTGTGAGGGAGTATTCCCATTGGAATAAACTTACACATGTGACCTGCATGTATGCAGTTACATCACAGGTGCATTTTTGTAGTTAATTCATGATTCATTTTATACCATAACATTCGTGTATTCTCTGGATCAGAAACAAGATAAACATTTTTTGCTTGTTTAAAACCTCTACAAAATGGGGACTGTGACAACTTGGCCCTATTTGCGTTTCGATAATTTATTTTACTCTGTAATTTTGTGCTTCAGTGTCCTTTAATCGAAGCAAAAACTACTGAATCCATACTTTTAAGGGATATATGTATTTGAATTTTATTCCTTGGGCATGTTCGGCTCTGACAAAGTATTTTTTAACTTCGATTTTTTTAGGGGGGGGGGGGATGGGGTGGGCGGGGAGGAAAAGGCACTTGACCAGGTGGCTCCCGGTCTGACCCAATCTGTTGAGGCCTATGGACCTCTATGAAGGGTCTCTTCTTTTGAATGTTTAAGTAAGAGTGTGAGCAAAGATTGAATTTTTATATGTGAAAGAGGAACCAAATCTACACAGTGTAGGGAAACATTCCATCGGGATTTCTCGAAATATCAGTAGGCCTAATTCGAAGTTACTAGATTTGTGTTCCAAAGTGAGCTTGAGGATATAATTCTTGTTTTTGAGGAGGAGAAAATTGACCGTAAATTTAAAAGAAAACAAAAAGCTGTCTATTAATGTGAGGATATGATGTCATACGGTATGTGCGTGCTTCAAGTTCACATTTTGTTGAAAATGTGACAAAGTTTCTTGCTCTTATCTTGAGAACCACAAATCGGATTCCAATGCGAATTCCGACAAAATGCTTAGAATGAGTACTCCTTTAACGTGTCAAACTTTATGTGGCCTTAAACTCTTCTTTTAATATGGAATTGCCCCCTAATTGCACTCAGGATCGGGAGAGCTGTGTAAATATAGTTGTATGGAACGCCCATTGAATCGTACATTATGCTCGAACAGAGTGACATCGACGAGTTTTGTGATAATTTGTGGTCAAAACGATCTGGAGTCATTCCGAGGCCACCCTTGACAAGTAGTGAAATTTTATTTCCTATCAAATTTTCGTATGGGGAACAGTGGTCCGCAAGGGGTCCAGTGCCAAGACTGGCAACGGACCTTCTCTTCTTTCCTTACAGTTGTAGGCATAGTAGGGGTGACTTGGTAACAATTCGGAATAGTCGTTTTAACCTTTTGCTGTCCATTTGCCCGACCCCACTACTGACAACACCGCTACTAGGTTCTCTGCAGTCTCTGCAGCCAATTCTAACGCCAAACAACATTTTTAACTAACGAACTAACTGACTGACTGACTGACTGACTGACTGACTGACTGACGCGTCAGCATTTATGGTAAAAACCCATAAGGAAGCAAGGCTGAGCCTGCCATGCATGAAACCTACGCAGAGAGGCTTTTGTTGATTTCAAGTTTCCCTTTTCTCACTATATGCACTTCTCTACTGGTCGGGTACACGGCCCCACACGTTACCGTATGTTATATAAAGTTAAATAAAAATATTTCATATTAGTTATTCACCCACATTTCACCCACTTTTTAATCAGGGATATGACTGAAAAAGCAATTCATTGTACTTCCTGCCACGAGTTGGTAAGTTACTTTTCAGTGGAATTCCTATTAGTTATTCACACTAATCTGCAAGTTGCGGATTGACGCATATTTTTTAGTGGAAATGCACTATTCTTACAATTTATCCGTCAGTGGCCTATAAATAAACGAAAAATGTCAGGATTGCCTACACAAATATTTCTTGAATTGTTCAATTGACAATTAAAGTAAGCGTTATGAAACCGCCTTGCAGGATAGGTGACATAGGTTTTCCCTGGTGCCATGCCATGCGCGCTACCGTACCTCTTGAAGTGGATTTTTTTTTTTTTAAATTTGCTTACTTTTAGGAGTCAAAATAAAAGAGCATCAGTGAAGGGCAAAGTACGGGAGCATTTCAGCTTTAGGTGGTTTTTGCCCGAAAAACATAATATTTCTATAATGAGCGTACAGAAAAGATTCGCAGTTTTGCGATGTAAACGCAGTTAACCATTGTTGTTGGAACGCCTCCTTTTTTGTCATCGGTGATGTCATCTGGATAGTTCAGGTTGTAGAACAAGAAGTCAAAGCTCATGTTCCTAGTGAGAAGACACATAATTGGAAAGAAAAAGAAGCTGAGAGTGGTCAATTGGTTGGTTCCATTTAAAATCCAATCCCATTTTGATTTCAAACCCCCTATGGTTAGTAAAAACTGATAGTTCGTTACCACGTAATACTTCCCTACACCCACCTAGTTGCCTAGCAACGGACATAATGCAACCTATTACATCGAATAAAATCATTTGATGTGATTCTCAAAGGGAAATTTAAGCAGTTCAGTGACAATCTCAGAGAATCTCAAAAGAAGAGAATTCATCATATGTCCTTCAAGCTTAACAACCATACATTGTATCTCTTTCGTAACTTTCGTAAGCATTTAAACTATACCCTTATAGAGAGATATGTCATTCTTCCAATAAGCAGACTTTATGATGCTTTACAGATCGAACACGTACTGTTAAGATTGTACAACTTCTAGCAGTAGCTTCAGTCTTTAGTCGAAAGTGGGAGAAATGTTACACCACCGTTATAGCGTTGAAAATTACTGTGCTAATAGGTGTAAGTCTGAAGTCAATGGACCTATTTCCAAAATGTGGGGGACTTTTACCCATGTTCCCTCAGAATTGACTCTCATTAACGCTAGCAGATATTGCTTTCAATAATCTTTTGTTCTTCAAAAATCGTTTGGAGCTTATTAACTTGACTGCACAAAATAGTATTTGCCGTTTGACATTGGTTCAAGTGTCTGCTGCATATACTATTTTACGTTCCCCGATTCTAAAAACAAAAATGCAGATCAAATCCAGTTAGTTTACCTGCATTCTCTTTATTTCCAATAATAAAATGCGCTGTTGTGCCAGTGAACAGTTTTTGCACAATTCATAACTCTTGGACTCAACCTTCTGTTGATATGGGGTCTATGCCAATGCAGAGGGAAAACTTTTCTCATTTTTACGAAACTTGTTCTCAATTGTAAACGAAATAACGCAAATCCGGTAGAATTTACAGTGAAGCAGTTGTAAATTTCACAGCAAAAATTTTGTCAGCTGTGCAATGTAGAAGTATAGAAAGTCCATAAAACTGTTTGGCATTACGATTGTTATGTCGCATCCTACAGAACATATGCAATATTTTGCTTAAGTCCCCCTGTTTCTCGGGCATGGAAACCAGAGTACTTTTTCCAAAGTCCTCCCGCCGACCATCTGGCAAAGGGCCACTCGGCGAAACCAAACTTGAAACTGTTTCCCGAAGAAGCTAGAGTTTTTTTTTCGAAAAGTCCCCTCGACGGGCGGCGTTCACAACTTGGTTAGAAGACAATGAATTTACTGTAAATAATATCGCTATGCTATCTGTACCACATCTATCTCAAGTTGGTTATTGTGAACAACTTTACTACACAGATTTAAAAAAAATACAGTTCATACATCTCAATTTTCTTTACCTGTATTGATTGACTACTTATTCCTTTTCCCCAAAACAGTTTTTTCTACAGATCCTATTGGTTAAGGCCTGACCTAAGCATAAATTTACAATTTTTATATCAAAGTTTTGGCCACGCCCACTTAAGTAGCTAAAAGGAGTTTAGGTCAATTTGGGCTAATCTGAGGGTTACACAGTGCCTTATTGTGATATCACTAACAACCTATACCCTGCAGAGTGTTTAAAGAAGTTAGATATCCTTCTAATTTGCAAAATGGAAAAACAACTTTTTTGTGGTAAAAAAAAAACAGACATTATGCTGTAAATTTTACAGGAATTTGTTGTAAATTTTATTTTTTTAAAAGTGTATACTATCACCCAGAGCTTCGGGGCTTCACTCACTTGATCCACCAGTAGGAGGGCGCTCTGTACGTTAGTTCTCTCTCGTTGTCCTTTCTTGTGTGACATTCTGGCGCCGTCACTGAGTATTAATGAAGCAACTTAGACGAACTACACTGCTTAACGAGGTTGTGGTACTTGTGTACATTTGCTCTCTTTTGCTAAATTGCTAATCCGTTTGCTTTCATTGCAATTACTGACATGGTTCTATGTGATGTAGAGTTACAAATATGGCCAATTTGGTTTTAAGTGATTGGGTGGTTTAAAGGAAAAGGGTGACAGTCCAATGAACCCAGAAGGTTTCAGTGTAACGTCGTTACCACCATTTTCAGCTCCCATGCATGATAGACTGCGATAGATAGTTAGGGTTTTACCGCCCAGTTTCCAACCTATTGGCTCAAGTCGAGCCGACCACGGCCTTTTTTCTAGCTGTGGTTCACTGGCTTGTTTTCCCCACTCCATTGCTTATGCAGAGCATCACGCACAACGGCAGTAGGTTCCTTTTTTAGAGTCTTTGGTATGACTCGACCTGGGTAGCGAACCCGGGCCTTCCGCGTGACAGGCGGATGCTCTTACCCAAAAAACCACAGCTTGAGTTTAACAGTTTAAGAGAAAACATTTAAGGATGAGTCTGGAAATTGTTTGTCCGATCGCTTGTTATATCAAAATTTTCAGCCACACTGTTAAAAAAGAGTGTAATAAAGAGTGAGATTTTGTGTAACTTACGGCTGAATTGCTAAATTTATGCTGTCAACGGACAGGCGGATGTATGATAGACGAAAAACTACTTCAACAAGTTATTATTTGCAGGCGGGCGCTTTCCGGATTTTAACCTCAGCTTGAAACATTACTTAGGACAGAAGTCAAGTCGGTCAAGTTAGTCGAGGAGTGCAGAGTTATGATATTATGCGATTCAATGCGTAGCACATTGGGACCTTTCTAAGGCCAATGACACCTTAGATCATGATACACGAAACTTTACTACTATGGTATTTGTGGTATCGCCTTAATTGGTCTATAAGTAATCTGCTTGAAAGCTCCCAGTTTGCCTCCCTCTGTAATGCATGTTCTTTACTTCAGTTCATTAAAGGTCAAGAACAGTTCCTCAACTTGAAGTACCGCTAGTGTAGTAGACTGTCCTGTTTCATGATTGGCTCTTGAGAGTCATGTGACAATATTTTTCTCTTCAAATGTGAAATGTTTGGTTTACTTGATTATACAATATTGAATTCCTAAAATAGGATGAAAGGTACTTGGAAGAGAAACAAGGAGGAAATTTTGAAATTTCCCTGTAGCTTCAAACTGTCAAATAACATTTGGCGAACCTCTTTTAACCTTTAAACTGACATGCGTATCACAAGGCTCAATACTGGGCCGCTTTTCTTTGTCATTTACGTGAATGTTTTACTACGGAGCTTTTAAGGTGTCATGCAGATGTTGAAATATTATGTGACTTTCTCGCCTTTTAGTCAGTAAAATATTTAGATATCGGCATCCGATATCTTTTCATCTCAATATTTTAGCGTAAAATATTGAAATATTACATTACATGATCTCAACATCCTAATATCTTCACTGAAAGATATTAAGATATTAACATACAGGATCTCAATATCTTAATATCTTCAGTGAAAGATATTATGGTATTGACATCTGAGATCGTTTCATCTCAATATTTTAGCGTAAAATATTGAAACATTGCATTACAGGATCTCAATATCTTAATATCTTCACTGAAAGATATTAAGATATTGACATCCGAGATGTTTTTATCCCAATATTTTAGCGTAAAATATTGAAATATTACATTACAGCATCTCAATATCTTAATATCTTTACTGAAAGATATTAAGATATTGACATCCCAGATCTTTTCATCTCAATATTTTAGCGTAAAATATTGAAATATTACATTACAGCATCTCAAAATCTTAATATCTTCACTGAAATATATCAAGATATTGACATACGAGATCGTTTCATCTCAACATTTTAGAATACAGTATTGAAATATTACATTACAGGATCTCAGCATCTTAATATCTTCAGCGAACGATATTAAGATATTGACATCCAACATCATTATTTTAGGGTCTTTCAAGATATCCCAAAACGCGTCCAACTCTTGTCTGCAAGTTGGTGTTAATATAAACCAGAGAACTTCAAATTTTTAAATCTCAGTATTCCTTCATCCTGCTCTCATTATTTTTTACTATAAAAGTGGTAAAAAGAGAGATCTTTCTCAAGAACAATTATTGATGGGAGAAGATTACATAGTTAACCCTTTCCAACAGTCATCTGATCATAGGCGTATAGAATCATACGGGTTTGAGAGGATCAGTGGCGGCACCAAGGGGGTACGCCGGGTGCAGGGGCAGGGGGAACGCCCCTCAGTCAGAAACTTTGCCCCTTAGTTGGCCCCACTCTCAGCTCCTGAACTATACCCAGAAATATGCTAAAACGTCAGAGCTTCCGAGGCTGCGCCCACGGACCCAATCAAGGGCCCTAAGGCGGGACCTTGGACCCCACCCGTTAAAACTCGCGCTTTGCACTCGATTTCGCGCTACGCACAAAATTGTTCTCCCCCCCCAACACATTCCTTTTTCGTCCATATCTTCCCTCACTTTCAAAACCCTGGTGCAGCCACTAAAGCGGGCAACTACATTTGTTTCTCAAATTTCTGAACCTTTTCAGAAGAATTTTTACCTTATTTTTGTACTGATTCTACGGAATTTTGGTTTGCCAAAAAATGTGGGGACAGTCCCACTGCCCATTTTCATACGCGTGTACCAACAATCCCACGGAGTTGTTTATATTCAGATTTTAGGCCAACTTTGTGAAGAATGTCCCTATCATTTCAAGCTATATGAAGTGGTCTTAGTTTGTTCACCCCATTCACTTCATAAATCATTTTGATTTAGCTTTGTACTTCTGTAAGCCTATTAGACATATTGAAAAGTAGGAGTTTGGAGCTAGTTCAGTTTCAATGAAATTGCACCAATTATCTTTCAGTATGTTTATCAAGGTGCAAAGTAGAGTGGATAGTAGGAATTGACATTTTGAAAAAAGTATGCACAGACAGTCGGGAGGTTCGAGGTCTGATCCAAGGGCTGTGTCAAAGTAAGGTGGGGTTTTCACCCAAGGCAACTCTAAAGGTTTTCACATCTAAACTTACCTTCAAAGTTTCACAAGAAAGTTAGATCTAAATTTGATCTAAATTATTACTTTTGTCTGACACCCAATTTTAAAGATATGTGTGGCTGCTTAGCGTAGTCATGTGACTAGTGGCGCCGCCAGACTTTTCGAAGTAAAAGAGGCACTGGGGGAAAGCTGTCCGCCGGAGGGGCACATCAAAATGAACAGCTGGACGTCACTGAAGGCTTAGCCACTTAGTGACGCGCAGGACTCCCAGGTGTAGGCGTTAATCCCAGGGGCCCACTGTAGGGCCCCTAGTGGGGTCCAGGGACAACACTCCATTATGGGTCCAGGGGTGCAGCCCATGCGGAGGCTCTGGGGTATTTGTAAAAATGTGAATAAAACATTAGAATAAAACATTTGACAATCTCCAAAATGTCATTGCAGCGCACTAAAACGGGCCAAAAAAGTTGAAATCAGAATTGACCATTGTGTTAGCCTTACTCGCACAAACGATTTTATGATGGGGGGGGGGTATAAATGGGGAAAGCGGCTCATGTTAACGTTTGCACTGAGTTTAAAAAATAAACCCACTCTTGCTGCATAATAGTAATTGATGTTGAGACAACTACCTTCCAGGTATGCCACTGAGGTGAAGCCTTCAATTGGAGCAACCAAGGAACATCTGACGGCTACAGATCAGGGGCTAGTGGGGAAAATTTGGAAAAGAAGTCCGCTTGAACGCAGTTCAGTGGGCTTTGTGGTGCCTCAGAATTATAATTATGACCAATCTATAGTTTGGCATTTTCTTTAGCAATAAATGGGAAAGGGTGGGTAGCCCCTGCTGAGACCCTTCCAGGTGCACAAGCGAAGTGGCCAGAAAATTCTGGATTTGAGCATCTGTGAAAATTTTGTGCAAGTCCTTTTATCTCTTAAGTTTAGGTATCCCCACTTTATAATCCCTTATGTGCTGCTTGGCTGCACCTCGAACTTTCGAACATAACATCTTGATTGTGCATAATTTTTTACATACCCAAAATCTCGTTGGGACACACTGGTATACAGACAACCCTTGGGGGAACGTGCCACCCCGCCCCACACTTAACGACACCACAGCATATGACTGCAGTTCGAGACCTGAATGTTAATGCCTATAAAATAACACATAAGAGTCCCAGTCTCCCAACATCGTACCTTCTTACAAGGACGACAGTTATAGCGGGGAGGAAGGGGGCTGAAATTGTTCACCCAAGAATCTATTTAAAGGATGGACCCCTTTCGTCCCCCAAGTATGGTCAACGATACTAATATTTGCTACTATTTGGGGGTGTAAGTGGGGGTAGGGTGAGGTGTGTCTTCGACCGATTGATGGATCTATTGTAATCATTCTCTTTCGCAAATGTTTCTCAAACTGTCAAAATTTTCGCAAATTGTTGGCAAACTATCAAAATTTTTGCACGCTCCGCGCGCTTCAAACCTTTCCTCGGTGTTGATCTTATTATCATTATCTTCCGATAACAACTTTCGGAGAAGCATAGCAGCAAAGTTGAAAGCTATTTACGAATTCCCAGGTAAAGGACTGGCTTTTAGAGTGGCTTGTAGGTTGGATGGATTGAAAGTGTCTCGATGCAGAGCCGAATGCAGGTTTTGTCATGGAAATTTTACTCAAAGAAAAATTTTGGTGCGCTTTGCGCGCAATTCGTCACGGTTTGCACTGCATCTCTTGATCATTGTTAAGGTAATAACTATGAAATACAGGCCCGTACGTAGGATTTTGCGAAGGGGTTTGATCATGTGTGACTGACCTGTGTCCTGGGGGAGGAGTCAAATGATACCCACCCCCCTTTGGAAAATTTTTCAGTAGGGCCAGAGCCAAAATTACCGTATTGTGGTGGGACGGAATTTGATAGCCTTTTTAAATAGTGCCTGTTTACATGTTAGCTTCTGTGAATAATTCATTGGTTCCATGGAAACTGGTCAGTTACAGACTATTACAAGGCACAATGAAAAGCAACATAAATGTCACTTGTCTCCGTCCCGCCACAAAAATGTCGAGCAATCACCATGACTACCCAAAATACCATATTGACTTTTTTGTACACAGAAGTGTCACTTGCATTTACAGCTGATATTCTGGAAAGTTTCAATAAATTTTTCAACTTTTGTACCATTGAAAATAAAGAAAAAAGAAAATAAAGAAAATGTGGTGGGACGGAATTAGATATTTTCATTTTAATTTTTACTAGATATTCAACGTATCTTTAGTATTTTTTCAGTGCATAAATTGTGTTTACTAAAGCACTTTGACACAGAAAAAGAAGGGAATTCAAATTCTTTTATATATGTTGTCATGTCCTTTTTTCCTAGTCCCGTCCCACCACATTCTGAATGTGCAATTTGCTGCAATTTGCGTCTTTGAATGACCGCATCTCACTGAATATCCAATTAATCGCAACTTATTCTTCAGATTTCAAACTTTGGGTTGTAGACTCTAAATTACCATTGGTGAATTGAACCAAATCGACATCGTTCAAATTTTAGGTTTGGAGATGACCATTTTTGGCTTTGGCCCAGTATTTGATTATGCCTAAGTGGAAAATGGTGGTACATTTGGCCGAAAAACAGTGGCGTAGCCACGGGGGGGGGGGGCTGGGGGGCCTAGGCACCCCCAGGTTTTCTTCAGCCCCCCCCCCCTCCAGATTTTTTTTTTTTTTTTGCCTCCTGATAAAGAAATTGAGAAAAAAAATAAAATGTTTGAACGGAAATACACTTTGAAGTATTTCCTTCAAAAAGAGTAAATAAATTAAATGTGTAACAATTAAGAAAACATGCGTGAATGTGTGTAAAACACATTTTGTGTGCACGTATGAAATCAAGTAATAACTTCAAAATGATTACTTTCACTAAATTAGATACCGTACATAATCTGCACTGTCTTTTATTGCATTACACTTCGAAGATGAAACGAACGTTTCGACGGCAAACTCGAATTTGACTTTGTTAGGTTAAGACCCTTTCTACCTTTCGGATGGCTGGTTGATTTACTGAAAACAAGGCAATCATACACTGGAGACCATTCTTACACGACAATTCCTATACTTTATCATACACAAAATATGCCTTGAAGGCCCTGTTCTCTCACCCCAAACAGTACCAATTCTCCTAACCTTCTTACTTAAGCTCCTCCCACAATTGTCTGAAATTCATCCTCATCCAGAGACAATCTCAGTCGATTGCTTCGAGTCGAGTATAGAAAAGCTCAATGTATATAAACAAAACACTCTCAGTACAGTTCATGCTGTGTAATAAAAGCTTTGGTACTCTGCATTGTTTGAATTAGCTGTCAATCAAGGAGCTGAGCCAATGGAGAATTTCAGCACACCCCTACCAAAATTGTGGTTTGGGGTGAGAGGATTGGCCCTTTAAGGGTAAGGTACTGTCTTCGAATAATTCTTCCCATCCATCCCTAACAAGTAGGCCTATGTCGTGCCTCACTCCTTCCCATGACAAGTGCCACTGTAGAACGATTTTTTCGACAAGTCCTCTTTTTACTAGTGGGCACTGGCGTCCTTGCGGATTTGTAAAATGTCCACAAGGTCCGCATTTCATGTGTTCCCCGCATGATCCATACTTCTGCTTTGCGGTTAAAATATTTTGAGAGATTTACTCGTAGTATTTTAATTTTGACTACGTAATGTACCGATAACTGAACAAATACAGCACCATTTTGCATCTAAACACCACTGAAAATCGGAAAACATAGTTTCTTTGGTAGTATGTATGTCACATTTTGCTCCCCAAATAGGAAAATCCTACAACGTAGGCCTATAATCAGTTCAAAGTTTTGCCAAACATAGCACCATTTTGCATCTAGCAAATCTAACGCAAAGAAAGTTTCTCAGAGGGGGACACAACTAATTTTGGTTTTCATATTGAAGCTGAAATCTATTCAAACTAATATTGCCGCACTTGCGATCTACGTTCTCCTGAAGTTCACAATTTTCCCAAGAGAAAGGGAGATACCGGTTCCCTTTAGTCTTATTTCCCATGCCATGGCACAGATCAGAAATGCCCAGATTTTGGGTCCCTAAAAAGTGTATGTATTATCATTTTTCATAGATTGATTTTTAATCCACACTAATTGAGAAGTGGCAGACATGAGATTCGTATTTCAAGACTGGGTACACCCAGCTTAATACACGTGGGAAGTGCCGTTTCCAGCCATCTGGAGGGTTTTTAAAACCCCAAATTTTCTTGTACGCTCCGCGCCAACCGATGGTGGCGCTCCGCTTAGATAGTCTTGCCGAGCCTGACCCTCGGAGGTACCAGGCCCCCCCACTTGTTACCTAGCCCCCCCCCAAAAAAATCCACCCTGGCTACGCCACTGCCGAAAAACTGTCTGTTTACTCATTTATAGGGGTGCGCCAGGATATGCCCGACGGGGGGCGGGGTGCTGGGTTACCCGACAGGGGGCTGGGTCGGCTGAGCCCGAATTTTCGATTACCTTTTTTTTTTGCCTTTTTTACACTTCAGCTCTTGGAGACCGACCCCCGTCGGCATACTTGTACTATCCCATTTTTCGAGGACCTTTTTTTTGCTTTTTTTTTTCAAAACAAAAAGAGGTTCCTGCTCACCGACGACACCAATTTTTTGCCCCAACGGGCACTAGACTTCCCCGACGGGGGGGGGGGGGCTGTAGCCCCCTGCCTCCCCCCCGGCGCCACCCTGCTCATTAAAATTTGGCAGTTTTACTTTGTTTTCAAACAACAGCGCCATGTGTTCTCTTCCCAGACCCCGAAAATTATGATTACCCCTTATAGTTACCGGTAGTTACTGCCCACATTTGAGTCTCAAAAGAACGGCTTTGTGAGGTAGGGAATGGGTGTTAAATGTTAGCATTATTCTCATGGGCGTAGAAGCCAATTTGCTTTTTGGGTGGGGGAGGGCTGTAGCGACTTGCCCGAAAAATGTAACCAAAATTTTTCGAGCGCTCCGCGCGCATTCAACCAGTTAATGTACATGAAATTATATAGACATGCATCGGTTATTACATCGCAATGATCGCATGTCAATTCCATTCAATCACTTTTGCCGTGTTTTCTATTTTTGTTATATATTTTGGGAAAGTCCTTACAGCAATAATAATGATAATAATCAGTGTCATAGCCAGAATTTATCCCACGGGGGGGGGGGGGCATGACATATGTGGTGTGATTGTTGGTCTTGGGGTGGGGACTAAGGGGAGGAAGTTTCCCCCTCCCCTATGAAAATTTTTGAAAAAATAGGTGTCCTTACATGCAATCTGGTGCAGAATTGCTACCTTTGAAATGAAATTTGTGTTAAAAAAATTGCGTATTTTAGGTACTAAAAAGGAAAAAAATCAGTGTTAGTGAGGGAGGGGAATATGACTGAATAGCCATGCCCTAAATACGCCACTGATAATAATAATATAAGTTTAACCATTGAAAATACACTGGTGAATTACCGAAAATATAGGTGCTGGTGCAATTCAAATCAGAACTTTATTTGTATTGATTACCTTTAGCTACATCATTGCAATTTATTTTTCTTTCAGTAGGTGCCTGAAAAATTCCGTTCATATTGCCCGAATTTTCACAGAAATTTGGGGGGTTGGGGGCTGCAGCCCCCCCCCAGCCCCCGCCTCCTACGCCTATGATTAGTCTGAAAGAATCAGGAGACAGTAACGGAAAAAATCCGTGACCAGGAGGCATGTTTTTAGGCCGAAGGAAATTGGTAGTTTATTTGTTCGTTTGTTACAGGTGAACAAAAATCAATGTAAGTCGTATTTTAATGGATACAGGTGTTCCACATTGGATTTTCTGTTGGAACTGGTGTTTATTATTAAGGACCAGCGCCAAAAAATCCTTCGTGTTATGGTTAATCTACATTATGTTATGCCGTTCAATATTTCGATCAAATATGTGTTGAACTTAAACTTGGGTGCCTTTATTATAACTTTATCATTTCAGTGGCGGATCCAAGGAGGGTTAGGGTTATAGCCCCCCCCCTTTGAATTTTTCAGCTTTTTTAAAATAGCCTATTTTTGCATTTTTTATACTTTGCTTTAATAGGCTATCCCCTTTGAACTCCCAATAAGCTCTGGAGAATTATTACCCATTTTCTTAGATTCATGGTTGGTAAACCTTCCAAATACTCCAAAGAAAGAGTTTTGACTGGATTTTTGTTTTAACACAACATTACAGGAATTCTTAGTTTCAATTTCAGTGAGACCTCGGCCTCAAGCTATTGTGTACTTTTTTGTAGGCACCACCCTTCTACTATGCAGGATCAAATCATATCCTTTGTATAGGCCTACTCTGGTGTCGAGCTGATTGTAACTTGAGGGATGTAACCCTTACAACTTGTAGGCTATCATAATTATCTGTCGCAAATTTCTGCTTCTGAAATTCAAAAGTGTTGTGAAGGCTTGTGTGGACCTCCAATCCAGGTAAAAGACCGGCTTTTGATTGGCATATAGTTTTTTTAGGGAAATGAAAGTGTTTCGATGCAGAACCTTAATGCAGGTTCTGTCGAGGAAATTTTGTTTTATGGAAAAAAATTCTGCGCGCTCCGCGCGCATTCGTCACGGTTTGACCTCCATCTCGTGACCATTATTAAGGTTATAATACAATGGAGCTATTCTGATCACGACACTTTTCCGAAAAACAGAGGTACATCTTCAGTATCTGTAGGGGCCTTGCATCAATATGGAATCTTTTAATCTAATCTGTAGCATGATGAGGAAGGTTGAAATTACGTATTTGCGTTATACATTTTTCAAAGAATTTCACCAAGCGCTATGCGCGCAGCCATTATCGGTGTGGATGGTGGTTGTTAATACACTTACGACGAAAACGCATTTGGAAACGTGCTTGTTAGTCCTTCACCCCTTTGGCTTTACCTATCAGGGGGGTCTACATCACCTCCCTGCACCTGTGCTCTCCCTACCTCCCATTCCTCATTGCTGGAAGCTGTTCATCTGGATTTCCGTTCATAATTAGTAAAAATGCGATAGTTGTGAAGTGTTCAGCGCCATACTCTATATTATCATTTGGATTTTAGGTAATAAACCTTATGTCATTGTCCCATGTTATATAATTAATCCAGAGCTTCCATGGGGCCCTATACAGGTGTCTGCTAGCCTTAGATGCCCTTTTGTAATACACGATGGAAGAAAGAGAATTTTCCTTAATAGTCCAAGAATGTTTTTTGTGGACTCCACGCATGTATTTTTGCGTAAAAACTTTTCCCGAATAGAAGGCAGTAAAGTAGCCAAGAGGGGGCTTCAGGAGGTTTGTTGACAACGGATCCTTCTCTTAGACAACATACTCTCCTCTTTCACCCAACCAAAAATTAGAATTCTCTATACTATGGACAGGTTTTAGCCATATGATCATATTCAAAAATGTCCTAAAGATAGCACCATTTGCATCTGAGCAACCTTAAATTAACAAAAAAAATTTCACCCCTACTCTCAAACCCCTCTCCCAGGTCAGCACCTTTAGGTAGTGACAAAAGAAGGATCCCCTCTGCTGTATTCAAACGCAGGGGCGCATGAAAAAGTTGCGATTTACGCAGACTTGGGAGTTTAACTGAGGTAGCATTAGGACATTATCTGTTGTGCCCCCCCCCCATTACAAAATCCTGGTGGCGCCACTACCCGAGAATATCTTGCTCCCAAAAGAGAGAATAGACGCAAGCTGGCTGTGCTACATTTATCTTTTAAGTGTGTCTATGCAACGGGAGAACTATTTTGGGGGTACAGAATCAGTGGCGCACCTAGTATAGTTTGGACCTGGTTCTGATTCTAATTCCGTTCAGCGGGTGTGTCATTATGGGGTGGTTTCAAAGTGAATGTTGCTTGTTTATTTAAATATAGATACTCATCATTCCAAACAGTTCCACTTCTCCACACTAAGTTACTTCTAGTCCCTCCCACAACTGTCCTTAGCCTCTCCTTGTGCAGAAACAAACCTAGTTTATTGCTTAAGGTAATATCCTGGTGAGCACACAAGGCTCTAATGAGTAATAAGAACACTCTTCTTACATTCTGTGTAATATGAGCTACTCTGCATCTTTTGAATTTGTAACTCTGATGTCAATCATAGAACAATAACTAATTGAGACTTTTGCTTACCCCCAAGTAAAAATCATGCTCAGGGTGAGGAGTATCTGTCTTTAAGGTAGCTTAAATGCAAAATAGTGTCATTCTCGGCAAAGCCTTGAACTGATAATGTGTGTACTGTAGACAATCTAAACATTTAGAAAAGCTGTTTTCACTTTTGGATGGATGTAAGGAAAGGAATGTCGCCTAACGAAAGAGTTTGTTTCAGTTTCATGAGCTCAGATTGAAATGTCACGTCAAAACATCACCCCCCCCCCTCGAAGGGATAGTCAGAACTATGAAACACGCAAGATTTTATACAGGAAGTGTGCATGCGGTCATCCACTCGTTGCTCACGAGCGTGTGTGTCTTTAAAGCCTCTCCCCCATGAGTACAAATTTAATGGTCAAGCCCACGTAGGTTTACCGCAAGGGCGCCGTGCGAGCATTTAAGGATGCTTAAAGAGCCCCTACGGCCCCTAAGAAGTTCGTACGGCACCCGCACGACTCTGGAACTGCCATACGGGGGCCACGAGGACGTGACTGGTCTACGTGCACGAGTCCGAAGAAGAGAACGTTTGTAGTCAGTGGTGCAACCACATGATGGCTATTTGGGGGAACCACAGGGGATAAGATATCAAGCTCACCACAGATAGCTTTAAGAATCAACGGGTCATACTTTTGCACATGCGGGCCAAGCGCGCTTAAATTTTCCCTCCGCTTGCAATACAAAGACGTGGAGAGTCTCCATGCACAAGTGAACAGAACATGACTATGGTCCTAATTATGTTTCTTCAGCTCCGCAAGCGCAGGTGAAGAGTCGAATGCCTTGCGAACGTTGGGGACCATGGAATGCCATAAGGACCTAGTGATGTCTAGTTTAACTTTGGTGCGATCCAGGGGAAAAATCCCCTAAATGTTTGCGGCATTAACAAAATGGGAACAATAGCATGGAGCTTTTGGCGTACTTCAGAATCACACTAAGAGCTCACTAGGCTCCCCATAGGTCACAATTCAATTCACAATTATCACAACTAACTCATTTTAATTTTGCTTGAACAGCTTGTAACAGGATGAACTTCACAGTTACCATAAACGAAGAAAGTATATGTTTTGCATAGCCTTCATTGGTAGTACGAGTAAATTGAGCCTAAAACCATATAGTATCACTGGCAGGTTACGAAAATTGCTCAAGGTATTTGATTGCTACATGAAAACCCTTTTAACATCCGTCTTCTAAATTCAATTGTTCACCTACTATTTTGGGCTAGAATGATGCACTTGTGTTTTGTGCCAATTTATGTTCATAAATGATACAACGTTGATTGTATGGATTGCGCGCGACCCTCGCCAAAATTTCGCAGTTAAATAATTGGCCATGCTAAAATCTGCACGTAGCCTCAGTCAGGGGTGGTGAGGAGATTGGCCCGGCAGTATGGCCAAGCTCCCATACGGCGGACAAAAACTCTACTGCTCTAGACCACAGAGACAAGACGGATTGCTGAAAGGGTGGTAAATACCAAATTTTAGACGCGCAAAGCTCGCCGAATATTTGGGTTTCTAATGAACAATTTTTTTTAAGAAATGCTGGAAAATTTTTGATATATTGAAGATTTCGCCATTCTTAAAAGCAAAACCAAAAAATTTTTCTAGGCGACTGGTCGTCGTCTCGTTACATACTTTATCTTACCCATTAAAGGTCCCTGGTGAAAATGAAAAAAAAAATCCTGATAGGGGAAACCTCTCATTCACCCACTAAAACTTGGCGTCACGTCTGGGCTTAACACTTTTAATTTCCTTACAAGATATGTTTGGCACGATGGCGAGTCTGAACTAAGAATTTTACAAAGGTAGGTAAAGAAGGGTACAACTTCGCATCGATGCAATTTTGTGTTCCTCCAGAATCACGTCTACAATGAAGAACAATAATTTCACCTTTACAGTTGAATGTATAAAGCAAATACGTAATTTCAACCTTCCACATAATGCTACAAATTAGATTGAAAGAACCCATATTGATGCGAGACGCCTACACAGGTTGGAGATGTACCTCTGTTTTTCGGAAAAGTGTTTGTGATCAGAATAGATCCATGCATGATTTATTTAATAACGGTCATTAGGTGGATTGCAAACCTTGACGAATGCGCGCGAAGCGCACAGAAATTTTTCATTAGGTAAGATTCCCTTGAAAAAACCTGCATTCAGGCTCTGCATCGAGACACTTTTAATTCCCCCAAAAACCTATAAGCGAATTTAAAAGCCGGTATTTTACTTGGAAATTTTTAAAAAGCTTCCAATTTTTGCTGCTGTACTCTCCGAGAGTTGCTATCGGAAAATACTGATTATAAGAGTTTGGATCGTGCAAAAATTTTTATTGTTTGTAAAGTATTTGAGAAAATTCTGATAGTTTCAGAACCATTTGTGATAGAAAATAATTACAGCAGATCTATCACTTGGTCGAAAACTCACCTCGCCCTACCCCTACAGAAATCTAGAGCTTAAACACCTTTTGTGATCATTTTAAAATTTGAAGAATTTTTTTAGAAATCGATTGGGGGCGTGCCCCCGGGCCGGCACCAATGAGCGTATTCGGGAGAGACCCGGTACTAGGAGTGGCTGCCTCAGGTGTATTTATTTTTCTTCCCCTTTTCTGTTCCTACTCTTCTCTTCTCTCTCATTTTCCTCTTTCCCTCCTTCAATTCCCTTTTTCCTCCGTCCTCTTCCCGATTTTCCCTCTCGATTTTTCAGGGGGCACTGCCACTGGATAATAAAATCTGGTATGTCAATATCTTAATATCTCACAGTGAAGATATTAAGATATTGAGATCCTGTAATGTAATATTTCAATATTTTACACGGAAATATTGAGATGAAAAGGTCTCGGATGTCAATTTATCTTAATATCTTTCAGTGAAGATATTAAGATATTGCGAGTTTGTAATGTAATATTTCAATATTTTACGATGAAATATTGAGATAAAAAGATCTCGAATGTCAATATCTGAATATCTTTCAGTGAAGATATTCAGATATTGAGATCCGGTATGTTTATATCTTACTATCTTTCAGTGAAGATATTAAGATATTGGGATCCTGTAATGTAATATTTCAATATTTTACCCTAAAATATTGAGATGAAAAGATCTCGGATGTCGATATCTTAATATCTTTCAGTGAAGATACTAAGATATTGAGATCCACTATGTCAATATCTTAGTATCTTTCAGTGAAGATATTAAGCTATTGAGATCCTGTAATGTAATTTTTCAATATTTTACGCTAAAATATTGAGACGAAAAGATCTCGGATGTCAATATCTAAATATTTTACTGACAAAAAGTCGAGAAAGTCACATAATATCTCAACATCTGCATGACACCTTAAAAGCTCCGTATTTTACGAATTGTCATCCTAGTTTAAATTTTAGTATGATAATGACATCAGTGCGTTTATAATTTCACTGACCCAAACTCCCTGATTGCTAGTATAAATGCAACACTCGGTTACTGCCCGCGAGACCGATAGCTTCACCCGTTTGCTGCAATGTAATTTCGGTCTAGCGGACCTTCGGTCAGACAGCAGCACTGGCT
Source organism: Holothuria scabra (assembly GCA_037179385.1). Taxonomy (NCBI): domain Eukaryota; kingdom Metazoa; phylum Echinodermata; class Holothuroidea; order Aspidochirotida; family Holothuriidae; genus Holothuria; species Holothuria scabra. The sequence continues at coordinate 52,341,822 of CM074183.1, read as the reverse complement.
AGATAAAACTAATATTCCAAACTGTCTGAGGTTAAGGCTTTTTCTTGGTTATCAAAAGTTGGAAGGCAGTGTTTGTACTACTGGTTCAACTGCAAGCCGGGGCTATACGTGAAAGAAATGTGAGTATCAAAGCAGATTCAAGGCTAAGGTCTGACAAGCACGAAGTTACAGGAGGCCTATTAATATTATTTTATTAAGTTAAAGGTTAGGCTAACGTTAGGCTAGTACTAGTATTATTAACTTTGGTTAGTAAGTTTAGGCCTAGCCTAGCTGTATAGCTAGTGGTGTACTACAAATCACAAGCGGAATAATTCTCTTCGGGTATGAGATGGGGGAGTGGGCTAACTTGATATATCTTAAAAAAGGACTGTGGTCGTTCGCTATACTCACTACACACAGTCCTTACTCCAAATGTCTTAACAAGCAGGATGATCGGTGGAAGATTTAACGTTGAAATTAAATTTCTTCTGACAGCAAATTATTGATCTAAAACACTCATTTAATGCCATAACTACTCTTCTACAAGTCTTAAAGGAACAACCAAACATTTTTGATCACTGAAATCTTCCGGAGAGGGTGTAAACTTTGGAATAAAATCACCAACTTTTTCGCGCAGTAGAATTTTCTTACTTTACTAGGCTATGTGACTTTGGAACTTCGTTTACAACAAAATGCTAATGAGTGTAGCTGTTACGGCAATGTGGGAAACTTGCACAGTGGACATATCATAGGGCCTTATGCTAAACGGCAAACCTAGGACATTCTTAGTGATGTCACAATAATATGCATGAGTGTTCTAATGTAAACAAATATTTCGAACGCTACAGTAAATTTTCAGAAGTTGCAAAGTTGATGTTTTAATTCCAAATTTTCGGACCTTTTCAGAGGTTTCAAGTCATCCAAAATAGTTGCAATAGTTGAGCAGGATTTGGAAAAGGTAATTTATGATAGCAAATTAACATTTTAGGGCCTGCCTTTGCTATAAGAAAAAAAAAAAAATTTCAACCCCCTGGTCGAAGACCAGCAACTGTGGAATCACAGGAGTAAGGGTTATGTATAGGGAGCAGTTATGGGACCGTTGATACATAGTCTTTCAAAAGGACAAACCTCTCACCCCAAACTACAATTTTGGTACGGGGGTACGGAAATTCTCAATTGGCTCAGCTCTTTGATTGGCAGCTTATTCAAACAATGCAGAGTACCAAAGCTTATTTTAAACAGCATGAATGGTACTGAGAGTGTTTTGATTACGTAAATTGAGTTTTTCTATACTCACCTTGAAGCAATAAACTGAGATTGTATCTGGATGAGGATGAATTTCAGACAAATGTGGGAGGGGCTTTAGTAAGGAGGTAAGGAGAATTGGTACTGTTTGGGGTGAGAAAACTGGGCCTTTAATGAGGACTTGGTCTAGCCTAGAACTGAATATGCAGGGAGCAATTTCTTTGGGTTCGCATCGCAATTTGCAATACTAAAACAAGGAAAATTTGAAAACTGTGATACATCATTCGATCTTGAATAGCAGACTTGCGATTCAAAATTTCAGCAGGTCTTGTGTCATTTTGAAATTGAATGTTCACAGAAGGAAATAATGTTAGGGGAAAATAAGTACAGAAATTGGAAGTCATGAAAACTGATCATGCAAAACAAAAAAGTTGGCCCCTCACTTGCTCCGCAAACCACTGAAATTTTCCACTTTCAAGAGTTCTAACACATGAACCGCATTCACAGGAGATGCATTGTTTACTACTAATCAATACACAGCCTAAGTGCTGTAACAGTGTTAAGTGGAAATAATAATCGATGGCAAAAGTCGCGAAAAGCACCTGGTTTTGCCCTTGGTCATACGGGTAACGACTGGAGAATTTTGCCGTCGATCACTCTTTATATTATTCTCAGTCAAACATGCTCTACGTTCTAGAATCACTGTGTTTTAAACTCCTCAAAAGGGTGAATATTTAAGGCCGTTAACTTGGTTTGAAATTATACATCACTGCATGCGAAAATATTTGATGCTTTTTGTTCATGTTGCATAACTTACTTAATTGCGTGCTGTATGGCTCTACTGCATGCAAAGAAACTAAGGGCCAAACAACACCATATTCCAAATCGGCAACTGCCGATTAATGCAAGTTTGCCCTCAACGCTAGGCTACTGTAGGCTCAGAAATCTTAATGTAAAACCATGTTAGGATAGCACAGGAGCCAAACAAGCAACTCTGAAGGAAAATGCATCTTACAAGGAAATTGCTGAAGTAAAGTTTTAAAAAATATTAGCCAGGGCTTAGTTTGAGTATTTTATACATGCCGTGAAACAATTAAATGAAGTGAATGTCATCTAGATAATTTTGTATGCCTATCAGCTTTTACCTTTTGGGCTGGCTACCTTGAGAAGGGAATACCTGTACAGTGGAATGTACTGTACTAGTGCGCTATATTTTAGTCAAATTTAAGGGACACTGAGGGGATTCTATGTTCCCGTTTCCAACAACTTATATGAAAGGATTTAAGAAGCCTCAAAACTTGCTCAGATTATCATAAGTTTTAAAAGTTAATAAATTAATGAAGCTGATGACCTCTTTATTCATAGCTGTATTAAGTTAAAGGGGGTGAAGTGTTTTGGAACATTCTGGGGTGAATCTTTGTCCTAAAGGCACAGGATGAGCTTGATTCTGCACATCGGCAGTTACTCTGCTTGGTTGTACATTGTAGGAGATGAAGCTTCGATTCATAAAATATAACGGGTGTAGGTAGACTAATTGGTAGTTAGTATGTCAATCCTTACAAGTGAGGGGTGGCTCAATTTTAGGTGAGGGAAATCAGCGAAAAGGGAGAACCACCAAGTGACAATCTTGACAGTGATGATGAGGAGGATTAAGGATGGTTGCATCTAATGAATATCAATAAAATATGGCACTGTTTTCAAATTGGTTGCTTTCATATGCCATAGTACTTCTCCTGTTCTAAAATGGCACTTGGTAGGACTATGAATGGAATAGAGAGGATGCATTTTGTTTGGTTTTCTAAGATTGGCTCCAAACCAATCCAATAAGGGAATTTCATTGCTATTAATGAAGTGCCAAAGACCATTTATTTTCATGGCTTTATTTGATCATTGAAATGACAAACAAACATTTTCAAATGAAAGGTAGCAAAGAAAAACATTTAAGAACACTCTTGAGGAGATCCCATAAAATTTCATTGAGAGCTGCTGTCTCCACAGCATTTTTTACAGAAATTGGAGACATCTAGATTTTTTTGGCCTGAGTGTAGTTAAACTGCATGCGGGATTCAGGTCGTATGGATGAATAACGTAAGATGTTTCATTACCTGAAATATCAGACCTACCCTTCAGTCTTTGATTCTATGGTGTTTTACAAGCTGCTGTAAAAACACATGCAACTAGGAATTGTCGATATTAATATTTGCTAATCATTTTTGGGGGATTGATAATCAATTTTGAATAATGAGTAGCAAAACTTGTAATCAAAATTTCAAGCACAAATTGCTCCCTGATATGAAACGTCCCTTAACTTTTAATTCTACGTATGCTGAATCTGTAATGTCCTATAATGAACCTGTTGAAATTTTAATTATCTTCAAAACTTCGCTGTAAACTCGTTATATGATGTTGACTGCAACGACTGCTTAACTGCCAAATTTCATGCATAAGGTGAAGATCGCAGGCAACCAAAGGGAAAGTGTAAAATATATGACTTATGATACGGCATTGATTCCCATAATAGACCACTTAGTTTCCTAGCATTCTCCCGATAACAACTTCCAAGATAACTGCCAACTGTTGGCTGTGCAGAGGATGAAATGCAACCAATTCAGGTAAAGATAAAAAAGTTTTGGCTTCAGTGTGAAAAAAACAATGCATTTGGCTTGGTACAGTAAGTCACGCCACAGCTTACTGTAAGCTGGTGCTTTGCTACAGTGAAAGAGAAGTATTTCACAGGTGCGCGAAATTTGGCAGTGCACCCAATCCAGTGTATATACTGTACTGGTAAGGCAAGGGAAACTGTAGAAACTTTTAGGGAAAATCCGACTTGCAGTCAGGAGTTCGAGTCCTGGCCGTGTCATATCGACGACTTTGTGATAGTTCATTGTGCTTGGTGCTGACCATAAGCAATGGAGTAGGGAAAACAAGACAATGAGCCACAAATGGAAAAAAGTCCGTGGCCAGCACGGCTTAATTCAACTGGTTAGAAACTGGGCAGCAAAACTCCATCAAACCTAGCCTTATCTAGGAAGAAAAAAAATTTGGCAGGGGAGGATTCTCCAGCTTTGCCCATCTTGGCATCGGGCATGGAGCTTCTGCCCCCGCCCTCATTATATTGTAACTGCTACAATCCCCAGGATTCATGAAGACCTGTATCTAATGGTCTATAAATTTAAAACTGATTTGAAGCAAGCAACTTACAGAAACTCCTTGCTGTAAACAACACAGTAATGAGGGTCAATTAGAAATAGCTGTTAATTATTGATTGTGCCATAGGCCTACACATAAACAACTGTCATTGAACTCAGCAAGTATTGCATCAGCACAGTGACAGTGATCTTGTATCTATAAGCAAAAACTCACTGTACTGTACTCTGAAGAGAAGAGCTGGTCAGCAGGAGGCACGGTTGACTATCAGCCAGAGTTGTAATCAATTTAAAAGTCACCAGATTTTTTACTCGAGTAAGCAACTGTCAAACCTTTTAGTGACTCGAGTCGAGTCATTGACTTTCAGAGTCTCTGTGCTATTTCATTTGGGAAATTACTCCGGAATTCTCTCAAGTCACTATCATATTGAGAAGAAGTGAATGTTGTCACAGAAAGACATACTTTGAGCTACTGGTTTTTGTTCTTTTGCACAAAACAAATGTGTCATCCTCACAAAAAAAATGTTTCTCCACAGTGACACCATATCAGTGCTTTCCACAGATTTTCAAGAGAGGGGGGCAGCTCTCAATGCACCACTAGATATATTATTGATAATTGAGATGCTAAATGATACAATTTTGCATTTTTTAGGGTGGGCAGTCCCTATTTTCAGGGGACAGTCGCTTCTTCAGGGGGGTGGCAATTTTCACTTGGGGGGGGCGGGCGCCCCCCTCCAAACCCCTCGTGAAGAAAATAGCGTATTCTCTAAAAAACCCCTCCCCCCTCTAATAAATGCCCTGCTGTAAATTTTCGAAAGGCAAATCAGTTGTTCAGTAATCATTTGCTGAGGGAGAAGTCAAAGGTGCTTTTATTTTTTAACAAAAACAAAGGTACATATAAACGACAATACTTTCAGGGAACAGGTAACACTGCAAGTACATGTAAGCTGGGGGATTCAAGGTTACCTGCAAGTTAACCTTCACCTCTACTGTACTGTACATCTAAGGAATCCACGCTGCAGATTGTTTGAAAACACTACAGTGAAGGCCTTAGCAGTAAGTTATTTTTAATTGAAATATACCCTCAAATTAATGCCCCCCTTTCCAAAAATGCAACCCCCCCCCCCCAGGTGTTTATTACTGAATATACCATAAGTGCAACACAAAGCCATCTTTCAGTCTGTGCAATGTACATGTAGCTATTGGTCAGCTGGCTGTAATGTGACTTGAATATGTACTGTATAAGGTGCAAGGCTAGAGTGTTTATTGAAAGGTGACACAATGTATTGTAGGCCCCTGTATATGTGTATGCCTGCACAGGATACAGTATATTGGAGAATATGGGTATCGGAGGGAGACTTGGAACAAGGTAGTGATGCTTGTTCATGCCATCACTTCCCATTCAAAAAGAGAAGATGGATGTGTCACAGTGAACTGATTGCTAATGTAACACATGTCATACTGTACACATGTTATTAAAGTTGGCTTCGTTATTTCTTTCAGGTCAAACTTGCCAAAGGGCAAAAGAGGTGGCAAGCGCCCAAGAGGACCTCTTAAAGTTGAGCTCGAGGAGGACATAATTACCAGAAATAAGAAAAAAAGCAGAAGAATCAAGACGCTATTCACTAAAGCAAAAGAATTGCAAGAGATTAGCGGCTGTGAAGTGTTTGTATATGTAAAAGACATGTACAATCGTGTAACTTTTGGTGGCTCGCCAGTCCTTAAGCGTAAATTTAAAGATGGAACATTACACATAGCTCAAGTAAAAAGGGTAAAGGAGACGACTGTAAGCTTCTCATGCCCTGATGCTACAGACAAAGGTCATTTAAAGAGTATGTGGCCAGGAAACTGTTTGCTCAACGATTCTGCGACTGCTGATCTTGAAAAAGGATCTGAAGTACGACTATCTGATGACATAAGTAGTGAGAAGAATCGCTCATCAGAGGCTATTCCCATCCTAGAAAGTGAAGTGCATGGGGAAAGCAGACTTGTGAACAAGGTGTTAGACCATTCAGAAGTAGAGAAGAATGAGGGACAGGTGAATGTTGTGGTGATTCAGGTGGCAGAGCAGCAAAAGGAGGAAGAAACAAATGTGGAGATGGATCAGGTGACAGAAAAGAAAAAGGAGGGCAAACAGTTGAATGATGACGTAATGCAGGTGTCAAAGCAGGAAAAACAGAGACAGGAGATTGAGGTGGATCAAATAGTAGAGAGGGAGCAGAAGGATAATGATGATGATGATGATGATGATGGTAGTAGTGAAGATGAGGAGGAGCCTCTCATATTACTGAAGAGTATTCTGGATGGCAAAAACGGTGAAGAAGAACAAAATGATGAACCTGCTGATGTAGGTGAGGTCTACACTGCTGCCTGTGTTAAAAAAAGGAGGTGTGTTGAGGGCAAAGTAGAGTACCTTGTCAAATGGAAGGGGTGGGGACCCAAATACAATTCTTGGGAACCGGAAGAAAACATTATTGACAAGAAGCTTATTGAAAACTTTAAGTAATTTTATTTACTGTACTCAAACCTTGATAACTTTTACAATTGAAGCTTGCTTTTACATTATAGATATCCGTCCAATCACCTTGGGCCTTAAAAATGTTTGCATTAACTTTAAATACAGTACTTAAAGTTTGTGACCTCAGTCACAAGTTTTCTTTTGAAATTGTTCCACATGTACTGTAACTTCTTCAGTGCAGCACTCTGATCTATCAGCAGTATTTCATAAACACTTTTGCATGTTTAAATCCTCATAAATAGGGTATGTGAGTGCATACTACCTGCTGTAGGCTTCAGGCTGATGATGAAACTTGTTTTGGTAAGCTTCTATGAGCTATGAAAAAGTGTTGTTTGCTGCTACTGTACTCAACTATGTGTACTGGGCTACTGTTTTTATTTTCATACAGTAGCTACTGTACAGTATACTGTAGAACCTGGACAGTTTGTAGTATGGAAATGAAGAGAACTGTCTTGTTTACAGTTAAGTTTGAGGTAAGCACTACTTAATTTGTACAAGCTGAAATATTACTGTCAGTAAACTTTGTACTTGAGAAATATCCAATACTGAAATTGCAGAGATGCTTTACAGTACTTAGTTTCAGGAAAATGTCTTCATATCAGTGGTCAGTATGACAAATTTGGTATTTCATTGGTTTTCTTTGGCACATGCACTGGTCGACTACAGGACATATTATTAATACCTTGAAGAAAAATACCAAAAATGGGAGACCATATTGAGGGAGGGAAGGGTTACCCCCAAGGGTACAGTGTATACTACCACTATACTGTAGACCCTGGGCAGAAATACCAGGGAGTATAGGAAACATTTGATGCACCACATTCCTCTTTTTGGCATTGCTCCTAATATTACTTTTTCACACAGTTAATTTTGTACCGTATCAAGGGCCTTCCACACCGTCCCCTAATTTTCCATGCAAATCTCTACTGCATGTGACAGTGCTTAATGTGGATACAGGCTTATTAAACAAAACCCTTCCTTTTGTCGAGGAACCAAGTGTTTCCTGAATTTAGGGCAGACTTAACAGACTATATTACTCACTATCATACAGTACTTATAAATGCCTAACTTTTAACACTATTTTTGTAATGTTTCTTTATATTGACACAGTAAAATTCAGTCTTTCATGATACGTCTTGGTCAGTGTTTTAGCCATGTTCTGCATTGTAATAAACTGTTCACACTGCATGTGTGCTTTAAAGCACTACTGTATATCATTATAATTACAGTGAGTACATAAAGTCTACTGACATGTTAAGAATACCGTATGTGCTGAAAGATTTTAGTGATGGTTCCCATTGTAAATTTGTTTAAGGTAAAGAAGTCTTTCTTTTAGCTAAAAGTCAGAAAAGCTTGGACAGGATGTAAATTTAATAAGTGAAATTACTTTTCCCAGGGAACGCAAAGCATGTCAAACTCTACACTTGAGCATTATGAGGTTCAGTGCTTCTTGGTGGACATGGACATCATCCCAAATGTTGTCAATAAGAAACTCACAAAGCTTGCAGGGGACAGTAGAAGACCTGGGGTGCAGTAGGGACAGAAAAGACTGTAGCCTTTGTCATCAGCATGGGGAGGAGGGGCAGGGTGGAGCTCAGAAACTGTCGGAAACTACTGTATTGCGGCAGGCCTAACAATACTGTATGTGTGCAGTTAAACAGTTTTCAGATGGGTTAAGAAGGATTGCAGTACAGCTTGTCTGAGGTTATTTCAGGAATTGTGTATCTTATCAGGTCCTTGAGTATGTGGTTTATGTTTTTGAGTCTTGCCATTGTTCTCTTCAGGTATTAACATTTACTTTAATTGATAGAATGCAGCTTTCGCTTGAACAGTACCAAAGTAATCCACACACTTTTGTTTTCCTTATTCCTTTTATTTTTCCTTCATATTTTATCTTTTTCCTCTCCTTGTTCTCTCTCCATTTTACCTTTTTATTGCATGATTTCACAGTACAGTGTATTATATATTCAAGTATTCAGTCTTCAGTATTCCGTCTTTCCAGATCAGCGTGGTGCTACAGTATAAAGAGGCTTTTAAGTAAGGACACAGTGCATCTCTATGTGTTGTGCAGTATATTAGGATAAACTCAAGACTGCCAAAAGCTAAAACTTGCCCAGTGCTTTCTTTGGTCCATGTACAGTAATTCTGTACTTGCCACAATATGGTACTCATATGTTTTTCTTGTGGCTTACAGGGTTATCTGGCATTTGTAGGTGCAATCTGCTTCATTTTTTTATTTATCTTGCCTTTACATAGAATTAAACAAGGACTATCACAGTAGAATCTCTTGTTGTATACATGTTTTAATTGATATTGATGGGAAAGAACTTCTGATATTATAAATTCTTTTACTATTTTAACTATGCAATACTGTAAGTACAGTCCTTGCCTTTCGATGTTGAATGTACTATACAATGCCAGGATATATACTGTACTGTACCTCAGTGTTGTATTGTTACAGTATATCTGAAGTTTTAACCATCCAGTAAACAGGTAAAACTTGAAAGTGTTTATAATTTCGGTTCATGTATTGAACTCTCCACCTTGCCTTGCCCTGACAAATTATGGGCATTGATACTGCTTTCATTAGCATTGACCAGAGGAAGGTATGGTATAACTTTTTGAAGGGGCCTAAGGGGCCCAAAGGATGTACTCTACTACAGGGCAATTCCACGGTAACGCCGTGACGCTTTGGAAGCAAAATTCACATTTCAAGTGCAAATAACTGAAAGAGATTTAATGTTGGGAACAAACTTTTATTTTAATTCTACTCCTACTATCACAAAGTTAATTAAGAAAATGTCTTTTCTTCAAAAAGTGCACTAAATATGAAAATATGAATATTGTCTGGTAACGCCGTGACGCTGAAAAGGACAAGCATTTTCTGGCCAATCACAAACTGTTAAGACCCTGTGAAGTTTAAGGACTTTTTGCAGTTCCTTCACATTAAGTACACTTTATAGACTGTTGTCTACAACAGTTTGGTGAAATATAAAATAAAAAATTATTATTATGGTAGATATGATAAGATATATAAAAAAAATGAGGTAAGGCCGTGAGGTTAACACCGTGACCAAAGCCTTACTATATGGGAAACGCATGTTAAAAAAAAAAATAATAAGTTAGGAAACTGATAGGAAATGGTGATGTTGATAGTCAGAATGTTTGTTATGCATTTAGATATGAGTAATTTAGATATTTTAGAAATATTTGCTATGAATTTGTGTAAGAAAGTGGAAATTTCACTTGGACATCAGGTGAGAAATGAAGAACTATAATAAATCTACACACAACTCTGGTCAAAATGAAATCAAGAAGAGTGCTATAGCTAGGCCTACTGCATTAGAAATGACATGAACTGTGACTGTAATACAGTATAATACAGTACAGAATATTTGCTGTTCCATCTCACTGGAACAGCAAATATTCCATTCATACAGGGTGTCCAGTGATTTGAGTCTCAAGTTTAACAGTGTACATTTAGTATTACTTTAAAAAATTTAAGTAAATGTATGCCAGTTTTTAACATTGGTGCAATCATATAAATTGTTTTACTTAAGCTTACAGTTAGCCTTAAATATTCAAAATAGAACAGTATTGGCCAAACTTGTTGGGTCTTACCAGTTACATTTTTATATTAACTTAGGTTTGTGTCCTCAACTTTGACAAATTGCCCCTCTATTTGCCTTCTCCACTCTTCACAAAATATTTGGTAATGTACTGTACAGAGCTTCAAGTGTACTGTAGGGCACTTTGTAGATGATAAAGGACTGTTTTACATTGTTTTAGCAAAACAATCTTAGAACAGAAAGATGAAAATAGTCATGCTCTCAGTCAGTGTGCCATTATCTTGCCTCCCGAATTGGAACTGTAAAGTGATAGCGTTCTCTGCATTAGACTGCTTGACCATTTTGGATTGTAATATAATGGTGGTGTCTACTATACTGTACTGTATTGTCTGTGGGATTGTTTCTCCTGCTGCTAAGCCTATGCTTGTTGTAGATTTTCTGCTATCCAAATCTATAAAATTATGCTTCTTATGCTCAATGGTACAGTATACAGGGCGTGTACCATGGATTAACTGGATGCTATAAACAGGTGCTAGTCGCTACCCTATCTGGCAGACCTCTGTAGCTTCTGAGCATAACAGGGGGGTTACCATAACAAAAGAAAGGGTCCAGTTGTGCATTTCCTGTTTGTACTACCATCACATTGTAAAAAAAGTTGTCAAACAAATCATTATCATACAGCAGGTACTGTTACCAGCAACCACAGTGACTATAACTGTCAGTCCCTATACAGTAAATAAGTGCCTGTCACAGGGTTACTGTCACTGTGTTTAATACCAAAAAAGTAACGCTGTGACGTATTTCTAATTGGTATAATTAATTGACAATGAGAGATATCATAACTTTAGTGCATGGAAGTTGTAGACCACGGTGGGTGTGATTTGAATTTTAAAAAAATATTCCACTCCAATTTGTGCATCTTACATAATATTAAAAAATTGCAATATTTAGGGAGACACCGTGACATAATGAGACAACTTTAATTTGTTGCTTGTTAGTGTGGAAGACATTGCTGAAATCACAATTTGATTTCAAATGTTGTAAATGTATGACAATAACTCCATGGTAGAGTATGAATTCATAGAAAAACCTCAATGCAGTTGTTGCTATAAAGCTTGTTATTATTCCATATTTTGTGAAAATATTGACACTTTGATTGCTGCTAATTAATTATGCATGCAAAATGAGTTAATTTTGGTTTTTTTTATGAACCATTTGATTTACTGGAAAATTCAACATTGATACCAAATTTACTGATATTGGAAAATTTTTAAAATTTGATGGTCATGTCCACTTTTGCCTAGAATTGCCCTACAGTATTTGCAAAAATAAACATCAAGATAAAAGATTCATGTTCTCTTTTTTTTTTTATTTATATTGAAACTCACAATTTCTTTTACAAGTATACTTAAAATGGTAAGTCATGCAGCAGGAGTATGTTTATTACTTTGTTACATGTAAATTATTAATGGTGGTGCTATACTTGAAAAGTGTCATAACTGTTTTCCCATCAACTTGAAACCTTTGTTCCCCCCCCCCCCCCATGAAAATCGACTCGACTCCTTAAAATCTTGTTCCTGTAGGCTCATGCCTCTGGGTATTCAGTCTACTATAAAGGGCCAAACCTCTCACCCCAAACTACAATTTTGGTACGGGGGGTACCAAAATTCTTGATTGGCTCAGCTCTTTGATTGGCAGTTAATTCAAACAATGCAGAGTACCAAAGCTTATACTACACACCATGAACGGTACTGAGAGTGTTTTGATTGTATAAATTGGGTTTTTCTATACTCACCTTGGAGCAATAAACTGAGATTGTATCTGGATGGGAACGAATTTTAGGCAATTGTGGGAGGTGCGTCAATAAGAAGGTTAGTAGAATTGGTACTGTTTGGGGTGAGAGAATTGAGCCTTTAATAATTTTCAGTGTTGATTATAGTACATAACAGTCTCTTTGCATAAAAAATACTCTCCATCATACAATTGCATGGTTACGCTGTACTATGAGTATAGTGCATTTACACACATTTACACTTACAAGACATATATACCAGTTCCACGAAATTTTGGTTGTACAATGAACAGCACTGTTAGTGTTCTCTTTTCATACTGTTGAAAAGGCTTGGGTCAATTACATCTGAATGTAATCAATTACAATTATCATTACTTCAGATTTTATGAATACAATTATGATAATGATTACTGCTAAAAATGACAGAAATCGATTACAATTACGGTTACATTGTGATTACATTTTGTTGAAATGAGAGCAAAAGACTTGATACAAAGTATCGACAGCACACTGTAAATGCTTTCATTAGCTGCTACTAGGAGTTTCTTGGCTCAATGCGCATGGAAGTTTATATCAGTGGTGCTACTAATTTTATTTAAGGAATATTCCCCAGTACAGTATGTTGTTAATATAGTCATATGACATTTTAGAGCACATTACATTTGACACATAAAAGGAGTAGTTAGTGGTTCTCAAACTTTTTCAAAATACCGCCCCCATAAGGCACCCATGACTGATCCAATGCCCCCCTCCCAACCAACATGCCATCATATTTATATAAGTCTTTTGACTGTGAGCTTTCAGCTTTCAATTTCCAGCACCAAAATGACCCAGATAAGTTTTATATTGGGTAAATTTTTGTCAATAGTTGCTAAACCTTTCTGAGAAGACCGTCTGTGTCAACCACTCTGCAACCTCCTAGGCTCCTTTATTGCATGAATGTATGAGAACCTCCAGGGACCCCATAGTCAATGGCAATGCCCCCCCTATTGCTTGCAAACTCCTCAGCACCCCCTTGAAACTTTTCAACGCCCCCCCAGGGGGCGGTAGGGACCACTTTGAGAACCACTGGTCTAGAAGTACAAACTTGGAATGCAAAAAAGTTATAAAGTGTAACTGCCCCTATGAAATAATGTAAAAATATGAATCAAAGTCGACTGCATGCAATTGTACAAATATATATTTGTTAATGCTGTTAGTCATGGGACTTAATGACATAAATTTCTGGGTACTGTGAGTCACAGTACTTAGTCCTCAGTACGTAAAGTACCCCAACTCCCTGCCATTAAGGTCATATAACAATTTCTATAAGTGTGACAATTGTTTCATAGTAAACATTTCAAGGAAATCATCCCCATTTTATAGAGTTTTTAATAAACAACACACTGTTAATCATGGGAAATGGTACAGTTTTGTTGCAAACGGTTACAAGTAGAAGAATGCTGCGGTATGGCATGTTTTGCAATCCCTTTTTCCTCACCTTGGCCTTACAATTGAACATTAAAATGGCCATGACATGGACAAGGTAATTAGTTTATCAGTAAATAATATTTGGGCACGGCTTGAAATAAAAGGAATGTTTTCCGCACTGCATGTATAACAAAATAAGACCATGTGAATTCCCAAACACATACAGGCCAGGCCCAGCCCACCTGAAATCCGAAAGCAAAAAAACATATGAGAGCACATCTCAAGATGTGATGTCACTGGCAGCACAGTCGTTGCACTACATTCTGTACTAGGTAGCTCATCCATCCTTCTACAGTACACACCCAATCATGTGCATGTGAACTGGTGAATGGGCATTAGCTGGCAAAACATTGCAAACACCTGTGCTACCATACTACAGCAGAGGGCGTCATGACCAGTGAGCAGATTGTGAATGACAGGTTGTGTGCTACATGGTGACAGCTTAGGCAAGCTTGTTATGGAGTGTCCATACTGTACATGTGCATAGCAGCTGTTTTGAACAGTGAGCAGACTTTGTGCACAAAAAACAGACTTGAGGCCTAAGCAGATAAGCTAAAAATTACACACTCATATGCACACATAGGTTACAAGATTTCTTCCAAAGTGTGCTGGTGTTCCTGTCCCTTTGGCCAATTTAAAGGCCCAGTTCTCTCAACCCAAAAAGTACCAATTCTCCTTACCTTCTTACTTAAGCCCCTCCCACATTTGTCTGAAATTCATCCTCATCCAGATACAATCTCAGTTTATTGCCTCAGGGTGAGTATAGAAAAACTAATCAAAACACCCTCAATACTGTTAATGCTGTGTAATATAAGCTTTGGTACTCTGCATTGTTTGAACTTGCTGTCAATCAAAGAGCTGAGCCAATTGAGAATGTTGGTACCCCCAGACCAAAATTGTAGTTTGGGGTGAGAGGTTTGGCCCTTTAAGAAACACAGTACTGTACTTGAAAACTAAAATTGAAACAATCAGTTTAAAATTCCACACAGAGTCTGTACGGGTAGCACTTTGCATCCATCCCCTTCACATAATTTTCCCTGACCCAAGATGACAGGTGACAAAGCAAATTCTGCCATGGTGCACACATCAAAGGTGTGCCAGTGCAGCTGAAAGATGACCTAGATTTTTGAACAAGATGGCTACAATAGTTTCAGCATGCCATGATGGTTGACTTGTGTTGTTTTGAAGGAAATGACATACAGTATTAAGAAGCTGATAGATCTAATGTGCATAACTTCAATATTATTCAGCCCATTACCCCATTGAAAACTTCCATTAAAAAAACCCATTTACATAAAGACCTACTGGACTCTGGCTCTCCTCTCACTTGGCCTACAGTACTGTAGACTTGCCATTAAAATGGGTTGCCCAGCCGACAGTCGGTTGCATGCTGGACAGAAGCGCCTTCCGCAGTTTGGGTGGACAAGTTACACTAGCCGACTTTGCGTTGTTTTGAGGCATACTGGAAGAGGGATTTATAGGACACTATTGGAAAAAACTGCACATTGAATTACACAGGTGGCAGAAATTCAGGCAAACCTTTTCATTCAATTACCTATTGAAAGACCATTTCATGAAGGATAATCTATGGGTAGAATTGTTAGTATCCTCAGGGAGCTGTTACAGAGGTAGTAATCCCCTTCAAAGAAGAAAGCTTTGAAGAAACTTATACCACAAATATCTCATGCTTGCAACAAAGGTAAACACATGGTACTGTCAGACCATGCATATTCAGTCTTATTGTACAGGTCTTTTCTCATCTTGTGACTACTAATGTTTTTTTCTTAAGCAAATGATCTCATTCAAAAAAAATATATTTCCAGATCTTGGCAGGTAAGGCTGTTCACATAACTGGTTTTGATTTGACAACCAGTCAAAACCGGTTTCCCTTTTTTTTTTTTTTTTTAAGTTTTTCCACAACTGAAAAACTGGTTGCTAAAAATACTGTAACCCAGCACAGTTTGACTTCCCTTTCAAAATTTACTCTTGCTCATTGTCTAAAACAAATAAACTTTAAGCAGACAATCACAACCATGTATACTTGTTACCTACATACAAATGCACACACCTCCATCAGCCCAAAGTAGGTCAACATAATCATACAATGCCCAGTATTGTGGCTAGATCTCAACATTTTGTAAGGCCATTGCTTGATTCAAAAACCACTTTTAGCTGCCAAGGAAACCGGTTGCTGAGTTTAGCTCAACTGTCATAGCCTTGTTGGCAGGACAATACCTTGGCTACACGTAACTACAAATAATTGATAACATAACTGAAACCTGAATTTTGAATATTTATGTTGCAAATACCATAGAATGTCCCTTAAATTATTATTTAAATATTACTTTCATTAAATTGATTTAAATTTAATCTAATTAAATTTATTGACATTTGGATGTTGCATTTTGATATTATTTAATTATGTGTTTAATACAGTATAAAGTCAACCAGGTGTGTATACAAACCAGGATGTGTTCAGGTTAAGGGAGCTGAGTGAACAATTTGGAAATATGCAATTATTAAGTAATACACCAAATACATGATTGTACCAACAACAGAACCAAATCTTCCCAAAGTGGAGATCATTGAACCCCCTGCACTTCCCACTCGGGTAGGCTGGATCATCCAAGAGGGCTGGAAACCTAACAATAGTCACTCCAACAGAATGAACAATGATCAATGTTAAAGGAAGCCACTGGAGTACATTACTTGAAAAACTCATCACTCAAAGCATTCTGCGTACCCCTTTTTTTGGTAGACAATATTATTCAACTGAACATTCATTCCAGATCAGGGCAGAGCTGATCGACTGATGCAAACTAGGTTGCAAGGAAATTCTGGTGATTGTGATATGCCCATGGGTTTACTGGGCAGAATAATTGACATGCTTTTAAATACCTGGTACATGGATACTACCTTATGATTCCTCAACTGAATACTGTAGTAATAAGAACAACAATAAAACTTATAATGATAATTTCAAATGAGTAATTGCTTTCATCATGTCTTTGCTATAGTAAACAAACATTCATTTAGATTCTTATGCCTTCTGATAATCTTTTTCAATTTTCTTATGTTTCACTGATAAATAACAGTCAAGACCATCATCTCAATACCACTTCTTAAGAGGTTTTTTTTTTTTATATGACCTACTTTCTTGCTGACGTAGAGAACTATTCAATGCAAACAAAATCTACTTGTCCATCTGATATGCTCAGAGAGAGGGTGGGTGGTTGTCCGAAGCAGTTTTCACTCATCTCAGACGATTGGACAAGTGTTAAATTTCAGCCCTAGGTAGCCCCACCAGCACTAAAACTTCCATTCAGCACTAAAATATTGTAAATCCCATTCAGAACTTTATTTCTGTTTGGCATCCAATTCTATTCCAGGCAAAAGCCAAAAGGTTCAAAATTCTGCATGCACAAAGCAGATACCCTCTCCTGTTACTGTAGACTCTTTCCCAGGACGGCCCCAATTATGCATCCGGAGCTCTAAAAATACTGGGCACATCCCTGTGAGGGAGGTGTATCTCACCAGTACACCCTTTCACACTGGTTACTCTTTCAGTCAAATTGTAACAATACATCAGCCTACAGTAAGAACCTAAGCAAAATTGCTGTAGACTACAGTCAACAGTACTAGCCCAGTATCCTACATCAATGTACGATCCTTGCTTATGCTACTACAAAATTAATCAAATGGAATCATTACAACATTACATTATTAATTATTACAACACTTTCGAAATTTGCTTCTTCAGAAAATAAAAAAGAAAACTTTGAAAATGTTTCTTGGTACAGTTGTGTAACAGACACCTTACAGTACCTCAATCAACAATACAATACAGTACATGAGATGAAAGTCAAAGTACCCCCCTGCAAAATTCAGCTGTTAAATGCATGTTAAGTTCTTGCTCTGAAAATTGAACCCATATACAGTAGAAATTTTAAACCTATTGTACCTTGTACTGTATGCTATTCTGTACAATACACTATACTGTACTACAGTACCCTACAGTACTGTAAGTACTGTACAGGTGTACAGGTACTTTACAGTATAAATGTTCCATCTCTGTTCTGAAACTTATGTAAATTATACCTCAAAATTGCCTGTTAAGGTAATTTGACAGTACAATATGTATTTGCTTCTAGGTATGGGTATTATTATTACTGGAATTTAAATTGGGACTATAGTACAATAATACTGTAGGCATGTAAAATAATGTTTGGTGATTGGGACAGTACAGTTATTGGCTTTAGCCCTGTTGCTCAATTTTCAACAAGTGCTGTCAGTTTCAATATTGTTGGGAGAAACTGTCTCCATGTTTTCCCTCTCAACATGTTCCTTAATTTCTTCAAAAAAGAACAGAAAGTCTTCCTTCTTCTTCTTCTGAACAGAACACCATGAATCATAGAAATCATCTTTAACTGCTTCATCCTGAATTTGTGAAATAAGAGCAACAATTTTGCTAGCTATAACTGCTTTGGTCTGGTTCTTAATATCATGGTAGGATTCTCTTTCTTGGGGGACAACAAACACAGGATCTGGGGTATTCTCACTACTCATACTCTTGAAGAGAGTCTGAAAAATGGACCTTCTTCGAATCCAAGCAGTCTCTGTGAAGTCAACCAGTTGGTTGTCAAGGGGTTCTCCACTGACTGACTCCATTAACTGGTCTGTTGTTGGATTGCTTAGAAAGTCACTGGCTCTAAGTCTTGCTCTCCACTCCAGAATTTCCATTTCCTGGGGCATATGGCTTGAGGTAGCAGGTGTTACACCTTTCGGATCGTTGCATCCCATTCTTTCCAGTGTCTTCAACCGCAGCTGTAAATTTCAAATGAATTAAATTCATAATTAACACCATAGTTCGGTTTTGATGAGGTTACATATAATTTGTGATTGCAGATTGGGGGAATTTGCAGGGTTCTGCCAGAGGAATACATTACTAAAATCAATCAGTACATTTGAAAAGAAAAAATGAGAGGCAAAATGAAATCTGGTATTGTGTAAGAAGGCACACCCCTACCTCCCTCTCCTTGATATTGTACACCAGACTGCACATTTCATTTTGAGATTAAAGCAAATACTTTAGAAATGTACCACAAGATACTGTGCAAAAGGTTAATATCAGAACAGGTTTACTGTATCAGAAAAAACAAGTGCAATACTGTACAGTACAGCACAGTATCTGATAAAAGTTTTGCAGTACAAAGTCTTAACAGAGCTGTGAACCAAAGGCAATACTGATATTAAAGTGCAGTAAGTATTGTGCACAATGCATGTAAACACTACGCTACATACAGTACTAGAACTGTACCCCTCAGTCTATAACTCTGGAGATGACACTTTCCAGCCAGGGGCATACAGTATACATGAATTTGCATGTTGTGAACTACTGTACTGTATATTTGGACCAACATTTCTTGGAGACCGACTCCTGCCGACATTGTTGTATGACACAAACTTTCAAAGATTATTTTTTTTCTCTTTTGCACTTCAAATGCTGCTTTTGCGATGAACTTTGTCTTTTTTTTTCTTTTTTGCACTTGCATGGTGGTGTGCAAATATTGTTCATGTCTTGACTTCTGGTAAAAAGGCACACTGAACTGGATTTGAGACTGGCTCATTGGTGTTCAGAGAGCAAGAATTCATTTTTCTCAGGGAAAACTACTGTATGTTCAATGTGAGAAGTTTTTTTAAGGAGGGGTATTCAGACATGTAAGCAGGTGACTTGGCAGGCTTTACATACTGTAATCTGCCAGCTGAAAATAAAACGGACTATGAAATGCACTAAACTACTTTAGCTACCGCAATAAGTCAGGGCTCCATTTTTGTGGTTGTCCAATTGTCCAGGACAACTAAAATTCCATCTAGGGACAACCAAAAGGTGGAAGTTGGTTGTCCGATGGACGACCGTTTTTCTCTCACAATGAATTATATTCCAGCAGCTTGCTTTTATCTGAATGAAGAAGTATGCTGTATATGCTGACTGATAAACTCGTTGCAAAATTTTCCGTCGTTTAAGACTTCAAGTGTTTTTGTCTTGCAAAATTGATATCTTTTCATTCTTCCAGACCAATTATACGTAAACAAAATTAATTTTTGTGCTGTAATTGTTCACAAAATGTTTTGGACAGCCAAATTTTCTTTAGGACAACTAAAAATATGGAATTGGTTGCCAAAGGACAACCACAAATTTTTCTGAAAATCTAGGCCTGGTAGTACTGTAAAGCTGGTGCAATACTTACTTTATCTAGTTTCTCCAAATTACGAAATGTCCTCATCCAGTCTGATTCACTAGGCACACCTTTAGGGGTCCAGACTTTACTTCTTTTGTTAAGGTTCTCTAATTGGAAGTCCATGTCTTCACATCTGTCCATTTCTCCACTTTGAGATACAGCTTGGAACTTGTGTACAAATTGCTTGACTTTTGGAGGCATGAGGATGTCATTTCTACCCTCTATCAGCTCAATTTGCTGATACTTTGGGTGGTTTCTGCCGTGAAATATAGGGGAGTGCTTAAACTTTCCAGCCATAATTAATTCTTTCTTGTTGTGCCTCACACCTTTCCTAAAATTAAGAATGCTCTGTGCATATGTTAGGATTTGTTCCTGTGCGTACTGGTATTTAGGACTTTTGACAGCTTTTGTCCAGTTGAGGTAACCTGTTGGTGTTGGGTCCAGGTTTTTGGCTTTGCACATACGTACATAAGGGACAAGAAGCTCTTCAATTGTTCCGTGGTACAATATGCACAACAACTCCCAACTCTTGTGGTGGTCACTGCCTTTCTTGGCGTATTTTTGGGCAGCTTCGCTACGAAACCCCATTGCAAATGCAAGGTCTTTCATGAAAACCTCCCAATTTAGTTCAAAATATGACCTCACCATGTTCATCTCATAGTGCCCATACCCTATTCGAAGATGAATCCAGTCAAATTCAGTGGGCAGCTTAATGTCATCTTCCTTGAGTTCATGTGAGGATTTACAATGCTGGATGAACACATCTTTTCCAAAGAGACAAAGACCACATTGTAGGCACCGAAATGTTTCGCAGACCACCTTTTGACCAAGGGTGTACGGAACCCCATCACACACAACCAGCACCCATTCCCTGCAACTTTGACAATCCTGCCCAGCTTCACAGTACTTCTTAATGTGACAGTCTTTCCCAATTTGTAGGAAAACTTCTTTAACACTTTCATAAGAATTTGGGTTGGTGAAAATGGGGTCTCTTGGTGTCACACGAACCGCTGATGAAACTGGTGTTTCAGGACCTTTAAATACACTTTCACTCCCTTCACAAACAAAGTCAACCTCTGTAAATTTTTCTTTGTGAACTCTCTTAGGGAAATGAGAACCATCATCAGGCTTTTCTTGCTGCTCCTTCGACTTAAGCGAAGCTTTACAACCCTCACACAGTCGCTTTGATTTGGGGTTCCTCCTGTTACAATTCTGACAAACTTTCCATTCTTTGGCAAATTTGTTGTCAGCTACTAGTTTATCAACTTTGTCAGATGATGTCCCATCCTCCCCAACATCAGTTTCTCTGTAGACCTTATCAATGTGGTATGCTAAAGACTCACACAACTCCTGATAATGCACATCACTTAAAGATCGATGATGCTGACTCTCATAGTCTAATATTTCTTCGGTTTGAAACTCAGCAAGAGATGTCCAGACTGATGGTTTCAATGTTTTGTCTTTTTGCAAAGTCCCAGTTGGCTCTACTTCTGCCATACACACACTAGTAATAACACTGGTTTTAAGCTTCTTGTTAGCTCTTACATGGTAGCTTTTCCCTACAACCTGATCATTGTCAAAAGCATAAATAAGGTCACCAACTGGTGCTGGCATTTCATTACAAGCTTGGTTCTCAAGCCAGCTTTTAATCGTCCAATATGACCCTGCAGGTGAACACAAGCCATTAATAGTTGCATTCAGTTTGCTGTTCACTACAGAATGTGCTACAATATTTTCTGAAAAGCTCAGAGGGAACACATACTTCGATGACTGAGTGCTGTAGATATGTTCAACTGCTTTGGCAATTGCATACAGGGTTTTTTTTTTTTTTAGAGAACAAGCTGACTGACCAGCAACTCCTTTTAAAAAATTAACAATTACAGGACTGCGCTCATTAAGCCATTGTTCAACTTTGATTCCTGTAAGGTTATCAAGATTTGCGTAGCTTTTGTTCAAATGAGCACTGTCCTTTGAAATTTCTGCTGCTTGGCTCTCTCCAATAAACTTTGCAACTTTAGCAAGTTCCTCTTGTGACAACTGTTTCAACTGGCTTATGATATTGTCTGATGAATAAGAAGAAGCCTCAGATTTAGAAGGCCTGGAAATAAACTGTGTGTTGTCAGTGTCACTGGGCTTTGCCCAACTACTGGCACTAGTACTACTATTCAGTGGAAGCCTACGCCTAATATTGGCCTCATGCATACAAGGTGTGCTTGAAGATACTGGGGGTCAGTGCCCATTTCCGCCTCACTCGAGGCAGCTGGCCTAAGCAATACAAGTTATTGGGCTCATGTTTGGCCCTAACCTGGAAAGGTGCTTTCAGTTTCACTCTCAGTCACTAGAATTAAAGATAAAATCACTAGCAGACAATGACACAACTGTGGTCCACTAGGAATGATGCATGAGAGTCATTTTTTAACAGTATCACCTTGTGAACCACTCACTTCATCATTTCTAACGTTAGTACTCTCTCTTAGTCTTACAACATTACCAAGACTGACGTTGATACTGTTATCATTCCTTGCGACGTTAGGCCTATCAAAGTTTCCAAACCTGGCTGATTTTAGTTTCAGTACACAATGTTCACAAATTTTACGGGCTTTTTTCCGCTGAATCTTGTCAGTAGGATAAAGCTGCTCAACTTTTCGCCTTAAATGTACTGGAAGCCTGTGAAATACGGAAAGTTTGTTCCTCGCTTGCTCACACTTAACGTTAGAGTTAGGCCCTTGGCCTTGGTCACAACAATCTGTAACGTTACAGGGTATGTCGTGAAAATCGGTTCTTGTTGAAAATAAACACTGGGCTATGTAGCGCTTTTTCTCTCCACCTCTAACACGTTGCGTCATGTCACATTAAACGAATCCATAGCTTTCCAGGCAAACACACAGAATTATCTTTGAAAAGTGTGTACCCAAAAAAGTGTTTACGAATCAGATTTTGAAGGCGATATGGTAAGTACTGTAAAATACGCGTTTATACAGTAGCCTAACATAAACGAAAGCACCACAGTATACTAGGCTAGGCTATCTACGTACTCATATACGTGAAATGCATAGCAAACAAAGATACGCACATTCATAGGCAGATAACACTTAACATGTAGAAGAATTACACATAATATGAACGACTGTATGAAGTCTACTAATGAGATAAAGGGTAAAGGCTATTTGCAAATTAGGATTGTTCTCGAAAGTGTTACGGCAAACTACCTTTAGCGTTACGGGTTTTTGGTAGCCTTAGCAACAAAGACTATGAATAATCATTAACAGCTCCACCAAAGGAACAGCGGAAATTACGCAGGGGTTCTGTAAGTTGACCGCCATTGAAAGTGTACGGTAGGCTACACTTGCAATGTGCGTAAAACGCTAGTATGGCGCCTCCCAGTGCAAAATTGTCTCCAATTTAAAGGGAAGCAGCAGTCCCCCCAAAATGAACGTCTCTAGTAGTCTGATCGATTTTTTGATTGTACGAACCATTTTTTGACGTCATTCATGATTGACAGTTAGTCTCCGTCTCAATTCAAAAGGAAGGCTATGCTGATTGGTGGATATTGGTCACATGGTTTTGTTTACAAATGTTCAAACGCACGGTGGTATACACAACACACACAATCTCAACGGTACGTTGTTGTATTACAGTGGGCAATGCACTACTGTATGTACAGTATATACTGTATTCATTGAACCCATTCGAAGAAGGAAAGCTAAGTACCCCACAAACAAACGTGAAATAACATACTGAAATAGGCTATCGAAAAGAGAAACTTTCATATTCTGTCCTTACTAGTATTACTAAAATTGTTAGTGACAGAAGGACATTTACACTCTCTGCTCGGAAAAGGCATAGAAAGACAACCGAAAAGAAGTGCAGGTTGACCAAGTTGCAAGATCTCCGAATCGTTCGAAGCGTGCGTGGAAGGAAGACAGCGGTAGCGGCGAATTCCCTCAATTTGCTGCCCATCTACAGTATTGGGTGTACATCGACGAAATTGTGGCCACAGAACCGAGCTGTTAAGGGTGAGTAAGGTCTATATTATAGGCCTTTACTAGTCTAAACAAGTTTTCATATTTTAGGGGGTTCCAAGTACTGTATGAGCATACGCTTCGGTCAGAGGTTACCTGTTACCAAAATATCATACTCGTACAGTAGGCCAACAGTATCAACTATCAAGTATGCCTAGTAGCCAGTACTAGTAGTGTTGTTACAATAGCATTTTGGTCATGATAAAGCCTAAGCCTAGCCAAAGCTAGACAGAGTAACTCTACTTACTTTTGTGTGCTTACAGACCTACAGTATAGGGCACACGAGACACAAAATTACACGTAACAACTAATTTTTTGTTCACTTATGTTTGTAGCCAAACACATATGGTACGAGTAGTAACGTACTAAATTCAGTTATCCAGTGTTCAGCTAGACCTGCCAACCTCCAAATAACAAACATTGAGATTTACCGCAGTACATGAACTTGGAAAGATGGAGATTGGTTTCTCAAACCTGGAGGTTTTTTTAAATCTTTTTACTGTAAGTACCGGCTTGGAACTACCCAACTTGCATTTGCATACCAGAGTTGCCAAATCGAGGGGTGGGCCCAAGGTTTGCCCGGCAGGTTGGTTAAGCTCCACGACAGCATCTTGAAGTTCTGCCAGAGAATGGACAATGGGATGAGATCTGGTGTGGTAGGCAAAAAATCACCTCCCCTCCTCCAGAGAAAAATTCCCATATGACCATGCATTCGACAGATGCCCCCACCCTGTTCACTCTGCTGATGGTGCAACACTGGCCAAATCATTCTACTTATTGAATATTGTATGATTGAATTAACATGAAAAAATGTGACTACATTGTCCAGAGAAATATGCCCTGGTCAAATACACAATTTTTTTTACCTAACAATGGTATCATAACCTTGTTTTACCAGTATGCTTCAATTTTAGTGGAAACTAAATACTGTAGGGCATATTATTTGAATTAGGGTTCGGCTGAATTTTAGGCGGAGGTGGCAGAAGAACAGTAATCTGTATTGAACTACAGTATTATTCTTCTGTAGACTGTAGAAAGTCAGTGGCTCTATATAATTCTGAGTTCTCCCGACTCTCTGTTGAAGAGCCGTTTGGGGATGACAAACAAAAGTCCCGAAGATGAATTAAGTAGACCTATTGCAACGATTTGTTTATGCTCCATAGGGTACTGTATATACTGTACCTGTATGCATAAGAAATTCATTGTGAGATCTGACAAATTATGTGACTGTGAGTGGACGTCTGAAACTGTGAAGTCTCACGGTGAAACGGTGAGAGTCCCAACTGTTATTAGAGAACTTCCTGTTCAGGTATATTGAGATCGATATCAGTAGAAGCTGTTCTCCCTCTACAAAGACTATTTGCTCAATAGAACAAGGTTGGTTTAAATGGGTTTAACAGAGAAGACGTGCAGAGCTGCCAACTGTTCCGATTTAGGAGGAACAGTTCCGCTTTTCTGCATAAAAATTTGTTCTGTTCTGATTTTCCAATGTCATGTTCTGATTTTCAATATCACTTGAATCATGATCATGTACAATATTAATGTTACAGTAAGTTGGGTTTTGAAATCTGATAGGCTGAATGTAGGCATTGTAGACTTTGGCATGGAAATAATCTGTTATTGAGGGCTCAAAAAGTCTTCCATACAAACACTTAACTACTCAAAATCCAGTGCTTTGCCCACTTCATCCCTCCAGGGGTCCTAAGACAGGTCCTTCACCCCACCTCTTGAGGTTTACCTTAGCATACTCACAGGTGGCATTCCTCTTTTTCAATCTGGCATGTTGGCAGCTCCGTTCTGGACGTGAAACATTGGCTAAAACATCCCATTCAATTCTAGCAGCATGGGCTATGCCACTGCTACTGTACTGTTTGCATGCACACCCCTCCAGACCACGGATGCTATTTTTTCAGATCCTAAAAATAATGTATGTAATTTACTTTTAGTAACACAAATTTTGCTTCATAATGTACAAAGCATACTCTTCGTGGCACCAGATTGCATGTGGGATACCTAATTTCTGAAAAAATCAAAGGAAAGGATTTGTCTCCCAAAAGCCCTTTCACCAATGCCAATTTTTTTTAGGTCCAAAAAGTACAGAAATTTTGAAACACTTCAAAATTTACTTCAAAAGGTAGCATACTGAGATTGTATTTACTGTAAGGACATGACCCAATTTCAAAATTTGCAAAGGGGTAGGGGATCTGGATTAACCCTCCCTTAGATCCCTGATCCCCCAGGCCAACTTTGATTCAGGAAAACTTATTGCATGAAATTGTAAAAACCCATGACAACTTCACAGCTGTGATGCATCCATGGAATTTACCGTCACGGCTCTCATTGCTTGTTTGCTCGTTAAATATTTCCATCACAGGGCTCCGGTTTGGCCACCACAACAATAATTTGCTGTCATGTCATGGAAAGTCGAACTTTGCACCTACAGTATGTGTAAGGAATTGTCCATTCCAAACCCTATCCCCACTCTGTTAGAGGCACTGAGCCAGCATGCATGGGAACACAACACAAACTCTGTGCATATACTGTATAGTCTGGGGTAACTGAGCATACTGTACTTCTGCATGCTTGGAAAATGAAAGTCTGTAACTAAGTGATTTTTCCTTGTAAAAGTGTAAATGCGTGCAAGATTTGCAATGTTTTGAAATCAGATAAGGGAAAGTTGAGTTTATTTAAAGGGCCAAACCTCTCACCCAAAACTACAATTTTGGTACAGGGATACCAAAATTTACAATTGGCAGTGGCTCAGCTCTTTGATTGACAACTAATTCAAGCAGTGCAGAGAACCAAAGCTTATATTACACAGCATGAACGGTACTGAGAGTGTTTTGATTATATAAATTGAGTTTTTCTTTACTTACCTTGAAGCAATAAACTGAGATTGTATCTGGATGAGCATGAATTTCTGACAATTGTAGGAGGGGCTTAAGTAAGAAGGTTAGGAGAATTGGTACTGTTTGGGGTGAGAGAACAGGGCCTTTAAAAAGGATTGCTGCAAGCTCATCTTACTAGTATGGTGGTAAGTCTTCGTCATCAAACTTCAAAGTTACTGTACTGCCACAGATTTTGGTCCTCCTCACCAATACAAAATTCCTCATGTATGTCATGGCGCTAAGGTGTCTCAAATTTTAGACGATTCCCACATTGCATGCCCCCCTTTCAGAGAAATATGTACATCACTGTTAAGGATAATAGGATATATTTAATTGGAAAATTTGGGGTTGTTACTGAAAGATTGTGTTCTCAGTTAAATCAAGTCCATTGTCAGTTGTTATATTGATTCATATTTTATGTGAAAAACCCTGATAAGAGCTATATTTTTCAGACAAAGATTTTGAAACCAAAAGGCTTCATTGTAGAAATGTTGAGGCCCCTGAAGTTTGTGTGGCATTTTATCCTACTCAATTGAAAAAATACCCCTAACTGTTTTGCCTTTTTTTATAAACAAAATAGTTGTACAGGTACACCTGGTGCTATTATGATTTTTTTTTTTTTTTTTTTTTTTTTTGGGGGGGAGGGAGGGTTATTGCTGTAGCATTGTTCTGCAGTACTGTAGACTGAAAACCTATAAATCACATACAAAGGCACACTGGGGTCATAGGTTTCTTCCAAAGTGGGAAATGAAACATTTTTTTTTTTTTCTGCAAGAAACAGGTTTCTTCCTGATTCATGTTCCACTATAAGTGTAAGAAATTGGGAGAACTTAACTCATCAGTCATTCAATGAAAACAGCATTTAATTTGCATGTAATCTACAGTCATGTCTTCAACAACATAGTACATGCACTGAGGCTTCTTGGGTCTTCCTACTGTAGGATACATGTTTAGTATATGAGTGTACACATAAGTACAGTATATGAGTTCAATACTGTGGGCATAGATACTGTACACAGGCTTGTTAAAAGATACAGGTTGTCTGCACATGTACAGTTTGCCAGTAAGTTGTAATTTACTTACCACAGGTTGCTTAGAGTTTGTAAATTGTACTGTACAAACAGATGTAACATACTGAACTGTATACTGCTTTTGTATGGACTACAGAGTCACTATGTACAGACCCCTGGCTCTAATGAAAAGAGAGTCGGCAGGGTGGTGGGAGGGGGACATAGCCAAAGAGCACATTACTGTGTGTACTACATGCACATGCTAAGAACTTTCTTGAAATGTACTGAAATGTCAGCAGTTCACATTGAATGGACCTGTACTGTACTGTACTGTACTGTACTGTACTGTTTTACTGTAGTTTGGTCTGGTTTATTACAGTTTCTTCCATGTATTTTCTGAAGAAACCATGAAACCTTGCACACTGTTCTTAACTTTTTAGTTCCAGGTTTGCAGAGAGGCCAGAGGGGGACGCAGCATTGACAGAGACTCCACTTAAATAAACCTGGGTTATACCATCATCCTTCAGGTACTGTATTCATACCCCAAATTTGATGCATGTCTATGGTATACTGTAGCACAAACAGAAAACGAACGTGACAATGGTTTCCACCAGAAAAACCCAATACTACAAAAAGGACTTTTTTGATAATCAGTTTAAGGGTATACTTGCAACATCCTCAAAAATTGACTGAACTGATCTTAGATCTCCACTTTGTGTATGTTTGTAACGTGAAGCTGATGAAACACAATGCAACAACAAAAATGAAAAAAAAAAAAACCCCAAACAAAAGCCAGACCTGTCCTATCTGTCGCTTCATAAAACTGGGAGATAGCCTATCTGCCAGTTTTATGAAGCGACTCACAGTTTTTACTCAGATCTTCTGATTTCCAGGTGTCATGTGCCATTTTATTTGTGACTTTCTGAACATGATGGCGCTTCATCACTATGATGCATGCCTCACAGGGGGATGTTCTCTCTACTAAGCATGCATGTACCTGATACACCTTCAAACACTCCACCAAGAATAAAACCTTACTCTTTCACTCTTTTGGGGTAAACGTTGTAGCCTCCAGCTTCCAAATAGTTAAATTTAACTCTTTTTCTTTTTTAGTGTGCATTTAGTCTACTGGACAGTGAGCAGAGAAAAATCAATTCAATAGAGCAGGGAGATGGTATCATTTTTGGTTTTGATGAAAAGAGAAACCTACTGTATGCATTCATGATGGCGTGCATGTATGTGTGTGTGTTTGTGACACTTTGTTTGTTTACAGGATACAGGTATCTTAAGTAGAGAAGATCTGACAGTTCTCAAACTTGGTTAACAGATACCCTATACTGAGAGAAAGAACCCTATTTGTTTTGGTGGAGGTTAAAGGTCATCTGGGATCGCAAGGGGTCAAACCTCTAAGACCTTGTTTACAACTTTACACGATGTCTCAAGGTACTGTAGGAAGCTTGGATTGATTTCAAACTTGATATGTTGAGACATTATGATAGGGAGAAAAACCCTATTAATTTTGGTTGGGGTCAATGGTCATTTGGGGTCACAAGGGGTAAAACCTCAAAAACCTGTAAGATACTGTATTTCAAGGTACAGTAGGAAGTTGGATTGATTTCAAGCTTGACATGTTGATGCATTATGATGTAAGGAAGAACCCTATCGATTTTGGTAGGGTCAAAGGTCATTTGGGGTCAGAATCCAAAAACCTTGTTTGCATGATATCTCAAGGTAGGAAGCTTGGATCAATTTCAAACTTGGTACAGTAATGTTGATGCATTACATGTATAATGTGAAGGAGAATCTATTAATTTGGATACAGAACAAAGGTTGTCTGGGACCAAAGGGGGTCAATCCGAAATCCTTTCTTGAATGATATCTCAAGGAAGGAGGAAGCTTGGATTGTTTTCAAACTTGTTTTGTTGATGAATTATGATGAGAGGGTGGCCTCAATTAATTTTGAGCAAGGTCAAAGTTAACCTGGAGTTATTCAAGGTCAAACCTTGAAAACCTTTTCTACTTTGTATTTTACTAAGTTACAGTAGGAAAGTGAGATAGAGCTCAACTCTCAGATGGCATCTGTAGTCCTTGGTGGAAGTTGAAGGTTATTTGGGGTCATCAGTTCTAAGTCAAACTATGGAAACATTGTTAATAGGATAGCTCAAACGTACAAAAACTGGATGGATTGCATAATTAGTGTGGATGCGTTATGGTGAGTTGAAAGTCCCAGTTGTTTTCAGTGGACTGAGGTCAATGGTTTTCTACAGTAGTATCACCTGGCACCAAACTCTGAAAACCTTGTTTGCAGAATATCCAGGTATCTTAAGGCACAGCTTGAAATTTGGCTTTTTTGAATGTAGAAGTGTAAATGGTTAAAAGAAAAACCAATTACTCACTGGTGGAGTCAAAGGTCACTTTGGGTCACCTTGTTTTACAATAAGTGTAGCATTTTTTGAAAAGAACATGGACTGTATGTATCATCAAAACTCATGCATTTTTGCATTCTTGTTATTGTGTTGGGAGAGTAATTTCCTTCAGCAATGTTTCTTTCTTCTCTTCTGGATAGGTTTTTTGCAAAAATTTAGAAAGCAGCCAAAGGATTATAATCATGTACAAGAATGCATCAGAATGACACCTGTAATAGAATCAGATACCAAGTGAAACTGTACCAAGAACAAGTGGACTGCTGGTCGCTAAAACAGATGGAACAAATCCAGTGTAATGGCCATTTGGAGTAGGATTCCGGTTTTTGCATTGCCCAAACAGCACAAGGAGGAATTTTGTCATACAGTAATTCTTCCTACAGTACCTGGAGTGGATTTCATCATTTCCAAAACATGTTGTGCCTGTACAGTAGCTCGCATGTGTGTTAATGTTTAGTCTGTCATTGCAGAGCAACAGCTACACTTCTAGGTGATGGCCGAGGTCTAGAGACTCAGGATCCAGTATAAGGTTCCCAAATTGGTTGGTGACACATTGCTTTACTTTTATGTGAAGGCAGCAGCAAACATTCTCAACTTTAGTGCGCATCTCTACTCAGTTGCCACAGTGACACCATTCTGGTTGGTTTCCTTCAGGTTCATCAGAACTATCACATTCATTTTCTTGCAACCTTGTCAATTCCTTGGGATGTCTCTGTAACAACTTTCACACTTTCTACAGTAGGTATTCCTTCATAAATCAAGAAGGATGAAGACTGATATGTGACAGCCAGAGCAATAGTACGCCAGCCATAGGAATGAATTAACATAGGCCTTCTTTCTATTGGAATCATAATTATTTTATGGTCTTTTGTTGATACAAATGACTGACACTTGTTCTATTTAGTGGATACTGTAGATTTTTCATATTGAAAGGATAACACAACTGTATTCAACAGAGGTAAAACTGAAAATCTTGTACCTGTAAATGACAGCAATGAAAGACACTTTTCACATTTGGTATATGTTGACTTGCTATGTAAAGAGGAAGCTGATATATTGTTTTTGGTGGAATCAAAAGGTCTTTATTTTTGAGGTCAAAAGAGGCTGTTTACTGTAAAAATTGTGCATTTTTTTATCGTAATGGAAGGAAAAGCTTTTATAGCTTGCAGTGAAGATCAGAGGTTATGTTAAGTCATTAAAGAAGAAAGGTTACAGTCCTGTAGGTCACCAGTGGTCAAAAAATCTTGTAAACAAGATACCTTTAGACTGGAAAGTTGGATACACTTTAAATTCAACATGTAGATGCAGTAAAGTATGGTCAAGAAGGGGTTTCTCCAGGGGTATACAGTTGTTGCATGAATTTCCCTAATTTTCCTCACATCAAGAAATCACTGAGCCTTCGGGCTTTCGGTTTGTTCTTACAATCTCAATATGCATAACATAGTAATGTAAGTGTGTTGTGAATTTTCTGTGTTATGTGAAGGTAGAGGGCTGAACTGTACATGGTGGGGACAAATTAATTTCTCAACTTGATGATCATCAAGATTCTGCCAGTCTGTTATTGAGCAATTTAATACAAATCAGTCAATTATTGGAATGAAAGGCATATTTTCATCATCCCAAACAGTTCCAATTCTCCCAACCTACTTACTTCTAGCCCCTCCCACATTTATCTAAAACTCATCTTTATCCAGACACAATCCTAGTTTATTGCTTGATGGCTTGTCCCAGTGGCCATACAAGTCCATAATGTGTAAATCAAGACACTCTCAGTGCCCACGTTGTGTAATTTAGCTATGATGCATTGTTTGAATGTGATGCCAATCAAAGAGCTGTACCAATTGAGAGTTTTGATATATGTATACTGAAACTGTAGTGTGGGGTGACGAGTGACTGCCTTTAATTCTTTGAGTGTGGATTTTAAATCCTACCCATACTGTATGATATATTAATAGTAGCAGTGTGGTTTAGCTCAATCATATCTTCTATACAAGCAGTTGAAGGCTTAGTTAAAGTACAAACCTCCTTTGTGCATACTACCCCACTTACTGAACATGAACAGCATTCTGGGCATACAGAAGCTGTTGTCCATCAGCACCTCCTCTGCAATGAAATCTGGGTGTGTTTGAACCTGTCTAAGTGGGCTTTTCTCCTATGATGCAGTGTGCATCTTGTGTTTTTTGTTCTTTTTGTGAGAAAGGATGAACAAGTGAGATGAACATCAACAATCCCCTTTCTGAACTTTGCAGGCATTGAGGAGTGGGCAGAGTGTAATATCTCCATTCTTAAATGGGGAGACGCCCTCTCCCCATTCAAAAATGTTTGCCTTTCGGGGACACTAAGGTGTAAAATGGTGCCTTCCAATGCCCAATTCAATGGAAGACACCTTTAAAAATAGAGATGGTGCAGGGTGTGATTGTCCTATTGTTAGGGAGGGGTCTAAGGGATGTATGTTCCATTCAGTTTAGAAAATCATTGGTTTCAGTGATAAGAGAAACCAATGCACCCATGGCAGCATGTATATTTTGGTGTGTTTGTGATGCTTCATTCCTTTAAAAAGGATAGTCCAGAGTCAAATTTATTTTTGATATGTTAAAGAGGAACACATTCTAAGCATTCTAGTGAAAGTTGTATTCATTTCCCATGTTTGGTTCTTGAGATATTACTGTAGCAATTGAAGTTAGCACATTTGCTGTATGTAAATGTAAACTTGAAGCAAGCAGGTGTGATGTCATGGATACATGTAGTTGTTGGCCAATGTTTTGTTTTTCTTTGTTTTTCATCCTATTTGTTTGACCTTGAGTTGACTAGGGATGCTATCTTGGCCCGCAGCCATATAAAGTTTTTAAAATTCCATTGCTTCGGATGCACATATGGTGCTGTGTCAAAATTTAGTTGCATATTATTGTTATGGTAAATTATAACTAAAAACAAAGCATTGACCAATAATGTGAATCCATGACGTCCCCTTGATTTGAGTTCATTCTGTGTAGGAAAGTTTGTCTCATTCAACAGCTAATATCTTGAAAACTGAACATGAGAAATAAATAAAAATTTGACCAGGATGCTCAAGATATTGAAACGCAAAATGGTGCAAAATTTGAAACATTCGTAAGCACATTTGTACTTACAGTATACTGTACAACCAAAAGGTCATGGTTACATTGCTTCCGATTGATTTCCCAAAATGGTCGATAGCTGTGAATACTTTAGGGGTGGGGATGGTGTACCCTCCTCCCCCTTGGAAAAGTTACAGCATCACCACACATCAAGGCTTAGCTCATTTATTGCAAGTCATAGATTTTGTGTAAAACAAGTGTGCATTTTCTGGGGAATAAAGGTAGGCCATGTGTACAGTATGTTAATGTGATGCATAAGGTGTGCGGGGAACGACTGCATGTGCAGCAATTAATCATTGGAAACGGATTGTTTCCAGA
Source organism: Holothuria scabra (assembly GCA_037179385.1). Classification (NCBI taxonomy): domain Eukaryota; kingdom Metazoa; phylum Echinodermata; class Holothuroidea; order Aspidochirotida; family Holothuriidae; genus Holothuria; species Holothuria scabra. The sequence continues at coordinate 52,308,084 of CM074183.1, read as the reverse complement.
AATTTTCAAAAGGGTTGACCCAATTTGTTGGTGTCTAGAAGAGATACTTCTGTTAACAATGCCGAGTGGTTGTTTGCAGTTGGCTTATATTACCCGTATAGAACTTTTTGTCAAGTCCACGGCATGCGTTATTTTTGCTCATTTAGCATTTGTAGTCGTAGTTATAAAGTGACATCTGGTGGTCATGTAGATTCTACCTGCTTCGACTAAAAATTTCCCAAATTTCACGATTTCTTCTAAACAAACTTGGCGTTTGAGAATTTCCTTTTTACTTTGCCGCATACTAGGCTATTTTGCCGGAGGGAACGATATGTTTCCCCCAATATTTTCGCGGATAAACATATTCCCAAATAATTTTATCAAGGCCACGGTCTATCCGAAGTGTATTTGTAAAGCACAATGCTGACCACATTTTGGGCCATCTAGGATCGCTCGTTTCATTGCCAGTTGGTGTCGCATTGCTCATTTATACTTCTTTTTATTAATCTGTTTCTTGCTGACAAAGAGAGTGCTGACGATTGGGCAAATTCGACGTATTGTAATAACTCTTTACTGCCCTTCGAGTATGTATTTATAAGAAGGGATGTTTTCCTGCCCTGTTTGAAATTTCTAGCTGTCTCTAAGGGCTTAGGTGCAAAATGGTGTTATATTTTGTTTGTTTTTTATGCACAATCCTGATGCTGGAAATGTCCTGAACAGTCGCCCTTCAGTGAGAAGTTGTACCCCATGTTAAAGAAAAAAAATGTGGAGACCTACATTGTTCTATAACTGCCATTCATTTCAGTTCTTGATTTCACAAAAAGAAAATACCGTGGACCAAGTGTGCCACAATTGACGAGTTTGGTAATTCATTCGTTGCCGCATGGAATTGTGGGGAACCGTGCGGGATATACAAACCGAGCTCAGCACGTAGCGTACATTGTTGCCTTATTTCGTCAGTATGTGCATGCAACACTAAGTATCGAGTGAACTCAAACGAAAATAGGGGTCTCAGTCCTACTTTAAGGCAGGTTTAAATGCAAATGTTTACACCCAAAAAGACAATTTAGACACAATACACTGCACAAAGCCACACTACTGTAGATTCTCCTCTTTATGTTATGGATGGATTGAGAAAGAATGATTTCACGAACTTTCATGTAAACTCAAATTTCGGAAATAAATGCTGTAGGTGCGGGATTGGTTTATCCCGACAATTTGGAGGATGTGCGCACGTGTTTAGCCACCAAAATGAATTACCGAACTGGCTTATTATCCTCTATTCCTCTAAACTCTGCTGACAATGCTTGGGCTAAAATTATATTTACCATTCGGTGAAATGGTCATGTATCGTCTCAGTAGAAAACAACGGAACACGGAACACAACGGAATTGAAACAGTTTGTGTATGCGACGCTGCAACCCAAATTCAAGGTCCAATTTTTTGCCAAGGAGAAGGGGTCAGTTTAAACCGATAAAAGGGTCCGTTGCGCGAATTTTGAGTCCACAGCACTGTAAGGTATCTTAGCAGTTTTCATCCATTCTTCAAATTAAAACTGCAACAACCTAACCAACTGACCACAGGCGGCCAAAACATTCCGTCACTCTCAGCCTTCTTGTGACTATTGGTACCGTCATTCACACGATGACATGCGATTGATCTTTAGGGGATAACTTCGGGCACCTTCACGTCTGGCAATGGAAAACATTCGCCTGAGATTCTGCCATTTCGGGTGAAGTTGCCGCGCAGAAATGTAAAGCCTGGCTAAAGAAATAATCTGCTCACATGTGTCGAGAATTTTTGAAATATTTTTTATTCTTCGTAAAGATCACCATACTTGCATTACCTAATTACGGTGCTTCTTGTTTTCCTGCCAAATGTATGAAAGGATTTGTTTATTCGGTTTCCAAACTCTGGAAAATCGTGGAAAAGACTTAGAGTCTATGGAAAAACTGTCTTTTAAAAGCTTCCCCAAAATGTTGCGAATTTTTGAAACCTTTTCAAATTCGGAGGCTATTCGGCCACTTCCGAAAAATGCTGGGAACGACTTGGAGAAGAGAATGATGACTGTTTTATGAGCTCTTCAAATATGTAACACTTTTTTTTATTCTTTAGTTGTCATAAAAAAATCTCTATGACGGCTCTTTTTAAGAGAATTCGGGCGAAGTTACGAGTTTACTGTGTCGTTAAAACACACTCTTAAAAATGTCTGAATGTGTTCAGAAATTAATCGTTCACACACTTTTTTTCCTCGCTTTGTTAACACGTTTAGATGCTACACACACCGTCGTGTCTATTCCGCTGTCGGCCGGTTGGCGCCAGCCAATTGCTCCAAAAGTAGTCTGGATAAGGGCCGGCACTTCCTGCTTATCAATTCCGTGATTGAGTTTGCGTAAGGAACTTTCGCATGTCATCATGACAAGTGCATGTCTTGCGATACCAATGCCCACATATTAAAACCATTCAAAACCCATTTTTCACTGTCACGCGCCCAACGTACCTCGGAGAGCTATTGCAAATAACTTTTTTTTTTACGAACAATCCAAACCTGTAGACAAATACAATGCCTCATCTTAAGGGGGGGGGGGGGTGGGTGCATAAAGATACATGAGCCCCACGGCAGTGGTGTAGCTAAACTTCTTTCAAGAGGGGCAAGCACCAAAATTTTCCGATTTTTCCTAAAGTGTGAACACAACGGAATTGGAAAGTAATATCCGTCGAGCAGAGTGCGCCTAAAATTTGTGTTCTTTCAAACAAATATTTGTAAATATGGAGCTTGTATTGCAGAACATAATTTAGATTCTGGGTTTCCTGTGAGGACTGAGAAATTTGAAAATTTTTGGGACTATTGAAGAATCTGCGTTTCCTGCTAGCATATATCTGAGATAGCATGTGGCCTGAAGATTGTCGTTGTTACATTATAATTTTATCTATTATAATTTTATCTAATTAGTGCGGATTGAGGCTTCCTGGGGGCATTCAAACTTTGTTGCCTTTTGTAAACGGTACGGTAAACGGTAAGGGAAACGGTACTATAGCGACCCGGAAAAGTTTATCACTGAACTGATTTATGAACGACCACTTACTGCAATAGAGGTTGCTATTTGGTGCGCTCAAAGCGATACGCGCGGAAATTTTGCCCTTTTAAACCAAATAATAACAAATATGGAGCTTTTATTAGACGAATTCGAAACTTAATGAAGAAAAGTTGGGAAAATCGCACTGTTCCCTTGTTGAATGGTGTCTCAAATGGCAAATTCCCGAAGTTTTCATTTTTTCCAGTGGGAGGGGGGCAATTCCGCCCCCCCCCCATGTAGCCATGCTACTGCCCCATGGTAAAGTCTGGATCTAAGGTGTCCTCATTTGAGAGTTTTGGAATGTATAGTTTCGTACCGTGGATCAGTGTAAATAGATTTCAAACTTTATGCCTCCTTAGAAAAGGTTTGATGTACCTCCCATAGGTCCCTGCTAAAATCCTAGATGCGCCAGCGAAGATATAAAGTGAACGAAGAGAGGAAAGATTCCCAGAAACACCATAAATTTGAAGGGGCGGGTAGGTTTGGACTGGAGGAATTTCCCTGTTAGCCTTTTAGCTTCCCTGTTGCCTATACACGGTCCCAGAACCCAAATAATGTTATCTGGCGATTTATTTTCTCACCTCGATATCAACGTCTTAGCCTCCATGAATTCATGCTCTGAGCTCTCACTGATTTCTTCCCCGGACCTACCCATGGCCTAACGGGACATCTTTTTTGGGGGGTGACTTCTTGCTCGACGCCAGATCCCCACCAGGGCATAATCTCTGCCGGGGGGCGACTTGACCCACTATAGTGTCCCTTAGACGGTTTTGTTATCTCCACCATTTCTTGTCCTCATTTTACGGTCCCGCACAACACACACACCACCCAAACAATAATTTTCAAACCCTGTAGCTTCAACCGATGAAAACATTTTTGGTATTTTGTCAGTGGGGTTTTCGGGGAGATAATTTTTCCTTTAGAAGCCTTATGTATGAGCTTGCAGCAATTGTTGTCGTACAGGCTAGCCAAAAAATTATCAAGTTTACTTGTATAATTATAGTTCTTTCGAATTACAGTCCTTTACAGTGCATTGACCGACTATCGCTGGTAAAGTTATGCTTTGGATAATACAGAATAATGCTGACTGCCTTACCAGTGAAAGGAGTGAAAACGTGGGAGAAGTGAGGAGAAACAACTGTATTGCCTCTGTGCATGCAGCTAGGCTGTTGTATTACCAGACACTCATCTAAATTTAAACAGAGTTACCATTCCTCCTCAGTGCGTTATATAGTGACAACGTATAAAAACATAATAGCTTTGCTGAGTGTACATACAGCTCTTTGGTGTAAACAAGCATACAATACTTTTACACTGGTTTCTCTTAATATAGCACTGCTTTACAACAGTCAATGCTGACCACTGCTGAAGAGAAGGTTATTAGGCAGACGAAGATGTTTTGATTTGGGTTTCAAATGACATGAATGAAAACTTCATGACCAGACGCGTGTGGCACAGTTGTAAACTGGGCAACCAAGGACAAGCAAAGCAGATGTAATTAGCTGGTCCGCCGCAGGGCGATCCAAGGACACATGATCCTAGGCTTTTTATAGCTTTTATGATCTGTGTAGTGAGCTTAGTTTACCAAGTGGGTTTCCCCGATCAAAGTGGGGAGGAGATTCAAAAACTTTTCAGTGGTGGCAGCATAATCCTTTGGGGGGACTGCGGCTGACCTTTAAGTGAATTTTTTTTCACTAAAAAGCGGCTTTCTCCCGAACTGGCTGTAGTGTAACTTCAGTCCGCACGGAGTCATAGTACCTCGCGCCAGTTTAAATTATACCACTGACACTCACTCCACGGTATTACAAGACCACAAAACACACACACGACATATACGTAGGTATCGTACGTAAAACTGAAGATCTGTTGGTTACACACTACATAGCAAGCCGTCCTGTATCGTCTCCGTATAAGCAAGAACGTATGAACGTTTAAGCAAGTTACACCGTGTGAGCAGCCAAGTGGGTGATTCGTACGTTTCTTCATACATTGTAATACTGTAAACTTATCCGTTGGTGTACGTCTGATTCACTGCTAAAAACGACTGATAAAGAGGTAAACATTTTCACGTCGTGCATATTCATCATTTGAATTTTCACTAAAATAGGTGATTTTTTTTTTCACTAAAATATGGCATTCTCCCGGACTGTCGGTCTTGCGGGAAACCACCCCTGCACTCAATGTATCAATGATTGATTTGTAGCAAACAAACGTCACCTCAACGCAAAAAAAAAAAAAAGAAAAAAAAATGCTAAGTGATGATTTCATCATTCATAAAATCTGTTCACTTGCATAATTGTGACATGATTCAACAAGAATGTGGTATTACTTTTCTGTTTTTTTGCTTCTACAAAATTTCTAGCTGGAGTTATTAATAACAACAATCTTGCGTGATCATTACCTAATATTTACTCTATTTTTAATAGACTCCTCTTAAGGAGTAGGTATCCTGTTTGGAATCAGAGATTATTTTCCTTAATATTTCCTTTACCAATCTATAAGGCTATAATTCTTCCATAACTGTCTAATTGTATACTCATCTATGGGATTTTTTCCTTTCCCTCTTATATCAGTAAAGTTCACACCTTACAAAAAAGATAGTTAGAATTTTGTAATGCTCAGTCTTATATGGTCATTCTCCCTGGTTTTCTCATTTACATATTTTAACTGTGTTTGACATTTGTAAGAATCAATTCAAATCGCAGCTTGGTACTTATGCTGACGTCAGTGGTTTACTGCCCTCTATTTAATCCTTTCTTTGAGGATAATATCTGTAATTACCAGACAAGGCTAGTAAACACTACCCATTGTACCCCTTTTGCAGGTTGCAGAGAAGTCAACATTTTCTTGAATATTCTGGCCGAAAAATTGGGAACGACCGTCCCACAACAATGAGAACTAACTTTTTACAAGCCATTAAAAAAGCGTTTCTTGCACCGTAATTTCACCGACTCGGTGTTAGCTGCATATTTCTCTGTTATCATTCATTTGTATCAGATGCTTTATACCTTATGTTTTCATGTCGTTATCATTGGCTACTATCCTGTAGGATTAACAATTATTTTTATGTGTTATTTTGCTTTTTGCTAGGGGAACAGATATCTTTCGAGTTTTGTTTTCCCATCAACCTTTCATCTACATTTGTTAAGGATTTCCTCGAGAGACTCTATACTTACTTAAACATGACCACTGTATGAATTGTTCGGATACTCTTGACAAAAAAGTTGAAATAATTGAATTGAAAATTGAGAATAGTCACCCTGATAGTAAAAATTGACAAGATTTACTTAGTGGACTGGACAAGAAGTTAAAACATTGCACTCATCATAGGCGGCGGAAGATGTTTTTTATTGGGGGGGGCACAAGTTTTCGGCAGCCGACATAATGGTGACGCCGTAAGGCGAACGGTTTTGCGCGAAGCACAAAACCCCATCGGCGTGGCGTCCAGGTGCCCGCTTAAGGGCCCCTGGTGGGGTTCAGGGACAAAGCCTGGTAGGGGTCCAGGGCAGTGGCGTAGCTAGGATTTCTTATGGTGGGGCTATGGGAGGCTGGATACTTTTTAGGGGCTGGAGTTTACTATCTAAGCGTAGCGCCACCATCAGTTGGCGCGGAGCGTATATACAAAGAAAATTTTGGATTTTTAAACCTCCCAGATTGCTGGAAATAGCATTTGCCAGGCTTAATTGTCTTTAATTCTGGTGAGAAAAAATTGTGATTTTTCTAAAATTAAAACACACTTTTTGAGATACTGATAAGCTCACTTCATTTCTCCACTGGGCTATGTATCCTAGGATCGCAATTACGGAATCCTGCTGAATGTTGCAAGCAGCTGTTCCAGTGCACGCCTATGTAAGGTAGGCCGATTTACATAGGCGTGGGGGGAGCATTTCAGTTTGGGGGCAGAAGATATTTGTCCGAAAAATGTAATTCTGACCGTAAGACAGTCAAAGCGGAGCGCCACCACTAGTTGGCGAGCAGCGTCCAGAAAATTTGAAAATTCGTACCTCTCAGACAGTCGAAAATGACATTTCCCAGGCTTGTAAAGGGGATCCAAGCAGTCGCTTTTTTAAGGTTCAATTACATATAAACGTACATTCGTTCCAACCTAAAATTCAGCAAGAAAGACTAAGCGGAGCGCCACCATTGGTTGCGCGAAGCGTACAAAACATTGTGAAATATCCGACCCCTCAGATAGTTGACAATGGCATTTCCCGGGCTTATATGGGGATCCAAGCAGTCGCTATTTTGAGTTTCCTTTTGTAAAAAAATGTTCACTTGAAACTAAAATTTGGCTAGGAAGACTATCTACGCGGAGCTTTACATCTGGTTGGCGCGAAGTGGAAAGAAAATTTTGAAAAATCGGACCCCTGAGACAGTCGAAAATGACATTTCCCAGGCTTGTAGGGGATCTAAGCAGTCGCTATTTGATCAGAAAATTACCAGAGAAAATGTATCACTACCAATCGAAGAAATGGTCCCCCATTTTTTCGGGTCCGGAGAAAACTACAAAACGGAATTGAAAACATGCTAATGAATTTATCAGTTTATTGCGACTCTTGGCTAAATTCACTATATATTGCAAAAATTGTGTGCTCGAACTTCCGACTATATATATGATTTCAGTTTTGAAAAAGTGGGCCTATGGAGATCTTAGCAGTCGCTCCTTTGATCAGAAGAATCAGATGAAATGTACCACTACGATTGAATGCAATGATGTAAATGATTTTCTTCTATTAGTAACACTTATTGACAGAATTGTCACGTTACAATGTGTGTTTAAATGAATTTTCAAGCAGACTTATGGGAAGGCATTCTAACCCTGCATCGTAATTACCCGATTTTCATAACCATTGTCCGCATTTGGCTCTAGAGCAGGATAGATGGCAAACTTTTGGGTACCTGAACACCCTCCTGTCTATCCATTGAATTAATTTGGCAATTGAAAGCGTCCCAGCATTTTTTAACCTTTGCCCGAATATTTGACCATTTCGGACGAATTTTTGCTAGACTACAGCGTGAAGTTGGGATGATAAAAAGCATTTTTTTACATTCTTCCCAAATGTGTGGCAGATCGTTTTTATTTTCCTGTCCAAATTATTTCCAAATTCCTGCCCGAATTTTTCCCAAATTCCTGCTCGAATTAAGATTTTGCGGAAATTTGGGGCAGTCTTCCCCTGCCCCGTTTCGTACGCCAATGGGTATGTCCACTTCAGCCAAGAGCTAAGTGAGGTCCTTTGAGGTAATAGTGGTAAGGTTGCGACCCTTGAGACTGCTTTGACCCAACATGGATCTGGTGGTTGCACTGGCCAATGACTGGCAGCAATGAGCGTGCAAATTCCTTCCAACCATAATAGACCCAAATAATCTACCCACCACACCAAGTATGATTTTGGAACGATTTTGTGCATCCCCAGGATTGGAAAAAAATTCCTGCAGGAGCTAGAAACATACTAGATGCTAGGAGCACAATTTAATCCACAGCAAGGTAGCCAATTTGAGCCACTCCAAATCTGTTAGAAAATTATCTATCCAGAAAGCCGACGAGTAAAAAGTCAAGAGATTCCGAAGATATGAAGCTTGTCATAGTCAGATAGTCTACCTGAATTTATTCCGAAATTCAGAGTGGGACACAATTGCAGAATACCCTGCAACTGTTTGAAGGGCGAAAGTAAACTCTGCTACAGGTTATGGTTATGTTGGGGTCCGGGGCGTATCCCCGAAGGCTTTGCAACTTTTGTACTCTGAAAAGTAATATTTCAGCAAAAAAATAGCCTAAACGTAATAAAAGCAACTTAAATCTGTTTAATAACTTTTAAAAAAATTTATTTTGCGATATTCACTTATGGGGGGGGGGGGGCATGCCCCCAAATCTCATAAAAAAGTTATTGGGGGGAGCCAGGTCCCCCCTGGCCTCCGCTTCCGCCGCCTATGCTCATTTCTAAGAGCGTCAGGAGAATCTCAAGAGTGGATGAAGCGTGACCGTGAATACAACTTGAAGAGCACGAGAATAATGAGGCTTTAGGCAAAAGTAAAAGAACCGAGGCTCAGTTATGCATGAGATATAGAAAAATGTGGAGGTCAGGTGATATGTGGTTCAATATGAAGCATTTCCACCACCGTTCATTTAATTTTATGATTGGTGCGATCTTCCTTCTTTAACTTTAATTTGTTTGAAACAGATGTATCGCAAATGTTAATGCAAAGCAAGCCTTGTGCATGTTATCTTCTCCTTAAAGTTCCTCGAAAAAAGAGCGAAAAAATTTACTGGGAAGGGTGGGATGTCCAAATATTTTGAAATTAGAATGATATGTTAGCACATAAAGAAGTAAACTATAAGGTCATTCGCAAATGCGGCCCCGCAGGACATTTTCTGCAAGTTATATTGAGGGCGCGCTACACAAGACTGCACCGACACTTTTGTAATATGGAGGTCATATACCCCCCCCCCCCCCCCCACAACAACGTCTTCTGAACTGGTTTGCTTGTCGTCGTTTAAGAAACTAAAGTGCAATTGACATATCCATTCTTTGTGAATACATCACAACGGTGTACACACTAGACGTGGTCTGTTCAAGTACAGTTCTCGGCAGAGGTTAAAACAAAAATACAATATATCAGTCGCCTGAAATAAGAGAGGGCTTGAAACTATTTTCACCGTATTTGAAATCAGATCGTTAAGAAAAGAAAAAGCAAAAACAAACTCAAAAATTTGAAACTATAGGGACCTATGAACTTGTTGAGTCATTAAATCCCATCTAACGACAATTACATTCGAGACAAGTATGACAATTTCTGCGCCCCACTTTCGTCCACAAACTCTATTTGGTGGCGCTTTTGTACAGTTACCACAAAGGTATTATAAACATAGATACCAAACTTAAAATGGCGCGGTGACTCCTCAAGAAGGCCGAATCGGAGGGGCGGAAGAGCTGATCACTGGTTTTGGAAGCCAACAGGAAAATTGATATCTTCGAGTGGAATAAATACTTTTGATTTAAAAACATCTCAAATCTTACGCAAACGATTCTTTAATACATTTCATTTATATGGAACAGTAGTTCTTGCTTTTCGAGAATTCCACTTAAGAACACTTTAGCATGAACGCACAACGACTGGTTTGAAGATCATGGACTTGCTGATTGGTCGGTTTCTATGTTATCTTTATGTCATTTTAAGTTTGGTATCTATGTTTATAGTATCTTTGAGTGACTCGACAATGCACCAAGTCAAAACAGTGAAGAAAAGAATGGTGTCTGGTCATAAGTGTTGTTGTCATGGTTGACGACTGCAGCGTACCCATGTTTAGCCTGGGCAACACATATGACTACAGATAGATCCCAATGACGTCACAACTAAGGGTTAGCAAACAACCATGTTTGAGTTTCTAGGCAAGCCTGTAATAACATACCGGGTTGCAATGAAACTACATGACTGAAATACTCCACGTCTGTGACGTCACGTGAGAACTATCTATTAGCCCACAGGATCTAGGAAACCATTGTCTTTGTTCTCAGGCTTGCAATGGGTCAAACTCTTTCATTGATCAACCTTCCCTTAAACCGAATTCGTTGTGCTGGGAGGAGCAAACTTAATTTTTTATGAAGTTAATATATACACAAAGTTTACAAAATTGGTTGTACCTCAAATTTGATCATGGGCGCTAGGAAAGAGTGGAGAACAGAGAGCAAGTGAAAACCAAAACGTAGAAAAAATGCGTTCACGGTTGAAAAATTACGTAATATATATGGGCATGGGAACGGGATAAACAAACGTTCACCTTTTCAAGACTCAGTGCAAAATAAAATTATGTCTCTAGAACCGGGAATTTACGCTAATATTTTTTTCTATTGGGGTAAGAAGGAGAGAAATGGATCACCTCTTGAAAAGGGGAGGGTTAAGCAAAAATTTAGTTTTCATATGCATAAGAACAACCAAATCTACACAGTGTGGTGAAATTCCATTCAAATCGGCCAGTGGCTTCGGAAGCAATATGAGAGTGGGGCGGAACAAGTGGACCATGCACCTTACCCTACCTCCATTGACCAAAAGGCACATTTTGTTATACTAAATTTTCCGCTTTTTAAGAGCAAGATCATTTTTTTTAATAAAAAATCTGATTTTTCTTAAATGTGAATTCTACTTACTGTGTTTGGAACGTAATTTGTTTGAAAGACAGTTGTCGCGGAGCGTACAGAAAATTTTGAAAAACCGCAATCCCTCAGGCAGCTGGAAATGGCATGTCTCGGGCTTTTAAGTAGTTGCTAAGTTTTCCGATTTTTCTGCCAAGTGCACACCACTGTATTAGAGGCGCATTGCGGAGCGCACCGAAGGTTTGGGTACTTTAACACATTTGTAAATATGGAGCTTGTATTGCAGAAAACTGAGTTTAGATTCAGGGTTTCCTGTAGGGAAATTGGAATATTTGGTGAACTATCGAAGAATCTGCTTTCCATATTAGCATATATCTAAGATAGCATGTTGACTGAAGTTCGTTGTTGTATTATATAATGCTATCGAAGGAATGCGGATAGAGGCTTCTCGGCAACATTCAAAAAGCTGCCAAAACTTTGTTGCCTTTTTGAAACAAAATATTTAAAAATTTATAGCCTAAATTGAAGAAAATTTTAGGGAAACGGGACTGTAGCGGCTCGGAAAAGTTTACCACTGACTGTTTTACGAGCGACCACTTACTGCATTAAGGGTTGCAATTTAGGGCGCGCGAAGCGCGGAGAATTCTTTTGAAAGTAACACTTAAAAATATGGAGCTTTCATTAAAAAAGAATTCTGAATTTTATGAAAAAAAGGTGGGAAACCTCACTGTACTTGACGAGTGTCTCAAATTTCCAAATTTTTCATTTTTTCGAGCCCAAGGGGCAATCGCCCCCTGCCCCCTGTTTGAATATGAAGTCTTGCTTGAAAAGACAGTTGTCGTGGAGCGTACAGAAAATTTTGAAAAACCGCAATCCCTCTTCAGCTGGAAATGACATGTCTTGGGCTTGTAAGTATTTGCTAAGTTTTCCGATTTTTCTGTCAAGTGAACACCACTGCGTTAGGGACGCATTTCGGCGCTCGAAGCGCCCCGAAAATTTTCCCCCTTTTAAACAAATATATGTAGATGTGGAGCTTGCATTACAAAAAGGTTTGGATTCTGGGTTTACTGTAAGCAAATTTAAAGAACTGGGGGATTACTAAAGAATCTGCACTTCCTTCATATATTGGTGGCAAGTCTGAGAATGATTGTTTTTTTCTTAAGTCCTCCAGACTCTCATACAAAGAGCCGTACGTCGATCGAAACCAAACTATAAATTGCTCATGTTATCTAAGACCTACAAACTGACACTCTCCGATGTCATTTCAAAATTATCCAAAATTTGTTGTCCTTTTTGAACAAAACATTTCAAAATCAAGAACTTTCATTGAAGAAAATTTGGAATTCTATGAAAGGCAGTTTACAAAAATAGCAAAATAGCTGCCTCTGTCTCTTGATGATGTGGTGACACATATACGGTAAATATCCGATTTTGTCATTTCCAGAGCTCGGAGAAGTTTACCAAACTGATTTGTGAGCGAGAAGTAATGCACTTCACATTGCATATTGCCGAGCGCGAGGCGCGCCTGAAATTCTGTCTTCTCGGGAATTGGAAAAATGAAAAAAGGGGTTTCCTAACCCGGGAAGTGGCGGGAGGAGTGGAAGCATGCTTCCAGCCCCCTCATTTTCACCTGGGGATGTCGTCCCTTCCCCCCCCCCCCCGCTCCCTACGCCTATGCTTGAAATCGGACACATATTGTTCAAGATACCAGTTAACTTGGTAAATGAAGTCATTACATATGTGTTCCTAAGTGAGTTTGAGGGCAGCAGAGGTTATATCACCTCTTCATACTGTCATATTGAAAAGGATTGCTTTATTTTGTTTATTTTTTATATATTATATAAATATATATATTATTATATTTATATATCATTTTATATATTATTATATTTGTTTATCTTTGTTTTTCGGACTGTTGTGTTGACCTTGAAGTTAGTAGGAATATGACCTCCTTGAGAGGAATACAACGTTTATGAGAGTTATGCAATCACATTCTCATAAAATGTGAGTTGAGGAGACTCGTATAATGGTTGTTAAAATTAGAAAAAAATAAAAGACTGTACATAAATGTGAGGATATGATGTCACATATGCTTGCTTCAAGTTCACTTTTGCTTAAATTTGTGACAACTTTACCTGCCTACGTCTTGAGAACCCCTCCGTCGGATTTCAGTGCAAATTAAAGTAAAAATAAGCCACCCCTCTAAAATATTAAAATTTGATTTTACCTCCAATCCTTCTTTTGAAAGGGTACTTTCAGAAGAGTTACATCATTTTTTGATAGTTATCACTGTTACACTACACCGTCGCGAGTTACGTTTTCACGTGTCTGATTGTAGAGTACAATATATACGTACGTAATCAAAGTGAGTGCCCCGATAATTGAGAGGTGAAGCATCTCTTCAGGAGTGAACATTGTTTTCATACATCTTATCAATTTATTTTTCAGTTAGTTTTATGGGTGGTATCCTCACCAAGTTTAATATTGCATCTCGAATAAACAAACTACATACCAACTTCACGAAGTATTGGAAATGTAATCTAAACGACCACCTTTCGTAAACATGGACGATGATACTAGAGACTTAGACTTTGATCACAGCCTGTTTACACTTGAAATCAATTACCCCACACCCATAGTGCAAATTCGGTAGTACATATGATGTAAGATAGCTGTAAGCCATTTAGTCTGTCTTACAAGGGTCTGCAAGAACGGCATTTGTGAATATCATAAAACATGGCACGATACAGTATAACATTTTGGACTGCAATTCAGCTAATTACAATAGGTAAGATTAATCGAAATTAATAATCGAAGAACTTTTTACACAGCAGTCATGATCAGAGACTAGACTCGATCTGGCATTGTACCATGAGAATAAAACACTCCTCAGCTAGTGTAATGGGGAGACTTGCTGTGACAAGAAGCTGTATTATCACTACTTTAATAATTTTTAATCAAGTTTAAATCATTTCTTTTTTGGTAAACCGTAGCAATTGATGTTTTCCTTTTCCATTTTCCAGAGGGTATGTGTTTTAATCCTAATCGAAATTTGCATGACTTGTAGGGTAGATATTGTTTTACGCTTCAACTATAATCTGAAGGCGCCCATCATGGTTTTTCCAGTTGTGGGGACCTGTGTTGAAATCCCTGCTCAATTGCGTGTTTGGAGCATCATACACAACGGCAGGGGGTTCCATTTTTAAAGTTTTTGGTATGAATCGCCATAAAATACGATCAGGGAGGTGTTAATTACACCTCCCTGATACGATGAGGTCCAATATGCAAAGGGTCTTTGCTACAATTGCCACAATTTGCCACAATGCATCAGGTTTTAGATTCGGAAGAGTTCTAATGAGACCAACCATTTAAGCCAACTGAATAAAATGGCTCTAGCCTTTAAAGCATTGGCAAAGTTCCCTTGTTAATGACACGGGAACTTAACCAATGAGGTCCGCATTGGCAAAAACATGCCCGTATTGTTCATTTAGTATTAATATTTCTAAACCTTATGAGAAAATGAGACTCAAATTAGCTTCTGTCAGAAAGAGGGTTAAAGTGTATCTCAAGACAAAAAGTTCAAAACTATATACATTAAATAGCATGTGGAAAATGAAATTTAACAGTCCAACCCCCATCTTCATGGGACATTCTTAAGTCGAGATATAAAATGCTGAAATTTGTTCACTTAAACCAGATAAGTCCATTGAACAATAATTGGCGACTTTCTTGTTGTAAAACTCACATAACTTGCTTTGTTTCCTTTAAAAATGAAAAAAGTGTTCATGACCTTCAGCACTTCCTGTTTGCTTGCATAGCATGTTTCACATAGAGGGGTTAATAATTATATCATCCCATAAGAGTACGAGTGCTATAACACTTTAAGGTGCAGTAACTTTCAGAAAAACAAGGAAATACAAAGATTGTAATTTAAGTAGTACAAAAAAAACATTACAAATTATTGCGCAATGTAAAATTTAATTCGTGTGAATAAAATTCAACGTTTTAAATCTCGGCTCGGGAATTTCCTATGAAGATGGGAGTTGGACAATTAAAATTCATTTTTTATGCTGTTGAATATACATTTTTGATTTTTTTGACTTGAGTTTCACTTTAAGCATAACGTAAACCAGTTCGCTAGCAACTCCATGGTAAAACTAAACAACAGTATATAATGGTGGCGTCACTTCTATCGTGGCACCAAGTTTGTCAGTACTAGTTATGCTGAGCAAAACAAACAAGGCGACAAACAGAGCAGAAACATAATTCACAGTATTATGACACTTGTGAATTGATATCTATCTCAAATCAGTCATACCTTCTATTTAACTAGTGACAATTTTATCAGTGTATTTTGTTGACAACCTGAACGACCTGTGACACCCATGGCAGACACTTCTAAGCCAGGCCTAGTAAACATCGATCAGGGAACTGTTATCAAATCTTACCACCTCCCTGCATCGATCAATTCGCTCCGGCGATGTGTGAATTTGCAGCATGAACGTCTGGGCGAAACGGTCAAATGTTATCGACTACTGAACCTTTTTCATCATACTGCAAAGAGCCAGTGGCGTCACCAAACTTTTCATTTTAGGGGAACACTTGGGGCACAACGATTTTGCAGTGAGGCACTGCTGAACACCACTCATGACGCGGAGGCACCACCACGCGCAAGGCCCTTAACCGTTTCGGATAGGGTACAGGGACCGGTCTTAGAGACCCATATGTGGTACAGGGGAACACCCCCGTAGGGGTCCGAGGCAAAGCCCGAGGAAGTTACTGGATTTTTAGGTATTTGTGAGGTATAAGAGTTGATTTTTTAGAGTAACTCTATTTACTTAACACTGATAACAAAATTACAAGTCTAACTTCAAGTAAAACTTTATTGGTTACTGCTAAGAGTGGAACCGGCTGGCATTTTGAAATAGGGAGGGGGAGAGAAGTCGAAGGGGAAGCTTAACTATAGTAAAAGCTTGCAGTTATGGACAGTTAAAGGTTCTTCTCTCAAAGGAAGATGTGTACTCCTGCCTGAACCTCCCTGCAGTGGAAGGCTACCTGAGCTCTTTGAAAAAGCCACCCCTTCAGACAGCCGGAAATGACATTTCCAAGGTGTTTTGGACGATTTTTTATTGACGAAATTAAAATAGCTGCATCTTTATCGTCCCAAAGAAAAACTCAAATCTTACGAAATCTGGTAATCACATTTTGATTTCAAGAGACATATCTATTTTTGAAAACGCCAAATCCCCTTTGTCAGAGGGCACGAGGTTCCCCCTGAGGGACCACGTGCCCTGCCCTCCGCAACCCCTTGACAACGCCGCTTCAATGAACCAGTCACGTTACGTTAGTTAGTTACTCAAAGCCGCCACGCAGGCTGCCTAATAACAATAACAGAAAATATGGGGTCTCTAAGTGGAACCATTCACACTTATCAAAATTAAGTGCAGCCAGGCTAAAAGGCAATGCCAGACTGACTATTTCACGCTCTATTTCAGTTTTCAAACAAAGAATATATACGTTAAAGCTATTTACTGTAAACATGATGCTCCCTGTTGAGAGCCGGTAAATGAATGATATGTTATGAAGTCGGGAATTTACTCCGGGTGTGTCAAAATGATTCCCTAGAACTGACGGTCGTCAGAGCCTGGCAATGAACTTGGAAAATCTGGCAACGAATTGGGGGATTTTTCTTTCACCGCCAGTTTATTTTATGGACTTCTCAAGGTTTCCTGTACCAGGCAAAGTTTGATTCAGAATTTTCTTCAAAGCAATAATTTTATCAATTCATTCAGATTCTAAGGAAAACTTACTTCTTTCTTGACGCAAATTTTGTCATGATCAAGTTTAACGAGTATTTTGAAGGGAATGGGAAAACTTTGCCAAAGATCAAAATGACTGTCACCTTTTGAATTAGATTTATGATTAGATACTTGCTTTGTAAGACTGCGTGGTCTGTGGATTCAACCTCTCATGCGCCATTTTTGCATACGTTACGTCTCTCCTATGTGTCGACTCAGCCAATTTGGAAGTTTTGGTGAAAAAAAACTTGGTATTTTTAATTTTTCTTCTCTATTTTGTAATCAAGAAACCCCATCTAACCAATCAAATCTTATTGTCTGTTTATGTTGCAGGTTTAGCGTCATCTCAGTGTTCGTCCAGTCGTAAGTGCTTCATCTATTCTTTTACAACCATGCTAGGTCATATATGCATATTATACCGCTTCTTTGTCATATCCCTATATAACTCTATTCACTGCATATGGTATCTTTAAATACAACTTGAGACTTAACAGCCCCTATAAATAAGAAATAATAACACTGAAGATGACGAAATAATAACAAAAAATTAGGTTGCCACTCCCATAACATGACCAGCATGGTGTCTCGTTGAACTTTAACTTGGATAGTTACCCTTCAAAACAAGTTCACGACAACAGCGAACGTACCCGTTGATCCGCCATGCATTGCCTATGCTGGTCTCTGATTGGATTGGTCTCTGATTGGCCGTGTTTATTTTGTCAAATGTTTTCTTGAGTTGTTTATCTATTTCTTTTATCCCACAGAATGCTCGAGACCAGGAACCCCACCTGGTCTTACCATCTCTACAGACAAGCTCTGTTATAACGACGGTGAAACAATTACCTACACATGTACAGGGACTTCCTTTGGTCCAGGAATTAATATCTGTGATGGCAGCAGCGATTGGAGATACAGCCAACCCGTATGTACGGCAACCGGTAAGCTACAGTACTCTCTGGTTACAGCAGATTTGTTTTTATATTTTACGGAAACGTGCCCAATGAGATTCAAACAAATTAATGTAAAATAGCGACCCCACTAGAACCCCCATTAATCATTTCTTGTGCGTAACTCTGCCTGGCATTCTAACTGCGAGGGTAACGTAATGATGAACAAGTGTTAAGTAGTGTAAACTTGAACGGCATTGTTATTCGATGACATTTCCATGTGACGTAGTGAACACTACATTGCAGGAGGTGTAACTCTTTGGTGTGGCGCTTTATAAATGTTCCCAGGGTACTGTACATTGTTTTCAGGGTTTGATGTTCCCAGAGTGGAAATGTCGAACACATTGCTGGGAGCAGACCGATGATGAAAATGTTCAGAGGGCCCTGTGGTTTGTCAAGTGCTGTCTGTCCTTCAGTGGACGTACATAGCTTCTTTGGGAAGCAGTTTATAGCCTGGTTTCGCCAACTGGCAAAACCCCGGAAATAGACTAAAGAACTTGCAATCATCCCTAACCATTGAAATACGAAAATGGTGAACTTCAAACCCAATGCACCCCAAAACATCGGGTAAACTCCTCCAATAGGATATCAATGGATATTTTGGTAAATTAATGAATGTTCTTATTTTGCAAAATAACGAAATTAGCGTTATCTTATATTAAAGCACATTTTGCATTCGACTTTTACTGTGTTAATAGTACTTTAAGTAGAAAAGGGAGCTTCAGCATTTGATATTCTTCTGTAATGTTGCTCAAATTTGGAGACAAAAAGAGTGAGAGTTTGCAAGTTAGTTTTCGTGTGAGAGTTGTTAAGCCTACCTCCTACTTGTCTGCCTGGGAATGAAGAATTTCTACATTGGTCCAAAGGGAAACAGAAAAAAGAAGAAGCAACGCGAAGGATGTGTACCCAGGATAGACATCATCACCGTAAGGACCTTTTTGGCTGGTGAAGAGCAATCACAAATTTGTGACTGCTCTTTGGTTGACATTAAACTCGAAACAAATAAGAGTAGCTCACATCAAACAATGAGTATAAGAGAATCATCTGGTAACACTTATCTGAAAATAGGACCTTGTTACCTGATATGCTCACCAGGATATTACCTGCGTAACAGGCTACACGGCATATTCCTTTTCAGTCATATCCCTGGTTTTGGAAGCTAAGAAGCTGAGAAAACCACCGTCCGCTCCGCGGGGTAACCAGTATATGGCCTCAAACTTAATAAAAGCAAGGTTTTTTCAGCACAAGGAGGGGATTAGGACAGTTTTGGGAGGGCTGCTCGAAAAACCTTTGGTTGGGGAATTACATTTTCTCGGTTGACGGCATTTTCCCTTTAAGACATGACTCCGATAGATCCACCGTGATGGGCCCATACATTCAAGCTCCATAGGGTATTTATAGCAAAGTGCATTGGAACGAAGAGATAAAAGTTTCAAAATTACGAAAAGTTATGAAAACGGAGTGCGGTAAGTTATAAAAATCCCATTGAAACCACTAGTAATTGCCGTGCTTGTAATAAACGACTTGGTTTTATTTTACAAAGTTCATCACTGAAGGCTACTTGCAAAGTGAAACGTAAAAATTATGGCAATTAAATTGAATTGTGATTAAGTTGTACATTGAAGTTTTATAGATTAACTTTCAAGTTGCTTGCTCATTTAATTCCAAGTAATGCGTAGTCAGATAAGGTAAAATGAACAGGGAGACCAATCGTGTAGTCATTTGACCACCAGTTTAAGGGAATCCACACGAAAAGAACCGGTAGTGACGTCAAGGTTTTGGGGGCTTCTTTTTGGAGAAATAGAGATTTTTAATCTATGTTGTCTTTGGATCAGTAAAAGTTCAGTTATTTTAATTTTTCATCATTTCAGAAATATCTTGTGGTGTTACATTTCGCCCTGAGCATGGCAGCATAGTGGATGAACAAAGCAAATATTCCCTTTACGATACACTCGAATATGCTTGCGACACCGGATACACTTTGGTTGGAATAGAAAGGGTCGTGTGTGACAAAGATAATAATTTTAAACCACCGTACAACCCACGTTGTGTTGGTAAGTACGGCGAATGATGTCAACATATTTGTTATGGAATATTTTTATTTGTGTAATTAAATGGTAAGCCTTTAAAGGGTAATCGTATGATATGGTTGCACTACAATTAAGGCAGAGGAGTTCGGTCACACCGCCAAGCTCTTTGAAGAAGGGCATCCATCAGGGCCTCTTTAATATAAAAGTAGGGACCATGGCCTTCCAGTCCCTTATACATACCAACCCAGTCATCTCACTCCCCAAGTATGGTCCCTTCTTTCTTGAAAATATTTTCAAAGCCAGTGACACACCCAAGAAGAGGGGTTAAGGGGCAGTTAAAACTGTCCCCAAAAGTACAAACACCACTCAGAATTTGCTTAAACATGAAAAGTATTATTCGTTGAGCGCTTTGTTACATAAAATGAATTTAAGTTAGTTTAAGACATAGAGAAGAGACCGAACGAATTACTCTTTCCTTAACACACTAACAATCAGAGAATGTACCGGAACATATTTTATCAGACTTTTGTGTTTGGTCCCCATATTTTGAAAATCTCAATATTAAAGAGAAAGGTTTCCATTTAAAAATACACCAAGAGCTTACTTGCTGTGCGGGGAAAGAGCAATTTTATTTTCAGAGTGCAATTAATATCTCCTTGGCGCTTCTGTGATAGGTTTCTGTAATATTGCATTGTCAAATAGTATGCAAATACTGGCTTGGGAAATAAGAAATCAGTCATATATATTGCTTAAGTTTACATTGTAAGGAAAAGGTCACAATAATTTTTTTGAGGGGGACACTCAAATAACATGCCTATTTTAACATTCATATTTCTTAAATCGAAATTTCAACAAGATAGCCATGTCATAAATTACAATTTTACCTCATGTGACTTGTGCATCATCCCTCATTTTCATGATGGTGGTCTGACGCTTTCAATCCTTTCAGGGTTACGAAACATTGTCTTTAATCGTAAATAATTGTCTTCATAGTGCAATTCGGTAGTCCAAGATTGTCTGTACTAGAATATTTTTGAAACAACTTGTCAATGCTCACTGATGTTTAAACGGTCTCATTTCCTTTCATATTGCTTTGTTCAGAGTCCTTGGCACTTCCCCAGACATCACAAGAACCTGGGACCACAATTTTTGCATCTTCGTCTTCGGAGCCACGATCTTCTCCTATGCCGTCCGTTTCGTCACCGCCATATTCTACACGTAAGCACTATTCTGTTTCTTTAACGTACCGTTCCGGTTATCATTTTATGGCGAATTTTTCTTTCCCGTCAGTTATAGCATCCCAGAGGATCAAAGACGGCCTTCCCATGGGCGTAGCTCAAGAGGATTGGTTCACGCACAATTCGCAAAAATTTGACTCTTACAGGACAAAAGTTAGTATTTCGCTAGACAAAATTGCAAAATAAACAATACGTTAGAAATTGTTCTTACCGAAACTCTTAATATTTATTTTGAGAGTTTGATAAGAAGTTGCAACTAAAAGAAAGCAAAAGAAAAGAAAAAAACCTAGTCCTATGCCTTATGTTTATGACCAAAATGAGTTACTCTTTCCCCACCCCTACAGTATTCATTAACAGAATAAGCTTTTATTTACCTCCTCCTACAACATCAAGTCACAGGGCACTCGCTCACTGATTTCGCAAGGTAAAATTATTTTCACAATGATAAATCCTTTGAGATACACCCCTGGACATGTCAAACGTCCTATGCTAATTGCACTGTGTCGTGTTCAGATGATGGTGATACATAATCACTAACTAACTAACTGAAGAAGATTTTAAAGAAAGGAAATGGATAGACCAAATCACACCAACATTCATTATATCTTAAAACCATCACTTATTATTAGCTCGTTCACTCACCATGGTGTTATAAAAACTTATTGAACCTTTGACTGTTAGGATAACCCTAATTCCTATATCTCCCACTACTGTCGAAAGTGACATGAATTCACAGGTTTCATACATTTAGAATTTCGGAACTAATTCTATTCTCGTTACCTTCACAGGAAGAGAACCATCTTCTTCTCTCAGACCTTCAATGCGTGAGTCCAATGTTGTTATTGTTTTTTCTTTTTCCCCTTTGTTATGCAAAGCAATGTGTAGCAGTTTTTAAGCAGAAGTTAGGGATTACTGTACTTATAGGCGTATCGATGACCAAACTATTATAAAATCTAAAAACTCTTACATGAGTGGAGTGAACATGATTCTATTGGGATAAAGCTAGGATTCTTTTATTTTACCTTAAAGACGATATCCTGTGTTAAGTCCTCATGTTAGCCTCATTCGCTCATTTTATGTTGTTCGCGACATTTGGGGACTAAGTTTACATGTCCGGTTAAAGGGGACGCTTAGAAGAAAATATTATTTACGTATGTACCTATTACGTATGTAAGTGATGATAGTACTTACAGTGCGTGATAGTTCCTCTTTCTAATTTTTATTGTTATCATTTTCCTTTTTACACTTCGCACCGGCATACATTTCCCAACATCAATACAATTCCACCCCTTCTTGTGACACGCCTTCAAATATTGCGTTCGCTTGGATTTACCATGATAAGCGTTTCGCCTGTACGCGAACTTGTGCATAATTAAACAAGTTCGATGGGAGAAGCGTAATGTTCTAGCGCTTCATTGGCAGCATTGATAATGACTGTGCAAATTCGAGATGATGCATAAGCGGACAACTGTCGCGCAAAAAAGGTACAACTTAACCTTGGACACATCCCAAGATGCATTGTGTGTAAACATTTCCCAAGCTCTCTATTGTCTTTTTGCGAATAGATGGCTTGGTATAATTCTACCTAAGTTGGTCATGTTTAGTAAAGTATACCCGTAATGGGTGAAACTGCTTATCAAAGTACCCATAATGGGTGAAACTGCTTATCAAAGTCAACTTTGGTCATTGCTACTTACAAGAGCGGCAATTTGTTCTCAATATTCGGGTGAGGTAGATTACCTTTTAAAAACATACTGTGTGAAAAATCAATGTCACAAAATTGGCAATTCTTTTACTAGAGCTAAAACCATCGTCTGCCATGTACAATCTCTTACATTTCAAATGATTCGGAATAATCGCGCCATAACTGCGACAACATTCACTCTCCCAAAGTCAATTCAAAACAACTCTCCCTTTGCCGAGTTATGTCTTGCTTCACGCCCAAAAGTTTTGAACCAACAACGACATGGTAAGGTTAGATTAGATGGAGATTATTACAATCACAGTGTGCAGCAAGAATTTGTTCCATTAATTTTCGGGGAAAGTAGATATCATCACCATGGTGTCCTTTTTCATTGGAAAAGAAATAAACATGAATAGGACAGGCGAGAAATGGATGAATTTACTGATAATTATTTGTTGTATATGGAAGACCATAACATTTCTAAGCTTTTTGTGATTTTCCTTTTCCACAGCGCCACAGAATTGGAATGGCCTCATCATAGGATTGTGTGTTGGGGTTGGGGGCGGACTTCTCATAGTAATCGTTGTCCTTGTGTCGGTGCAATGCTATTGGAAAAACAGTAAAGGTGTAACGTTCTCTCCAGATGATCAGGAAATGAACCCAAGAGACTCAGTTCACAGCCAAGTTGACGTCACATACAGGGGAGGAGTGCAAAATAAAAGTTTTTCAGAAACGTGGCAATGACGTAACGAAATAGGTCTAATTTGCATGAAGCAATGGACATCGAACACTGGTCGTGTGCTTTCTCGTTTCCAAAATAATGGGAGTGATCGAAACTAAAACGATATTTAAAACAGGTTACCTTGAAGGTTATGCTTGACTTGAACAATAACAAGCTAGTGCTGATATGTTTATGGCTCATTAGCCAGTAGTCTTACTCATATACATGATCTATACACATTTTTCGGCAGGAAAACAACTATAGGCTTGATGACTTGGAAAGACGGCATTTGAAGAAAAAAATAACTTATTGAAATAAGACACTTGGTGTAAACCGGTTGAGTGATGTGAAGGGTACTACGAGGTTGAATAATATTACTATTGAAGATTTCTGCCGGAAAATCGGCAAATGGAGAAAGTAGAAATTATAAAGTTGACTTTTAAGAAGAAAAAGACATGAATTTTAGACCGAAGTACGTATATATATTTTTTTTATCTTAAACGGCATATTTTCATAGTTCATCTGTGACATGTTTGATATTGGCCAATATTGATACTTGGACTATGCCGAAAATGACCTTTCAGGAGTTAAAAATTTGAATACTTTTATCATCAAATTTACCTGTAACCGGGTTGCTCAGACTATCAGATGGGTCTCATTCACTACAGAACCCGATATGTAATAAAGTGTGAAGATGGCAATTGGTTTTCCTTAATCAGTGTCAAGAACTCGGGGAGCAACTATAAATTTAAAACAGAGAAAATCGCGTTTTGCATTCAATGTTTATGTCACAACATATCCCATTTGAACACAAACACACGATGATTAGGTTCAGAACGGAAAACTTGGTATTTATTCGTTTCGTCATCGTCATTAATTTCGTTGAACAACTCCCCCACTCAAAAAAAAAAAAAAAAAAAAAAAAAAAAAAAACCTTCAGTCTCAAAAGCGAGCTCTAATTTAACCTGTGAAAATGTTTACTAAAAATACATTCTAAATTGCAGCTCAAGATGTGAGTCGTGAAAAGGCTGGAGGACTTTTAGAGGAATGACCTCTAATGGCGGAAAGGGAATATTGGTCCATTCAAATAATGCATATATACCGTAAAGTATTCAAGATCTGAAAATGATATCAAGTTTATTCTGAAAAAATAAACATATGTATTTATACGTTTAAGGAACTAAGAGAATTCGATCCTGCCACCAAAGTTATGAAGCCATACAATCATATAACAAAAATAGAGTTCATTTTTGAGGGAACAATTTCTCATGCTATGTCTCCAAATGTCGTCAATTTGTTTCGGCTTCGATGAGTGATAAAGGAAATATCTCATTTATATATGCAAAGTGGTTATATTTAAAGATATGATTGTGTGTAAAATGTATCGAAAGCAGAAAAATGTTTCTAGAGTATAGGTCATATTCACGGACTTCCTACATGGAAAGGGCATGTAACGTGTGCGTCCTATCCGTAGATTGTCGCCCCCGACTGGGACAAAAAAAGGCGCACCAAGATGGCCGACGTGAAGCAATAATTTGTATGAATTAACGACGACTCTGTAATATTTCAAACTTGAACTTGAACTTGAATGTGAAATAATATCATATTCCTGTAATACGTGAAGTGATTTTGACCTTACCTTGCCATATTTTAAAAATATTTCAACTTTCTTGCAAAATCTGGGAATTGGCTTGAGCAAGTCCAAACTTTCACACAAAACCGTAGCAAACAGCCATCTTGGTGCGCTTTTTCTCAGACGCACGGAAGGGACAATATACAGTGCAGTATGCTCTGTCCATGTAAAGGAAGTCCGTGGTCAGATGTCACTTGAATTTTTCTAACGTTGAAAGAGTATTTAATATCTATGCAGTGAAATTTATCATGTTAAAATGTACTGCGTGTGCATGAATAAATTAAAAACGTGTTGACTAACATGAGACTGTTTGAAATTATATTTCTTGTAGGTTTTTACAGTTAGGCCAAGTATTTCAAAAAAGGGGGTGGACTATGGGCAAAGGATAACGTTCGGGGATTTTTTTTTTAAAATGTACTGCGTGTGCATGAATAAATTATAAACGTATTGACTGACATGAAACTGTTTGAAATTATATTTCTCGTCGTTATTTTGTGAGACGCCAGAATGTCAAAATGGTGGAGGGGGATCAGCTAGGGTTAAAGGATTATGTTTGGGGAAAAACTTTTCATTTTTCGGGCGAAGCCCAAAATCGGGCTTAAAGCGCCAGTTCCCGGTGGTGGGGGTCCGGGGCGTAACCCGGAGGCTCTGAGGTTTTAGTATATCTCTGGATGAAAAAATTAAATCTCTGGAGAGGTATATTATTTACTTTTTTACGGTCATAACCCGACTCCTAACTAACATAACTTGGTGAGGGAAGTGGGGGAAGACAAAATCGGGACGGGGAAAAATGCCCCCGCCCCCCGTAGCGCCCCACTGTTGTTTTACTTTGCTCATAAAAAATGAGGGTTTCTATTTTTAAATTTTGAATTTCCTCTAACATGATAATTCATAACATATCGCTTAATTAGGGAATATAGGAAATTATATTCCAGGAACCCTAACTAAAGTACGAAAAGGTTTGATTCCATAACCTGTTCTGCATAGCTTATTCAGTTGTAAGGCTCCCGAGAGTAGGCCTTAACAAACCCTGCGATCATGCACAGTGAAGACTGAGTAAATGAGCCAACCAACATATAGCCTATCCGCAGTGTATCCTGCATTAATCACACCAGTTCTGATTGCTTCCAAAATACCTTGCCTACCGTGCGTCAAAATAAAGCAGAATCTAGTGCACGGAAAGTTGTTGCAATTTACATGTGTTTCTGGAAAAAAGGTTTTTTAAACAAAATCAGGAGTATGTTGTTTCGGACAACAAAGGCTTGAAAAGCATCCTTTCTGTAAATGAAACACATTGCATAACTTTAAATTTGAAGATAGGCAAGCTATTTTTTAATTTCAATTCAACGTGTTGAGAGTTAGGGAGGGTCAGGGAGCCATTCTGGCTCATGGAGGACCCTATGCCAGGGTGAGCATGGACAAACACCGGCGAGTTTGGCCTAATTCGCTTTTCGACTAGTGCTCAGAGGTTCACGAGGCAGGAGTGTACTGATCGCCCCCAATCCTGCTCCCGGGACCGCCATTTAACGTGCCCATTCGAAGGACGTGAGCATATCCCCAGTCTTTAGCCACTTTCCCAAAGGCTGGGTGATGAGGTGGAGGTTACTTGCTCTGCACCACTGCTCAACAGCTGAACTGAGCAATCGAAAAATTTCCTGAATTTCCTGAGCCCGACAACCAAATACACCATTTGGTAATTCACCCCTCAGTTTTAAACCCTCTCAGCACCACTGTGAACAGGTAGCTGAACAAGCTAACTTTGAGACCCTGGAAAATTACCAAGTGGTTCCTCCGGGATTTGATCCGGGGACATCCAGCTCGCAAGACAATACGCTAAAACTACCAGTCCAACTCCATTCTCAACTACCAAGCCAAAAACATATTTGTTCATCGAGGTCCCATGCCAGAGTATGCTTTGACAGATTTTAGACTTGATACGTTACCAACCAACATAATGAGATAGTGTAATAATGGTCATTTTTGGGAAATCGCATCTACTTAATACTTGTTAAAGAAAGACAAGAATCGTTACTGTGTCTTCGATGAGAAATTGTATTTTCGGTGCGCTTGGTGCGCTTACCCTATCCATTGTACGTCTACTACTTTTGCTCAAAAGTGGTCTGGCATTAAACCCTTTAATGTCATACAGTAATATACGTTATCTACTGTTAACATATTTGTTATCGGATCGACAGATTGGATCTACGTTATGATGAGAGAATGGTAAAACTCAGATTGTTTTAGTGGCAAATTTCTCTTTCAGTTGTCGTATAGAGAGGGCAAGGCCGTACACAACGGGAAGGGTGTCAAAGTGAACCTTTTATAACTCCTAAAAACACATGAAAAGAAATCGAGGAAAGTGAGAACGGTAATGGTGGATAACAATCTTGAGTAGGTTACATCAAGGTCCGCCAGGTCTGCTCACAGAAATCCTTTCTCTGTACTCATACTAGCCGACCAAGACAATGAAATCGATCATAATTTTCAGTCCTTTTAACTGTTTAATGCGGCCCATTGAGTTGGTTCATGAAATTCAGCATTCTTTCCAAAGTTGCTAAGTTTTCTTCACATATCAATGACAAATGATTAAACTGATACAAGAATTTTCCTTAAATACTTTTATTAAAGGTGGACTGTCCTGGAAGTTCATGGCGGACTGTTGAAGGTCATGTGACAACTTTTGACAAATTTCTCCCCTCAAATGTGAAATTTAGAAAAGTAACTGCTCGGTTTACCTTAAATATATGATAGTGAAGAACCAAAATATGATGAAAGATGCTTTGAAGAGAAATAAGAAGAAAATTGTGATATTTAATTGTCGCTTCAAAACAAGTTGGGAGGGGGCTGCTCTTGACCTTTAAGTTGTCAATATCAACTCAGTGTCGATATCAACTCAATGAGCCTTTTTAAGTCGTGAAAAGGCTCAAACGTTTAATGCAGGAGTTCCACCTCCACATCGCCCGGGTTATAATCCAACAGACTGATTTACTGGCTATTTAAGCTACATTTATTTGCAAAGGTGAAGTAAGGTGTATATAAATAGAAGAAAATTACCTCAAACCAGACCAAAATGCCAATTCCGTTAGTCTTGAGTCTTGGAGGTGTCCCCCCCCCCATCTCCGTCCACGTCAACTGATTGTTGTACTCCGTTTATATAGAAGGTATATCCTGTTATAAACATATGCGCCCTCATAACGCAAACAATGGAGTAGGGAAAGCAAGCCAACGAGCCACAACTGGAAAAAAGGCCGTGACCGGCTTGACTTGAACCACCCTCTTAAATCGTAAGATTTAAAATATTGCATTTTAAATCTTAAGGAGTGGAATTAGTGACCAATCGAACGTTCGATTTGTCACTAATCTCTATTACACTAATTTTAAATCTATTGATTTAAGAGAATTGGTTGGAAACTGGGCCGTAAAACTCCATCTAACCTAACCTCATGACGCATGCGTATACAGTGCCAGTCGTTTTGTCGGAGAAAAGGAAATGGTTCATTTATTTGGTTATCTTGGGTAAGTTTTGCAATGAACTTATTCTTTATTGAAGTCATAAAAATGTCATAGTGGTAAGAAATGTTCGCCCAAACATGAGATGAGTTTCTCGGGATATGAAATTATTTTCAGTATTTTGATACATTTTTCCATGTTCCAGTGTATTCCACCCGTTAGTTGGCCAATTATATGTGCAGTAGAAGTTGTGGTCAAAGTCTTACAATAGGATGTAGGGGCCTACGACTCAGCTCAGCCCGTGTTTATTCCCCAGTGTTGAAATGTTGAAAAAATATTGAGACTATTGGTAATATTGAGACCTTTCATAGGATTCCTTCTGTGACATGAAATTCTGTGCTTTGTATACATCTGCCAGCTTCTGTAGCTCCTAATTTTCCCAAAACCATACTTTCCCGAAATTTCACTCCATCTAAGCCCTTCAGTTAGAAGTTTCTATAAACCACTGAGACGCAGTCTTCCTTTTATTCTTCTTTTATTCTACACATTTCATTTAATTTTCCGATTTGTTTTATCACAATCAAAAGAAAGTACACCAAGGTGAATTAACAGTATATGCATGGAATAAATCACTCCCTAAGAGAGGAAAAGTGTGAGTTCACTCCATTAGAGTTTCATTTTATTCCAAGAAGAGTGACATTCACTCGAAAAGAGCGAAAATCACTCAAAGAGGAGTGACAATTCACACTTAAGCGAGTACTGCACTGAACTGAACCTGCAATGTTCACTCTTTTTTTAAGAGTGATCACTGTGCGCAGTCTACCAAGAGTGACCCTTCGCTCTTTTGGAATGAATTTTACTCTTCGTGGAGTAAATTTCACTCTTCTCAAAGTGTGATAACACATTAATGGAGTGAACTCACATTTTTAACCCTATTAGAGAGCGAATAAGTTCACTCGTTTACTTTAAGTGCAGATTGTGAGGGAAGCACCCTAGAATACCCGAAGTGCTTATCTGGTATAGCGCTCCCTAGTAATAAACAATAGCAAACAAAACACAAGAACACAACATTCCAACTAACATGCCCGGCCACCAACCCACACAAAGATTGTCCGGCGACCCACCCACGGAGTCCAACCCCTTTTATTAACCGTGTCCTATTACAGTTAGAGCACCAAACTTAAATGAAGTTTATATGTTATGTGGTAGAGAATTCCAAATAGTGATTACAGAGCTTGTTTAGGAATATGATGTTGCATTGTTATGTCTGATGGAAGGCGCACGGAGATGCGTTTTGAGGTAGAGACTCAAGAAATTTGAAAAGCTGGAAGGTAAGAGATTGTTAGCAAATAGATAGATGGAATGTGGAGTACTGTGTTTGTTTCTTGAATAGTTTACTATTACTTTATATATCATATAATAACACCGAGAAAAGGCTCCTTCTATGGACTGTTGGAGCATAGTCTGCAGAAAGCAGAAGCAAATAAGTGAGGGCAATAGAAATGTCGAGTAGCCTAAGTGAAAATGCCGCGATAAAGGGGGCGTCCTAACAAAACGGTATGTGGTACTTATCTACTATAAAAGCTATTGCCCAGTCTAATCTTTGCTAGCAGTAGGTTTGACCCGCAACATTATTGTTTGAAGACGTCAGTCAAAATGAAGAAATGATCCACTTAATAAGAAAGCAAGATTTGTAACCTCTCAAAATTATTTTCATGATCAGGTGTAGTGAATAACGTCAAAGTTGTTTCAGAACATCTCGACGAAGATTGAAATGCCTCACAAAGCCCAGGTAAGGTTAGGCCCCTAGGCTAACTGAACATTAACGTAAGGCATGGAGTTTATTAACTTTTTAAGATGGCGCACCACCACTAGTTGTTGCCATTGACTTACACACTAAACATGCTTGGTTATTCTGCCTTTAATTTCTTGTCAAAGTTTTCAATGCCAGTGATTGTACCATCAAAGCAAAGCTGACGAGTTGTTTATTAATGGTACATAAGAATTCCCATAGCATGACCATTGACTCTTTGAGCTACAGGCGTAGGCCTATGAATAAAAAAGTAGTGATTCGCCCCCTTTGTCACTACCCAGCATATGACTAAATAGGTCGGCTGACATACCAAAGCCTCGCAGTCAGCTCAGGTGTAACCAATTTCAACCATTTTCTCACAAAATAATCTCCAACTCAACCACTACCAAAAACATGCAACAAACCATTCACAGCTTTCTTTTAACACGTTGAAAAATTAGGCTAACCCAAACAAAATTTTTAGGGACTACGGCCAGAAGGAAGGTTCACCTTTTGCCCAAAGTGCAATTTTAGGTAATGGTGGTGCGCCCCCTTAAGTCAGGCTAGGCCTAGGCTAGGCTAGTCCTCAGGAAAGGACTGGTCGTTCACTATACTCACTAGGCTTATATACCTACACAGTCCATAATCCAACCGTTCAAATCAATGAGATGATCGGTGGTCGTTTTAACCTTTGAAGTTAACTTTCTTCTGAGAGCAGTTTCAAATTTTTGACCTAAAAAACTCATTTAATGCCATAACTATTCTTGTACAAGTCTTACAAGAGCTACCAAACCATATTTGATCCCTGATATCTTCTGGAAGGGGTCAAAAAATTGGAATAAATTCACCAACTAATGTTGTGTGACTATGAAACTAAATTACAACAGTATGCTAATGAGTGAAACCATTGCGACAATGTGGACAACTTGCACAGCGAACTGACAGACAGCACTTTTTTGGTCTAAAGGTAAGAGCATCGGCCTCTCTTGCCGTAGGCTGGGGCTCGATTTCGGAATTTTGGTAGAGGTTTACCGAAATTCTCTATTGGCTCAGCTTTTTGATTGACAGCTAATTCAAACAAGGCAGAGTACCAAAGCTTTTATTACATAGCATGAACCGTATTGAGAGTTTTTTTATTATTTGAGTTTTTCTGTATTCACCTTGAAGCAATAAACTGAGATTTTATCTGGATGAGGATGAATTTCAGAAAATTGTGGGAGGGGCATAAATAAGAAGGTCAGGAGAATTGGTAATGTTTGGGGTGAGAGAACTGGGCCTTTAAAACTGTGTATGCTGAATCTGTAATTTCTTAACTTAAATCTGTTGAAATTTCAATCAGGTATCTTCAAACTTTGAGCACTTTAAATTTGTTATATTATTTTGACTGGAACAACTGTTGTTGTTAGTTGTAAAACTGCCAAATTTTGTGCATTACGTTGAGAACTCAAGCAACCAAAGGGATAGTGCAAAATACATTATGACTTCGATATTGTAAGAATTCCTGTAATTGACCACTACGAAAGCTGGTTTGCTCTCTCCAAAAACAGACAAAATAACAGAGCAAAAAGTGTGATTTCCTCTCACCCTAATTCAAGAATTTACCGTTTGCTACAATGAGAATTAAATGCAACTAATTCAGTAGCCCGCAGAGCAGAAGAAGTCTTTTCGTTCAGCTCATCCCTATGAGAAACCAACGTCTGCTGACATTGGAGCATAGCTGAATGTGGATTGGTTAGAGCAAGGCTATTAAATGTTTATTTCAAAGAGAAACTCTGCTATCATCGTACAACAGTAAACAGAGTCACAGCGGTTTAGTGTAATTCGACACTGGTATTTTATGGTACCATGCAAGCATACACGCAGTACAGCGACTAATTACTTGCACACAGTCATGAGAAAAGACGGATATTTTTACACCAAAGAACATTTGTCAGTTTTTAAACCAACTCTTTGATGAAAAATTGTTATTCTTTGTAAGAGGCTGTTCATGATCAAGACTTCCATCTGAATTAGAAGAGCTCTTTAACAGACGCAACTAGGCCTATGTTTTTGTTTGGTTTAAACGACTTTGTGGACAGTGTAGCATTGCAAAGATTCAGAGACTTTGAGCACCGCTTACCTTGGGAATAGACCAATTGTGGTGAGTGCTCATGAATATTAAATCCATCAAGTTTCGGGCTCATTGAAATGAATTTTTGACTGTCGCCGGCAGGCTCAGAGGGGTGGCAGTCTAAGGGGGGCTGAAGCCATAGAGGCGCTATGTAGGCTACTTGGGTAAAAAAGAAAAAGTACCGACCTGTCTTGGCCTTTATAGTTTGAACCAAAAAATGCATTTGGTTTGAAAGATTGTTCCACAGTCTAGGCTGGTGCTTTGCTACAGTGAGTGAAGAATTTTCACACAGGTGCAAAAGTTGGCAGTGCGTGAAATCTGGTGTATTTACTATGCTGAACAAAACTACTCATAAAAAAAACATGGAAAGGTTGGACATGCATCTGGCTCTGACCAAATTTTCAATTAGCAGTCCAGCTCGTCACAATTACTTATTATTTAGGCTTTATGTCTACCTGAAAAAAAGTTAAAAATGGCATCTCTCTAGTTTGAAGGTAAGTACTGATTGATTTTGTAGGCTTTCACTTGCTGTATTGTAAGATTTTCAGGCAATTTCCTCCTGTCGGACACTTTCATTCTAGTTCTTTTCAGAGAGCTGCAACCCACAGACTTCATGTGGATAACCCACAGACTTCTTGTGGACAGAGCAAGTAATGCCCACGTTCTTTAAAGTTTAAAGGGCAGGAGCAGTCATCCCAAATTGAAGAAGTGTAGTAGACTGTCCAGTTTCATGATTGGCTGCAAGGAGTCATGTGACAATGTTTTTTCTCTTCAAGTGTAAAATTTACCAGAAATAACTGCTTGGTTAACCGTGAATATGCAATAGTAAAGTCATAAAATGTAATTAAAGATACTTTGAAGAGAAATAAGATGAAAATTGAGTTATTTAGCTTTTTCTTCAAAATAAGTTTGGGGGGACTGCTCTTTACCTTTAAGGGGCTCATTAAGTTGATATTAAAGTGAATAAGGGTATTAGAGGGTACTATCACATGACAATAAAAAGACTTGTAATTAGCATAAGTCATTTTGACTTTCAATAGCAAAAAGTTCCATTTTTTTGTTTTTGTTTTTTGCATCCTGTTTCCTAATGGTTTTGTGCATTATTGGAGAAAGTGTCTGCTGTCACAAATTTATGAAAACTGCATTGAATCGTATTAAATTAATTACAGTCGTATCGAAAAATTATTTGTTTGTTGGATATGGGGATTGCCTTAAGTTTTAAACCATTTGTTTTCAACAGAAAAATAAAACTTAACAGGTTTGGTAAAACTTTTACGAGTTTCAAGAGCCAGCTCAATGTGTCTGGACATTGAAGGCCCAGTTCTCTCACCCCAAACAGTACCAATTCTCCTAACCTTCTTACTTTAGCCCCTCCAACAATTGTCTGAAATTCATGCTCATCCAGATACAATCTCAGTTTAAATATTGCTTCAAAGTGAATAAAGAAAAACTCAATTTATGTAATCAAAACACTCTCAGTACTGTTCATGCTGTGTAATATAAGCTTTGGTACTGTGCATTGTTTGAATTAGCTGTCAATCAAAGAGCTGAGTCAATTGAGAATTTTGGTACCGGGCCCTTTGGAGTGAGAGGCAAACAGTAACAAATGATAATTGAAAATAGGCCTGTTTCTTTTTAGATTTGGGTTTTTACTTTCACTTTCTGTCTGCCAGAACCTTCCACCCCCTTCCCCCAAAAATTCAGGTTCCTAATTCACTTCTTTTTATTGTTAGCCTGCCAATTTTGTGCTTTGTATTTTATTGAGTTTCACTGCTTTGAATGTAAAGTGGAAATAAACCATGAAGTATTTTCCCAGGGATTCATGTCGATGAGTAATAGCAATCAACAGATTATTTCCACTCTGAGGATGCTAAACATTGCAAACAGTCTGTATATAGTGACAAATCTGAGAGAGGTAACTTGGCAATGAGTCAACACTCTAGTTTTTCTTTCAAAAGGGTTGCATTGTTCCCTCACATTTGTTTAGTTGGTTTACTATTGCCTTGTGAAGTTTGTTCAGCTTCAGATAAATGTTTGAATCACCACAAAAAGAATTGCATGGATAAATCAAGGAGGTTCTACAGGTCCTCAACTTCTTCCGATAATTAGAAAAAGGCTGAAGCTTTGTGATAAAGGATAATGAAAGTCCAGCTGGTATTATTGAACACTGTCTCGTCATGTAATATAATGGTAAGTCAGCTTTTTCTTTAAGTTTAATTGTGTGTGGATGGAAGCTTTAGGCTGTATTTTAGTCAGTGACAGGCCTTGATTTTCAGAAAAATTTATGGTTGTCCTTTGGGCGACCATTTCACTAATGTTAGCTGTCCACAAGTAAAATATGGTTGTGCGAAACAACACTAATTGTGTTCATGTACTTATTGTCTAGAAAAATAAAAAAGATGTGATGTTTGAGAGACAGAAACATTTCAAGTCTGAAATATGGTACGATGCAAAAAGTCAAAAGAGTTGGTCAGTCAGCAGTATTCATTTTCAGTACTAGAGAAAAATGTTTGTCCATGGGACAACCAACCTTTAACTTTTGGTTGCCCATATGAAATTTTAGTTATCTCGGACAATCAGACAACCACGAAAATCGAGCCCTGAGTGGTGTATGTAGGACTTTATATAGGCTTAGGTTTTGCAGCCTTTCTTGGCAATATCATTCCCAGACCAATGTTCTTAATGTTTCATCCAATCCAGTAAATGCTCAGATCTAACAACTACCTGTACTAGAAAAAGTTTACTTTTTTACTTTATGTCTCATAGAACAACTTATATATACCATCCGCCCTGTATCGACTTATTGCCTTTTATCCAAGTCTGTCGGGAAGACTTTGGACACTCAAGATAATATGCATGTGATTATTCAAAGTTTGATGTAAAAAGTAACATATTGAAATTAACCAATGCAAGCATTCCTAATTTAGTGAAAACAACGGTACATTCCATTCCAGTCTGACGAGTAGCAGCCTTTTAAGATTCAACCTAAATTACCATAGGACTAAACTACGATTAAAAAAAAATCGTCAAGTTGAAGAAAGAAGTATTGCAAAATAATTTCCATCAAATTACATTACCTTACCTGTCATGTACCTTCTGGCCTGTTCCATTTTGCTATGATGTTAACAGAAGATTGCACTAACATTAGGCTTCACAGCACAAGAAATATACAGAGTCCTTTTAAAGTCTTACTGTCTGGAAGCCAAGGCTCACCACTGAAAGTACATGCAAGAACACACAATGATTTGGTACTGAATTTCTACTCCAATGAAACCCATTTTAAAAGGCCAAATGGCAGCCCCCTGCCCTTACAAGTTATAGTATTATATCACCTGCTACTAAAAAAAAAAAACAACAAAAACCATATGCATGCATGCATGCATGCCAAGACCTAAGGAGAGCAAACTTGAAAATCCACAATATGTGGAAGAGCACCCCCAGTTTTGAAAGTTTGTTGAATATGAATATTTTGTATAATTTTAATGTTGAAAGTTTCCTAACTCTGCTTTTTGACATGTTTCCTTTTTGTTTTGGACTTCTTATCTTCATTTGCAGTCTTTTGCTATCAGCACAGAAGTAATTGTGCCGCTGAACACTTATAGTTCATGCACTTGGTGTACAGTATAGGCCTGGTTACATTTTGAATGAAACAACTTTTTTTTTTTTGGGGGGGGGGGGGGAGGGAGTTGGACGGCATCTACAGAAAGGTTCAGGATATTTTGGAACAATTATTCGATGTTACTGATGTGAAAAACCCATTAAATGTACATTCAAATTAATAGTCAACTTTGACTATTAATTTATATAATGTACCAGAAAGAGTGAAGCAACTGGTCTAAAATTATATTTAAAGGCCCAATTCTCACTCCTCAAACAGTACCGATTCTTCTAACTTTCTTACTTAAGCCCCTCCCACAATTGTCTGAAATTCATCTTCATCCAGACACAATCTCTGTTTATTGCTTCAGAGTGAGTATAGAAAAGCTTGATGGGTATAATTGAAACACTCTCAGTACAGTTCATGCTGTGTGATATCTGCTTTGGTACTTTTGAATGAACTGCCAATCAAACAGCTGAACCAAAAGAGAATTTTGGTAATCCCCTATAGAAACTATAGTTTGGGGTGAGAGGATTGGCCCTTTAATTCTGGTGAAGTCAAATGTTTACAAAAAGATTAAAACTTCATAATGAAAAGACAAAGAAGAAAAGAAAAGAAGCAACCAATGAGATGAAGTGACTCTTCAGATTCCAGATAGGTGATTTTTCTCTCAAGTTGCACATTTGCTCAAATCTATAGAAGACAAAAGATACCACCCAGCTACATCTTGAAACAAGAGCTTACTAGTATCTGTTTTGCTTTCAGAGCATAAAAATTTGCACAGTTTTTATCTTTCACCTAAATTAAAAAGAGCCTCAAATATCAATATTGAAAAGTAGAATGTTGATGTGTATGATTTTTGCCAAATTATAGTTTGTTTAGAGCTGTACACTATGGTCCTTTGATAGTTATGGAGAAAGCATTAACATCCCCCTTACTTATAGGTGAAGGGCTTGACGCTGAAAGAAAACAATTAATCCAATGAAGGTCACACGATTGTATTTTCAGTTACTTTAAGTTATCTGGAGAGTCATCTTTGTCTTATTGAGATGAGATGTTGAACACCCATTTGAGCTTCATAATTTCTGATGAAGGTAAATAATTTCTGATTCTTTCCTGGTTACCCCAGGGGCCTTTGCTAGTTTACTAGCAAAGTCTTTATTGGAGTAAAGGTTACAATTTAAATATTTTACCCTTTAGCTACTCTGACCATTATTTCTAACCCTTCATGATTTCCTATTTAATATCTAAGTAAGGATCATTTATCTTTTGAAAATTCTTCCCGTTGCAAATGTGGAGAGTGACACTGTTGACAATATTGTGTTAGGGGAGGCTCTGCTAGAGTGTTAAACCGTTTTCGTGATTGTTGATCCCATTTGCAAACTGCTGTAAAAGTTAAATTTGCCCCTTGTCAAACAGTTTTCTGATGTGAATAATACTTGGTTCATATTCATTTCAGGGAGAAAGCTATTAGCTCTTTAAACTTGAAAGCTTCCACTTCACCAGACCCCTCAGGTTTTATTATTGGGCCCCTTTTAGAAAATAAACCCTTGCATGGAGCCACAATGCCAGCTAATTCTAACAAAGAACTGAGTTTGGAGTGGTTCTGTAAACCTTTCTTCCTATTTTGTGGGATTTCAGTCCTGACTTACTCTGATTTATAGATAGTGGTGTTTTAACAGAGGTTGTCAGCACTCTTCTAAATCTCCTATAAATATTTGTACTTGTCTTTAAATAAAACTGCTGTGCACAGGACTAACTGTTAATGCTTAGTGTGTTCATCATGTCATTTGCTTTTAGTCTGAAAGGTTGAGGTGTATTTCAATACGAGGTGACAGACTTCCCTGTGAACCTGATGCATGTAAAGTTCGCTTGGAAATAAGAAATGGCAAAAAAGAGGAATAGATATATAGCGTAGCTGATAGTAAATAAGAAATGGGAAAAATTGAAAATGAGTAACCAATTAACGAAAAGTACAAACAGCAAGCATGGTGAACATTACAGACCTAATTTATAGCAATTTAGCTATCAGTGACATTTTCTTTTTAAAAACAGGCATTCATCTGACTGCAAAGGTTATTTAATGTTGAGGGAAAGCAAAATTCTCAGGTCTGGACTGTAATGCGCTGGTTGAACAAATTTTACAAAATGCAGAGTAGCATAGCACACCTTTTATGACAATCAAAGGGGAGTTGATATTAAACATTATAGGGCCTTCTATGCTCACCAGTGAGAAGAATACATACTTTTTTTTTACTTAAAGGCATATTCCGGTAGCTTTTCATTAAGGTCTTCAAAAAAAGACAAAAGTATACCAGACCATGTTCTTTAAACACTATCTCAGTATCCTCTCTTAAACACCCAATTCTCTCACCCCAAACAGTAACAATTCTCCTAACCTTCTTAATTTAGCCCCTCCTACAATTATCTAAAATTTGTCCTCATCCAGACACAGTCTCAGTTTATTGCTTCAGGGTGAAAATAAAAAGGCTCAATGTGTAAATTCAAAACACTCTCAGCACAGTCCATGCTGTGTAATACAAGCTTTGGCAGTTTGCATTGTGTGAATTACCTGTCAAACAAAGAGCTGAGCCAGTTAAGAATTTTGACACCCCCCTACCAAAATTGCAGTTTGGGGTGAGAGAATCGGTCCTTTAACTC
Organism: Holothuria scabra; assembly: GCA_037179385.1. Lineage (NCBI taxonomy): Eukaryota > Metazoa > Echinodermata > Holothuroidea > Aspidochirotida > Holothuriidae > Holothuria > Holothuria scabra. The sequence continues at coordinate 52,269,276 of CM074183.1, read as the reverse complement.
AATATCTTACTTTAAAGGTTGGTGATTTTATTAAGAAATTTACCCGTCCACCCATTGGGACCTTATGCTCTGGTGGGCCATGAGTGTGTCTAGTAATGGCCCCTTGCATAATTCTGGTGTCCCCTGGTGCCCCCTAGAGATGAAAAGTCTGCTGACTAGGTGACTTAGTAAGGGTACCATTTGTTGATGGGACTATGACCCTTTCAAAATTTTATGACAGTTACAGTATGTACTAGCAGTGGACATGAGGTATTGTACATGTGTGGCCTAGGAGCACATCCTTTCATCTCGCTGGTCTAGTGGGCTTATCCTTCAGGAGGATTTTATTTTTAGTGGTGGTGTTCTTTGCAAGTTACTTGTTTTCATAGAATCTAGGGATTTGTTTTGTTGCAGACTCTCAGACACCTCCATTATAATGCTGCTATAAATCTCCAATCAAATTGTTATCAGTAGAATAAAAAGGTACTTCAAGACCACAGACTCAAGATGGACACTTCACATGTCCTCACCACTGGCATTATCATCAATTTAAGCTTTTGTCACATTTGGGAAAACTAAAAATCTCCACCTCTGAATGGCCTACTTTGTGATCTGCCATACACTTGAGTGGGCCATTATGAGCCCCATTTGGGTCTAGCATTCCGAGTCATATTGACCAAGAGATTATTTGGTATTCTCTTCTAAATGCTTCCTTTAACTTGGACTAATGATTTGAAGAGAATTGACCCCGGGATGATGACAGAGAAGAGGATGATGTTTTGTATTGATAGTGTCTTCCGGTCCTATGGGTGGAAGAACAAAAGAGGACCTGACTCTTTTCAAGAGGTCCATCAAAGCCATTCCTGCAGATAGTAAATTTTTCCTTCCCTTTTCCCTGTGATCAGTGGAAGGCCATTGAAAGAGTTGGAATTTGGCTTTACAGCACCTTATCTTGTCATCCAGTTCCTGTGCCTGGCTGAAAATTTATGGTCCATTTTCCAGTCTACAGCTTGTACAGTCTAGCACTTTCTTTCTTGGTGTAAAGGGTGAGTGTTGGTCATTCTTTGATTTTTTTTATAAAGGATACATTTGGGTTAAAGGGCAAAAACAGTTATCCCAAACTTATTTTGAAGCAACGGCTTAATCTCACAATTTGTTGCTTATTCCTCATCAAAGTATCTTTCACAATATTTCCGGATTTCAATATTGCATATTCAATGTAAACCAAACTGTTACTCCCAAGTAAATTTCACATTTGAGGAGGATAAAATATTGTCATATGACTCTTGAAAAGGTATGAAACAAGACACTCTACTACACTACTTGGGGTTAAGTGGTGTTTTTCCCTACAAATAAACTAGGGTTATGTGAGGAGCATTAAGAATAATGATGGTCAGAGTTGTAATAACTTTTTCAGAACAAAATCCCTTGTAATAAAGAGGAGACCCAAGTGAAGCAGTACTCCATAGATGTAGTGAATATAATAAGTTACCATGGAAGCACTACCTGATTATTCCTAGCATGCATACCCAGATTGAGAGGCCACTACAGACCAGCAGTTATCTTGAAATAATGTCCTCTACCTGTTATACAGTAGTGTCCCCATCTCTGGGTAAGCTCACCAATTGGCTGTGAGGTTATTGTACTTCCAGCACCCAGTATAAATGAGCCCGTTTAGAGTCGTACTGCACATGTCAGGTAATAGGTCATGGGTGTAGTGGAGTGACCACTTTAACAATTTTGGCAAGGTGATAAAAAATAAGGGGCACAAGGCTTACTTGGATTGATATGGCCGATGGCCGGTGGCCGTTGCTATGGCCGAGTGGATAAAGGTGGTGGCATTTGAAGCGATGAAGCTTAGCAACCGGGAGATCTGGAGTTTGATTCCTGGCCGTGTCAAAGTAAGGTGGGTTCTTCATCCAAGAGCAATCTACGGTTTTCCCATCTGAACATGTGGAAAGGTTAATTAGCAATCATGGTATCTTGTGCTGCAGTCTGCAGTGCATTGCAGCTAGTCGACATGCATAATGGCCTGGCACACCTTCACTCGTGATCCCGTGAAATTTTTGGCGTTCCCCATCATTGTGAATATTGTTAGATACTGTAAACTGTTTTTTGTGCCAAAGTAAATCAGTAGGCCTATTACTTCAGCATTTTTTTACCAAACCAATTTCTTATTCTTGAGGATTGCTATCAGATTGTGGAGTATTGTACACTCTAATAATGTGCACTGCCACTATGCAGTGCAGTACTGTACAGTATTTGCTTTCAGAGTGTACCCTGATAACCTTCGACCTTTCAGAGATTGCTGTTTCTCTGAACTGGCTTATTCCACACTTGTATGCAGCCAAAAAGCAGGCGTTTTTTTTAGTATCAATGAAGGGGCTCATAGACCTTAAGTTTTACATTTTCCAGATGTGCTACAAATTGTGCTCCCCAGGAAATTAAGGTGTGTGGTAGGTGTACTATTTCATTAAATTTTAATTTCTTTGAGATTCCATCTTCATCTAGGTTTCCAAACAATTACACTCCTCACAGTGATTTGAGGTGAGTGATGGTGTGTGATCACACTCGCACGCCTCAAAATTCATGGCCTGAGCTCAACAATGTTCAATAAGGAAGCTTCACCAGTCTATGCTGAAAGTTTTAAGACTGCAGTTAATTTGGATGTAGCTTTTCCAATTAACATTTTATATGAAAGGTTCTGTGGGGCACATTTGAAATTAATGAAAGAAAGGAAGGGTGGGAAAGGAAAGAGTGTGACTAATTTGTTTGGACAGTTTTGAACAATTTTATTACATTTCAGTTCAGCTAGGCCTCTGTGTATTTGGAACATATTTGCAAGAAGGGGGTATCATATTTATCAATTATTGTGTGCAAGGTCATTGGCTGTTTTGGAAAAATGGTGCACCATGCAAAGGCAGACCCTTAGCCAGACAATTAGTCACTTAAGTGGAGGGGTATCTCCTAGGAGTGATCTGTTTTCACAGAATCTGGAGGTAATGCTAATCCTATGCCACATTAAAACAGTGGTAATGATTGGGGGGAGGGAGTACAAAAGTTTTTTGATAGTTTTCGGGCCTTCTTCCACCTTGCATACTGATGGGGTACTGCTCCTGAACCTACATTGGCTGCACTTTTAATAAATAAATTTATTTTTTGACCTTGTGAAGGCTATTTTCCATCTAGCTATGGGGTGGAGCAGATACAGTAGTTGCTGGCAACTCCCTTGTTGGAGCAACTTAAAAGCAGAGATGTAGTCAAGTTGCTCTTTCCTCCATAAGTCAAGTCAACTGCTGCTGTTTTAGCGACTCGAGTCAAGTCATCGACTCGAGTCCCTGTGTTATTTCAATAGGAGAAAATTACCGCAAAATTTTCATGTCACCTAGAGTTAGAGGGTAAGGGACTCGAGTCGCAACTTGACTACGTGTCTGCTTGAAAGGCAGAAAAAGTGGGCCTGTTTAGGTAGAAAGTGATAAAGGTGGCAACATTTAATTGTAATATGAGTGCAAGAAAATTTTGAAACAAAATTTGTCAGCAAAATCTTGTCACTTGAACTGTGTACCTTTAGTGAGTTGCATGTTAAGACCATATACCAAGAAACAACCCCTGCTTTACAAACCACTTTCTTTCAGTCTATGAGGGTCGTCTATGTTTACATATACTCTAGAGGCCTATAGCACACTCTTCAAATTAGGATAATGCTTTGTTATTATGTCCCATCAGACACTGCTTCAAGATTTTGTTGAGGAAATAAAATCAATGAAGAACTTGAATGAATACACATTGTCTTTGTTCCCTTCATGTCACAACCTATGTCATCCTTTTGTGTACAGATTGTAAAACCTCACAATAATTTATTTATCTGTCAGAGCACTGGAGTGATTCACTTTGTCCAACAGGATTTTCTCTCAAAGTACAGATAAGAATGAACATCAGGAGTTATATAGAGAGGAAAGATTGGTCTAATCAAAGGATTTAAAGGTTTTTCAACAAACAAGATTAAGGGATTTTAGCACATAACAGTTTACAGTTAGGCCTACCTGGAATGTTCTTAAAAAGATAAAAGGCTATTCTGACCAGGAGAGGTGCTCTCAAATGGAATGAATTCCTCTCACAGTTATTAAACTAATAGATTCCTGCCTTGTTGATTAGCTATCTACCTTTGCCCTGTTTATAAGACCTGAGATCATATCATTCCTGTTAATAAAGTGTCAAAAAAAGGAGACTTCCTTTTGAGGTAAGTTGTCAAATATTTTCACACTTCTTATGATCGCTAATTTTTTTCTTGGCTGGAAAGTGCTTTAACCTAGCAGCGTAGGTCTCATTTACTTACATTCATTTCAGTGCAAAGTATGCTGAAAAATCTCCATATAGTCAAAAGAAACCTCAATATATGCCTATTCAATATATTAAAAAGTGCCCTTGTTGAGTTCACATTTTTTCACACAGATGTCTGTAATATTACATTTATATCATTCAGATGTCATATTACATTATGAATCAGCATTTTTATTTATGCCATGTTTCAGGCTGCATAGGACATGAAATTGCAGAGACATTTAAAGGGTCAAATGTCTCACCCCAAACTACAATTTTGGTATGGGGGTACCAAAATTCTCAATTGGCTCAGCTCTTTGATTGACAGCTAATTCAAACAATGCAGAGTACCAAAGCTTATATCACACAGCATGAATGGTACTGAGAGTGTTTTGATTATATAAATTGAGTTTTTCTTTACTCACCTTGAAGCAATAAACTGAGATTGTATCTGGATGAGCATGAATTTCAGACAATTGTGGGAGGGGCTTAAGTAAGAAGTTTAGGAGAATTGGTACTGTTTGGGGTGAGAGAACTGGGCCTTTAAAACTGATTTTTAAAGATTATTGGTCTAGACTGAATTAATGACTTCTTTAGTTGCCCATAGTCATAGCATTCAAAGGAAGGGGGATGGCATTTGAAAATTGTAAGTAACATCTTGAATCCTACTTTGCCCCTAGTCAGGCATTATTCACGCTACTGGAAACAAGTGGGGGGCGGGGGGCATTTGAAAAATACAGAGCATTAAAGTTTTTGCCAGATTGATAGAAATTGAATGTGGACATTGGTATTCAAGGAAAATTGGTAGAACTTAAAAAGGAAGCTTAAGCAAAACTTTCATTAGTATGTGAAAAAGAACCAAATCTACACAGTGTAATTCTAGAGATATCAGTAACTGATTAGATTTATGATTCAAATTGAGCTTAAGGAAAGCAGTGGTTTCATCATTTCTCATATTGCCAAGAAATGCTTTACCTTAATTATCACAACTTTAAGAAATAAAACCACAATTCTATCATTAGGACACTCATTTGTCTGTGACAATTCATGTTCTAAGGTCTGTCACCCCCCTTCCACCATGTCAACTCCCTTTGTCAATTTCCTTCTGCATACAACTTGGACATTGGCAAAGTTAACCAATAATCAAGATTTCATGGAAGAGCTTAGACTGCAATGGCAGCACTTGGGGGGAGGCATTAGCGGGAAACTTTGCTTCCTCAAATGTTTTCCTCCCAGCTTCCCATTGAAGTTTGGTCAGTTAGAAATTAGATCAACTGAAAAAATATACAATATTTACAGTACCTTGGGATATGTGAAAACCTCAGAGCTCTGGGGCTTCACCCCCTGGACCTCCACTGAGGCTTTGCACCTGGACCCCAGCCAGGGGCATGCACTTACCTTTTGGTTTCATTCACATGCAAAAACTCTTTGCCTCTCAACACTTTCCTTTGCTCCCCCGCCCCCTTGTTTGACATTGGTGCTATCAATGATTCCATACATCTTGTGGTTAAACTTGGATCAGGTGTGTAGCCAATAAGAATGAGAAAAAGATAGCTGCATGTCCTTGCTTAAACATATTTTTGGATTGATTTTTTATTTTTTTATTTTTTTTTGGGGGGGGGGGGGGAGGTTCCTTTAACAATCTGTAGTAATCAAAATATTTTGATTCAACTTAAGGAGTAGGGAAAGTGCCATTTCCAATGATTTTAGAGGCATAATTTTAGCCCATGTTTCCTTACAACCTTCAAGCCCTTGTCAAATAGTTGTGGTACTATACATACATGCTTCGAAGGTAAGGTAAGGTAGATGGAGTTTTACCCTCCAGTTTCCAACCTATTGGTTCAAGCTGAGCCGGCCATGGCCCTTTTTCCAGTTGTGGCCCACTGGCTTGCTTTCCCTACTCCATTGCTTGTTGAGCATCACGCACAACGGCAGTAGGTTCCATTTTTAGTCTTTGGTATGACTCGACCTGGGAATCAGACCAGGGCCTTCCGCATAAGCGGCAGATGCTCTACTGCAAGAGCAAACACAAGGTCTACATGCTTAGAATGTTTAGAGGTTTTACTCCTTTCTGCATGAAATAATATTCAAGATGTGTGTTTCTATTAGCTTCTCAGCTCAGTTTTATAGGGGACTCCAAGAGTAGTCCCCTGTAGTTCGTAGACAGTTTGTCTACCAACTAGATTGTCTACCACTCTAGTAGTTGGTAGACAATCTGTCATTGCACAACAGCTCGTAATAGTGTATTCTTTGGACACTCTACTCCATCCACAAAAAAATGGGCAATTATTTCATTAACAATGTGAACTGTCCAAAATTGTTGGCTTGTCAACGTAAGTACTACATGAAAAGTTCCATCAGATTTACAGATGTTCAAGGACAATGCATACATAGCCTATTGGTTATAACTCAGTGAACAGTAATCTGGCTCTGTTTTCCAGTTTTTGGTAAGTTCTGTGGTATTGTTGAATTAATAAGAATAGACTTAAATGATTTACCATGGAGGGGTGGTAAGGTTTAGGTATTTCAAGTTCAGATGACCATATTGACCAGATATTCCTTTTGAAAAGAATACATAAAACCCTAAAACATGGTAATATCCTATGCGGGTAAACCACAGGAGCTAATAACCAGCTGGGTTTTTATTTATTATATAATTTAATTCACTGCTGCATAAATTCAGGAAAATTGAGGTGTGATTGCTGCTGGATTGGCGGAAGGAAGGAACCGTTAAATCTACCAATGGTTATGAGTGTTTACCATTAAAGTGAGCTTCAAGTTGAGTCTTTTTCATTGTAAATAAGCAGTGTGCTCCTTGCCTTGATTGTATATAGAGCCGTCAGTTGACACACCCATGGAACAGTTGCAACTATACTTAAAATGAAGCTTGGAAATCTGGCTCATTTGACAGCAGTTAACAGGTTTTGATTACCCACAATTCCATTGTCGCAGTGGTATACAGGATGTTACAAATTAACCAACAAATTGAAACTAGATGTGTAGGAGATGTTTGTACCAAATTTCCAATTTTATTCTGAACTGCACCTTATACCTCATACATGGACTACTAAAGTCTCCACACTCATACCTTTCTTTAAAGGTAAAATGTCAACTTTTGGGGATCAAATATATCAGAGATTCTCAAAGGAAAAACATCTTGTCCATACCAATATAATCCCATGACCTCCCTTTCACATTCAATTTTTTGACCTGAAACTTTCCTGGCAACCATTCTTATTAAATCACTGATTTAAGTTAGGACTGAATAGTTTCCTGTCCCTTGCTACATGTATACTGCCAACTGTTTGCATCATATCTGTGTTAATGCTATTTCCTTTTTCATTTCCTCAATAGTTCATTAGTCAATTTTCAAAGTTTCACTATTTGTCTGTGCCATGGAAGAAAATCAGAACTTTGTTTTTATTGTAATTTGTATTTTGTGGCCGGTTGTTTCTTTTCCTGCACTAATTGTGTTTGACATATAGCAGTAAGTATTAAAGGGGAAGTGTATTCATTCAGCACAATTTGAGTTTGAATCTTATTATCCAAATTTATATGGTTATTCAATTCACATCATGTTTTAAGCATTTTGGGGGTTTAATTGTTTTCTTGTCTTGTTTGTTGATTTTTTTTTGAGAGAAGGGGAGAGTGGTTTTACCTCCAATAAATGTAAAGTTTATGGACAGACACATTGAAAGATGCTTGGTAGAGAGCCCAGGACCTACTTGAAAGATTTAGAGCTAATATTACAAGGCAAGGCTAAAACCAGGATTTGATTCAGGTACCCTGTTCAGAGGAGAGCAACTAGGTTGGTTCCATCCTTAAAGGATTTTTAATGTTATGTGGAAAGGTTAAAGAAACTTCAACCACCAACTCTAAAATATCGTAGATTTAGAGGAGACATGATTGAGGTGTTTAAAATTGTGTCAGGGGTGTATGATAGAGATATAACGGAAGGGTTTCTTAAGTTTAGTCAAATTACTCTTACTTGTGGTCATAGTCAGAAGCTACTACTTATAGAGTTTTGTAGACTCAATATTAGAAAATTTAGTTTTACATGTAAAGTTGTTGATGTTTGGAATAGCCTTCCTGAAAGTGTAGTTTTGGTTGCAAGTGTTTTAAAATTTGAGAAGGCTCTGGATAGGTTTTGGGCTGGCCAAGAGATTCTGTATAATTATGAAGGTGATTTGTATGTTAAGTAATTAGCTAGTATGGCAATTACCCATCTGCTCATACTGTAGCTTGCTATTGCTATATCCGCTGTGGAGGTTATATAAGGTGATGAAGATGCAGACATAGAGGTCTTTTAGACCTGCGTCAACTTAGGTTCCTAAGGTATCCTAAGGTTAAATACTGATAACTAGGAAGTAAATACATATTGTCTAATATATAAGTTGATTTTAACCAGGAAAACATCAGTGTTGTCACTATGGCTTGGTTTTATATCGAGTGAGGTCCTTTGACAGAAATTGAAAGCTTTTAAACCTTTATGATTAGAAATTTAAATGTACAGTATCAAAAGTTAAATACTTATAAACTTGAAATTATTTTGGTCAAGGATTTGAAGGCACCAGGTGAAACCAAATGTTAAATGGCAGGAAATGGATTTTTATACCCACCTGCCATAGCTCTATGTTTTCTACATGTATGATTTATATGGAAGGTCACATATATTTTAAATTTATTAAACTCTACAATAAAATATAAGATAACAAAAAGTATTCAACTATTTCATTAGTTGTAAAAGCAAAAGTAAAAAAGTTACAACAAAGAACAGATATGACCTACCTAAAAAGATACTCTATGGTACTTAGCACCTTATGGTATTCATATCAGGGAGTAGATATAGAATGTGTAATTGTTTGGGTTAGTTAGACTGAGTTTTGCAGCCTAGTTTGCAACCCATTGGTTCAAGTCAAGCCGACCATGGTCTTTTTCCAGTTGTGGCTCACAGGCTTGTTTTCCCTACTCCATTGCTTTTGCGGAGGCATCATGCGCAATGACAGTAGGTTCCATTTTAAGAGTCTTGAGTGACTCTTGACTTTACCTCATAATTGGCCCGGGGCCTTCTGTGTGAGTGGCATATGCTCTTACTGTTAGACCAAACACACGGTCTGCAGTGGTTTGGGAGATGCTGACACCGTTAGAGGCTACATATATGTCCGCGGTGCTCAGTCTGGGACTTTAGTCCCCAAGCTGAGGGAATGGAACTTACCTTCTGCTCCTTTGCATATATTACATGTCTCTTATCACTAACATGCACTGTCCAACGTGGCAAATTGATTCTCATTGTCTGGATGAAAATGATTTATATCCGGTCTTTGCCTGCATTGGTCTGACTTCACATAGATTTTATGAGATGGGCTAACTCATGCCACTAAGTAGTATTTTGCTCTTCTTAGCTAAAGTTCAATTTCAAAGTGCCGTGTGTTTTGTTACCCCTTCATGTTTGCAACCAGGGACAAATGAGAAAAACAGATTTTTGTGAGAATTACCTTTTTTAAGTAGTTGATAGGTACAAAGGTGGGCTAATGCAAGTGTATTGCTAGTTTTTGTTTACTTTTCACCTGAAACTGATTTTGTTTGACAGCAGTCACTAGATTTTATGGGATCAAGGAAATATTTCACAGTCCAATGCTGCTTATGTACCCTGCATGCTGGCAGAGTACGTTGTTTGTCTCCATTACTTTCCTTACTTTATTATCCTGTGGGAGAGAGATATTACCTCTGTTCTCATGGGATGTTTGTACATCATCAGATGATGAAATTGCAATCAAACAAAAATATACCTATCATATGACAGAATAATTTTTCATGCAAGCATGGAGCATGTACACTCGATTGATTTGGTACCAGGCTCAGTGGTGGTGCTAGGGTACGTGGGACAAGAGATTCTCCCCCCCCCCAATTTTGTCCTTGCTCCCCCCAATCAGGTCAGTCAGGGGTTGCATTAACCCCAAAAAATAAACAATGCAGATATATAACTTTTCATCCAGATAACACCTTAGAGCTTCCAAGGGCTTCACCCCTGAACATCCACTCCCTCAGGAAAGGGCACTTTGGGCTCAGTTTGGACTGCGCTTGAAAACTTTTACCCCCTCCACCATTATCTGTGGCCCATACAGTTTACCCCCCAATTTTGACATTCTGGTGCCACCACTGACCAGGCTAAACTGCATTCTCTCCCCTACTGGACAAAGATTTGATAACTTGTTCCTTCAATAGTACCTCTTGCTCAGAAAGTCAAGTTGCACCTGTATGGAACCTATATCCATCTTCTTACCAGCTTACATATTTTGTTTGATATATATTTTGCTATCAATGTCCTCACCTTCAACCTGCTCATGTCTAAAAGTTCTCTGCATATACCTGTTGACACATTTTGCCTCAGGTTTCAGAGCCAACTTCAAAAAGAACAGTCAAATACAAATTGTCCTTGAGTTATCCCCAAATTTCCAAAAATTTTGTTTTAACAGCACTGATGAGAGGCACCTGCTGGAAAAAAGCTTTTTTAATTCTGTTTGAGCAGGAAGCTAGTTTCAGTCGGCGGTAGTTCATTCTGTCTGTTCTTAGGCTAATTATGTGCAACTTGCATTAATTCAGGATCTGAGAGTATCTGAGGTATTGAAGTGACTTCCTCATAAAGAGGAAAATTAAAAGGTCTTAAACTTTGAAGCAATTTATAATTATATCAGGATGGTTTTGCCCATACCCTGCATGGAAGGTTAGATTTACAGACATCCAAGGTAAGTTGTTGATAAGCATACAATTTGTTTCAAATGATGTACTGTATATGATGAACTGGTTAGATTTATTGATGCTGGTACAACATATCAAATGAAATGAAAACCAGGTACTTACACACAGCTTTCTTTATGCATACTATTTTGCAGCAGTGTGTGTATGTGCATCGGCCCACAATATACTTCGAAGTAATAAAGAAAGATCTACCAGCTTTATGAAGTATGTGGGGTATACAGCAGTGCTATTGAGGACTGAAGTGGGTAATTAATGTTTAAAGTTACATTCTGATGTGTTTTTCATTCATTTGTGTTATATGTACTACATAACTAACCAGTTTACTTGCTGTGGCTGTATTTGAGTGTAAGTTTGGTACATTTTCATGATTTTCTGCCTAGACTCGTAAACACCTGTCACATATTACTCATTATTTTATGTTTCACATAGTTTCAGTTCATGCACATTAAACAGGAATCCATTTTTGTACTTCATTGAATCTATTTTGCTTGGGGTTTTCATGTAGGTGTCTATAGTACTTGGCAAACTCAAAACCAGACATGGCCATTGGCTACTGCTAATCATTGTTCTGCATGGAAAGTCTTAATTCTTTCAAGTTAACAAGAAAAGACTTCATGCAGTGCAGGTGTTCATATGAAGGACTGGAGTCTAAATATTGTGGCAAATAATTGATGAGCATTGATATCTTACAGTGTATTAGAACAAACTGATCTGAGGCGGGGGCATGGCCAGGATTCTGTCATGGGGAAAGTTTTGGTGTCATGGGGGTCATGGGGGGTGCTGGGACATGAAATGAGGGAAAAGTCTAAGGATAGAGGGAAAAAACTGCTATTTTAGGTGTTTTTTGCATTGCAAGGTTGGGTCAAGGGGGGGTTCTAACCCCCCCAAACCACCCCTTTGGCTATGCCACTGACCTGAGGGTACAGCAGTACTTTCATGATTCATTCGGGATCTGCATAATTGGCAAAGTAAGAGGGAATTAATACGTTTAACTTGATGAAGCAGCATGCCATAAAAAGAATGTAGCCCATGTAGAAGCATCTCTTCTGTAAACCACAGAGATAGAGCTTTATCTCCTCAAAACATTATGCAATAGAAGAGAAAACAAAATTTCTATCTTTTAGAAACTTTTATACTTTTCTTGAAAACTAAGTTACCACTAGGCTGCCCTGCTATTACGAAAATATCATTCTGTGTTAAGTAATACTGATTTGGGGTGACCAGCCATCAAAAGGTAGTTTTCACAAGAATTTTTAAAATTATTATCTGTCACCAGAGGTTGAAAAGCAAAATTTCCAAAACTTTTCCTTTCGGAAAGGAGTCACTGAGCCTTTTGGCTTTCTGGTTCTGTGAAACAGATGCAATATTTCTTTTTAAGCCTAGTATATGAAAAAGTAGGAGTGAAGCATTTGAAGGTCAATTTGAAGTAGTAATTTGCATGACAATGCTTCTCAACTAGAGAGCCATCAGAGCAGGATTAACAAAGGAGCCTACGTGCACACTCTGACTGTGCAAGAAAATTTTGTGAAAAACAAGGATTTAGTCCAGACAGTCAAAATTGAATAACTTATTAGCAATAATTAAATGTCTGCTTTTGCTGGATTTGTTGAAAAGACAAATGTTGTATGGACCTTGAATCCAACAGCTGAATATAAATTACATTTGTAAACTGCATTCATATTGCAGATTATGGCTGTCAAAAACAGCTGGTCTAATCATACATTAAGTGTCTGTCATCGCTATACTGATGATGAGATGATAAATGAAATCATACGGTCCTTTCTTTGAACAATACTTTTGGTTTAAGTAATCCTCTTTACGCCTCAAGGACAATTGTTTTAAACTTGACAGGCATGTAAATTTAGTGAACATAATTAAATGTCAGCTGAGTGGGGGAGGTTTGAGCATGCTTTGAAAGGGAGATAGAAATGGAAAATATTTAAGATAAATTTGTGATGTGGAGTTTTCAAACACATTGCAGTTTCAAAGAAGAGAAATTGGGGATAAGATATACAGTGAGATATTTTTTTTAAAGGCAGTCATTTGTCACCCTTAACTACAGTTTCAGTATGTATATATCAAAACTCTCAATTGGTACAGCTCTTTGATTGGCATCACATTCAAACAATGCATCATAGCTAAATTACACAGCATGGGCACTGAGAGTGTCTTGATTACACATTATGGACTTGTATGGCCTCTGGGACAAGCCATGAAGCAATAAACTAGGATTGTGTCTCGATAAAGATGAGTTTTAGATAAATGTCGGAGGTGCTAGAACTAAGTAGGTTGGGAGATTTGGAACTGTTTGGGATGGTGAAAATATGCCTTTAAACTGTATCTGAATTTGAAGCCATATATGAGGATTGGAGCAGGGCAGTGGCAGAGCTGAAATTCAGAGTGGGCAACCAACCCTCTAATGGACCAAAATTGCCTGCTGGCAGCCTTTTTAGATTTCTAACATTCTGCATTTACATGCTCCTGCAGGTCATTCTGGCCAAAATCCCTAGATCCACCACTGAAGCCGTGGGAGGGGGAATAAAATTTGAAGCAAAATCCCACTGTTTAGAAGATGAAATGTGATCTAAACAGCAAATTTTATTTTGTCATCCCAGACCCAGTTTCTTTTTGTTTTTGGTTTTTATTTTGTTTTTATGAATTAATACATAATAAACCTCCTGAATTACATCATACTCAAAGAGTAAATTTGTAATGCCAGTCTATCTACACACCAAAGATAACTTTGGTATGGGAAAGTTATCTGAGGCAGTTTTACACCCGTCTCAGGAACATTATATTGCTGAAATAAACAGGAAGCACTTAGCCTGACTTTCTGGTGAACATTTTAAGTCTAACTATAGTTATCTATACAGGTCAATTTAAAACAATGAAATAGCCAACTAGAACAAAAACAGTTCATTACGGGATATTAGCCTATAAGAAGATACGTCATGGCTCCCACAGTTTTTTAGGAAAAACTGTGGTTCCCAATTATAGTACCTGACCACTGGTTCATTAATCCAATTAGCTGCTTCAATGAGCAGCAGATTTGATTACCATTCTGGTACAACAGAAGCCCAACAACTTTGGGGTTCAAATAGCAACTTACAACAAATCCTGAAATAAGTGCTGGCAAAAGGGAATCCAATTACTTAGAGTGCAATGAAGGGCTACATCCTCTTTTAGCTTACTCTGGGATAAAGTGCTAAAAAATGACAACCTTAAATGGGCATATAATTAGTACTGAGAACATATCCTGACGAGATTGTGCTAAGAGTTTTATTTTCCGACATGTCTTTCATACTACTGTATACAGTGCTTTCACTGAAGTCACAAGGGCAGCTTTCATTCTATACAGTGTTTTCACCGAAGTCACAAGGACCGCCCCTTCCTTGACTGTCGGACAAAAGCTGTAGTCCAGTAGGTACAGCTAACTGAGAAGCAGCTAACATGAACAGACAACTGTCATGGTGACTATTCTTTTTTGCCCAGCATTGTGCTTGGCTTACTTACCACGAATATTATTTCACATGAAAACACTATAGCTGTGAAAGTAGCTATAGCTTCCATGATTTGTACTACTGTATATACAGACTTAATTTTTGGTTAAGTACCTGCATTATAGATGATACCTGCATTAAAGATCTGCAAATATGGTCTATTGTTTGAAAGCAGTAAGTGGGTATATTTCCCTTATTGTTTAATAATCATGACCTCTACTGGTTAATGAGATATCAGTGTATCTGTACACTCAGAGTACAGTACACCTGTAAACAAAACTCTTATCTCCCAAGCTACATGTACAAATATTTTTTATCATTTGCAAGTAAGTCCCAAGTCTGTCGTCAACACAAAGAGTTAGGCAGCTTAGCACATATCGTGGGAATGTCCCTTTCTCTTTTTTCTCATGGCATCAATAGGCTTGTTGTAATCAAGTTTGCACAGGGTTGCTTATTTGTTCCAAAGTTTTGCCGTATGTGACTGCTTAACCAAGCATATCAGAGAGTTTAGATGTGTAAAGGATATTAATGTTGGCTAAGAATTGTTAATGGCTGCTTTTAGCTAGTACATTTATCTTGGAGAAAGATACCTTGGATATAGTTTACCATCAGAAAGTATAAAAAGAACCACTGGGACTTTGTTAGGTAAGTATGTTGTAGAAAGCTGAAGGTGGGTGCAGAAGTATTTTGAAGGGAAGTGGACAGCTGGGAAGGTGAATAGTATTCTTTTCACCTCAGCTGGCCATGAATGTAGTCTTGTTCAGAGAATTTTAAATTCTTATTTAAAATATTGTCATCTGACTGGTGTTGGTGAAAACATTATAGGTTAAAGGTAAAGAGTAGTCCCCCCAAACTTATTCTGAAGAAAAAGCTTAATAACTCAATTTTCATTTATTTCTCTTCAAAGAATCATTAATTACATTTTATGACTTAACCATTGCATATTCCAGGTAAACCAAGCAGTTATTTCTGGTATATTTCACATTTGAAGAGAAAAAACATTGTCACCTGACCCCCAACAGGCAATCATGAAACTGGACAGTCTATACTACACTTCTTCTGCAATTTGGGAAGACTGCTCCTGCCCTTGAATTCAGTCATAAATCACAACTAAAAGATCCAAGAGAGCCATCACAGAGCATACAGTTAACATTAAAGAATTGCCAACAAGGGTGATGCAACCAAAGCAAAAAAATGTAACTTTAGCTAAATTAATATGCAGGGACAAAACCATAAAACCATTCAGGAACAAGTGCAAATAAAAATGAACAGCATTTGGGCCCTAAAGAGTTGGCCTGGTGAGGACAAATTTGTCTACACTGAGAGCTATAGCACGTCATGGTGTGAAGAACTTTTTTCCCACTAGATTTGAACCAACTTACTAAAAATATGAAAAGAAGTTTGAAGTATATCCCAGTATATGGTTATAAACATGAATTTTAATGGACTAAGTTCTTATGCCAAATCGGCATCTGCTAGTGAGGTTCCATTTGTAGTGAGTATACATGTACGATATAATTAAAGGCCTAATCCTCTCTTCTCGAACAGTTCCAATTCTCTTACTGTGACCTACTGTCACAACTTGCCCTCCAACAACTGTCTAAAAGTTATCCTCATTCCACCTCAGTTTTGCTTCAGGGTGAGTATACAGTACAATATTTGAAGACCCTAATGTGTAATCAGTGCGGCGTAGCCACAGGAGTGGTTTTGGGGGTTAAACCCACCCCATGACCCAACCTTGCAATGCAAAAAACATCTGAAGTAGCAGTTTTTTTTCTCTCTCCCCATAGACTTTTCCTCCATGTCATCCTCCATCCCCCTCCCCCCAGGACGCAATCCTTGCTATTCCATCACTGTGTGTAATCAAACACTCTATAATACTACATGCTGTGTAATATGAGCGTAATTCCCTGCATTCTTTTAACCTACTGTCCACCAAAGAGGTGAGCCAATTTGAAATTTCTGTGGACTGTTACAATAATTGTATAGTTTAGGGTCAGGGGATTAACCCTTTAAGTTATTGTCTAGCAGACTACCCACACGAATCTATCTCAAGAGGCAGTTTGTGCTCTGGACTTCAAATCTGCTGAATGTAAAAAGTACGAGCTTTTTTATTACAGCATGGACTTTGTACTGTTTCAAGTACGGACTAAAGTTTGAGTAATACAGATCTAGTACTGAATTTAATTCATGCATACAATTTCCCAGGTTTCTATAGCATTTCAGGTACAGTATTATCAAGAAACTACATTACTGATACACACTTTGGGAAGGGCAGTGGGGGGGGAGGTAGCTACAGTAGATGCATGGTACAGGTATAATTAAGTCCAAACTTTGGTCCTCTATTTATGTGAAGGTAGGACTTTGATTGCATGACAAATCCACTAAAATTTTTTATCAGGTTTGGAGAATTGACTAGATAGTTTTAATGTCACTTTATCATTGAGGTACTGAGTATTATCTAATTTTATTTTTATACTAATTGCAGCTATATGACAGAATAGCATCTTTTGTCAGTTCCCTCCTCGTCAATCAGGACCAGATAGTACCCCTCATTCCCTCAATGAACCAGTTAATTTTACGTTATTGGACAGTACACCCTTAATGGTGACAGGTAAAATTATGTGTGGTTTTTCAGTAGCTGGTGAAACTCGTGATGTGGAATTTTTTGTGTCTGATATTCCTTGTCCGTTACTTTTGGGGTGGGATTTACTTGCACTTTTTTCCCTTGTTTTTGATATAAGTGATAATTCCTGTTGGTCAGAAAAAAGTACTCCAAAAGTTAAATTTCCTTTATTGCGGGTGGGCAAAAGGGTGAATGTCTTAGAGGATTTAAACAAGGATTGTACTTTTGTTGAAACTACCCAGAAAGAGGAACATGTGCACATTCTGGGTGCACTCTCAGATAAGATTAAAGGATTTGATTCTCAGTGAGATAATTTAGTTTCTATACCATCAAAATGTTTTTGTTGATAAGCCTGGATTTTGTAATTTAATACAACATAGGATTGACACTGCGGATGCCAAACCTGTGAAGCGGAGACCCTATAGGTTGTCTCCTCGTAAACCTGAAAGTTTAAAGGGGCAGATTAAAGAAATGCTTGACAATGATATTATTACACCATGTGATTCAGAATGGGCAAGTCCAGTTGTGATGGTTGACAAATCTGATGGCACTTACGGATCGACAATTGATATCGAGCATTAAATGCAGTCACAAAAGCCTCAAGTTATCCAATACCTACTATTGATGATGTATTACATTCTCTGTATGATTCAAAGGTTTTTTCAACCCTGGATTTGAAATCTGGGTTTTGGCAATCTGCCATTCATATAGATGATTGACCAAAGACTGCTTCTGTATGTGAGGAAGGGGTCTTTCAGTTCAAAAGACTCCCTTTTGGGCTGAAAAATGCTAGCCGTAATTTTCAAAATGGGCTTGATGTTGTTTTTAAAACTTTGAATGATTTTTCACGAAGACAGTATTATTCATACATTGATGATGTTGTTCACTCTCCAACAATTGATGATCACTTTAGAGATTTGGAGGCAGTTCTGTACTGTTTACAGAAAGCAGGGCTGACAGTTAATCTAAGTAAATGCCATTAACTTTTTCGAGAAGTTAAATTTTTGGGATATATTGTGAGTGGCCTATACCAGATCCAGATAAAATCAAGGCAGTTTAGGGAATTCCCCACACCTACCAATAGAAAGTCACTGCAGCGGTTTCTTGGCTTAAGTGGGTGGTGTGCCAAGTTTGTACAAAATTATGCAACCATTGTTAATCCTCTGAATCATTTGAGAAGAAAAAGCATCCAGTGGCAGTGGGATGAGAGCTGTGAAAGAGCATTTAATCTGTTAAAGGAGGAGATCACTAAATCTACTTCTTTGTCAATACCCAATTTTGAGAGGGAATTTGAAGTCCATACTGGTCCTAGTGGGGTTGGTTTGGGTGCAGTTCTTATACAGCCCTCAGTATCCAATGAAGCAAAGGTCATTGCCTTTGCATCTCTCGTTCCCTGAATCCTGCAAAGAGAAATTATTCCACAACCGAATTGGAGTGTCTAGCAGTAGTCTGGGCCTTTGATAAATGGTGCCTGTACCTTGAGTGTTCAGAAACCCCTGTGTATACAGATCATCAAGCTTTAGTCTAGTTATTTAGAGGCACTTAAAGGCCCTGTTCTCTCACCCCAAACAGTACCAATTCTCCTAACCAAGCCCCTCCCACAATTGTCTGAAATTCATCCTCATCCAGACACAATCTCAGTTTATTCAATTCAATTAAATTCAGTATATTTCTCATATGTACAACAATCATCAACAGAGGTATTATTTAACAAATACTAAAAACAAAGTACATATGATGGACACTAGAAAAACAATGCAGTTTATCAAGGCTAGTGACCATACAAACATAGACAAAAAGATGACAAAAGGAAAAGAGAAAAAAAAAATCTTATTGCTTCAGGGTGGGTATAGAAAAACTCTATATACTAATCAAAACACTCTCAGTACCGTTCATGCTTTGTAATATAAGCTTTGGCACTCTGCATTGTTTGAATTAACTGTCAATCAAAGAGCTGAGCCAATTAAGAATTTCGGTACCTGGGTTCCAAAACTGTAGTTTGGGGTGAGAGGTTTGGCCCTTTAAGGGCAAGCTGTTGCACTGGGTGCTAACATTACAGGGGTTTGAGTTTTCAATCCAGTATGGACCTGGGGTAGAAAGTTTTGTTCCTGATGCTCTGTCCAGGGCTTTTGTTAATATTATTGATTATGATCAAAATATTTGCTTCCATCCAAATTGTATTCTGTTGGTCCAACATTCGGCTTTTGCATGACCTAGGTCATGATAACTTCAGCTGGAGTGAAACAACAAGTCTGGCAGTGGGTACAGTGCACGTATGGTACTGTCAGAGCCTCAGAATACATGATTATGGGCATAACTGGCAAAGTTTCTTGAGAGCAAGGTTGAATAGAAATCTCAGAATGTCAGTAACGCCAGGCGAATGCGAAAATAATGGGTGCTTGTGCACAAAACGCTCGCTTATGAACAGGGAAAGACCTATTCTTATCGGGGTAGGCCTATTGTGCAGGACCGGCCATTGCGTTTACAGACCATCTCGTAAAGGAAACAGAGAAATCCTGCCGCGACAAGTTCTCGTAAGACCATCTGATCAAGAAAGGACATTTCAATAAAAATTGGTCATTATCCACAAGTTAAAAGAGACAGCACGTTGTTTACAAGGTACAGTTACAGTACATGATAAACCTATATGTCTGCACTGTTGCTGTACTGCGCGACAACAACTGTTTCACTCCAATACGTCACAAGACCTGACTCTTCGCACGGGATGTGACGTTCTTTAGACTGAGAGAATAGTGTATTGGGGGAAAAATGGTCACACATACTGTCATGTACATTCATATAGGCCTATAGCATGGCATTTATAGAAAACAGAAATGGAATGGAATAATGTCATTTATAGAAAAAATGGATTAATTTACATAAAAATAATTGTCACCAGATATTTGTGGTCTAATGAATTGACAATTGAGACTATATAACTGCAGATGTAGTAATTGTTTGGAGCAAACCATTAGCATGATCATAAAAGATGCAGAGAATGGCAACAGATAATTTTCATTAACATGACAATACAAGCGACCTAGTTTGTTCAAAGAGTCCTAATACCAGACTCAATCACAGGTGCCTGGTTTTTTTGGATCAATACATGCCTTTGTACAATGGTACAGTAATTTGTATTGATTGTTATGTCTAATATCTGAACGTAGCCATAAATTATAGCATACAGACCTCATCTCACCCTCCCTTCTTCGTCCATTCTGGTTTTATGGCTGCATTCAGGATATCCTTCCGCCCAAACTAACCCCAATTCCATCACCAATAACCAATGCAACATTTCCTTCCAAGTGTAAAAGAAACTCAGTGCCCTTGGCTTTGTAAACAGGAACTTGTATGCAGGGAAATCAGACACCCCACTGTCTTTGTAGTCCAGACAGAGTTTATGCTCTTTATCATAGTTTCCAGTTACACAGATTTTCGTTCAATCCTAAAGCATGTCCTAGTAGGATCACTGATAGTGACAATTTGTGTCAATTATGTTCAAGACTCAGGGAGAGTCTGAAATTACATGAAACTTTGGGATATATGAAGATTTGTCTCTGGAATTGCAAGGGTAGAACATACTTACAGTTTACTTTGTGCAACAAGACAGCTTTCTGGAAATATTTTTTAACTTCTATGAACATAAACAGAACATCCTGCAGAGCTGATTGGACACCAGTTGATCAAGGCAAGTGAAATTCAACTTTTATATCTTAAATATAGTGGTAGACCAATGTTTGCAACAATTTGAAAATTGTAAGTAGAAGAGACACAAAAGAGAAATCATGTAAGAAAGCCAATAAAATTATCATTTTTTTTATGCTAATGTTATGAACATTGAATCTTGTATAAGGTATGACAATTTATAGCATACAGAAGGAGGAGGGGGAAGGGGTGTGTGGGGGGGGCAGCAGGGAGGGGGGCGAGGGAGATTGAGTGTAAGTGTAAGTGTAAATCGCCCACAAGTTTTTTGCCCCTAGATGCTAAAGGAGGAAGATCCTTCAAAGAAATTGAAGTGCATCAATCATCCACAATCTCCTCCTCCCTACAAAACCTTCTTGATTGTCCCCCCACTAGAATATATCTGAAACAAAAGTGTGTTTTTATTCCTTGCATAACTAGCTGGGAACCTTCTTAGTCATTTTTGGGTGCACTTGTTTTGGAATTTAGACTGAGGAGTGAAGACCTAAACAATGGATTAAAGCTCCTTTGAAGAAAATTCAATAGATTTGTTGAGCCCCCTAAAGTTTGAACAATAGATAGTCTACTATTATGGTTTTGGGTTAAGGAAGGAAATACAAAAGAAAACACAATGGAGTCTTCAGATTATATGTGAAGTCACTTTGTATGTGTGTGCATGTGACGAGCTAGCTAATTGCGTACCCTGTAACTCAACAAGGGAAAGTTTCACTGAATTGAAACTTGGTGTATAGCAGCTGCCATAGTGAGGTGTGACCTGTTGTGTTTAGTTGAGGTCCAAGGTCATTTTGGGTCACCAGGGATCAAACACTGAAAAGCTAGCTGTTAAAGAAGGGTTCTCAATGTATGAAGCTTGGATGGATTTCATGTTTGGTATGTGGATGCATTATGGTACAAAGATATTTCTGTCATTTTTGAGGTCATTTGGGGCCAGTGGAGGTTGAATACTGAAAACCTTTTAAACAAGATATCACAGGCTAGGAAGCTTGGATACATTTTATGCTTTGTATGTGGATGCATCAAAGTGCATAGATGGATCCTGCTTTGTTTGGTAGAGATCAAGGGTCCTTTGGACTCACCATGAATCAAATGGTGAAATCTGAAAATGTTGTCTTAAGGGAGGAAGCTTAAAGGGCCAATCCTCTCATCCCAAACATGGGCGTCCACAAGGGGGGGGGCACTTGCCCCCCCCGGAAAATCAAACTTGTGAAAAAAATAATTAAAAATTAAAATAAAAAAAATTAAAAATAAATCATCAAAATACCTTCACTCACAGCGTCAGTTTTTACTCGTGAAATATGCGGACATTTGACCAGGAATAGCAAAAGAGAAGATGGTGCAGTATGCTGAATAGTGAAATCGTAATTTGGGGACCTTCATTCGTGATATCTATTGGAAATTTGTAATTGTAAAAACTGTGTACTAGCCTAGTTGTCAGGTATGTAGTGTGCATATGGCATCCGACCATTGATGAATGCGTTGGTCTTGGTTTGGTCCCATGCTGATCTCAAGTGGTGACGTGCGGGTGTAACTTGGATATGCAAGGTGAATACGGGGGGTGGGGGGAGGGGGTGTATGCATGGTTCATAATTAGGTAACGGACATAGGCCTATATAGGCTGTTTGACAGTTGTAAGTTTTATCGTTCATAGGCGTGCCAGGCTGTTACCGAGAGGCAGATTTCCCTTCAACAATTTTTTGCATTGAAAATTCTAAATATCTAAAAATTACAGACATGAAATTCCTGTTTCAGGGCTGGGTACATGCAGCTTATAACACTTGCCAAGTGTCGTTTCCGGCCATCTGGAGGGTTTGTAAGGCCCAAAATTTTCTTGTACGCTCCGCGCCAACCGATGATAGTGCACCGCTTAGAAAGTGTACACAATTCAATCCATGATTTTCCCTTCAACAATTTTTTACATTGAAAATTCTAAATATCTAAAAATTACAGACATGAAATTCCTGTTTCAGGGGTGGGTACATGCAGCTTAGAACACTCGCCAAGTGTCATTTCCGGCCATCTGGAGAGTTTGTAAGGCCCAAAATTTTCTTGTATGCTCCGCGCCAACCAATGGTGGCGCTCCGCTTAGATAGTGTACACAATTCAATCATCCATGAATGATCTTGCCCCCCCTTACAAAAATTTCTGCAGACGCCCATGATCCCAAACTACAATTTTGGTACAGGGGTACCAAAATTCTCAATTGGCTTAGCTCTTTGATTGACAGCTAATTCAAACCATGAAGAGTACAAAAGCTCACATTACACAGCATGAACTGTACTGAGAGTTTAGTACACTTACCTTGAAAGCAATAAACTGAGTGGTATCTGAATGAGGATGAATTTCAGATAATTGTGGGAGGGGCTTAAGTAAGAAGGTTAGGAGAATTGGTACTGTTTGGGGTGAGAGAATTGGCCCTTTAATACTATTTTAATATTTAATATGTAGAAGCCTTATGGCAAGAAGAAGAATTTTTTCTGAGAATGGGGGTGGGGGAAGGGTGGAAACTCACCCCATCACAAATTTTTCTGTCTATATGCAGTTGGCAATATATTTTAATATTGTAAATATTGTGCTTCAAGCCAAAATATATAAATAATAATACATGACAATACTAAAAAAAACAAAACATGGTTGTACTTGAAACTTGATTGAAGAATCTCAGATAGGAAAGGATAGGTGAACAAATTTGATCTTTGCCTTCCATTTTGTTAAACACGCTTCTTTACATAAACTTTACATGTTTCTCAAACATTGTACATGAAAAGTTTCTTCCAAAAGATCAACCCTTAAAGGCCCAGTTCTCTCACCCCAAACAGTATTTTATTCCTTAAGCCCCTCCCATAATTGTCTGAAATTCATCCTCATCCAGATACTCAATTTATATAATCAAAGCACTAGCTCTCACTACTGTTCATGCTGTGTAATGTAAGCTTTGGTACTCTGCATTGTTTGAATTAGCTGTCAATCAAAGAGCTGAGCCAATTGAGGATTTTAGTACCCCCATACCAAAATTGTAGTTTGGGATGAGAGGTTTGGCCCTTTAAGAATCATTTGCAGGTGGATGCCCAGTATACCTTAGGGTAAATGGCAAAAATATGTCACTGGGCTGCTTAATTAGAAAATCAAGTCAAGAGTATAAATTTCCATTGTTCAAGGGTCAGTTAGTTAGATGGAGTTTACAGCCCAGTTCCCAACCAATTGGTTCAAGTCAAGCACTGGCCATGCATGGTCTTTTTTCCAGTTGTGGCTCATTGGCTTGTTTTCCCTACGCCATTGCTTACAAGGAGCATCATGCACAATGGCAGTAGGTTCCATGTTTTGGAGTCTTTGGTATGACTCAACCTGGGAATCCAACCCGGGCCCAGGGTGAGGGGCGGATGCTCTCACCGTTAGACCAAACACATGCACTCAAGGATCAGAATTCTGTAATGTACGCATCAGATGTTGAAGTGTAAGCATGGATCTATTTTTGTAGTGCTCATGATTTTAGTATAGCACTTTATTAAGCCGTTACATGTACTTTTATGTCAGAACTTTACATCCTTACACAGTAGGAATCACAGCTCCATTCTTATGGCTCCTATGCACCAGACTTCAAAATGTCAAGGTCATTCGTTCTTAAAACTTGAAACAGTTAAAGAGGTTGAGAATCGGTGAGCTGTCTAGACTTGTTGAGTTTATAATTGCTTACTTAATGTCTAAAGTATATTTCTCTTTTGAAACTCTGCAGAATGACCTGTAACCACTGGCAAACTTGTTGCAACAACACAATAAAAAAAAAAAAAAACGATAAACTAATCCATTGAATAAACCATTTAATACCCAATTACTTTACTATATCCCTCATTGTGTCAGCTTCACAATTAAGGTCATCATAATTATATGTCTGTCTAAAGACATGTGCAAAGCAATTAAAGATGTGAATGCATACTCGTGACCACAAGCTTTAGTTCCACTTTCCACGTTCCACAATTTTTACAGAAGTATCAAAAGATTAGAAAGTGAAAGACAAATTGACACACAGTACATTGAGATAAACAACAGAAGTACTTCAGTTTGAAATAGTTTGGTAATCACGTATCACTGCTTTACATTGCTCAGAGAATTACGGTAATATACGAGAATCCTTTCCTGTGACAGGTAAGAATTTTGAACATTTGCTTTTTAAGCACAATGATATATTTGTTTCATTTTTACAGCAATTACTGCCAAGTGATTGGCAACAGGTGAAATATAAATGAGCAATAGGATTACAAATAAGTATACTGAGTGGGTGCAGGTCAGTGTCCTACAACAGTAATGTGTAGCAACCAAGACTAGCAGGGCAGTTACTCCTATTCATCACAATGGAAAGCTCTGATTCTCCAAGCCTATTTTTTGTTTAGTTGAATTGGTTTTTTTATGTCAGTTTAATAGTGTGATAATGGAGCAACTGTCTAGTACTATGCATGGTTAGAATGGGTAAGTATACATGGGTTAGGTTTGGTTTGATGGGGTTTTACGGCCCAGTTTCTAACCAATTGGTTTAAGTCAAGTCAGTCACTGTCTTTTTATACACGTGGCTCACTTACTTGTTTTCCCTATACTCCATTGCTATGCTTAGCGCCAAGCAAAATGTATACATGGATTAGTTAGGTAGATAAGATTTAACAACACACCAACATAAATGTGTTATATAGTGTCATTAAGTCAAATACTGTGCAAGTCCTCCTGTGTAGTGACCCTTACGACAGGGTGGGGGGGGGGCATACTGTGGGCATATTCTACAGCCCCCAGCCCATAAGTATACATGGGATGCGTGTATCATTATGGTATCCTCTATGTTGTAATTACCTCAACATACTATTCTCAAGTTTCATTAACTGATTTTAATAATTTTCCCCGTTATTTGCTTATTTCATAGGAGTGAATCGAAGGGAATAATGCCTTTACCTTAACTGGAGTATCCACATATATTCTTGAGTTACTTATTTTATTCATATTACAATATGTTTTTTGTCAAATTGTTTGCAATAATGGCTTGGTACAGTTTGCAAACATGAAAAATACTTGTAAGGAAAATTAGAAAAAAAGTTGGAATCATAGCAGATACTGTATGTTATGACCATATTATCTGAACACTCTCTTTTGTGACGTCTTTCTTCTTCCAACCATCCTTCCTTATTGGATTGTCCATAAGAGGTTTGCCATTGCATTTCGGGATAAGCAATTACTTGTTGTACCGGCCCTTTGAAAGAAATTGATTAAAGTGGAGACAAAATTGTTAAATTAAAATTGGAAAATTGTTTTTAAGGCTCACACAGGAAAATCTGACTCTTTTAATAAGACTTTTTATTGCAGGACCTCATTTTACTATAATAAAATTGTTAGAAATGAAACCCCTTGTAGTGCAGGATCTTAGTTATAGGCCATGAAGGTTTGAAGTCAACATTTTCTCCTGGCCTCCTTTTTTAGGTGCAACCAATGAGAAGTTGAATGTAAAAGATGATTGGATTGCACATGTACATTGTCATTTCCTACTACATCAGAGAGTTTAGTTGCTATGAAGGGCTCAATGAATGATGTTACATTCACCTGTAGGCTTTTGAGCACCCCAGATATGATCTCTCATTTGTTATTGTGTACCCTTTGAACATCATCCCCAGGGTATACTTGCAGACAGTGTGGGGACCATATCAGGTAGTTCAACTGAAGAAGATTTAAGATTGGTTTTAGTATGAGATTGTGATTACATGGGACTGAATTGATGCCAACTTGATGAATTTACTATGAGAGCGATGAAACGATGAAAATACCTTGTCTGTGATGTGCTGCAGTCTGAAAGAATCTTACAAGATTCAAGATCATTGGCTTGGTGCACTATCATAGCAGATATTCCTTGTTAAGGGGTGTGTGGGAGGAAGGGGGGGGGGGTTTGACTCAACCAGCTGTGTTCATCTATCGATATTCAGGTATACACAATCAAAAGTCAAAACTGACTACTGTGCATGTGTACACATGTCAGCTGACCACATGCATACTGAAGTCCATGGTCGCATGGGACTTCCCCAGCTGATGAATCATGATACTCATTAGAAATTCTTTCTTTTTTTTGTCCACCTAGCAAATCCCTTGCACATGACTTGCTATGTTATGTTATGTCTAGGCTACTGTGTTACCCTTGTGAATTTTTTCAGAAGTAGACTACAAAAGTGTGTGCGTGTGGGTGTGTGTGTGGGGAGGGGGTTGTTGATACCAAACCCTGTCAAAGAGTGGAGCGGTTAAAATTGCCCAACCCCCGCCCCCTACCTCTCTGCCCCTGGCTTACCTTACACTGTTGTCTCTCTCATTGTTGTGGCCGAATTTTCGGATAGCTACTCGCAGTTTCGAGCTCCGCGTGAAACAGTAAAGATGGGCGACAGCTGCGCTCTTTGTCTGGGTCCAGAAGGACCCAAACAATGGTAAAGGGTTAAAATAAGCCTGTGGAGTGTGTTTGCTGCAAAGCTGATGCTGCAGTCTCTGCGTGTGTGCACAACCCTGTGGTGCAGATACTTGAGATTAACCTTTTACTGTTGTGCTCCAATCGGGGCATATTTGCACACCTCGGGAGTGGGCGGAAAAGCAGATGTAGCACGCTCCGCATCAGCTTCCGTAGGCTATTGACCCCATGACCCTACACTGTTGTCTCTCTCGTTGTTGTGGCCGAATTTTCGGATAGCTACTCGCAGTTTTGAGCTCCGCATGAAACAGTAAAGATGGACAACAGCTGCATGCACTCTTCATCTGGGTCCAATAGGACCCAAACAACAGTGAAGGGTTAAAATAAGCCTGTGGAGTGTGTTTACTGCAAAGCTGATGCCGCAGTCTCTGCGTGCGTGCACAACCCTGTGGTGCAGATACTTTAGATTAACCTTTTACTGTTGTGCTCCAATCAGGGGCCCATTCCACAAAGAGTTACGCATGATCTTAAGTATGATTTACTGTTGGCTTAAGTATGGAGAATCAAACTTAAGATTGTGCATAACTCTTTGTGGAACGGCCCCCAGGGCATATTTGGGCACCTCAAGAGTGGGCAGAAAAGCAGATGTAGCACTCCCCGCATCAGCTTCCGTAGGCTATTGACACCATGACCTTAAACTATTGTCTCTCTCATTGTTGTGGCTGAATTTTCGGGTAGCTACTCCCAGTTTCGAGCTCCCTGTGAAACAGTAAAGATGGGTGACAGCCGAGCTCTCCGTATGGGTCCAAAAGGACCCAAACAACGGTAAAGGGTTAACCAAAGTAAATGTTTTAATTCTACAGTAAATACAAAAATTGCAAAAGAAAAGTCCCCCCATGATCCCCCCTCTACTTATATACAGATCTTTTAAGGCTGCTAAATGAACTTTTCTGAAAAGTATAGATGGTAATGAGCAAACATAGTTTTTTTGGATGCATGCTAGCAGGCAGAGTGACTTTCTGTGGTAACAATGTTTGACCTTACTGTCATACAGGAAATAGTTCAGCAAGGTCTTTGTAGTCATGGATAAAATGCAAAAGCTGTTGTCCAGTATGAAGCAACTTTCATATAAAAGGTTGGTGCAATTACACAATATGCTTAGTCATTCATGAAACATTACACAGTTTTTCAATTAAGTTAAAAACATCAAATCACATTTCTGTTTTATTTGTTTATTGCAGTAAGTGCTTATTGTTGTCACCATCATCATGGACAAGGGAGGAAGTTCAGTAGTGTTGTCAGCTTCCCAGACAGTACTCAGCAAGATACCAGCATCTCTGAATGGGTTAAATGAGAGCCAACTCCGTGCAATGGTGGGTATACATACTTACACCTATGGAGCTCTTTAGCTTCATGGTGGTGTGGTTATACTTAACACTTTATGGCTTTCTATGCAGAGAATTTTGAAATTTATCAACAGTACGGTCAGGACACCAGAATTCACCATCATTTATCCAGTCCAGTGTAGTCATTTCTCTCACATTTCTCCTAATAATTCCTAAAAAATGTAATGTCACTGAAAATTAGCAGCTGCCTAAAGATATCTGCTTACAACCACTCCCCTTTAAACACGTGCATCATGGAAAACGTTTGAATATGCATGGCTGGTGAGTTTGATATTAAAGGTTCTGAAACAGCTCAGTCAGTTGATTGAGATGCACAATGGATACCCACAGAAAAACTTGTGCTTCACTATATCAGACAGCTAAAAGACCATAGTTGGATTAAGGGGAGACCTATTGTTGTACTTTTCAAAAATAATGTATCTGTGTGAAGTTGTTGGCAGCTTTTTTGGAAACAACTGCTAAATCTCACTCAAGTTTGTTTTTATTTCTGTTCCAAGTATCTTTCAAGATATTTCAGGACTCCAGGAATACTGCATTATCAAGGCAAACACATTAAAAAATTCTGCCCCTTGAACACAGGACATTTAGTCTCTTAAACCTTTAGAGTGAAGAATCATTCGTTTTATCTGGAAATTAGGGACAGATCTAAGATCCAAGTGAAAAAATTTGGTCAAAATAGAGCCTTTTTTACTCTTTCAGAGTGAATACTCTGTCTTAATTTTGGATCCATCCCTGATTTCCGTCTTTTGGATTTAGAGAGTATTCTTTGATCTTGATTTCTGGAATCAGCAGTGTCATATTTTTGCGGTTAACTGTGTTGGTATTTACCTGTATGCATAAATGCGATCTTTTAGAATCGAATTCAGTCGCTAAATACAGCAACTTATCAAAAAAAATTTGGAACCATGAGAATATTTTCAGATTAATTGAGGTTATGCAAGAAAATAAATTTAAACTAATGTGGGAATAGAAGTAATAATTTCCAGACCAATATGTCAAGTTACTGATATTTGGAAGAAAAATCAAACCACAATATTTGAATGCAAAAACATCACACAGGTACTTCATGACCTGAAATACAAAATGCATGTTTTTAATTCCAAGTGAGCATTATTTCTTGACATTTTCATCAAGAAGGTATATACACCCCTTAGTCTTTACTTGGTCTGGGAACATCTGATAAATTTTGCAAGACTGGTTTGTTATTTGCAGTTTTCCATTGTTAACAAATCAGCCAAATCAGTATGTCCAGTTTCAAGGGTCAACGGCAAGGAGATTTTTCTCTAAAATATCAAAATCCAAAGAGAGAACTAATGGCACATTAAGAACCATTCATGAGAGAGGATAGACTAGACTAGACTACTACAATAATTTGAATTCAAGTGACATCTGCGTATACCTAAATTGAAATATCATCCATTAAGGTTAGGTCTTAAGAAGGAGGATGGGGAATGGATGTAGTTTCCTACACAGGGGTTCAGTCAGTTGAAGAAGAAAGTGTCCATTCAGAATTTTCTTTTGATTGAGTTTCAACAGCCACAGTAACACTTTTTTCTTATATACTGATAGTACACAGCTATCACTCATGCAGTACACAAAATTGTGACTCAATGCATAAAAAAGTGTCCAGTCACACAATTTGTCAAGTTTGCAAGCCTAAATTTCCCAAATGATTTATTTTGCCCTTTTAATCATCTTTTATCCAATTGCTAAACCAACTTGCCTTACCAGGTCGAAGTCTGCTTTCAAGTTTATTAGATCAACTTGTCAGCTGATTTACTACATGAGTGACTTGCAATTAACCGCTGCATCAACTTGGTCTCCCCGGATCATATATAAATGTGAAATTGGCTCTGTATCATTCTGCTCCAAATAAGATTTAAAGTGAAAATAGTAGAGCTGACATTTAAAACATGGCTGACAGACAGACATTAAAATTTTCAGATTTGCAAATTTTCTGTGAACTATTATTTGAGTTTTGGCAAGTTATGTAGCTGTGCCAGCTCTCCTGATGGGAATACAATTAAGTGTATAAACAATGCCCTCATGAGAACAATGCTTAGTCATGATTATTGTGTGTTTCTTTGGTCATGGTTATTGCATGTTTGCAAACTTTTCTTTTTTTTTGGGGGGGGGGGGGGTAGAGGTTGGGCTGGATGGTTTCTTTTAAAATTGCAGTCTGTAATAACGTAAATGTCATATTTCATTTTTTTCTTTTGGAAAACACTGCACATTTCCCTCAGTTTATCTGTACTCCAACATCAGTTACATGATCATGGGACAATTAAATAGTAGCTTAAACAGCTGTTCCATCTGTTTGTTATCTTTGGCCACACTTATGACATGACCTGGTCATCGCTGTGACTTTGCTTCATAGACTTTTTTCCAGAAAGCAGTTGCAAAGAATTGTGGGATGGATCATAGTAAACTGCCAGTGGCAGAAATGATCTACATTAAAAATCTACATTCCACAATCCTTAGTGTATAATTACTATTTGGAAACTTTTCTTTGGCAAGTTGAATCTAACCCTCAGTGCCCATGAAAGCTGCAGTCATTTGTCACCCCAAGCTGTTATTTTGCCAGTACGCTGCCAAAATGCTGAATTGGCACATATCTCTGATTGACATTAAATTTAAAAATGCTGAGATAGCCTAAATTACAGTAAACAATTTGCTGGAAGTGTTTTAATTACATATGGGTCACATATACTGCCCAGGGTATGCTCTGAAGGATTAAAGGCTGGGGTTGTCTGAATGATGGTGAGTTTTTGACATTTGGGTGAGGGGCTAGATTTAAAGGGCTAATTGTCTCACCTCAAACTGCAGTTTTTGTAGTAGTTTACAGAAATTCTCAACTGGCTCAGCTCTTTGATCGACGGCTACAGTAGTTGCAAAAGTACCATAATTCATTACACAGCCTGCTCTGTACTGAGAGTGTTTTGATTACATATTGGGGTCTTGTAAACTCACCCTGAATCAATAAACTGAGGTTGTGTTTGGATGAGGATAAATTTTAAAAGAGTTGTGGAAGGGGCTTAAAGGGTAATAACAGTTACCCCAAGTTGAAGTAGAGTAGGTGACTGTCCAGTTTCATGATTGGCTGTTGTAAGTCATGTGGTAAAATTTTCCTCTTATGTGAAATTAAGTAGAAGTTACTGATTGGTTTATCTTGAATATGCAATACTGAAGTCCAAAATATGTTGAAGATTCTTTGAAGAGGAATATGAAGAAAATTGTGGTATTTAGCTGTTGCTTGAAAATAAGTGTGGGGGGACTGCTCTTGACCTTCAAGTAAGTAGGTTAGGAGAATTATAAATGTTTGGGGTGAGAGGATCAGGCCCTTATGAAGGTTGGGAGAATTGGAACTATCTGGGGTGATGAATAACTGCCTTTAAGGCCTGTTTGTGTCCCTATGGAAGTCACCCAATAATGACACAATATTTCCAAAATGTCCAACAGAGAGCTTAAAGTGCAATGTTGAGTAAATATTTCTACTGCTCTATTACTAGCAGTACATTTTGGTTGAAGTCATAGGTCTGCTTTGATATTTCAATATAGTAGGCCTTCTTCCTTATGATATGCCACCTTTAAGAATTTGCATTTTACTGAGGCATTGAAAAATTTACTGATGTTCACTGTATAATTGTTAACACTTGTTGTAGATATGGCTGTACTTGCTTTCCAGTAAGTTGTGCTGGTGTGAAAGTGAGAAAGACATCATTTTATTGGTATTCCTTTGTGCTGGGATATGGAGAATATTGTCTTATCAGTAATATGCCTAATACATAAACAACACTACTGTAACTAATTACTAGGAGTTGGGGGAAAGTCCAAAAGGCATAAAACATTTTGTTGGTTTTAATGTGATGTGTTGAATTTTTAATCAGTATTTCTTCAGGGCCCATGAAGTTTACTCAAACATTTGATTCAATATTTACTTGAGATTGTTTTAGGAATTTTGTGCCAGGACTATGGGTAGTAATGAATATAGTTGAAGCATACTGGAACAGTTGAATGAAGTATGCATTGTTGTTTGGTAGATTACTACGTTGGAGGGTGCTGCTTAGCAGTCTAAATATTGCATATCACATGTAAACCTAGTTTGTTTTCTTGTTTATTGTTTATACTAAAAGTTGTCCTGTAGTGCAGTCCAGGCAAAAGGCAGCATTTTCTGAAAAAGTCCCACTCTGAAAAATCAAGCTTCTGTGGTTAAGAATAGCAATAGGCTACATGGATTCATAGGCAATTTTACAATAGGATGCATGGCTGGTGCATAACAGTTGATTACTTTTGTTGTTGCTTAATTCCTTGTTCATTTTCCTTCCTCAGCTTGAGACAACTTTCAACTTTGAAGAGCGACTAGCCATAAGACGGGCTATACGCCAACAGAGAAAAAAAAATGGTAAGTTTACTTTCCTTGAAGTTCACCATGAAAGATAATGAGCATAAAATGGATAATGTGATCCTCTTGATAAGCTATTGCAGTCATTGTGTCATTTTCAAATTTTGAATCTTTTTCTCATGTTCAGTGATCCAGTGAGAAGTTTAGCCAAAATAGAGGAAGATCATACTATTCCCTGGTTCACTTCTGAAAGGTTACATGATTCCCACATCAGT
The DNA here is from genome assembly GCA_037179385.1 of Holothuria scabra. Classification (NCBI taxonomy): domain Eukaryota; kingdom Metazoa; phylum Echinodermata; class Holothuroidea; order Aspidochirotida; family Holothuriidae; genus Holothuria; species Holothuria scabra. The sequence goes on along the minus strand of CM074183.1, from coordinate 52,235,949 downwards.
GTTAGTGCTTTGCTCTAGCTGTGATTACTGACTGGACTCACACATTTTTCTCAACAAAATCACAAGTTGTATAATTATATGGGGATTACAGGGACTTCCTGCTCCTGTTGGGGAAAACCCATTGAGGAAAAGTTAAAGGCCTAATCCTGTCACCTTAAACAGTTCTGATTTCCTAACCTACTTAATTAAGCCCCTCCCACCACTCTCTTAAACTCATTCCCATCCAGGCACAATCTAGGTTTATTGCTTCAGTGTAAGTATACAAGACCCCAATGTGTAATCAAAACACTCTCAATGCTGTGTAATATGAGCTTCAGTACTCCGCATTTCCAGAACTAGCTGCCAGTCAAAGAGCTGTGCTAATTCAGAATTTTTGTGGACTTCTATAAAAATTGTTATTTGGAAAAGCAGATCAGCCCTTTAAAGGCCCAGTTCTCTCAACCCAAACAGTACCAATTCTCCTAACCTTTTCACTTAAGTCCCTCCCACAATTGTCTGAAATTCATCCTTATCCAGTCACTATCTTAGTTTATTGCTTCAGGGTGAGTATTGAAAAGCTCTATGTGTATAACCAAAACACTCCCAGTACAGTTCATGCTGTGTAATAGAAGATTTGGTAATCTGCATTGTTTGAATTTATAGTTAGGCTAATCAAAAAGTTGGGCCAATGGAAAATTTCTGTAACCCCCTACAAGAAGTGTGGTTTGGGGTGAGAGGACTGGCCTTTTAACTTTGGGTTCCTCCCTCATTCAGATTTGGAGACCTACTGCCAACACTGCTCCACAGTGATATTCAGTGTAACATTGCAAAGAGGCAACTTGGCACACTGAACCCTAGCTCTGTGATCTGATTAAGAAGGGACTGTATATCACTTTTGAATGAAGTGAGGCTGCAGGAAAGAAGAGCAAAACAAATATTGAAGTTTCAGTTTATGGCCAAGAAAAATTTACAGCAGTAGCATTGAGGTTTGAAGAAAAAACAATCATAAAATAAATTTAAAGGGGTAATGTAATCATCTCAACTTGAAACAATTATGTAGTCTAAATTATTTCATGAAAGGCTCTTGAGAATTATGTGACAATATTTATTCCTTCCAAAGTTACCATGTTGACAAGGAGTCACTGCTGGTTTTCTTCTGTTGCAAGAACATGTAACTTGTCCTGAGATATCATGAAAGCTACACAGAGGAGAAATTTGAAAATTGTGAGATGTAACTGTTGTTTCACAACCATTTTGGGGGTGACTGCTTTCACAGTCCAAAGGAGGAAGAATATGCAATACACTCTCACGTACCATTGAGTTTTTGAATGCCTGTCAGTTATGCCATGCATACATGTGTGTACAACACTGGTGAGGTAGGTTGTAGTGGTGGGAAGGACGGTATGACACTAGTCAAATGTATCCCACTGTGTCCCATATAATTGTGTCCCATGTCATGGATCACTTGTGGGAACTTACTATAAACAGTTTATAATTCATAAATAATAAATTCGGAGATGGCAGATTTTCCTCTCAAGTTTATAGTCAAGAAACCTGTCACAATTACATAAATTTTCTGTTTTGAGTCATGACATGTTTCTCTGAAAAGTGTTCAGAAAACAATACTTCATTGATTTGAACTTGTTTTCGAAGAAGGGATACACTTTTATCTTTATTGAATTTATTCCTTTTGATGAAGTCATAGAGCCTCATGACAATATCAATTGGAGGGCCAGTTACACAATGGGTTTACAAATGGTCACACCTCTGTCAAATAGTCATGCAAGGGCATGCAGACCACTAAAGCCATGGGTGTGGGTGCTCCTACAATTTTCAAAAGAGTTTGGAGCCAAATATGGCTGATAAGGGTAGCTGTACTATGGCTGCAATACCCCTTACAGGTGATAAGCAATTTCATTCCGTCATGCTCTTTTATAAACATTTTCAGCTGTAACTTTGAGAAAAACCCCTGGTGCTCTACAGCATACAAGAATTCCAAAAAAAAAAAAAAAAAAAAAACTGTGAGTCATGGTATCTTAAAAGGTAGACCCAGGGAACTGACACTCTCGACTCTTGATAGGCTTAGAAAGGATGAAAACTGTCACAGGAAGACACAAAGAGGTATGCAAAAAAGATGAAACATGTGAGGGAGGTACAGTAAAGCCAAAACGATATAAATTATGATTTCTTGCTAATCAATTACAAGAACCTTTTGTGTTTGGCATTGTTGCCCTATCAGTGGAGAAAAGTTTGACACCACACATGTCTCTGTGGGCATCAGGTGGCCTGGCCTCTCTACAGTGTAGGTTCAGAAAGTCAAGTTTTTGTGTCCATCTTGAGGAAACTTTTCTTAGGTCAGCTGTTATTAGTTTGCCTCAAATATGGTGCAAAATTTGAACCAATATTAAGGAAACTTTCATGAAATGATCAAGAACACTCCCCAGATTACAATACTGATGGTACGATATGTGTGACGTCAAAGTTGTAGTAGCAGTCTGAAGAAAAGTGCAGCATATTATAGACATAGGCCTATGTTTGCTTTGTGAATGAGATCTGGAAAATGTTGCTGAGTGACAGATTAGGCTTATACCTTTACTGTTGAAATGTCATGGCCTGGATGAAAAATGATGTACCATTTGACCATCAAAATGGGATAGGCCCCTAATTGTTTTTTGCAAGTTGTTGTCACTTCTGGGCCATTGAAATTACAATCAACAAAGTAATTCATATGATATGTCTTATCCCTAAGGCCAAAATGACTAAGCCGCTACAAATTTAGAATTCGATGCCTTACACTGATTGATATTTTATCATCCCTAATACCTTATAGGCTTATTTCAATCAATGTACATTTCATTTTGTATCCTTTTTTGTCACATAAAAGTATCAAAATGTTCTCAAAGCCTGTTAGAGTCAAATATTTTATGTCAGTTCCTAGATCCCTGCTATTAGCAAGCAGCTTTTGAAAACATATTTATCAATAGACTGTTCAACTTAAAACTTTTTCAATCCTACCTGCCCCATATGACCCAGTTGCTTCATAATTGATCCCAAATTTGCTCAACATTTCCCTCTGGAGAAAAGAAAAATACAATCAGTAGAGTCCCAATCCTCTGCAATCTCTCTAAACAGCAGGCTTTAGCGAACTCACCTGAACTTGAGAGTTATTGGGTAAAAGGAGATTGCCTGGCAGGTGATGGTTTCAACTTTGACCTCAGTGTCTCCTCCCCTGAGGGATGAGTACATAAATATTGATTCCACTTCATGCAAGGTGTTCTAGTCCTACTACTCACCTCTTTTGGGAAGTTTGGAATGTTTCAAAGCTGCACAGTGTTGTGAAATGCATCAATTGGAGTGGTCTGTTAGTGTTTATAAATACTTGTGGTATATACCTCTTGGATTATTGTCCAGCAGAACCTGAGTGTGTGTTGTATTTTTAAGGAGCTTTAGTAAACATTTGAAAGAAAAGACAAAAGAATGCTTGACACTGTGAAGTTTCTAAGCTAGTACTTGCAGGGAAAAAGTCCCAGTTTACATTTTGTTGGTGAGTTCATCCTTGTAACTAACCTGTAGGTCCTAAGACGGTCTCCTATTCTACAGCAAGTTAAATGCAACATAGCAAGGTGGCAGTACTAATATGTAAGTAACTACTGTAATGTAATTAATTTCTGTTGTTGATTGAGAATATTGGCCTACATAATTCAAAAATTTGTCTTGATACTTAGGCCACTAAGTTGCAATTTTATCATGTTTTTCATGCTCTGGAGGCCAACCAGCCTAAATTCAATTAGGCCTACAAATGAATAATTCTTTGGAGAAGAATTTTCAAAGAATCTTCTCCTAGTCAGTTGATTGTATCACTGTATCTTACAATGGGTCTGTGTCATCTTCATGTTTTTAATATTTAGTGTAGGCTTACTGTGCATGTTGGAATAGAACTGTGGAATTTTTCAGTATGTGACTTCTTTATGGCTGTGTAAATCCTATGGATTTATATCAATGACTATAATTGGTGTTATATCTTGACCTTCTCTAGTTTTTAAGGGCAAGAGCAGTCACCCCAACTTGAAGTAGTGTAGCATACTGTCCTGTTTCATGACTTGCTGTTGACAGTCATGTGACAAGACTTTTTCTTCTCAGATGTGAAATTTACAAGAAGCTGCTTAGCTTACTTTGGATATGCAGGACTAGAGTCATGAAATATTATAAAAGGTTCTGTGAAGAGCAAAAAGAAGAAAATTGTGATAATTAGCTGTTGAGAACTTCAAAAAAAGTTTTTTTTTTTTTTTTGGGGGGGGGCAGAGGGGAGGGGTGTGGGGGGATAAGATAGTTGAAGGCTTGGAGCTACCTTTACAGAAAGTGTACTGTACTTATACTTCTGTAGTATTATTTAAGTATAGTACTGTGCATTAAAGGTAAAGAGCAGTCCCCCCAAACTTGTTTTGAAGAAAAAGCTAAATAACACAATTTTCAACTTATTTCTCTTCAAAGTATTTTTCATTACCTTTAATGACTTTACTATTGCATATTCAAGGTAAACCAAGCAGTTATTTCCAGTAAATTTCACGTTTGAAGAGAAAAAACATTGTCACATGACTCCCAACAGCCAATCATGAAACTGGACAGTCTACTACATTTCTTCAATTTGGGATGACTGCTCCTACCCTTTAAACTGAACCTATGATAAAATAGCATCTTAAACTTCAGTAGTTCTATTTAAAAACTTATCTTTATTTCTCATTGAAAAAAAACCCTCAAATTTTGCAAAATATCTATTAAAACAATTCAGTTTTAAATATTGCAATTTGCAACATTTAAAGTGATAGACTTAGCCACTGTCTATCACTTCAATTCTGTTTTAATTATTGCAACATTTACATTGATAGAATTAGCCACAGGTACAGTACAGGTATAAAATTTCATCTTCTTAACTTGGCATTGTTATTCTAGTATCATGTATGGGACCTTGAATATGCAGGAAAGTGTAAAATGGTTGCATTTCTCAGAAAGAGCTGGCATTCCCTAAGGGTGAAATTTACCTGATACTGCCATGCCAGCATCTAGACCATTGCAGCTATAAAAACACTTCCCAAGCTTTCAAAGATAAGATTTAAAATGCGAAACTTCATATTTTCAACTTTTTAATGAGTTGGAAACAGTGGCGCCAGCATGTCATTTTTTGTGGGGAAGGGGAAGAATCTAAGAGCAAAGGAAAATGTGGATGGGGGATGGCAAAAATTTTGGGGCACAGTGTGAAACTGAGCCCAAAGTGCCTGCTTCTGTTGATGGGTCCATGTGGAAATCCCTAGAAGCCCTGTTTTATAGCATATTTCTAGATGAAAAATTAAATCTTAGAAGTGGTGTTTTTAAATCCATTTAATGTGGTTAATATAACTAGGCTAATTCCTAACTTACCAGAGGGAGAGGGGGGGGGGGAGTGACAAAATCTAAGGGGGTGAGTGCTCCCTTTCACCCCTTCCCATAAACCGGTACTGCCACCACTGCTTGGAAAGTGCAGGGGGTGGGGAAGTGAGGGGGAATTGTTGTGTGCTGAGGTAGACTCAACTTCCTACTGTAAAAATTGTCCTCATCCATATTGTCCAAAACCACCCACCTCAGTCACAAGCCCACAATTGTGGTGCTGTTCCAGGGAATTGTGAAGGTGGTTAGGTGGTAATATGAACATGGAAGTAAGGTGGAATTTTACCATCATGATTGGTGCATGATTCAGCTTAAACCACATATTCCATTCTATAGTATACTGAAGAGGTATGTTACAGTTGAAGAAGGGTAGGTTTATTGTGGTATTGCTGGTTTTCTTACTCAAACCCTCACTTTTCTCAGAAAAAATGATAAATGTAATTTTAAACAATGATCATCACATCATGCCATTGTCTTTTGGCACAGATTTCACATTTACAGTAAAAAATACTACCAGCAAAAATAGCTTCAGATACTCAAATACTGTAGCTGTATAGGGGCAGCAAGTATCCAAGAGGGAAAGGGGTGAAAGGCAGGAGTGATGTTCCCCTATGTGCTGTCACAGGCCATGATTTTCAGAAAATTTTATGGTCGTCCTTCAGCAACCATTTCACAAATTCTTGTTGTCCAATCTCATCTGCATTCATTGTGGCGTGACTACGACTTATGTGTTCAGACATGCATCTCTACCTTTACACATTTCACAATGTTATTCAAGCAAATTTGAGGTCTTTTTCCGAATATTATGTGTGACTGTGTTGCAAATCTACAGACGTCACAATGGTGGAAAGTTACATATCTGAGAGTGTCATCCAATGCTTCTTTGTGTCTCTGCCTTTTACTAAATTGTATCTTTCTCTATAGACAATAACAGCCCCGGGGTTGGATAAAACAAGAGGATTCATAAGCTCAAGGAATGATTTCCTTTAGAGTTAACCAATGATATATCAAAACAAAAGGCTTTTAAGAGAAATTAGACCTGCCCACTTCCAAATATGACAAAACATCCAATCACTGATACATCGGAGGCTATAGAATACATCAGCCCATTGAATGGCAGCATAAGTATAATACTGTGAAATACCATGGAAATCTGATTGTTCTAATTTTGGTGAGTGGGTAATTCTAGATCAGTCACAACATTCCAGCTTCTTTCAGAAAACATTAAGCTTTATGTTTCAAATTGTCAAGCAGGCTGCATTTTACTGACGTCAGCACATGAAAATGTTATCGTTGTTGATGTTTTGCCATGCCAGGCCAGGCCACATGGTAAGGCAAGGAATATGGGATTGGACTCCAGTGGAAATCGAAGTCACTTGAATAAACTAAACCCCTGAACCCCTGAACCCCCAAAAAAATGATAGAAACAATATTAAAAGAAAAACTTAAAAATGCAGTTTTTGTGCAGTAAAAAGACAGTTGCAACAGAACTCTGTTAACCACATACCTGGCAAATCAGACATTTGGACGTGGACCGTTAATTACTTAGTTTCAATTACCAAATCGTCTGGAAGTTACTCAAGCATAAGCAATAAGGAAATCAATTGTTCTACCAGCAGAACCAGTCTTACTTCTTGTTAATGGGAGAAAGCATAGGATTAGACAGGACTATTTTACATTATTCATGGTTTGCAAACTTCAATAGACTTGGCCATCTCATGGTTTATATGCACATTTACAGAAATTCAGGTATGTGAGTTGCAGTGCAATGATTTCTCACAAAATTAAGGTACTTTGCCTGAAAATTATTGCAAAGAACAAGAGAGATTTAAAGTTTTAGAATGTACTGTCTTTGTCCTATGACCCGGGAATTATTTAATTTAATTTAACGTTTTGAAGTCATTTGGCTCATCGAGGACCCAATGCCAGAGTGAGCGCGAATGAACACTAGAGAACTTGGCCTTCTCTTTTTGACTAGTGCGTAGAGGTGACAAGGCAGGCATGTACTAATCACTCCCAGTCCTGCTCCATGTCGCTATCTGACGGATGTGAGGGTATCCCCAGTCTTTAGCCACTTTCCCAAAGGCTGGGTGGGGTGGAGGTTACCTTCTCTGCACCACTGCTCAACAGCTGAGCTGAGCAAGCAAACAAGTTCCTGAGTTGGACACTTCCTGAAATGCATGACAACCAAATAGTACCCAATTTTGTAATTTACCAATTTTTAAACTCCCTTAGCATCACTGTGAACAGCTTTGCAGAACAAATTAATTTTTAGACCCCAGAAAATTTCCAAGTGGTTCCACCAGGTTGATCTGGGGACCTTCAGCATGCAAGGCAGTATGCTAAAACCACCGAGCCAACTCCACCCTAATATTGATAGAGGTATCTGTATCATTGAGTCATTAGAATAGATTTTAGCATCTAAGAACATGTGTCACATGAGATTAAAGGAAAATTACATTTGTATTACAGAAAAGTTCGTATTTTTAAAGTCAGTATTTATATACAGAGAATAATAATAGATTATTCAAACTTGCAAGAAACATTAGAAAATGCTGCACCTTGAAACTGGGCATTATGACTTGATTAATTTGTCAGTGAAAAAAGGGAAGAGAGGTACTGTATTAAAGAGAGGTGAGGTGATAAAGGTAAGACTTTTCCTAACATTGGATAGCCCGTTAGTGTTATTGTGCCACGTACTGTGGGAAGTTATTTGAGGAGTTGACAAATATATCACCAGCATACATGTAAGGACCCATTATCGCTCAAAAATTCCTCAAAGGGAAGGATGCATAAGACCCCTCCCAGGATAAGTCATGCCCAATCCCAATTTCAGCCATCTGTAACCCTCCAAAATATCTGTATGTACCTTAAGTGATTAATTAATTAATAAGTTAGAGTTTTGCAGCCCAGTATTTGGTTCAAGTCAAGCCGGCCACACCCTTTTTGGTTCCTTGTGTTAACAAAGGAACCTATGCAGTCAAGTCAGTGTATGTATGTGTGTGTGTGTGTGTATGTGTGTGTATGTGACACATTGGAATGCGAGGTATGTGACACGATAACTCAATAACCGCGTACGCAATTTTTCTCAAACTTGGTGTGTACGTGTATCATATTCAGGAGATGTGCCCTATCGTTTTTGGTGCCAATATCTTGCATATTAATGAGTATACAGGGCTGAATGTGCGCATTGGAATGTGAGGTATGTGACACAATAACTCAATAACCGAGAGCTCAATTTTCGTCAAACTTGGTGGGTACATGAACTCTATTGAGTAGATGTGCCCTATTGTTTTTGGTGGTGATATCTTGCATATTAATGAGTGGGCGGGGCTTAATGTAAAAATTCTTAAAATGACAGTATCTTGCCACTGAAACATTTTAGAGGGGTGGTGTAATGGAGGTTTGTGTTCGTCTATTTGTGAAGTAAATGTGATGGCCCAGCTTGACCTCACTTGACCTCATTTGACCTCATTTGACCTTTGTAAATTTTTGCAGACGTCTGGATTCGTCTTGATCAGACAAACCAAAGAGGCAATTACGCTACCCACCTAGGATGTTCCTAACTCGAGCTATTGACAACTAAGTGACAAGAAAAGTAGTGTGTAGGTCATATGCATTGGAATGCGAGGTATGTGGTGCAATAACTCAATAACTAAGGAACATAGGGGGATGACTAAATGGAAAGTTGTGCTCATCTGAGTAAAGTGCGCATGTTGACCTACTTTGTGACCTCATTTGACCTGAAATTGGTGGTAAAAAATTAGGCTCTGCCTTAGAAGCAGACTTGTGCCTTTGCCTAATTTTTGCTTTTGAGGCAAACATGTAGGTAGTCCAAAGGACAACTATGGCTTAATTTCTAGTCCACCATCATCAATTTTGATTGTCAGGGATGACCAGATGATAACCAGATTTCTTCCCTGCACAAGGGACAGTTGTGTTAATGTAAAATGCAGTGCACTGTTGACCTGCTTTGACTATACAGGTATTTGACCTTTGTGACTTCATTGTAAGGTCTGAATTTGAATTGTTGAGATGGACCAAAAGGCAATTAACTACCCTCCTATGCTGCCCCAAACTCAAGTACATGACATTTTAGTAAAGGTGATGAGTGTATGTATTTTTCACATGGAAATGGGAGGTATGCAGCGTGATAACTTGAAAAACCCAAGTGTTCAATTTCTTCAAACTGCAAGTGTTTGTATGATTTTGAAATTACGTTCTACGTTTTGGGGTGAAGGCCAAAAGTCATTGGGGTTGAAGGTGCGAATTATGCCGTACCTTGTGACTCCTTTAATACAAAATCATCTTAAATGCAAGGAACCATAGTGCCCTCTGGCTCTTGTTTTCAGTTGTGGCTCACTGGCTTGTTTTCCTACTCCTACTCCATTGCTTACATGGAGCATCATGCACAATGGCAGTAGGTTCCTTAAGTGAAAAACAGAAGATGTGTTGATATCCAAACATATAAACCTTTAACATATTTTTTATTGTAAACAAGTGAACCACAAACTTGGAGATTAAAAAGTTTAAATTCAAGTCAAACAGGCAATTGTTACATTTTACATAGTGTTTTTATGATCATTGCTATAGGAGTATTCCTTTTAATAGATGATCTTTGTGACTTTTGTTAGCAGTAAGATGTAAAGATCTCACTGTGAGATGTGGACATCACACTGTGTGGGTCTCACATCAAAATGATTGGGCACAGCATGCAGCCATACAACAACAAAATTTAGTGAATATGAAGTTTCCTACTGTTACCCTCATCCTCTTTTAATGTTTCCTTTGGAGGAAAATTGCCCCAAGATGCTAAACCAGAGAAATGTGTGACATTAATTGCATTGACTTGTAAGAGGGGCTACATCATCTTCTCATGGGATCAATATTCTTTAGAATCAGCAGCGTTTTAGTGATTCCACTCTGGGAGAGAGAAATGGATTTATTGTCATTTCCTTCTTGATGGTTATAAATTTTGGGGGAACTTCCATTAATCTTTGGCAGTCAGGCACTTTTCATGATATTTATAGTTGACTACTGTGTCACACTAGTCTACCTAGACACTTTATCCATGAAACCAATCTTTGCTGTAGGTGTTGATGAGATGTTTCTGTTCTATACTGAGAGCTTAGTTTGTTGGTTTTACCAAGCCAGACTTGCAAGTTGTAAAGTGGAAAGGCCAGAAGGTAATAGGAGGAAAACATCCACCTTGGCAGTGAAATTTGCTCCATAATGCTTTCAAAGTAAAGAGAAGTTTATATTGTGATGGGAAGCAAAGCTTTTCCACCCACTCAATTTCCTAAGTGTACTTGACAAAGTAATTTGACTGCTAGAATTGAGCTCAGGTTGTTTATATTTGGAGGAGGTTACGTTTTCTCAGCTGGGTGGGGCTGTGCAGTACTTGGACCACCATCAATGCTGAGCAAGGGGGAAATGAAGCCATTCTTCTCCAAATGGTCACTTCTTTCCATCATTTTTCTGCAGTCAATTTAATAATGCAGATTTAGTAAAAAGGGGTGTGAAGTTGCACAATGTCACCCATGTAGCATTTGATTAATTTCTTTAAAATGATAAAATGAAGATTTCAGCCAACCAATACTGGGTTAAAAAAAGAAAAATTTTTATAAAATTCTGCAAATCACCCAGCATATCACAACCCCTGTCCATCAAAGTTGACATGCTTACATTCACTGACAGTGTGTTCACACTTGAGTAGAAGCAGGCAGCCAGATCTGGATCTGACCCTGCTCATGTGGGAACACTCTTGTTCCCAAGTCAGATCACTGAAGCTTGATTGCACCTTGCGACTTCCCTCAGGCGATCCAGAAAACAAGTGAGAACACAATAGGGGATCAATGCGACCCGAGATGATGTACTTCCTCAGTGCAGCTCCCTGCACTACAGAAACTTGTTTTTAAAAACATATGACCTGTGTACATAATTTCAATGAGGCATCTTGCTATCACTTGAACCTGAGGAGGCCATCAAATCTCACACAGGCCATCAAATGGGAACACTCTTATGGTTGGTCACAAAATTTTCCAGTTGACTGAGCTTAGGGCATTCAGCATTGGGGGATCAAGTGAAACATGGCTTGAGAAATCAGACTTAATATCATTGATAGACTGCTAGCCTGATTGTGTTTGTTACTGAGTTGGGCAGTACTGGAGCAAACAAACACTTCACATACATGCATGTATAAGAATATTTCTGAAGGGGGTTCTTTAGAAAACTCTTGAAATCAGAAAAACGCTGGGTGTAAAGATGAATCTTTGTCTTGTTTTAAATAGGAAATTTGCTGTAACAACAAATGAATGTTTTTTTTTTTAATAGGAGGAAGATCTCCATTAGAGTTTGAAAGTCGACTTCTTCCTGTTAATCAACCAGTCTTAATCCTTTCCATAGATAAACTTGGAACATGCCTGATTAGGTGATTATTTGCCTGAATTCCCCAGGATACAGTGACCACAAGCCCTGCCCATTTCTCTGGCAATTCATATTGTGCCAGGAACTTGAGCAGCCAAGTACCCCACCTAGCAAACAAATCAATTAGTAGCAAATAAGTGAATTAGTAGCAAACAAGTTAGTTAGTGGGCATAAATGAAGGCACAAATAAGCCAAGATAAGATTCCTGCGTGCTCTGATGTCGTTTCTTGAAAAAGCAGCATAGACACCCCAGTACATCAAAGGCGGTATGGGGTGTAACTAATATCTGAGTTTGTTACATGATCTGTGAACTCAAATGAGCTATTCTTTCATTGTGTTCACATGCACTGCGTGAAAAGCAATTAACACATGCTGACTGACCTAGCTGTTAGTTAACCCCAAATGTTACGAAACTTTTTGCGTTTCGAAACACATCTTTTACTGTCAATCAATAAATCAGTTATTAAACTTGACTTAATCAAGCTTGCATGTAGTGGGCTTCTTTTCCTCCCTGAAGTGATGAGAGGTAATCAGGCAGAGAGGAAGAATGTAACAAAAAGTAACAGGGATCGTTTCATCATGTGGGATTTAGTAGGGAATCCCAGGAAGGGCTCTCTCACTTCCCTAACGATACTGTAGATGTTATGTATTAGTATGTACACCAAAAGAAGATGGTATATTGCCTAGCTTGTATCCTTGTTATTTCATATCAATGCATGCAGGCAGTTGGCCAACAAACATAAATTGATATAACAGTATATTGCCTTTCACTTGACCAGCTGTCTACTTCAGCAATAACTTTAACTTTGCTTACTAGGCTTGCTTGTTTAACATTAACAATGGACTTCTTTGTGTATGTAGACAAGGGTTTCAATGACACATGGTTGTAAAGGTTATATGTAGGTTAAAAATAGAACATTTATAAAATACAATTGCATCCAGGGGCATGTACTATTGTCAATTTATAAACCATGCTGTGTCTTCAACTTTGTAACTGTCTAATGAGATTCTGAACACTGTAAAATCTGATATCATGCCTGTTGAACTTTTGTTAAGTTTAGCAATCTTTATAGTATTTTATTTTTGTCATTGTTATTATATTGAGAGGTCGGGGGGGGGGGGTGTGAATTTGTACTCATGCTCATAAATCATAATCATTAATTGAATCATCACTTAATCAACAGGTATTATTACTCCTACTAGCATTCTGTTTTCAAGAAGATTTTAAGTGTGGACTGATATCTTTCTGCCCCTTTATAGAGAATTATTGCATTTGTTTTCAGAAAATTTTTGTACTTTCAAAAACCAATATTTCTTGACAGAGATTGATAGATTTTTAAAAGTAAGGCAGTTCATTAACCCTTTTTTCAAGAAATAAGCTTCTCACAGCTAGAAGTTCAGTTATTTCTTGCTCAACTATCATGCTGTTTCGATTTTGGTAAAAAAGTTGGTTTTCTAACCTCAGTATTCTATTGTTCAAGTGAGGTATATCAAGTTTCCAAACCCACTGCTGGAGGGCTATTATTACCACTTCACCGAGTTTCTAGTCCACTTAGGTTGCAAAAAATGATATGGTACTTTGGGCAGGATTGTAATCAAACCCCCCTTTGGGTGCTCTTCATACTGTGGCTAGGTTTTCTTGACTTGGATTAAATGTTTTTGCATGGAGTATTACTGTCTGTCAATCACCAATTTGTGTAATTGGGCAAGTAAGGAACTCATGTGTATAATTATACTGTGACCAATTTGTCATGGATTTTTTCACCAAAATTTTACAAATTCAGGTGATGCAATTGTTATAAATCTCTCAGTGCATAAGCTTTTGAGAAGAGGAAGTTATTTATGTTTACTGTTGGGACTGAATTGTTTGGTAGTGAATTAAAGGAGCCATCATAGACCTATTTCCAAATAGCAATTACAATGAATTGTGGGATAGTTTTGGGTGTGCATCAGTTTTAACCACAGTAAAATGCCATTGACAAAAATGACAAACACCACAACTCTATCGCACAATCCTTTGTAATTGCCATATGGAAATAGGTCTATGATGGTATAATAGCCTTTAAGAAAATCTGTCATGGCTACAGCAGTTTTTAGGGAAAATTGCAGTTGTCAGTGATAGTACCTGACCCCTGGCTCATTACTCCAATTAGCTGCTTCAGTGAGCAGCAGATTGATTACCATTCTGGTACAATAGAAGCCCCAAAACTTCAGGGTTCAAAAACAAGTTACAACAACTTCTGAAGTAAGTGCTGGTAAAAGGGGGATCAAATTGAAATAACTCATATACTATGGTCTCACGTACCCCACACTCGAGGTAACACCGTGTTACATGGCGCTCAAGAAACGTGGGACTGCGGGTTAATGTGGGGTTGGTGTTTATAAATTTCGATCCAACTCACATCGCAGGGTTAAGCAGTCTCAAGCAACGCGTTTGTTTTAATCAAGCAAGGTCACAGGTGTTAATGGCATTGATGACACATATTTTCTTACATATTACAGTAATCGGTATGTGAAATATTTGACCTCGTTACTATGGTAACACTAACCAATCAGCCAAACAGGGTACGTGAGAACACAGACTGGAAAACACGGGGTTAATCCTGTGGTTTTGCCTGATTGTAAACACGAGGTAACACCGAGTGTCAGAGGGTACGTAAGTCCCTTAGCTCCAATTGCATTGAAGGGCTAACATCCCCTTCCAGTTTATTCTGTGATTCTGTGATGAACTGCTATCAGATTTTTAACCTTCATACCATTTCCAAATGCTTACTGTAATTTGGCAAATTGGAAATGAGTTCTTGACCAGGTTGAGCATGGGATATTTTTCTCCAAATGTGTCATGTTTGAACATTTTATATGTAAATTTTGCCTTTAAATGGATAGCTCTTATGATAGATATGTCTGCTAATTATTCCCCTTAGACATTAGACCACTGCAAAGGCTTAAAAAGTCTGAAGATTTCCACTATTTGTTCTTATTCGACAGGATGATTATTGCCGCCAATTAATTAGGCACCTCAAATACACATTGCAACACTTAAAGTCATGACCATAACTGTGGAGGAAGGGGGGTGGGGAAGTGAATGCTTTACCTAGATAAGGGCCATATAGCCTGGGCAAAATTTTTTGGGCAGTTCAAAATGCTGCCCCTTGTAGGAAATCACCATTACTTAGCATATGGAGGACTGTTGTAGTTATGGAAGTAAAAATTCCAGGAAGGCAGGCAGGCTGTAAGTTGATACAGTACAGTACCTAAAGCCATTACACGTGCAATTTACCCTGTGAACTGAGCACAAATACATACATGTACACGCACACAAGAATAGGTTATAGGGATGACTATGCTGAAAGAAGGCATAGATTTGCTACTTAAAAAGTGCATGTTTTTTATTAAAAATAATAAACTGTATAACAACATAACCTCTTTCAGCTCAGTGATTGGTAAGATTAACCTCTCAATCCACTACAATAGCTGCAGAGGTCATCATCAGTTTCCTGTTTAGTGAAGGTCTTTAACTTAGTTTAAATTATAAGTGCACTATGTACTATAGGACAAATGATCCGCTTGCATGACCCTGCTCCTTTGACAGTTAGCAACTGCAATGAACATGCAGTAAAATAATGGAGATTTCCTAAATTTTGTGATACAGTGATAAGAATCTTCATGATGAAACGTTCCCTCTTACTTTTTGTTACATTCTTCCTCTCTGCCTGATTACCTCTCATCACTTCAGGGAGGAAAAGTAGCTCACTACATGCAGGTCAAGTTTCATATCTGATTTACTGATTGACAGTAGATGTGTTTCAATACACAAAAAGTTAGGTAACATTTAGGTTTAGCTAACAGGTCAGTCAGCATGTGTTAATCGCTTTTCACTCAGTGTGAACACAATGAAAGCATAGCTCATTTGAGGTCAGTGATCATGTAACAAACTCAGACATCAGTTACACCCCATACTTCCTTTGATGTACTGGGGTGTCTATGTTGCTTTTTCAAGAAGCGACGTCACAGCATGTAAAGTAGTTGTGTATTTATAATTTAACAGCTCCATGGATTAATATAAACGCTCTCTGATCTCAAATAATTCTGTAACAATCCTCCTTACTATTGCTTAATTTTAGCCCCTCCTGCAATTTAAACCAAACATTGGGAACAAGTCCATAGCCACATGCGGCTAACCTGTCATAAACTCTTCAGGAGATGAAGTTCTACTTTTAAATGAAAATGAAAAATTCACCAAATCAGGGAAAAAATTTTCCTGACTCAAAGTATGAATATTTATGAGCACTTAGCCCTTTTGCATTCAATTACGTATAATTTAACAGTACAATTCCTCACAGTGAAACTACAAAGAACCTTCAACAACCTGTGAATGAAGGTACAGATAAGCTGTGCAGCTGTGTGTCTGATCCATATGCATATTTGTGTAGAAAACAATGTAAAAATTTGTGGACTGTACTGAATTTAGAAATAAGGACAAAGAACATAGCAAATTGCTCGATGATATCTTAAAACCATCACAGTGAACTATTAAACGTAATAAGGTTTTTTGTTCAAGCAGAAAAGTTCCTAACTATACGGTGTCAAAATTTTGTAGAATCACTGAAACTTTTCAGGTTGCATTAAAGGTCAAGCAAGGGCAGTCCTCCCAAACTTGTTGTGAAGCAGTATTCACAACTTTCCTCTTACTTCTCTTCAAAGTATCTTTCATTGCTCTAACTTCAAGATACACAATCAAGGAGAACCAAGCAGTCACTTTTTGATAATTTCATATTCCAAGAGGAAAAATGTTGTCACCTGACTCTCAACAGCCAATCACAAAACAGAACAGTCTACTACACATCTTCAAAATGGGGTGACAGCTCTTGCCCTTTAAGCATTTGTCTCAGTTAGATTTGCATGATACTGGATGACAATGCACCATAAGGAAAGTCAAAATGGCATCATGTTTGGTAAGGTTTCCCCACATTTAATGGACATCCTCCTAAAACCAGAAAGTGATTATCTCACTGACTGAAAATGAAATGCACTGCCACAATTAATTTTACCCTACAGTGTCTTACAGTAGCCTTTCCATACACAAGCAAATTATTTTATGCAGAAAACTTAGGTTAATTAGTAAACTTGCTGTACTGTGAACAGTGACATTTTCTTTCCAGTACAGAAATGAAATGAAAATTCACCCATACATTGTAGCATTTTAATCTTCAGTTTTATTTGACATCATGTTTGTCTCCCTTGACATAAACTGTGTTGGATTGAAGAGTCAAAAGAAGAATTATTTTTAGCTTTAATGATTTTTGGCTTCCTTCCACTCTAATTTTGTAGAAGATTTAAGGAACTTAAAATGTACCCTTGAGTTATGTCATCTCTTCCATCATAAATTACATTTGAGCAAGATTTCATTTAGTTTTAACAAGAAATATAAGGAATGTAAGTTTGAAAATTATTTCAAATATTTATTTCTCCTGGGAAATTTGCTTTGAATAATTCTGGATCTATTTTGTTAGCCAGAACTTACATTTAAGGATGGCATTGGGATTTGAACTGAAAGATGGCTTATCAAACAGATTTCAAAGGCTACTTTTCCACCTATATTTCTTAACAATGCATCCCATTCATGTACAGTAGGTTTATATACCTGTTCCTTTGAAGTGCTTTTTTTCTTTATGGAGGGGGGGATTGCCATCAATTTTGTTTAAAAGTTGGTAGTTGGAATGTTAATACGTCTGTGACTCATTCATTTCTGTAACATGTCCTCTTATGGCAAGGCTTTAAGAAATTATATGAAAGGATGGATTCATATAGTCTGAATGATAACATAAAACAGAAACGTTTATTTTACTGCCAGTGACCCAAGTCATTTAGCTCATTTACTGCCACAATGGTTGATTTAATGCATTTTTTGAGGACATACCATCCATCTCCTCTAATGGGTTATTTTCTCAGTTATCTGATGTATGGTAAGTTTAACTTGCTAATGCTTAAGCAGTTGGAATCATTTGCCTAGTACCAAATCCATGTTTGTCCCCCTCCCAAAGATTCATAGACTGTGGAGAAAAAAGATTGTTTGTACAGAACTTTATCAAGCTAGCCTATATTAGAAAAGAGATGCAACAAACAATGAGGAAGATGCATTTAATAGATTTTTTTAATTGAAACTTTAAATCAGAATTTTTTCCTGTTTTGTTATGAAAAAAATACAATCTAGGGTTCCTTGCTTTGTGGCAATGATGAAAAAAAAATCTTTTTGGTTGTTTTCAACAAATATTGCTTCCCTTTAAAATGGAGAGCATTGCATGATAAACCTGAAAAATGTTTTCACTTGAAAATATGTCACAGTTCTGTTGCTTTTTGTTACTTTCAATCTTTTTAACTGTTACTTTTTCCACAATTCCTTTGAAGATTACTCTTCTTCTCAACATTAAGCCAATGAGTTGGATATTCAGACTGGATGTGTAACCTTGCTGTTATGAAGCTTACAATGTAACATGGAAAACATGGCATACTAAATCAGACGACCAGAAATGGAAGCAGTTCTATTGATTAAGTTGAGCAGTAAATCAGTTTAGCAGCATAGCAGTGATTAAGGGCAACAACTGAATAGTAGAGTTTTGAAAATATTTTTATGTGTAGATAGGTGATCAAACTTTTAGTACACAACTGGTATTTTGAACCACATTTTGGCCCAAAGTTCAGAAACATTTAGAAAAATAAACAAGTACAAAGATTGTTATTTGGGTAGTGCATCAATGACACAGCAAATTATTACATAAACTACCATAAAATGAGTGAATTAACTTCAATTTTACCTCTGTTCAGGATAATCATGGTAAGATGGAAGTTGGACTATAATAATTCATTTTCCATGCTTTGAAATTTCCTGAAACTTATAGGTGTACTTTAAACATTTTTAATAAGCAGCTTACATGAGACCATGGAGCTACTACATTTACAGGAGAAGACACTTGACTTTAATTTATGCCAATCATGCTGTGATGTTGTTTCTTCCAAATGCAACATAGACACCCTAGTAGATCAAAGGTAGTGTGGGGTGTAACTGGTATCTGAGTTTCTTACATTATCTGTGCCCATAAAGGGCCAATCCTCTTGACACAAACTACAATTCTTGTAGGGGTTACCAGAAATTCTCAGTCAGCTCAGCTCTCTCATTGACAGCTAATTCAAAAAATGCAGAGTACCAAAGCTAATACAGAGCAAGCACTGTATTGAGAGTGTTTTGATTATGCATTGAGCTTTTATTTGCTCACCCTGTAGCAATATAATTGAGGTAGTGTCTGGATGAGAATGAATTTCAGACAATTGTGGGATTGACTAAAGGAAGAAAGTGAGGAGAATTGGTACTGTTTGGGTTGAGAGAACTGGGTGTTTAAAAGAAGGGTTTAAGGTCACAACATGATTTGATATGTGAGAGAGACGCTTATCCTAAGCATTTTGGTGAAATTTGCATTGAAATCTAATGTGTAGTTCTCAAGATATGAGCACGTAAAGTTGTCACATTTTCAACAAAAAGTGAACTTGAAGCAAGCAAGTATGACATCATATCCCCACATTAGTGCACTGTCTTATGTTTTTCTTTGATCTTTAGAGTTCAGTTTCTCCTAAACAATCCCATGTTATTAAAATGTGATTGCACAAGTGGCATGAGAACTTAATAAATTTGCATCCGCCACAGGGAGGTCCTATTCCTATTAACTTCAAGGTCAACACAACATTCTAATAAAACAAAAGGAAACAAAGCATTCCTTGTCAAATGTGAGAAAGTGATATAAGCTCTGCTGCCCTCAAACTCATTTTGGAACACAAATCTACTGACTTCATTAACTGATATCTTGAGAAATACATGTCAGATTTGAATGAAACTTTCACCACACGGTGTAGATTTGGTTCGTCTTCTACCTATGAAAATCAAATTTTTGCTTAAACTTCTCCTTAAAGTTATGCATTCAATCTGCTCACACTGTGAAAAGCAGTTGACACATACAGTACTTCACTGACCTGTTTGCTAACCCCAAATGTTACATTACTTTTGGTGGATTTTAATATTGGTTACTGTCAATCAAGTTATCAGATGTGAATCCAGACAACTAGATGCAATCAGGCAAAGATGTACAATGTTTCAAAATGTAAGAAGGAAAGTTTTATCATATGCAGTTAGTCCCATGCATGCAAACACACTTGAGGAAAATCCTTTAATGATCCACAATATAAGACCCAAGGAGTATATAGCTCTTATCAGTTTTTGATTCAAAGCGACTAGTAGTTTCTTTTCCTGTCAAAGTATTAGCTCCATGACCAGACCATCAACTTTCCTTTATACAATTGGGAGCAGTAAAATAACTTTGCATCATGTGTATCTTTTGCTCATCACTTTTTAAAATATTTGCTGACCATGGATTAACAGTAAGCATTATATGCAGTTTTGATCAGTTGCAAATCCTTTGTTAGCAATTTAATTTAGTTCAAAGATAAAGAGAGGGTAATTAACTAGTGCATATGTAACATCGCTTACTTCTCCTCGGGTACCAATCAGCTCTGCCCGCTAATTATATGCAGTATGTATAGCAACTTGAACATCATTTTGTGTACATGTAGTACAAGGTTTCATCTCTATGTTCCGACATATCTATGTTCCAAGGTCTCTATGTTCCGACAAAACGGCCCCAAAGTATACTTTTTCAGTGCCAAAGTACATTTTCATCTGCGCCAAAGTACATTATTGTTGGTGCCAAAGTTCATCTTTGTTGGTGCCAAAGTACACTTTGTTGGCACCAAAGTACATTATTGTCGGAACATAGGGACGTTGGAACATAGAGACATTGAAACATAGGGATGTCCCTGTAGTACAAGTAGGCCTACAGCTCAACCTATTGCTAAAGGAAAATGCAATCACTCATGCCACTTTGGATGTGTGGAGGTGGAGTGTACTTCCTTCTTCATGAGTGGCTCTTTAGCTTTGGTTTGATGACCTTTATAAAAGTTAGTTTCAAGTATGGTTCAAGTTCACCTTCTGTTTCAAATTTAAGTTGGTGCAATTCTGGTCCAAACCCTTTCCTTTAGGAGCCTGTTACAACAACAAGTGGATCACTTCATGAGGATATTCTTCAAACCCTAACCCTCACTCTTAACAACAATCATGACAATCTGTTTTAAGAGTAGTCCATGCTTGATCTACTCTTAATAATGTTTATACTTAAATATCATGAAACTTACTTGAAAATGAGATAGGAGGAAGTTTGTGAAATTTGGATGGTTTTTTGGAACAAGTCTGTTTTTGTCCTTTGAATCATAATGTGAGCCTTATGTTTGTGAGTCTGAGAAGAATGCATTTTGTTACTAATGGTAATTTCACGTCCCAATAATTGTGTATGCACTATTCTCACAGTCAATGCTACCATATGGCTACACTAACAATTATTTTGATGCAAGTACTGTTTGTGGACCAGTTGTAGTATGGTAGCATTTATGACCATGCAGAGTGAAGTTTAGAAAAGGAGTTAGAATGATGGTAGGGGACTGAGAGAGATGTATAGTGACAGATGTAGGACCAATTCTCTCACCCCAAACTACACTTCTTGTAGGCCCTGGGTAACAGAAACTCTCAATTGGCTCAGCTATTTGATTGACTTCTAATTTAAACAATTCACAGTAGGAATGCTTATATTACACAGCATGAACTGTACTGAGAGTGTTTTGATTATACAAATTGAGCTTTTCTATACTCACCCTGAAGCAATAAATTGAGATTATGTCTGGATGAGGGTTAATTTCAGACAGTTGTGGAAGGGGCTTTAAGGCCCAGTTCTCTCACCCCAAACAGTACTGATTCTCCTAACCTTCTTCCTGAAGCCCCCCCCCCCCCACAATTGTCTAAAATTCATCCTCATCCAGATACAATCTCAGTTTATTGCTTCAAGGTGGGTATAGAAAAACCCAATTTATGTAATCAAAACACTCTCACCACTGTTCATCCTGTGTAATAAAAGCTTCGGTACTCTGCGTTGTTTGAATTAGCTGCCAATCAAAGAGCTGAGGCAATTGAGAATTTCAGTACCCCTATAACAAAATTGAAATTTGGGGTGAGAGGTTTGGTCCTTTAAGTAAAAAGGTAAGGAGAATTGGTACTGTTTGGGGTGAGAGAATTTGCCCTTTAAATGAGAAAAGATAGCAGAAGGAAGCAAAGAACATCACTTTATACCTAGTAGCTCCCTGGGCAGATCATTTCTCCACTACACTTACACATAAAAAGGATGTACATTTTTTCACTTTGTATTGATTACTTGATAAAGGGGGGGGGGGATAGTGGGAATCCTGCAGACGGAAGAAATAAAAGGAAATAGGGGAAAAATTGAATAATCAAATGGAAGGACAGGTCAGTGGCAAGTTCCTAGAGAGGTTTTTCATATAAAGTTTCCATGTAGGCCTAGATAAAAGTTCACATGGTACGGTCTGCATTGAACTAAGTAAGTAGGGATTTTTGAGCATTTAATGAATTGAAGCAATATGATAGACTTCCTATGGAAAATCACAATTCAATACTTATGGAACTGTGAATTCTCAACACTGTATAGAACTGTACTCCTTCACAGTCGGGAGCAGGTCTGTTTTCATACTTGCAGAGTGAGGGAAGAGTGATTTTGTAATTTAATAGTCATTCCCTTGATACAGTTGTGGAGTGTAACAGGTGTGTGGTATCATGTATGTATCATCCTCTCAGTGTTACCGGAGTATAAACACTTCTTGTTTTATAGGAGCTGTACTTTCTCATGTCTATACTGATTGAACATAATATTATCCACATGTATTTTTCGTTTTTAAGACTCTGTTCTCTGAGCTCATAATTTGCTCATTATTCATTTTCCAGTGTGCGGAAATGGCTTGACATTTACCAAAAATGGTATAGTTTGATTGGGATTTACCTACAAAGTCACAGTACTCATTTTAGATTCAAGGTTGTTATTCTAGAATTCAATGAGTCTTCCTTAGATGTCAGAGTCTTTTAAGAAGGAAAATGTCAAGTGTAATCCCCAGGGAAATATGCAGCCTACTAGGAAAGATATTCGAAACATCAGAGAATTATATACCTAAACAGTTTTTAGCAGAATTTATTTTAAAATCGTGTCTCATACATTTAAAATGTATGTTGTTACTTGCTCAAAGGAATGGTTAAGCATGCTTATCAAGAGAAATTTCAATAATGGAATCTTAATTCTTGGCTCTGTAATTGTTTCTCTTTCTTATCTTAATCTGTTTCTTTTCAGCGGAAAGTCAAGAAGCTAACAAAACTACATTAACTACCGCCGGGAGCTCAGCAAGTCATTTACAAAAGCATTCTTCTCAAGAAAGGACAAGACTGTCAAAGCCTAATGGAAAAAATCAGCATAAATCTAATGGAAAAACCTCAGCAAGAACTCTTTCCACTTCTAATTTGGAAGTGAAAACAACATTCAAACCTCATGAAACCAATAAGTCAGGAACGGTAGATGTCCAAACAACACATGGACCTGGAAAAGAAAGCTTGGATTCAGGTTCCAGGTCTGGTAAAGCAGAACAGAAAATCTATGAGCATGCTGGATTACAATCAGGAAAATTAGATAAAAATTGTATTTTGGAGAAAGACAGTGAACTGGATTTAAGAATGGATGAGGTAGAGTCTAAAAACATGAAGAATATTTTCTTAAAGGATACCGTGAGTGCTAAGAAAGAGTTAAAAGAAGAATATGTCAGGGAAATAAGAAAAGAGCCTGATGGAGGTAGGAATGAAAATGGGAAAGAAAAGTTAGATGTTGATAAACATGGTGAGGAACCAAGGAAGGAGAATGTCAGCTGCCCAGATGAGATGGAGAATGGTTCAGAATGTGAAGTGATGAGAGATAGCACTGATGAGAAAACTATACAAAAAGATGATGAAGACACAAAGAGAGAGACTGGGAAAAATGAAGTAGATGTTGAAACAAATGTAGAAATATCTCACAGACTTGTTGAGGTGCACATTGATGGCAGAGACGATGCTGAAAGCAAACATGTGGAAGGAGATAGTCAAGATAAACCGGCAATGTTGATGGAAGAATCTCATCAAATGACTAACCCAGTCAACAAACTTATAGAGAAGGAGGAAAAGGAAGAGGCAGTTAATAAGGAGGAAAATGAAGCAGGTGAGGATATATTTTCACAGGATGATTGCTGTTTGGAATCAGAGAAAGTTGGTCTTTCAGCCCCTGAAATAACAGAAAAAATTCCATCACACAGAATTGAAGAAAGTCATGTGGAATCTGACACAGACAGGAGTTTTGAGATGTCAGGAGTAGTTGGTGAAGTTGTAGGTCATCAGTTAGAAAAGTCAAAACAACAAGAGGAGGGTGATTTAGTTTCTAAGGATTATAACAGCAATGAGACAGAAGAGAAAGAAGAGAAAAGGAAAGAGTTTAAAATGGAATCATTGGAGTTAAAATTGGACAGTTCCTTAAGTAGTGACTCTCACAACCAAAATAATCTTTCTGGATTAGGTTTAGAGTTGTACTCAGAGGAGAAAGGTAAAACTAGTCACTTAGAAAGAACAGAGAGGGAAGCATGTAAGGGTTCTGTTGAAAAACTAGATAGAATTGATGACAACATTTTAAATGCCAGTGAACTTCAGGATGAGACCATTTCACAAAAGGAAGAGGGTAAACCTCAGAAGGTATGTGATAGCACAAACAAAATTAGGTCTATTGATTCTGAATGTAAAGGCAATGAAGGAATAGTCTTATCCAGGGAACAAGACAAAGAACATGACACATTGGTGAGTGATGGTGAAAAAAGATTTATTGTTGATGAAATTAATTATAAGAAGGGAGCACTAACCTACCGTGGTGATAAGAAAGAATTGAAATCAAAGTCTGAGAGTGAGAAAAGTGAGTCTGTAGAAGTAAAGTGCGAGGGAAAGGTTTTGACAACTTCATCCAGGAGAAAGGAAAGACTTTTACGGACATCTGAGGGTAGTGCAAAGGCTGAATTGATTGATAGTGATAGCAAGGGGAAAGACGGAAAACTTTTATCCCAGGGAGAAGAAGAACTACATGAAACATTTGAAAAGAGAGATACAAGGAGGTCCATAGAAACTGACAGTGTTCAGAAGAATGAAACAACTTCATCTCAGCAGGAGGAAGAACTTTTGGAAATACCTAAGAGCAGTGCAAAAACTAGGTTCATTGAAACTGAGAGTAAGGGTAAAGATACAAACACTTTGTCTGAGAGAGAGAGAGAACCTCAAGTGTTATCTGAGAAGAATGAGATTAATAGGTCTGCTGAAACTGAGTGTGAGGTAATAGAGAAGAAAGCTTTGTCTGAGAAAGAATCGAAGGAAACAACTAACAGCAGAGAAGCATCTGTAGAAACAGGGACTGATGGGAAGGGTACTACTTTATCAGAGAAGCAAGAAGCATCTGAGGAAGAAGAGAAGAAGGAAGTGAAATTAGAAGATATCAATGATGAACGGATTCTAAGAGACATGGTATGGATGAATGTTTCATCACGTAAAATACCCCTTACTAAAACTGCCTTCCACTGAACAGTCTAAAACCTGAGTTTTGGGCAGTTAAGTTGGGTTGTTGCTTGATGTTCGCACCTACAGTTTATAGCCACTGCAACCCTAAAATCAGTAAGAATATGATTTAACCCCGTAAGCATTGAAGTGGCCATAAACTTTGGG
This sequence comes from Holothuria scabra, assembly GCA_037179385.1. Taxonomy (NCBI): domain Eukaryota; kingdom Metazoa; phylum Echinodermata; class Holothuroidea; order Aspidochirotida; family Holothuriidae; genus Holothuria; species Holothuria scabra. Next base: position 52,210,409 of record CM074183.1, on the reverse strand, counting down.
TGTTAACATCAATTAACAACCCGACGTACCACCCAAAAGTTGGGTTTTAGACTATTTAGTGATAGGCAGTTTTAGTAAAGACTGGTTTATGTAATGTTAGTTTATACTGCATGTTCATATGTGTTGTACGTATTGTTATTCTGGATAGGTCATAGACTCAATGAATTAGGCTATGCATATGTTATACAACTAGATATATTCATCGCAATCATAGCTTCAGAGTCATCCACCAGCAAGGTTTTGTCAGTGAGCCTCAAAAAATTGCATTTTTGCATTAAATCATCGATATGGTTCTTACCATGATTCAAGCCATGTGATATCATCATTCTCAGTTGGTCCTTCTTTTTCCCCACACATTACTTGTCAAACATTACGTAATTACAATTTGGATAATGGTGTGTTTGTCTTTCTATATGCCATTTTACCATATATATACATGCCTGCTCATCTTGGCCATTTTGGCCTAGATAAGAGATCAAGACAGAATGAGTACTGGATACTGAGAGTTACATAATTAATAGAACTGTTGATTAGCACATCCCATGCAGTTTTGTGGACATAAAGATCATGCAGCAGGTTGTAGAATCATCCTATTCTAAATCTGTTATAATTATAAAGAGTTAGAGATAGATAGAGTTTAACAGCCTAGTTTCCAACCTATTGTTTCAAGTCGAGCCGGCCACGGCTTTTTTTCCAGTTGTGGCTCACTGGATTGTTTTCCCTACTCCATTGCTTATGCGGAGCATCACACACAACGGCAGTAGGTTCCTTTTTTAGAGTCTTTGGTATGACCCAACCTGGGAAGCGAACCGGGGCCTAATTATGAAGAGGCTTCATTCATACTTAGTAATAACTCTCAACTTTCATTGGTCCATTACAGTCACATGACAGTGCATTATCCTATTATAATCTTTCACTTACAAATGATGAACATGTTCATTTTGGAGTACTCAAGTTTTACTTGTGGTTGTGGTGTTTCAATGTGGATAGTTATCTTTGAATGAAATCTAAAAATTTTTGCTACTTTTTAATTTATAGTCTTGTTAATGAATGAACAACATAACAGATAAATGGACTTGTGCATTAGAACAGGGAAAGTATGCACTCTGGTGGGGTAATGCTATCAATGAATGCACTTTTGAAGTGTCTTTCATCTATTACTTGTATTAACCTACAGATTGTGCATTTTCTTGAAATAACATATGGTCCATTTTTGTTAAAGTGCCAAACCTCTCACCCAAAACTACAATTTTGGTACGAGACTACCGAAATTCTCAATTGGCTCAGCTCTTTCATTGACAGCTAATTCAAACAATGCAGAGTACCAAAGCTTATATTACACAGCATGAACAGTACTGAGAGTGTTTTGATAATAAAAAATGAGTTTTTCTATACTCATCTTGAAGAAATAAACTGAGGTTGTATCTGGATGAGGATGAATTTCAGATAATTGTGGGAGGGGCTTAAGTAAGAAGGTCTAAGGAGAATTGGTACAGTTTGGGGTGGGAGAACTGGGCCTTTAAACCCATGAAGTCTCCTACCTCTGTTATGTGAAAATTTCAGTTTTATCTCTTATAAAAGTAGGATGCACTGTAGACCCCCATTTTCATGCAGTCCTGCCACCATTAGATGGTGGCCAGGCCACTATTACATATAGGGTAGATGGTAAACAGGTGGGGACAGGGAAAAATGGGGGATGCACAATGTCAGGAAAATGCAGTATACTGTGCGCTTAGATTTGTTTAAGACATATTTATCACAGAATTCCATTTGGCATAAATGTTAACCAAAGTCACCTCAAAGTAAAGAGTATTTTCTTCAGAACCCTGACTTAAGGTCCTCTAATTTTTGTTATGGAATCACACTGTTGATTGATCAAATCAAACTGCTCATTGATGGAATTAAAGAGTAATCCTCTGTCTATTTTCCTTAATACCAGTCACACTTAAGGCAAATGTACTATCTTGGTGCAAATTTGAATAAATAATGAAGTTGTACCTGTTGTGTTGTATCCGTGAAGTCACACACCTTGCTGTTTCTACTTCTGTCTGATCCATTTTGTTTTTCTTAGTTGGACAATAGCCTTGACTTTGATGAGAGAAGGAGAATCCGAGCTGCAATTCGTGCCTTGAAGAAGAAACAACAGAATCAGCCTACTCCAGGTGTGGAAACGGTAGATTGAAATTATTTAAAGGGAAAATGCAGTCATTCCAACTTGAATTATTGTTTTAGACTATCCTATTTCCTGAATGGCTTATGAGGATCATGTTACAACATTTTTTCCTTCTCAGATGTTGAATTTGATGCTTTGTCAATGTTGAATATGCAATATTTAAGTTTTGAAATACCATGAAAGATATGTGGAAGAGAAATGAAAAGAAAATTGTGACATATGTTTCAATACATATTTGGAATGGCTGTTATTTCCCTTTAATCAGTTAGCTGACATTAGATAAAAGCATATTTACTTCTCAACCATTGGATTGCGGCAGCACCCTCAGGTAGGTAGCAGTTTAGTGCCAATGTGAACAGCAAATTTAGCCTAGAATATTTGATTAAGTTCGTACCATTTTGTCTTATTATAGGTCATCTTGGCCAACAAAAAAAGAGAATTTTAGTGGTTTCTCGTTGTTCAGTGTTCAAACTCTTGCAATATAACTTCAGATGAACTTAAATGCTCATTTAATGAAAAATTCTTCCTCATGTATTATCAGCAACCAAAGGAAAAGCTGCCTCAAGTTGCATAAAATGGAGAAAACTTTTACTTGTGGTCCATCAGACTGTAGCAATGGAAGGGTGTTTGGCCTGAAGCAGCCCAGTGACTCTAAACTGAGAGTTTCAGGGTTTCGTTCCCTGGTCAAGTCATACCAAGTAGTACAAAAAAGGACCCTGCACTGCTTTTTGGTGTGGTTAATTGTCTCCATATGGAATGGAGTAGGGATGATAAATTATATATCCCATGTCTGAAAGATGAGCAGTGGATGCTACTAGGTTAGCCCAGAAGGATGAATGTTGAGGCATTAAACTCCCACAAATCAAATCACACCAGAAATGGAGAACGATATCTATAGAGTAATATTGATGAACCCAGCAACAGTGCTGTCCAGATGCTCAAAGTAAATGTTTGATGCCTACTGCCCTCTGTCTTCCATTTTCTGTCTTCTCAAGTCTGATTGGATCAGGATCACTGGTCTCCCTCTACCCTAACAACTAAATTTTAGTCAAAGGACAGGACTGTCCATAAAGTTCTCTTTTTTTAAGGAATCATGGTAGTAACTGTGTAGCTCTATCATAATAATAACCCTAAAATATTGTCAATTTTCCCAAACTCCTGAACACCCTTGAAGTGTTCACTCGTTTATGAGATGTAGTAATGGTCTGATGTACAAAGACCTGCCCCTATGAAGGTCAAGGGTCAAACCTACAGACCAGTTTATTCATTTTATTTGTTATTCCAAGATCTGGTAGACCCATGTTCCCAGGAATGCTGTACTGTTAAACTCTCACTTTACCGTTGTTTCTCTTTACAGAAAAGAAAATTGTGCAGCAGAGTTACTTGAATTTACAAAATAGCTCTTGGAAATCTGGAAGGAACACTCCTGTGTCTAAGACAGGTGCTTCTCCAAAGAAATTGAACAATTCTGGAAGGAAGGTTTGTTTACCATTTCAAGGAATTGATTTAAATTTTAGCAGTTAACTTTCACCCCAAATTGCAAGTGTTCTACTCCACAGAAATTCTCAGTTGGCACAGCTCTTTGATTGACATGAAGTCCAGAAAATGCAGAGTACTGTAGTTCATATTGCACAACCTAAACTGTACTGAAAATGTTTTGATTGCACATTGGGGTCTTGTATATACAGTACTCACCCTAAAGAAATAAACTGATATTACATCTGGATGAGGATGAGGCTGAGACAGTTGTGTGAAGGGCTGAATTACATTAGGAGAATTCAAACTGTCTTGACTCAGAAGTGGTGTTTTATTGTCCCCCTCCAAATTTACCATCCACTAAAAGTTGTAATCCTCAGTTACATTTCAGAGCAGAGAATCCACAATTGTTTTAAACGGGAGGAGGGGCAGGACAGGGGAAGATGTTTCTTCCCAGAAAGGGAAAAAACATTCATGCAATTTTTAGCTCACACATGTACACAGTACATGTGTGAGGTTATAAAATGGGCCAGATGGCGTCAACTTTTTAACAAAAGCCTGCTCCCTTTGCATTTGTGGAGATTTGGTCCTGAAATTTTGGTATATGATTGTTTGCCAGTACAGCATTAGAACCCACCTACTTTCATTCCAATGTAGGAGTGTTATGCATAATTTTTTAGCTATTTATGTAGAGCAGAGTTCATTGTGCCTGCTTAACAGTTAGCTGTTTATTCATTGTGCTGACTGCAACTACTTGGTTGTGTGTTCAATTGCTGTCTTGCAAATGCCTTGCAAGCAGACTGTTGTTTGATGTCTGACTCACCTGTGGACACGGATCAGTGGTTTCTGCAATCACAGTGTCTTGGGATAATAGCACTGTATTGTGAAGAGGGCTTCATGGACTGAGCAGCTATACTTGACACACAAAATTGGGAGCAATTCTGTGGTCAAGTGTAGCCTACAAGAAAGGAAATAGGCTTAATGTGGTGGGGACATCTGTTCTGTTTCTAGATCAATTCAGTTGGTCAAGGCAAGTAATTGTGATAACTCTTTGATTTCAAGTGCAGTAGGAGAGCCATTTGAGGAGTGATGCATGTTTTTATTTTACCAGTGCAAATTCACGCAGTGTTTCTTATGGAGTTACAGGAGAAACTAAATGTACTTTGCAGTACTTTAAAATATGCTTGATACCTTCTACATATTTAAAAATTTTTCCAAAATGAACCTTATTAAGTTTGTATAGCCCAACAGATTTTCTTAATTTTACAAACTTTCGCAGTAGTATTTGTAGATCTGTCAATTAAGTTGTTTTCTTTCTGATGTAAAAGTTTTCACTTTTTGAAAGAGGGAGGGGGACCTTTTAGCCTACCTTGTGATTTTGCAGTTGGGTTTTGAGTTCTTTGGTCTTTTTGTACCTGTTATTTACCATTGTTTAGGTAAGGAGGTCTTGTGGAAACAGATGAAGAAGTAATAAAAGTTGGTTCTTTGAGTTGCAATTTTTTACAGACAAGAGAGAATGTGTGAGCTACAACAGCATTGCTGTTCTAGTTTGTCTTTTCATGTACAGAAAAGGGAAGCTCCTGTAATTGCCAGAACTCTCCTTCACATGGCTAAGTTTCTTACAAAGGACCCTCTCAAGTTCTCAATGCATCTCTCTGTGTTCCCATCCCAAACAAAGACTACAGGTGTTCCTTACTACTGAAAAAATCAAGAAATTAATTGCTCATTTGTAATTCAGTACAGACATGATTTTCATTGATTTTGGAACATGAAGTACCCTTTAGATATGTCTTCTGTCTTTTGTCCCAAATATCCATAATTTGACAGGTTGATCTGGAAATTTTTAATTCTATTCCTGCATTTATTAATTATATTTTCATGCATAACTTCATCAAAATCCGAGACAATATTCATAGTTCAAGATTCATTTAATCATTAATTTACCCACTGAAATTGATTCTATTCACATTATGTGTGGAAATACAGATCAATCCTTGAAAATCTTTTGAAGGTTGATACCCAGTATCTTAAGGTTTACTGCAAAAATATGTCACTCCACCGCTAGATTTGGAAAGAGAGGTCAAACTATAAATGTTCACCATATAAGGGGCAGAATTTTTTAATGGTTTTCTGTCAATGGAGAGATGCTTCCTCCCCTTTTTGGGTGTGCTCCACAAACAAATATCTAAAATTCCTCATTTGAATCCACAAATGAAAAATTGAGTATCTACATTGCCCTGGCCTTACCTCCTATTTACATTATGTAACCCATTCTTACCTGGGGCTACCCTTTGCCAAGTTATCAGCTTGCCATCCAAAAGCTTTGAGTGGGACAAGGTTAATGGATTAAAGGGGGCACCATTTGGGCTCTCCCTATGTCCTTCCCATTACACTGAAGACTTGACAAAAGATTACTGCAGGTAAGAAGAGTTTACTTTATGTAAGTAGGAGTTAGGTATCAGGGTCATACATCCCTGAAACCAGGGAGTTGGGGGGAAACAGTAATGCTTTTTATTATTTGTAAATTGCAGTTTAGGTTATGTAGGATTTCATTTGTCAGTGTTTTTCATGAGAGTAGGATGCAAGTTAAGGGATAGAGGAAACCATCCAAGCTGAGTAATCATCTAGCTTAGTCCTTGCTGCTGTAATGTGACAATTACCATCTCCTCTTTTGAGCAAAAACCTAAGAAAGAAAAAAAAAACAGCAAAAAGTAGGAGGGCCTCCAAGAAGAAAAAACGGTGGCCACTTTTGATTAAGTCAATTTGCTGGCAGATTTATCCTTTGCAGTCTGCTCATCTAAAATTGTCTCCTAAATTTTAAAACCTTGTAAGTAAGAGTAAAATGGATAAATTGTTTTCCTGTCCCACAACCATTCACACGTCAATGGAGTAATTTTGAACAATTTGTAACCTCTCTGCCAATGCTTGTAGCCTCTTGTTGTATGGAAGTAATTCACCTGAATGTTAATGAGAGTATGTTTATACGAGAGGAGCATCTCTTACAAGAGCTGTTAAAACTTACAGTTGAGCAACATATGTTAATTGACCATTTTACTCCAGCCGCACAAATATTTACAAACATAAGATACATTGAGACATCCTTTCCTACTTGGATGTCAAGCCCTGAAGTAGTTCTTTATTTATCGTTAAGTCTTCCCCCAAAGTGATTGATAGACGTGTACCTCAACTTTTTGTGTGGTTTGTAAGAGATGTGTCTCGAGTATGTCTGAAAGTCATTCAAGATTGTATAGATTGTATAGATGCTGAGAATTCTTTGCAGCAGAAAGGTCATCAACTTTTGAGATTTTAAATTACATTTTTGATAAACTGATTAACACCGGCTTATATGTTACTAGGAAGGTAGAAGTAGGCAGTACAATTACACTATGTTACCGTCCCCAGCATTCCTTTTAATTGGGGTAATGTTGTTTGGAACCTGTCAATCATAAATCATGTTCCCCAATGTTTCAGGTTAAGTAGAATGAATGAGTTTATTTGTTTAGGCTGCATTTGTTTTCTCAGTTTAAGTTTGTCTGACTTTAAAATGATAAAGTTGGGTATTTGAAGTGAAGAGCATTGCAAACCAAGAATATTGCCCGAATTTCCATCAAAATTCATTATAAAAATTGACCATGTTACTAAGTAATATTTGATTTGCATGTAACCATGCATAAACTTGAGCTCAATTTGCAAATTGAGCTCTAGGGAGGGACATGCCATGCATGGCTAATGGTATGATTTGTTTTTGCTATCTTCACTTCAAGAATACTTTTTATAGATTAGTATGTCCTGAGAGTTTTATCTTGATAATATAAATTGTGTCCTTGGAAATCATCAGTTTCAATTATCAAACCATCAACTATCTGGTGATTAATTGAGAGATAATTAATGTAGGTTTGCAAAAGAAACATTGTGCAACACTCCACAAGGATCCAACCAGAAACACAAAGAAAAAGCAGCAGGGGGATTAATTACTGCCAAACCCTTAGTCCAAATTGATTCTGTCCTAGGTTTGGATGGGAGGGGGGAAGGGAACAAATCCTCCTTTCCCCCTCTGCGGGAAACACTGGTCCACATCATTATTTTGGCATAAGCAGCAAGTTGCTTTCGAAACATTCAAACTTTGAGAAGGTATGTGTAGAGGACTGTAAAACATATTGAATCCAAATAATTTTTCCTGAGGTAAGTTTACTCCTTAACTGCTAAGTAAAGTCAGAGCTTTTCCCTGACATACCACACTATACCTATTCATAATTATCTGTATAGGAGACGGATTAGAGCTTTGTGATACGGTACTGCAACTAAAATAGAGCTGTAAATAAGATCTAAATCTAGTCCAAATTTATCAAATCTGCCCAAATGGGTGAATTCTTTGGAATTTTACCGTTCTAAAAAAATATTTTGTTAAAACGGTGTTTATTGTAAACTTATGTAACTTATGTAAACTTATTTCAAAAGAAGATCTTATTCTCACTTATTATTTCTCTTCCCTAAATGACTTGATCACAATATTTTTGTATGACAGATTTACAGACTGTGGGACTTCTTGTAGGGTTGTTTGATATGGTGTATACATTTAACCAGTACATGTGGTCCTTGCAGACCTCTCTATAGGTCCAGTTACTACCAGATACCTCCAGGTTTTGTTTTAAAACAGTAAAATTTATGTACCAGATGTTTTAATTCTTTTTTTATAGCCTAACAAAATGACTTGACAAATTTCATACAGTACTTGTGACTCCATCAATATCATCAACTCTCCCACCTTCAATTTGCTTGTAATGTGTTGGGCAACTCCTGGTAGATTTAGTAGTTCATCATTTTTGGCAGAATTTCTGAATATTTTAGGAAAAACGCTGTTCATATTAGGTTTGTAAGTTACATTATAATGACACACCGGATAGCTACCCCCCACTTTAAAGAAATTTTTTTGAGCCATATGTAGTGTGAATATAATGTAACCTTTGATAATTTTTGATCTTCTGAAATTATGGTTTAAATTAATGATGGTGCTGTGTAAGTTTGAGGATATATGAATAGGTCTTCACAGTTTCATACAGTCAGGCCTACCATAACGTGAGATTACAGCCTGTGTGTATTCCCAAACTCTCATAGTGTAATGTATTTTTCCTGTTGCATACACAGTGAGACCACTTAATATCTAAAACCAAATTAAACCACACTATGACACTCTGGAGGGACAGCGTTAATAGCTTTAGTGTCCCTTAAGACAGAAGCTATGCCATTCTGTCCCCTAAGCCAGTTGTAATGCCATACAGTCCTCTTTCCCTAACAGCTATGCATTAGACCGGAGACTTAAATTGCCCTTGACGCAGAAATTAATAAATTTTGCATTTTGGGTGACAACTTTGTACCACCTTTTTTTTTTTTTATTGTGTTCATTTCTTGTTTTAAAATTTGAAGTCAGTCAACTCTCTCCCCAAACTATAATTTTATTGTAGTAACCTACAGAAATTTTCAATTGCCACAGCTACCTGATTGACAGCAAATTGAAAATAAATGTAGAGTACTGTAGCTCATATTACACAGTATCTACAATACTGAGTGCCTTGATAACACATTAGGTTACACATTCTGTCTGGATGAGGATATTTAAGTTTATACAGTTGAGGGAGGGATTTCAGTAAGTAGGTTAGGAGAATTGGAACTGTTTGAGGTGATTAGGCATTTAATACTTTATTATGACAAGTAACCAATTGAGATGAAGTAAAGCAAACTACAAATACATTTAATGTTTAACTAAAAATTTTTTATCTTTTCATTATTAGCTCAGTCTTGGGAAACAGAGTTCCCCAGAGAAGGAATTGTCTCAACACTATGAGAAGTCAGACCTTACTTCAAGGAATGAGGCTAAGGGAAAAACTGCTGATCAAATCAGTTCTTCCAACAAACAGGACAACTTGTCTGCAACAAAGGAAGAAGAAATCTCTGAGGAACGACTGTCTTCAAAAAAAGTCTCAAGTGTGCTAGGGAAACAACAGCCGTATAACTCATCATCACAATCATATAATGATTTAAAGGAACAAAAGAACAGAAAGGTTCCCAGTGAGACAGTAAAAGTTGAATGCACCCATGAAGGAGAAAGAGATGATGCAAGGCAAAGGAGAAGGGAATGGCAGAAAAGTTTACTGCAAAGTTATGAAGAACCATCTTCATCAGAAGGTGATGGTAAACAAGAGGAAGAGAATATTAGCAACGTGAATAGAAACTCGAATGTAAACAGAACTGAAAGTGAAACAAAATTAAAAGCCCAAGAGGCTCTTTCAGAGAAACATTATTCACAGTCACAAAGTCAAGAAGATGATGATGACACATTTCTAGCAAGTGAAAATTCTTTTGATTCTGAAGGTAGTTTTTCAAAAAGAAGTAGCAGCATAGAGAGTAGTGATCAGTCTAACGAAATCTCCAATGAGAGCCCTTCACGGCAGATGTCAGAGACAGGTAAAGGTGAGGGGGCTATTCAAGTAAGCTCTCATACAGGCCCTGAAATATGTGGGAGTGCTGTCTTGCAGGAAAAAAGTCACACTTTTGAAGAGAAAAGTGCAATCATCTGTGAAGACAGATCATATAAAAATGACAAGGGATCTAGTGGAAGTTTGAATGGGGTAAAGAAACTTGCTGAAACAAAGCAAAGCTCTTTTTCAAGCAAGATGAGCTCAAGTTTCGAGGTAGAAATTGAAATTGGGGAAAAATCTGAACCATCTAAAAGAACTGTCTTAGTTGATGCTGTAAGAGTAGAAATGAGACAGGGAGAGAATTCAAAGGGTCATAAGGATTCAACAAAGGATGGGAAAAGGGACAAAAGTTTTGAAGAACCAATGGGAACTAAGGAGGAAAAGCTGCCATCATTGCAAAAAGAAAAACTGGACAAGGCAAAGGAAGAAAGATCAACATTTATGAGTTCAAGATGGAGAGAACCCAAAAAAGCAAATTTTAAAGACTTGAGAAAACAATTTCTGGTTGGCTTTGAGAAACAGAAGGAGGAGAAAAAGGAAGACAGAGCTTTGAAAGGTGAGAAAAAAACAGGACTAATAAAAAAGGGGGGAGGGGGAAGGGTCAAATTGATGTGATTAAGATCTAATTTTTATGTGATGTGCCTATGCTATTCAACCAATCTCAGTTTTCATACACCCCCAAAACCAAATATTGCAATCTCACATTCATTGACTAAACATCGAAATGGCAACTTTTGGAAAGGGGGCACATATGTTTGCAATATCTTCTAGAATACTCCCCAGACAGTGTCAAAGAAGACAGAATCATGTCATAGCATTCCCAAGTGAGTGATTTTCCTCCCCCTCTCACCTGTTTTAGACATTTGACACCAATCCACACACTTATCAGTGATATAACATATTGAGTGTACCCCTTTTTATGTAGCTCCTTTCACCCACGATAGGTCTCAAAGCACTGCACAAACATGATGTGTCATCCTCAGCTCAGTTTGTCAAGTGAACTTTCTGTAAGCCAAGTATGGTTGGAATGAATATATTCTTATTTATATTTTTTCATTCACCAAGCATAGCTTAAAGTGTAGCTTAATTTATTGTAAAGTCACAGCCTAGGACAGTTGTAATTCCGGAAGCCTGCCCTCAGTTATCAATACTCATTTTGTACAACAATAAATGGGCATATGGAGGTGATATCGATGCCTTTATAAGGGTATTGGAGGGTACTACCAAGTGATAATTCTTGTTATCTAGTCAAGTCCGGTGCTGTGGCCGTGTGGATAAAGGCAGTGGCATTTGAAATGATGGAAGCTCAGCTACTGGAGGGTCTGGAGTTTGATTCCTGGCCTGGTCAAAGAAAGGTGAATTTTTCATCCAAGAGCGATCTATGGTTTTCTCATCTGAACTGGCCTTTCAAAAAATACCAAATTTGCTCCAAATTGCTAAATTGGTTGCCACCTGATGTGAAGTTGTAATTCATAAGCCAATGGCTTCTCCCACATTCGTGGTTTCTTAGCATCATAAAACAACTGCCCTTTAAGGCCTGATTATTATTATCATTAAGTCTCACAAGCAAAACTTAAGCAAAAAAGTTAGAATTTTGAATTTGTTTATATCTTGGCTTGTTCTGATTTTGTGTGAAGAAGTGTCTGGTCATTAATTTTAAAAGTTGAATTGAAGAGTTAATTACTCATAAAACATTTGTTTGAATTTAGGAAATGGGGACTGTCAAAGTTTCAACCATTTCTCACGTTAGTATGTGATGCATCAAAGCATTCATGTTTGTAAAAGTTTGGTGAATTTCAAGAACAACTAGGGTGTACTGCCTAGAGCACAATAACACATAACTTGGAACTTGAACAGTGGAACTTACTGTCATTGTGCTTAGTGCTCAAAATACAATGGAGTGAAAAAAGGTAAACCAGTGAGCCACAGCTGGAAAAAAGGCCATAGGAAGGGGGCAGGTGAGGCCTACAAAATTGTCACCCAAAGTTGTTGGGCTTCTATTGTACCAGAATGGTAATCAAATCTTCTGCTCATTGAAGCAGCAAATAGGAGTAATGAACCACTGAAGCAGCAAATAGGAGTAATGAACCAGTGGTCGGATACTATAATTGGGAACCGCAGTCTTTCCCTAAAAACTGTGGTAGCCATGATGGATCTGCTTAAAGGCTAATATCCTGTAATGCCATCTTAAAAAATAAAAAATCATTCTATCTGTCAGTCTGATACATTTAGTACATCTAACCCCTTTTTGAAAAGATATCACCCCATACAGCCCTTGAGCTCTTCCTCACCACGTTATAGTATATTTGGGGTATGAACCTGCCTAACTTTGAGAAATTTTGGACTAAGTCCTTTCAAAATTCCCATACCTTCCATAACATATACCATACGTGCATCTCTGTTCTAAAGCAGTAACTTAGATCAGTGTGAAATGGTTTGCAGAGTCATGAAAGGCAAAGATCTTTGCAAATTTTTTGATAAATATTCTCTCAGGAATGAAGCAGTGATCTCATTTACAACTTAAATGACTAAACCTGTTCTCAAAAGTTGTAATCACATGTAATTGGTGAATTTTGTTGTTAGGCATCAAATTCTTGCATCAATCACCCTAGCAGATAAATCTATTTTACAATTATAAACTTGTCACAGCAAGCCTGCTGACAGGTATCTGTCATTGCCCAGAGATACAGTGTTAAATAAAATACTAGACAGCCATGATTGCAGACCAGGACAAAGCCATTATTGCTATAAAATGTACAACAGTATTATTTAGCTGCTCCAAAAACGTTTTACAAGTGTTATCATTTGTGTGCTGCTGTATGCTACAGAAAAAGGCTGTAAATGAGTACATTGTAACAGTATTATTTAGCTGCAGTATTAATAGCCTATGATAAGAATAAACATTTCACTTTTCAGTCTTTGTGAGATGTTATTCATCCTTGCAAACCTAGTAGAATTTTAATTGAATTTTGAGTATTCAAAGAGTATGCATACTCCATTATTCCTGGTCTAGATTCTTGGAGAAAATGTGTTAAATATTGAAAATATGCCACTATTACATGAAAAGGGAAATGCAATATGACTTGTACGGGGGAAAATTTGTTTTGGCATAAAGTATTTAATATCATTTCATTGAACAGTTACTGTATGAAATTTATCATTATATCAATATTACATTTTAACTATCATTTAGAGTGAATGGCTTCAAAATATTGTTGCAGCATATTTGTGCAAATTTGGGTGAATGTGTTCATAATTCATATCTGCAAAGAATCTTAATTTTCTTCTGGGGACTTGCACATTTTTAACAGCTTTTGTTACATTGTTTATTAATCAGTTGCTGATTTGAAAATCACTGGGATGGCTGAACAAAATATTTACTCATTTAATTGGTAGGTGTGAAAGGCAGAGTAAGCCAGGCTGCTCTCCTTTTTAACAGTCCATCTTCATCCTCTCCACCTCATCAATGGCTGCCACTTGAAACATCTACCCCCAAGAGAGGATCCTCAAGTACCCCTCGAAAAACCAATGATAGAAGAATTACAGATCAGAAGTTAGAAGGCAACTCAACAAGAAGATTCAGCTCAGAGTTCAGTTTGAGTGACAAGAGAAAAAACAAAGCTGAAACTATATCCAGCCTTCAAGTGGCTTTCAACAAAGATGAAGAGACAAGTCTGAACAAGGGAGTAGAGGAATCGCCCTCTACATCAGTTTATATGACCCCTGTTGGAACCCCTGGGTCACCTGATATCTTTTACACCCCCAAAGAGGTAATGGATGGCACACCAACAAACCTTACTGACAGGGCATCATTATCGAAGCAATCTGAGGTCGAAGAACAAAGTTTGTTACATTCCAAGAGGACGACAGTTGTTGAAGGGGACCAATATAGGAAGAAAGTAGTAAGTACTCTCAATTTTGCTTCATATCTTAAATTTACTATCATTAGCATTCAAAAGGGAAAATAATTAGAAGCTTCTGACTCTTCAAAAGAATATTGTAGACTTCATCATCACCAACTAGTTTACAATTTTTTGCAAGGAAAGTTTTCAGAAAAACATTGAAAAATCAACTTCATTTCAATGGTTTCCCCATTAGGAAGTTGAATTTGTAGAGTTATTTTTTAACCAGAAGAGCGGCTCGTGGTTTAATTTGCTGGGGTTCTATGCCTTAACTTTGAACTTACTTTTATAGGTTTCCATTTTCACTGTCCTTTATTTGACACTGTCTGGGAATTGAACCTGGATATCCCATGATAGAGGTGAATGCCTTACCACTAGGCCCCAAAACTGTTTGTGATATATAATGCTTTCATAAAAAATATGGAGTGCTTGAGCAAGTTCCCCAGTCCTGCAAGTAGTAAACCATGAGGGTAAGAAAGAATCTAACAACTTGAAACTTTGAATATCCCGTTTCTGTTTCGATGGAATTGTTAATTAACTGTAGAAGCTGGAGTTGGAACAGTCAAACAGTTTGACATTTCAGTTTCAGAAGTACTGGCTTGGATGTCTGACCTTCAATCCTGTACAAAAGTATTGCGACACTTACTGACCTGTCACATTTTTAGCATAATTTCCCTGCCACCAATTATTCAGTGTTGAGAAAAAGAAGAGCGTGCTTTTTGCTAAGGTGCAAAACTTTAATTCACACTTGAAAACAACACTGAGATGGGGTGTTGGGACTTTTCCAAGATAATTTTGTCCAGGATTGTATCTACATTACTTCATCATCACATGGACTTCTTGAGGCATCAATTTAAAGAACTTGTATTTTAGAGAATAAAAGAGGCCCTAAAATTAAAAATATATAAGCAGTATCTTCAGCTTTACAAGACTATTGATTTTATTCAACAAAATATAGTATGTACAAAGTTTGTGTCCAGTTAAGAGGTATAGCACTCTTTCTTCAACCATTTGCTATTGCATAGCTCCCAAGTTCCAAGATGTAGATGGGGGTCCAACTCTGATCTGTCTGTTGCAAGGTCCTTGGCTTGGGGAAGGGGTGTATGGGGAGGGAGTGCACCTTTTTTCAAAATTTTTAAAGTTTAGATGTGCCTATTCACAAATTGCTGGCACTTTTTTTGGCAAATCAATGAACACAATTTCATTAGCTTAGTGCAAAAACATTCAGTGAAGAACTGAATCTAGAGAAATTGTGTTTACTGATTTGCCAAAAAATGACAACACAGATACTTACAGTACAAATGTGCAATTGTTGAAATCTCTCCAAATCATAATACTCATTGGTTATTGTTGCTATAATTTTTGTACAGTTTGTCGGAGGTCCGCAACTCTCTCTTTTTGTAAACTTCAACTCAATTAGCCATTGAACATAAAATGTTGGATACTTAGACGTAAGCTGTTTACACTAGTTGTACCAATTAGCACACCCTCAACCTGAGTAATTATTTAGTATCAAACCTTTAAGCTGTGAAGAAGATGGGTTCTGAAGCGTTTGTCCCTCCAGGCGATAACATACCAACATCAGTGAAACATGCAGTCTGTGATATTGTCCTGCAAGCGAGATAACATGTCTTCGCTTCAGCTGAGAGTGTATTAGTGTATACAAAGCATTTCCTCAGGGGATGTGTACCAGGGTGTTAGTATTACCAGCCCTTGACCTGGAGTGGTCCAGGGTGGTGTTTAGTCTGGTTTCTTGCACTTGTGTGGAAAGATGTTTGTTATTTCTTTCTCAGCAGGAAGTTTAGGTATGCAGAAAAGTGAAAAATGTTTTCTTCAAACCTTTGTCCATTTAAAAGTGAGATGTTCATGTTGTGTAACTGCATGAGGGAGAGACAGGGGGTGATTCCAGGACTTGCTGGACAGGCAGGATAGCTCTTAGGGGAGAGGCTGTCTGAAACCCTAAAAAAGTTGAAAGCTTTCAAATGTTGTTAACGAAAATTTTTTGTCTTCTTCGTACAAATATTTGAAAGTATGGGGCTTTAGAAAAATTGAAAATTTTTGGCCTTCATGTGGGTCATATGAAATATTTGGAATTTTACAGAGGGGAATTTCTAATTTATTTATTTACGGCAATTCACATGAAATGAAGGGTGGTTATCTTGTAGAACCTGTCCTTTGTGAGGCCAAAATTAAATAGATCAGCAGTAAATGACTGCTCTCAAGGTTACATATGTCATCAGTACCCTGGAGGAAGTCAACAAATTTCTCCTATGATGGGAGAATCCTGCCTCATAGACATGTTCCCCTTATTAAGAGAAATGTCCTCTCTCCCTACTGGCTTCACCTGTGGCCTGATGAATGGTTGTTAAAAAGGAAATAACTCCATTCAAGTCCAAGTCAAAAAATGCAAAAATATATATTTAAGTGCATGAAAAACAAATTCAAACAG
The DNA here is from genome assembly GCA_037179385.1 of Holothuria scabra. Taxonomy (NCBI): domain Eukaryota; kingdom Metazoa; phylum Echinodermata; class Holothuroidea; order Aspidochirotida; family Holothuriidae; genus Holothuria; species Holothuria scabra. The sequence goes on along the minus strand of CM074183.1, from coordinate 52,193,933 downwards.
TCTAACTCCCTGTCTTCATGTGACATTCCTGAGCTGAGATAAAAATTGTTCAAGTTTATTCACTTAAAACAAATTGGTCAATTGTGCAATAATTTGTGACTTTCTTGTTGTACAACTCACATAACATGCTTTTTTCCCCTTTAAAATTAAGTGTTTTTATGACCTTGAACACTTAATGTTGGCTTGCATAGCATGTTGCACAAGGTGGGCTTAATTAATTACATCACCTCATAAGAGTAAGAGTGCTATCACACCTTGGAACAAGGTGCAGTAAGTTTCAGAAAAACAAAGAAATACAAAGATTGTAATTTGATTAGTACAAGAGTGACATCACAAATTATTGCGCAGTGTACCATTTTTATTTGAGTGAATAAACTTCAACATTTTATATCTCAGCCCAGGAATGTCCTATGAAGATGGGACTTGGACTGTTGGAATTCATTTGTCATGGTCTTTAATATATATTCTTGAATTTTTTGACTTGAGGTACACTTTAATGCTCTTGTTATTTTTTCCATCTAGTGGACTGACGTAGTACATCATTGATGTATGTATCTATATCATAATGAAAGTAGCAGGTGCATTTGACATTAAAAGTTGTTTATCCAAATATTTGGGAAGAACTTTACCTGCCATTAGACCTTTGTCTCCAAATTTCAGAGGTTCTCTTAACTAAGTAGTTCATGTGGATGAATTTTAGGCCTGACAACTTTACAAACAGTCTGAATTCTGTAATTAAGTAATCAAAGCATAGATACTTGCTCCTTGAACAGTGTGATATTTTAACAAAAATCTTTTGTTTGATTCACAATTTACTGAAAAAATAAACAATTGGGAACACAATTGCCAAGTCACCATTAAACATCCAAAAGGGATGGGTATGGAGATGGGTATGGGGGGGTCTATCTCTGAATTTGTGGCAGTGGTAGTGTAGCCAAAGTACAGGGAGATACCATGATTCTAAATATGGTTATTAAACAATGATTCAATTTTCTTTTCAAATCAAGCATTGAAGGGATATGCCAGCATCATCCTTTGCCACAGTGGCAAGAAAATCAATTTTTACTCCTTAAATTTTCTGCAGTGCTGTTTTTCTTGAGGCATAGTATGGTACATTTGCAAAGAGGAATTAGCGAAGTAGCCTTTGGACAAGTAAACTCCAAGATTTTAGAATGAGTTCACTCATATTGTACTACCAGTAATAGGGCCTATGTTATTCCCTATATACTGTTGGGTTCACTTTTAAAAAACAATGGTTGCAAAAATCTGAGAAAGATAATTAATATATAGTGAAATGTTCCAGTCTTGTAAGTACAGTGAGACCACGTGTTTGGCCTAACGGTAGAGTTTCTGTCTCTCACACGGAAGGTCCAGGCTCTATTCCCAGGTTGAGTCACACCAAAGACTCTAAAAAGGGAACACTCTGCATGGAGTAGGGAAAACAGCCCAATGAGCCACAACTGGAAAAAAAAAGTTGTGGCCAGCTCGACTTGAACCAATAGGTTGGAAACTGGGCCGTAAAACTCTAACTTACTAAGTATATTGAGGAAGGCCATCACATAAAAGGACACATGCTTAAAAGTAACAAGCTTAATCGCCTATTTGGAAAAAAGGTCCTCCTTAACCTTGGGGAAAGACAATCCTTTGGGGCAATGATCACTCCCAATAACAAACCACACTTGAAAAGGAACCTTTGCCCCTGCCCCTGAAAATTTTCCGAAATCCTGCCCTATGGAAGATGGTAGTAGTTGAATGCAATTTTATCAAAGGTCGTTACCTTCCAATGTGCTCAGAATATGCAGTAATTGACAGTGTAAAATTGGACCGTAGTGAAATACGAGTTTGAATAATCATCAGTGGTGTCAGAAAATATTAAGGAGTGTTAGTGTGTAATCAGGGTTGAACATTACTCATTGTATTCAGTGAAAGGTGTCAGTATTTTTCCTATACCTCAAGATTGAGTGTAAATGATACTAAGTGTAGGAGTTTTCTTGTATGCTCTCTGTATCATCTTTTCAAAGTAACCTAATGTAGGAGTCTAGAACTCAGATGGGCTCAGCTGTTAGTTCCTCATTGTTGACAACTTGACACTTTTCTTTTAATGGCTTTTCCCACATTCTTGGACTGAATTCACTGGAGTAAAGTCAAGCTATTATGAATAAATACTGCTTTAGGGTAAATTAATTTCCCATATATTACTGATTATTGACCATTTTGGATCACAAATTTCTTCTTGTTTGGATAAAATTTACTACAAAATAATACATCTTGTGCTGATAATTTCCACCTTTACCAATCATTCCTTTGGACTTTCCCAAGATCAAGGTAATTAAAGTGGTTCTAGGCTCTAGACTCGTTAAACTTTTTCCTTTTGATGATTATTTTGTTTGCAATATGATATTTAAAAAATATAAAATATAAATTACATAAAAACAGTTAAATGTTCTAATGAAAAAGTTAAAAGTGCTAGTTAGCTCTTCTATCAATTACTGGGTGTGTTATACAGCTGCAAAATCTATACTCTGTTGACTAGCAATTGGTTCTAATGATAAGCTGTGCTAAGGAAAACTGGGGCTACTGGGAGGAAAATTTGCTTCGGCTCAACTAAGAATTGAACACTCCTACTTGTTCCAGAACATGTTGGTACAGTACATTGCAGTTCATTTAACCAACTTGCATCTGAAAACTAATTAAATGGACATTTTTGTTTTTGGGGCAGTACGCTTATATTTATAAGTGGTGGAAAGACCAGTCAATGATCCCTAAAAAATCTGATAACATTGCGATTTTTTTACTAAAGTATATAATAACAACTTTCTGGAAAACATGATTTCACATGGCTTGTTTATATGCTGATCCATTGTATTTCTAAGGAACTGAGCCACTAATACCATGCTTCCCTTTGTCGCTCCAAGCTAGATTTTAATTTTGTTGTAATTTAGGATTTGTTTGTTTTACAATATTTATCATTCTAGAGGTGTCAGATGTGATTTATTACTTCAGAAGCAACAAACCCCCTGCCGTGGTATGGATAGCACCGTTAATCTCTGGCACTACTGAATCTTTAGGGTAGCATGGTCTTGAAATATTTGTTAAATTAGAAGCTAATAACAACTGACAGAGGGGCATTGTTTTTTCATTTGTGTGGGTTCACTGTAAATTCCTATTAGTTATGTTATAGTAATTGCATGTAGTTTTTATTCTTATCAAGACCAATCAAACTGATACACTGTATCCACATTCCTTGAAAGTTACAAGTTGTGTTTACACTTAATGTGAAACCAAGAATGAAAATTGAAAGGATACGCAATCTGCAAGGGTTTTATACCTGTAAGAAGAAATGCAAAAACCTGATAGCACCCACAGTTCTCATGTGAAAGTACCATTTATTTTTATACAAAATACTCAGCCCTGATTTGTGAGACAAATGCAGTTTGTAATTTTAGCAAAGATAATGCACTTTTTTCATGGATTCATTTGGACATGCTGTAGTATGTAGGCCTATATGCATTTAAGAAATCACTTTGTGCATTGAGAATGAGTTTACAGCTGCTTCAGACAAATACACAGAGCTTAACAACATTTTATAGTATAGGTCAAGGTTGCCAGCTACTTCATGTAGTAAAGGCCAAACTTTTCAAACCCTTGAACCAATGTTTTGTGAGAAGCTTACTACTCATTAAATTACTTGAATCTCTGGTGTATGCCTGGTTGAATCCTCATCGTTTTTATCCGTTAAAGCTTACTAATTCTGTGCATGTGCATGCAGTAATGTAGAGAGATTCCCAGCTGACTGTCAAATTGTCTCAGGGGACGGAGCAGCTAGACCTACCGAGGCAGTCTCTGAATGTCTTTTCACTTTGATCTTGAATGGTGATAGGGACTGGGAATAAGGTGAACTTTACCAGAGATTAACAGAAGGTGTTGCCCCTGTCACAAACATGCGCTGGCCCATATACAGTCTGCTGTAAGACACTACAGCTTGATTTGCTTCCATTAATTTGTGTGCAGCTGGCAGAGAGGTTCCAATATCTTTGGTAGATGAACGTTAAAGATTTGTGGATTGGGAATAATATACTAGTATCTTGAGGTAAGTGGAAAGAATTATTAGTCCTGGGTTATATAAGCCCAGTAAGAAATTAATGCATTCTGGCCATAGAACAGTTTACTATCATTAATAGCTGTGTTTAAAAATCCCTGTAAAAGTGAGTACTTTTGGAATAGGAAAAGTTTTTTTGAATTCTTGTTCAAGTAAGTTACACAAGCTGGGATGTAGCTGTGTTTATTCAAATGTTATTTTACCTGTAAATGTCAATGAATGATAATAATAATGAATTTAATTTGTTAATAATTTAACTGAATAAACATTAACGATATATGTGTATGTTCTATTTTTGAAATACAAAGTTGAATGTATTTTAAAAAAGTTACTAGAGACCGGATAAGTAGCCCTTGTAGGTATGGGGGTACTGTGGAACCTATTAATTTGAATAAGGGATTGGAAGTGGAAAATTTCTGTTTATGAAATCATGTAATGAAAAATAGTTGTAAAACCTTCAACAGAAGGAAGATAATATTAATATTCTCAGATCTTCTTAGCTCGCTAATATTATTTTATTGAAAATAAGAAGTTGCATGGTTGTTTACTGATTTCATCTTACCACTGGATGTAGCACAGAGTTTTGAGAGACCAAAACCATCTCTGCATTTCAGTGTCAGATGTTATTGTATCTGAACAACATGGTTAGTATTGTATTTGAAAAATAGTTTTAAACAAAAGGTATGTTTGTACTGAAGGTGTTCTTCCAGTCTGCCTCTGCTGATAAAACGGCTGTGTAAATGACATTCAGTTGCAGTCTAGCATCTTAATTGCAATTGCAATTGCAATGAATGATGTAAACACTTATTTTGACGCTATAAGAAATAAGAAACTTTAAAAGTAGTGTATTTGGAGAAACAGAGTTTTGGTTTCCTATGGTACAACATGCAGCATGTGGAAGTGATGTGCCAGAGTGGACAGGAAAGAATTAGATAGCATTGTTATCTTTTTTATCTTTCAGGGCAGTTTTATTTATAACTTGTAGTTAGTAAGTTAGTTACTTAGATGGGATTTAATGACATACCAACACGAATATGTTATAGTGTCAGTCAATTGGATAAAAATTTCAAAATTTAAATTTATTTTAAACTTAGTTTGGTTCAAGTTCAAGTTTTGCTTCTCTCTAGTCCCCTTTTACAACAGGCGGGAAATACTGAGGGTATATATTGTACAACCCACCAGTCCACAGGGGGCTTTTAACTTGTAAGTTGTGTTTTGTTGGATAGTTGTAGATAATTATTGTACCTTTTACCTGAGAAACATTTTTTATCTGAAGTTCAGACTCTTTTGGGGCAAGATTTCACAGTTTGTGAAAGAAACTCATTATTTGATACCTCACAGCAACTTCACAAATTTGTATTTTTGCCAATGGTCAGTTACATGCATTTTTCACTTCTTCTGGAGATGGAGATCTAAATTTCAAAAATTGCAGATTTCTGAAAAGAAATAAATCAAAAACCATTACCGCATTCAGTTATTTTGTTTCATGTAATAAGTCCCACTCCAAAGGTTATTGGCCTGCACATTGCATAGCTTTGATGCATCCTACATGTGTTGTAGGCTTGCTTAAGTGTGAACAGCAAGACACCAAATGGTAAGTGACCTCTAACTGTGGGTAAATTAATGGCCTTAGTCTCCATGGTACATAGTTCCTGCAGGATGAAGGACATGCATGCCACAACTTCTGCCAAACAGACACAGTAGTAACACTGTGTGCAAATTAGGTCTTTGCTAGGTACGCTATGGGTTGCCCTTGCACCAAAAATGGCTGGGTCATAAATTGTCATGTCGTCCCATCCAAATGAATAATAAGGATATGCTGGTCAAGTTATTGACATGAATTAGAAGGGGGCAGGTGTTTTAAATGGGTGGGAAGAAGGGTAGAGGAAGGGTTTGGGAAGGGGAAAGGGGGAAAAATATGTAGGAGACAGTGTCTAGGTATATGTGTTTCTATGGTTGTTGTATTAATCTTACTATACATGACCTATTTATTTCCCCAGAATAAACTGCAGACTTCTTCATGTCAGGCCACCATAGAAAGTAATCTTGTTATGCTTTCACAACTGTGAACTAGAAGGATACAATATGTAAGAATATCTTGGCATTTGTAATCCTGGATCTCTAAGCGATTCGGTTAAGCATTAGGCAACAAACTGATGCATGAGGAGGGATGTCTGTGAGGTATTTTAATGGAGTTACTTTTTGTAGTCTGATTGATTTAAAGTTTTAAACACAATCTATTAAACTGGCATGTCATTACATTGTGTGCAACTTGGAGAACTGTTTATGACTTCAGATGCCAGACTAGTATTTCATATCAGCTAGTAGTTGCTACCAACAAAAAATATTACAGATGCATCAATATGCAAAAGGATGAATATACGTCTTTTGAAATGAGAAGGTTAGTGATGGAACTGCTTTTAAGGCACAAGGGTGCAAAAATGAAGCTGAACTTTTGAACTTGGCTTAAAATATTCTCTCATCTGTTTGGTGGCACAATAAATACACAAATGTTGGGCCATATATTTGAACACATAATGGTAGTATACTAATGAAGGGATGTGATGGGATGAAATTTTGTATGGTTCTTAAGGTGGGGTTGGGCAGGGGAAGGTTTGGTGGGGTAGGAAGGGGAAGATGAATGTCTATTATGCACTCCTCTTACAATTCCAAGGAACATGTAAGTCTTATTAGTATTTTATACTTAAGTATCACCAAAAAACAAAAAAAAAAAAAAAAACACAACAGATTTGTTTAAACGGATGAGCACTTAAGGGTACCTGCACATTTGTTGGCTCCCTATATCAGGACATCCCTTATCAAATCTAGGACAGCTAGCTGCCTGTGGCTGTTTTCAAGTCATTTGTGACAGGATGTTAGAAAATTTATGAACATTTAGAGTTACATGCAGGCATGTGGCATAGCTGGTCTGTACATTTATAATGCTTTGAATTCAAGACAGCCCTTTGCCCTGTGTTATATAGTAAAAATAAATAGTAGAATATGTTCTGTTTGCATATTTTTTGTATGCGTTGTAGTATTTTAATGGTTCCTTTTCTGGTGTGTGCTATGTATACATCCTGCATTAGTCCAGTACCATAGTGGTGTTAAAAGGAACTTTTTGTAGCAGCAGTCTCTGGTGATAATATTCTGTACACGTTTGTAATAACTGTGTTGAAAGCTGTTCCTGGTGGAAACAGTATCTATAGCCTTTAGAGTATCAGGTCAATGTTGTAATAACCAACAATGTGCTCTTGCGAAAACATTCTTAGAGTTTTCCTTTGGATGGGGAATATTGTTTACCTGGTTCTGCAATGGCTTTGGAAGAAGATTACATGCTCTGGTGGGCAGAAGACAGAGGATGGCAATACCCAGCTGGATGTAAGTGTCATACAGTATTTACTTGTAAACAAACTGTAGGTGTAGAAGTGATCTGGGGTTCAGTTTCAGTTTCACAAAACTTTATTTCAGACTCATTCAAATTTATAGACAGACAGATGTAAGGAAATACAAATAAAAGAATAGGAATAGGGGTGGAAGCAGTAATTGGTTAAAATATACTTTGCAACTAAGCAAGTTCACAAAAACACTTCTTGGACCAACCATTGTAAAAAAATCACTGTTCCTTTATTTGATCTGCAGTTCTTTCTGAAAAAAGTGTTGGAAAATTCTGCCCCTTATAACTGAGCCATGATTTGGTCTGGTTAGTCAATAGTATCATGATTTGGCCACTTTTTTAATGCTAGCAACCTGCAAATAACAAAGTGACCTTAATATTTCTATCAGCTGTTCAGAGCAAGAGCAAAAATTTAGGGTGTACCTTGCTGCTGAAAGTGCTTCTTTGTAATTAGTTATAAACACCCTTTTTGTTAATTTTGGTACATGAGTACCTATTTGATGTGTATTTTTGTTCCAACTATCAATAATGTGAAAAATTGGTCGGGAGATTTTTAGTGCCTGCATTTTTTACTTTTATTTTTATGCATAACTTCACAAAATCTGAATGCTGAGATGTTTGTGGTTCAAGATTCATTTGGTAACTATAGCCACTGAATTAGGTTGTTGCATGATTATATGTGGAAACACAAATTAATCCACAAAAATCTTTTGAAGGCAGATGCCCAATATAGGTTAACTACAAAAATTCATGTCATTGCACTTCCAGGTTCAAAACTCAAGGTCAAAGTATAAATGCCCAGTGTTTTACAGGTAGGAGCAGAATTTTCTGATGGGTTTTTCTCAAGCAATGAATGCTGTAAGAAAACAATACAATGTGAATGCTGCGTATGCATGTATCACCATGTACCATGAGTTGGTCAATTAGTATGTGTTTTACATTGTGTGCCTCCCATACGTTCTGTACACGGTGACGGACTCAGTGTACTGACCTTCTCAAGATCAGTCACTATGTATGAATTTCATGTAATTATAAGATAAAGAAAAGTTATACTGTCAGTGAGGGGGATATTGGAAGGCTAATCCCTGTGTTCTTTGGCCTTAGTTCCCTGAATACCCCAAAGGTCAAGTTTGAGGTAGACTTGTGCAACTGACTCATTAATTGTGCTGTGTATATTGGACAGAGACTATTTGAAGTGTTCTGCAAGAATTGAATAGGAAATATGGTGCTACAGGACAATGATGTTGTGATGTGTATTGACTGTGGTGTGTTGAGCTGGACAGAGGCTACCTAATTAAACTGTTATGGGGATGGGAAATATGGTGTCATATGACAATTTCCTTCCCAACTCATCAAAGTTTCCTTTCATTCTTCCATGATAAGTTTATATGGAAATTTTCTTCTAGAGTATTGTAGAAAACAGTACCTGGTTGTCAGTGTACTTTAAATACTCCAGAAATTTTTTTCTGGCTATACTGTAGAAAACAGTTAGTTCTGGTGGTCAGTGTGCTTTTATCATGGGCCAGATCAAATTGACAATTGAATTGGAAGTTAAATGCCATAATATCTACAGGGTCCGCTCTATAGTCCCCGTCTCATTGGTCCCCCATCTCATTGGTCCCCCCTCTTATTATTTTGTCTCATTGGTTCCTAGTCTCATTGGTCCCCTGTCTCATTAGTCCCCCCTCTTATTATTTCGTCTCACTGGCCCCCCCGTCTCATTGGTCTTCCATCTCATTAGTCCTGTCTCATTAGTCCCTTGGGTTAGGGTTTAGGGTTAGGGTTAGGGGACTAATGAAGCGGGGGATCAATGAGCCGGGGGATTATATACATTATCCCATATTTACTGGGATGTAGAAGCAGATGAGATGCATAATTTATTTGATGGCAGATAGTGAGAGTTTTTGCACTATTATGGACATGCTTCATACATCATCGTGGTGGTATTGTATTGAATATGTAGGATTGGTGTTCTGTGGGAATTGACAGATATCCCATTTGTGTAAATTGTGCAAAAATATGTAGAAGTTTCCTAAAATGCTGATTTACTACTGAATTTTCTTGTCCTTCTTAAACAAATATAAGATATTTTAGTATGTCTTTTGAGCTCTTACTGATTCCACTCACAATTGAACTCACAATACCAACTACTAATTACATGTACCGTATTTACTCTATTAAACGCCCCGGGGGCGTGAAATTTTCGTTAAGGGGGGCGTTTATTAGAGTCAAATTTATGTGACTTCTGATAAACTGCTACATATGGCATATTTGTCCATTTGGTTGTCAGCTTCACAATCAGCTGTGAGCTCCTCCCCAATAATCGGTAACCAAACCTAATTCCCTATAAATATGGTAGCCACGAACAGCACTCTGAACTTTGCAAGTGTGATCAACTTTCGCCGACATCTTGATATGTAACGTTACACACAGAAGTGACTTTTTTAAGTGCCCGCGTCATATGCATTCATGCATGATGTGAACAGTATACAGCCAGGCCTCACGGTACTATACTGACCGGCCGGCTTTACGCACGTACATATGGTAATTGCATAATAATTGCCGTGAGTAGTACCATTAGCAGTACATACGCGTTCACAGCATTTCACTATTAAACAGTTTTCCTGTGTTGAATTTGGATTTTCATGTTAGGCTGGTTGGATAGGCTAGCGAATATTTGTATACCTACGGTATGTACAGTACCACTTTTGAACCGCAAACGAAGCAGTACAGGTTCGCGGTATGTGATAGTGTGATGGATATCAACAGAAATTAGTTGCAGAAACATGCCTTTTACTTCAGGATACAGTATGGGACTTAAGGAGATTTCGTGGCTTCAAGGTAGGACTATTTCATTTTCCTTTTACCATATTGTCTTTGGAATTAACAATTTCACTTTATGCGAAGAAGTTGGGGAGGGGGGCGGTTATTAGAGAGGGGGCATTTAATAGAGTAAATACGGTATATATTATATATTAGTGCCTGCACTATTAAACTACCTGGCAAAGATATAGCATCAGGGTCACCCCTATAGCTACCAAGTGCTGGTGCAGCACAGCCAGCCAGGTGACTGAGCTGCAATTCTTTTTTGCTAATGAAAATGAAGCAAACCTCAGTAGAGAAAGTAGTGGCTACTGTTCCATACTTATTCTGCAATTATTTTGCAAATATTGGTTAAATAGCAAATTAGTTAGATGAAGTTTTATTGCAATTTCCAACCAATTGGTATAAGTCCGCCGGCCTGGATGGCCTTTTTTCCAGTTGTGGCACCATGACACCAAACACCCCCCCCCCCATGACACAATCCTGGCTATGCGCTTATGTGACATACAGTATTGGCTTGTTTTCCCTACTCCATATATATTGGTGTAAGATAGGAATGACTTAGAATGTAATAAATACCTGTACAAAATATCACTAACCAATAATAAGGTTACATGCAATATTGGTGCAAGAGTATGTGCCATATCTGGCAAAATCTTCATTATATGCCTAGCCTTGAACAGTAAAGAATGTACAAGAGCAACCTCAGTTCCACTACCGACCACACAGTCCGCAATTTTTACAAGGATGGCATTTTAAGTGCTTTCATTATATTTTTGTTGAAATAACTGTATCTTCTGTGAACAGGGGGATTAATTGTCTTTCTGTTTGTTATTGTTTTGGATGGTATGTCAATTATAAATCAAGCCACTCTGTCCAACCTCTCCTACAATGTCTTTGAGTATGGTATCACTTATTGCTGTCAGTAAATTTAAAATGTATGAAGGTTTTGAGTTTCATGTCAGTCGATTAGTACATTGTAACATGTTACTATGCAGAAACATTTTTTAGTATTGAGTGAATGTGTACTGTAGGAGATGTAGGTCTTTCAATACTTAGTGTATCAGTGCAATATATAAAATTCATTTAAAACCTCAGAATTACTATTTTATGGGCAATTTTGTTTTGTTGCTCTGTAATGAACAAATGAAACTTTTTTCCTTAAATTACTGGTGTTAAAACTTTCCCACAAACCAATGAAAGTCAAGTACATCTTAGTTATAGAAAAGAGGAATTGTGACGGATATGAAGGCAACTCGATCTCCAAGACTTTACAGTATGAGGTTGTTACACAGATCGTTGGTAGGAAATTAGAAACTTAATCTTTTGGAAGTATTTATTGTATAATGATATTAACCAACTTGCTGTCATTCCTTTCTTTCATGCTGTGGTTTATGCAACATCTTTATTATTATAACTTTTGTAGCACTTTAAGATGTATTTTGAGGATTTGATATACTTTTTTTTAATAATGGAGTTTAAATTTAGAAAAGACTGAAATTTCATGGCCTCCCAAGAGTAGAGGCCTGCATGCTATGTACCATACTGCTAATATATGTCATATGTCTGGCTGTACAATGTGTACACATAAAACATATGGTTAACCTGTTCCCCTTGTTCAAATTTAACATTTGGCAATTCCTGGGGGCTGCATCTAATAATATGCAAGCAGTGGGGCACACATAACACCGATGGGTTCATAAGAAATTGCAACTTAGTCAAATCTTTGGAAGCATTTATTATATAATGATATAGTGACCATAATGATAATATGCAGTTTTTTAGTGTGCACAACACTTAAATCTGTTTGGACACTAAGAAAAAAATGAAAGTTTTTGGCTGGAGAATTAAAAGACCTCTCTTGGGTAGTGCCTTGAAATTTGAAAGTTCTCCATCTTCTTTTGCTTTAACTGGGATCAATTCCAAAGACAATTGAAAAATGGCATACAATTGTATTGGAATAAAATACAGTGGTTTGAAGAAACTGAAAGAGAACAATTGAACACACAATTGCTATCTATTTAATTAATTCCTTACCCCTCATATTGTGGTTCATGCAACAATTTATGATAATTTTTTTTAGCACTCTAATAGATGTAATTTAAAGATTTCTATAATCTTTTATAAAAAATAATTTAGTTTTAATTACCAAATTCAAAATGTAACACCCAAGGCTGCAAGGCTGTGGCCTCCCATGAATGTTCTGCACACTTCTGTATGTACCCCTCTTCTGATGTCATATGTCTGGCCATAAAAATTTAGCATAAAACAATTATGTTACCTGTGCCCCCTGGTCAAATGTAACATTTGTCAACTGTAGGCAGTTTCTAATAATATTCCAGCAGTGGGGTTCACGTACACCTCTACGCCAACATGTAACCAGATGTTTTGCAGTGACTATTCTCCATCATGTTTTGATTAATGAGAAGTACCCATGGAATGTATTTGCTACACCTTTAAATTTTTTCAGCTCACAGCACTTACGAGTGTAACATTGCTTTTGAGGATAATTGAAATTACATACTATGGAAGTCACCATAAAAACAAAGGGTCACTGGAAGTTCTTTAACAGTTTTTTTTTTTTTTTTTTGCCAAACTGTGAATGTGTGGCCTTGATAATCTTGAGTACAGAAAAGTTGATAAACCTCATAGAAATTTTAAATTGGAGAATTGGGTTTAAGTTGCAACTTTTCTTCTAGCCTGGGATAGTTCATAAAAATGGCAAAAACTGCTACCTGACCCCCCCCCCCCCCCCCAAAAAAAAAAAAGAAAAAGAATGTAAAGGAAACTTTAAGGTTTGAAAAAATTGGGTAAATTTCACAAACCAATTCAATGTGCTGCCTAAAACAAATTCAATATTTTCATGTGCAGATGATTGGTATGAATGGGGATAATCATGAGGCAAATTCAATTAAGTTATGATGTCAATTATATGCCAGGAGTCATGCAGCAAGGACAGTAGTCTAAATGAAGGAAAATATGAAGGAAAATGAAAGTGAAAGGCTTCTTCAATGAATGTTTATACATAATTCATAAACCTTTTTCCCATGTTTTATATGAAATGAGTGATAGTGTAAACAATATGGGAACATAAAAAATTGATATTTTAATAGAATTTGGCTGATGTTTTTGGCTAGTTTGTGCTCAAACTCTGCTGCGTACTTCAAATTTTGACATATTCCTACCCCTCACATCTCCCATGATTCCAAGTTTGAATCATTTCATTGTATGTGATGCTTTCAATCAAAAAAATATTGGAAATTTGTTTGGACTTCTATACGAAAGTTGTAGTTTGGAGTGAAGTTAATGCCTTTAACATTTTTTGCTCTTAATATCAGTATAGCATTATTTGTTTCAGGTAAGTGTAATTATTTCCCTCATTACTGTAGACCTCCTGTTGAGATCTATGTATGAAACGGAGAACCATGTAACAGCTCTGTGGAAATTCAATGTCATACCCACAGCACCTGCACAAGAGATATTTACCTATGATATGAGCAGCTGCTGCCCTAATGCATTTCACTACTCCTAAATAAAGCAAACCAAGACTGGGTGAAGGTTCAGGCAGATAATTATTTCATTTGTGATATTTAATTATGAATCGATAAGGTCTTTCTTGGGATATTGTTGCAGATGCACTTGGAGATAGTTGCAGGCTTGAAAAAGTCTTTGCAATATATATACAAGCTTTATTTCAAGTCACTTTCCGTGACAGCTATATAAGTGACACTAGTGTTTTATTTATAGGTTTGTGCAAATATCTGAAATACTGTATTTTAGTGGCAAAGGAAGAAGGCAAAAGGAGAAAACAAAAATTTGCATAGTAAACAGTTCAGTAATGTGAGTTAATAAAATAATTGCATACCTCGTACAGTACATCTGTCAACATAACTTTTTGGGAGCTGCAGGCAGAAAACAATGAGGAGGGTTTACTGGGAAAGGACTGGAAATTGCTGGAAGGAATTGCAGGTGGAAGACAATTAGAACTATATCTACATTGCCCCTCTATTACCTCCTATTCACAAATGTAGGCCCCTATGTAATGGCCACTTACCCACAATTATAACCCAGGGACCGCGGAGACCGGGGGGGGGGGGCTTAAGCCCCTGCACTTTTTTTTCTGTGGGCATTTTGGGCCATCTTAAACTGCATTTTGGGCCGCCTTAAGCGGCATTTATTTTATTGGACATGTTGAGCCACTTCCATGATTAGTCCCTGCACTTCAAAATTGGCTCAGCAGTCTCTGCAACCCTGGTAAACTAATTACAGAGTATAGCGGGCACCATGACACAATTACCTTTCACTGAGTTTTCAGAAATTAGATTTGAAAAAATAAATTGATAGTAAATGTGGTACAGCTGTAACAAGAATTGTTAACGGCTTGACATGAACTTATTGACATACTGTTTCTCATTAAAGAATTCTGCCCTATGAAAGTGGACATCATGACTTGGCCTATAGCGTGATGACTTGGCCGATTTTACAACATTAGAAAACCGCTGACAACAAAAGGTGGTCACTGGACCATGTAATCTGCAACAGTGCTGTTTTTTGTCAGTTGTGTAACAAGCAAGGATAAGTTTGTCCAAGTTTCAAAGGAGTGAATTCTCTAATGTAGCACCACAGTACTTTTCTTGATATGATAGCTAGGGAGGAAAGCGGAAAAGATACATACGTTTGCTGTTATTGGGTAAAAAATTGCTACTTTTATATTTCACCCAAATATCAGAAAATGTTGCAGACAACTTTACAAATGTTACTTCAATAAAGACCATGAAATAATATCAGTGCACATCTGGCTCTGGACAAAAGATATTGCTGTCAGCCTGGACTTATTATTGAATAAATTCAAAACTAAATATGGACCTTCTTTTTCCAATTCCTTGTTACAAGTAACATACTCATAAAAGGGAGCAAGGAAAGAATTCAGAGATAATTTCTTAGGTGTTTCTTCTGTAGACTGCACTTGTAAAAATGAATGCAACTTTCGCATCTCACGGAAACCATGGTCCTGTTCTGAAGACTGGTTTGATAAAGTCCACATTAATGATGCTTGCCATCAGTCAGTTATGCCATGTGGTAATTTGTATGGGAAGAAGATGAGACTCATGTTGTTTTACATGTGTACATGATGTGATAGTTTCATACCTTACAAATGACATTTGGAAACTTACAATATAGTCCAGACATTACAAAGTAACTTTGGACTCAATAGTAATCCAGACTTAGATCCAATATATGCTTAGAATTTTCAGCTTCAGTAAGGGGGCACAGTATTGCTATGATTCATGGAATTGGAGTTTTAACTACATGGTATATACTGCAGCAGATTAATGCAAGTACGTCACTCACAGTAACCAAGAAGCAGTAATAAAGTTTTGTTTCCCTAGCAGCAAGCTCGTTGATTGGATTTAAAAGTTGGTATGGCTTATGATATGTCGACCATGCAGGGTATTGGCAGATACAATCTTTGCGTAGGAGCTGCTAGCTTTGTGTGTAACTTTGCTTTGCATCTTACAGCAAACGAATTTAGATTACATCCCATAGAGAGAGAGGGAGATGGAGAGAAAGATTGATTCAGGCTTGGTATTACATTGCTCTTAGATGCACTAGCAGTTTGTATCCTGCATATCCCTTGATAAAGGTCAATTATGTGAAGTATTTACAAGTAGTAGTGAGTTGTTCAAGTTCATTATCTGTTTGGTATCGCAGAAGGTGTTCAATCCTTTTATTCAGACCTCAAGGTCCTATCTTTGGCACATCAGTATGGCTGCTTTGACATGTATAGTGAGAGCATTTTAGTGAATGAAGGAATGTAGGGAATCCCAAGCAAGTTTAACGTCAAAGGAAGTTTGACATCTCCAACTGGGCTCTTTTTTTTGATAACCATTCGTCCTCTTCGAAATATTTACAACACAAGAGGCTTTAATGTGAACATCTCCTTGGACATACTGCAACACAAAAGAGCTGTAAACTGCATCTATGAAAACTATTTTTATTAACGGGGTTATTAACAGGGTATTTCAAGTGGCAGTATAATTACACAGTGGTTCAAAGGTGTGAACTAATTTTTGTGGGATGTGAGCTTTCAGAGACAACTTAAAACACTTAGGGACATAAACTTTCATTTAAAAAATTTGAGTGTAACACACTGTTAATAGTACATATGTGCATATAATTCGATGGAAGTTGGAAATATTTACGGTAGGTTTCCTTTTAATCAAGGTCATGAATGATACAAACCATGCAAGTGCTGTATGATTTACAGTAACTCACATGAAACCAAAATGAAGAACAACAACAATTTACTCATGATCAGTGGTGTACTGTAACCACTATAATCATGGGCGATTTGGGGGTTGAAAACCCCCATGACCCAACCTTGCATTGCAAAAAACACCTAAAATAGCAGGCTTTCTCTCTCCCCTTTGACATTTGCCTACTGTTATGCCCCCCTCCCCCCCCCCATGACACAATCCTGGCTACCCTTCTGCTCATGATGCATTAAAGGCCACAGTAAATCCCTATTATTGACTGTCAGTCTTTAGGATTATTTTTAGGTAATTCATTAAATTGGTAAAAACAGTTCTTGACAAGGTAAGGCATACAGGATGAATTTTTCCAAATATTAGAACTGCAATAGGGACCACTATGTTTATACATTTTGCACATAGAAGTTCGAATCTGATAGTTCCTCTTTTAGCTAATGTTTGACTATTGTGGGTTTGAAGTAATTGCCATGACCAAAATTCTAGTTGAATAAACATACATTAAATTCTCACCAGTGTTCTCAACTGAGTCAGTTTTTGTAGTCTAAACTGTTGCTCCAAATGTTGAAGGTATTGAGCAGTAAACACAGCTGTTGACAAAAGGTCCAAAGAGAGAGATTGGCAGAGCTATAATTTTGAGTCAGAGGGGGGGAAAATGGCCCGCAAGGGCACATTAAAGCAGGATAGGGAAATGGCAGGCAATTTTGGTCCATTGGGGGAGTGTGGGGGGCAGGCTTCCCCTGTATATGGGCTTGTTTTTGGTATGTTCACAGACAACAGTATCATGCAAACAAAATGGTCATTAAATTGTAAAGGTTATTATTGTGCAAGAACTGTTTTCTATGACTGTATTGTGTGTAAATTCATGATTCATGTATTATCCATATAATTTATCATTTACACCTTCTTCAAGGGAAGGTGAACTCTGCTTTATATTTCATCACAGTCTTGATATTTTGCCATTTGTAGGCTCAGAAATAAGTTCATCCTTGTTCTGTCAACCTACGCTTCTAAGATGTTTTTGTAGGTTATAAATACATGTTTGTGATTTACATACCACCCTGGTACCTACTCCTTGTTCATCTTTCAAATATTGACATTTACGTACAGCTGTCAGTTTATACTGAAGTGTAAGCTGGTTGTTTTACAATGTGTGTACACACAAGTCACATTCAAATCTGTTATCTAGATCTATGGGTCCTAAGCAAAATATTTTATTCACAGCATCAGAATGAAAGAGGACCCTGTTTAAAATATTTTATGTACAGTATCTGAGTGACAGATCATACAAAAATGTACAAGTTTGTGTATATTAATAGTTTGTATACTCAACTATGTCATAGTCAACAAAAATTGGTCCAAGTACTATTTTATGACTATATACCCTTTAAGAACATTGCATGAGGAAGTTCGCGATGTGTCCTCCGTACACTTTTCTAATAAGTAGCAGAATGGAATGGTGTGAGTACAGTATGACAGGGCACTATTTACAGTAGCTGAATCCAGTTTCAACCTGATATACTGTATATGCAGTTTATATGCACAAGCATTTGGAAATTGCTTTGGAATTTTTGAAGGGCAAAAGTGTTCACCTCAATCTAGTTTGATACAAAAGCTAAACTTTACAAGTTTATTCTTGAACTTGGGCATTTTTTTTTCAACAATTAAATATTGCTTATTTAACTTGAAACAGTCGTGTATAATCCCAGCTCATTTTTAAATTATGGTAAAAAATTGTCTCATAATTCTCAAGATAGTCATACAAGGTAGTGAGTGTACTTCAAATTGTAGTTGAGGTCATAGCACTTTTCCTAAATTAAAGAAAGGGATTGGTGACTTTATCAAAATTTTTGCCTCCCCCCACCCCCAGTTTCTGCCCTCTAGTGTCATGAACAATTTGTGCAAATTGAACCATCAAGGGAATTGCAAGAGTTGGAAAGAAAAGAAACATTACAGTGGAGATGCACTTTCATAGAAAGATTTCTTTCAACATCATTACCTTACAGTAGTGTGCAAAGATGAAATATGGGCCAAGGTTGACAACACATAAATCTAAAAACTATAGAAAGTCAGAAGGCCTACATGTATGTGCTCCCTGCATAATACAGTCCCCTAAAAGTCCTGCCTGCTGCCATTGTGCTTGGTTCTCAGGATAGCAAAGGAGTTAGTAAAACATCAGATGCAAATGGTAAAAGGCTGTGGCCAATCCAACTTAACCAATTGTTTAGAAATTGAGCTGTAAAGCCTCATCTAACTGCAATTATAAATTTCAAAACTACAAACATCTTTCAATTCAAGTGTGTCTGTAAAATCATACGTTCTTATTAATCTGCAACCGAGTTCTGATGATACCATGCCGGCATTACTGACGGTGTATTCCCAGTTTGTACAATGCATACTGCATGAGGTCATGTTGTGATTGGTGTCAGATTACCCACTAGCCCGGTATGCCATTGCCATGGTGGCCTGATTGAATCTAGGGCATTTTATACATGTACTGTAGCATTACTGGCTTGAGAAGTAAGACTGATATTTAAAAAAATAGTCAAGTATAGAGTACTATGACCTCCCAGAAGAATTTCATATGTACAAGTAACTTGAACACAATCCAAGAATGTGCAAATCATGACTAATTGCTGGATGACAATTCATAATCAGTATGGTTGGCAAAAGCATTCATTATGCAAAGGTAACTCATGATGCTTTCCTTATGATGTGAATTCTTTTAATTACTAGACAATGAAATTAATTGCCTGTTTACACTCCTTTTTGCCATTGGATTTAACAATCCTTGCAAGTATTAGTCCTTCCTATGTCTTGGATTGAAGACATGAAATGATGCATGGTAAATGTGGAAAGTGCATAATGGGGTATGACATTTTTCGAAGGAAAGGTCGTGGGGAACATATGGTACACAGAGAAATTCATGGGCATGTTTTGCTGGAAAATTTAGCAATGTAGCCATATGTCAGGGACCGCGGAGACAGGGGGGCTAGGTGGCTTTAGCCCCAGCACTTTTTTTGCTGTGGGCATTTTGGGCCGCCTTAAACTGCATTTATTTTATTGGACATATTGGGCCCCTTCGATGATAAGCCCCCGCCTTTCAAAATTTGCTCCACGACCTCTGTATGTAAATAGATATTGGTCTTATTTCTGTTTTCTATACAGGTACATTTATTTCCTGGTCTCATGTTGTAAATTTATTTTGGGTTTGGGGCAAACAATGTCGAATTTAAGCCTTGCATGGCACATAGTCAACACTATTAAGCAGAGGCATAGATCTGTTTTGTGGATTCCAGGGGGAGGGGCAAAAAATTACCAACAGCCAGAATCTCAGATCATGTTCCTGCCTGACTGGATTCGTCTGTAAGAAATCCACACGAGCAAACATGAAATTAATGAATGCGAGCAAACACCTGCTCTACCAACAAAAACAAACACTCATACTCACTTAAATTGACATGCATTAAATGCAGTATTTTTGCTTAAAAATAGTCTCAAATTGATGTTTTCTGGAAGCAATAAAGTCATCTGTACACCACACTGTTACATTTCGTTTATTCTGCCTGGTTTTTTTATCTGCCCAAATTAATTGGGGGGGGGGGGGCATAAAAACATACTTGCACCCCAATGTTTTCATTGGTGGTGCGATTACCCTCCCCTCGCCTCCTAGGATCGAAACGCCTGCAAGTAACACCATTTAATATGGTAGAAGTACTGCAACCTCATGTTGCAGTACTTGTGAGGGCCTTGCACTGTATCTTTGTACTTTATCTATGTGTGAGATTGTATCAGGATGAGCATGAATTTCAGACAATTGTGGGAGGGGCTTAAGTAAGAAGGTAAGGAGAATTGGTACTGTTTGGGGTGAGAGAACTGGGCCTTTAAATTGGTCAGGAACCAAGTTGAAATTTGCTGAAGGTTCAATAAGTTTCATCAGAGTTAGATGGGATTTAGTAGCACAACAATATGGATATAGTGTCAGCTAGGTACAGTAAAGTTAGATGAGATTGAAAGATACACCAACACAAATGTGTTATATAGTGTCAGTCAGCTCTATAAAAAGTTCCAAGTTCAAAATTATTTTCAAGTATTGTTTAAGTTCACGTTTGGCTTCCCTTTTTGCCTCTTCTGACAGGTAGGAAATGCTGTGAGCATATTCTATAACCCCCAGTCCACAAGGGCATCAGCTAAGATCAATGTAATGTACTGTTGTAAATGTGGTTCAAGTTTACTTTTGTTTCTAATACATTGTACATATCCTAAGTGCTCTGCTTTATTTGACAGGCTGGGATATCATGGACATATCATACAAACCTCTGTCTACAGGGGAAAGTTTCACTACAACACTACCAGGAGATATCCCACTTAGCTGAAACTTTCCTTCTTACATTTTGAAACATCATTTTTCTCTGCCTGATTACATGTCATTTCCTCAGGGAGAAAATGAAGCACACTAAATGTACACTTGACATATTCAGATTTTATATCTGATTAATAGATTGGCAGTGTCAGATATATCAAAATATGCAAAAAGCAAAGCAAAAACACCTGAGGTAATTAAGCTAACAGACCAGTCAAGTATAGGCTATATGTTAATTGCTTTTTATGCAGTGTTACAGATAATGTAACAAACTCAGATATCAGTTACACCTCACACCGCCTTTGATATACTAGGTTGTCTACGTTGCTTTCTCAAGAAGAACTGTCACCATAGGCGTATGAGGTGGGAGTGGGGGGGGGGGAACACTTGCCCTTCCAATTCGGGCAAAAAAATATTTGGTCAATTTGGGCAAAACATGGGCAAAGCATGATAAATGGTGACGTTATTCATTTCATTTTATTTTCATTTCATTTACTTGTTTTTTCACTACAATGTACAATATTACATATAATATAACAGTTACATTGTAACAACAGAGAATAGACAGAGTAGCGAAAGGAAGTGAGCTACAAAACCCTTGGGGGCTTAACATTAAAGGCAGAACACTCCCTTGAAAGAAATAGTGTAAAGTACAAAAACAAAACAACTTAATTAACAAAACAACTTATTCGTGCAGAAAATGGTCTTGCCCCCTCAAAAAAAATTACCCCCGTACGCCTATGAATGTCACAGTATGTTGAATGCTACAGTGAGGTCCATGGCCATATCTGCTAGAAAAAAAGGAGAGGCTCAAAAAAAAGTTGTCTCACAAGCAAATAAAAAAATCACTTTGAATAAATGCACCTTAATTTGCCCGGCTCAAGGCATTGCTGCTGTTTCGCCCATAAGTTTCATGAGAAATTTTGTGCCATGAAATATCAGCACTCAAACTGGGCGATTCTTTGATGTCATCTGACTGCAAAAACTAAATGAGCTTGGCTGGTGTAAAGTCGTAAACTGTAGTAGAAGCAGACTGGGAGTTCGCCGAATCACCACGATCAGCTGAAAACATTTTTTTTAGTCATTTACTATGTAAATATGAAATGTCTGGAATTTTTAGTACCATTTTGATCTGTGTCCCGTCTTCATATCTACATAAACGACAAAATGAGGAATTGAAATAAAAAGGGTAAATCTCATCAAGATCTTTTGGCTTGCAAAATCTGGCAAATGTTGCATTGAAATGTGATCGTTATTTTCACTAAATGTTGTTAAATTTTTTGTTTCAAGGTTTAAATTATAGTGTCAACTTGTTACAAGATTTTCGTTTTTGTGATTAAAAATGAAAAGAAAAAGAAATTTTAAGTCAACTCTATCAAGTGCAGTTACATACGCTCCGACCATGTAAACCGCAAGAATTCACCAAGGTCAGGCTTACAAGTCAGTCTCTGAACAAAGGAATTTGTCCAAATTTCATGCCAGTTTTATTTCTAATGTTAAAGGTAAAGAGTAGTCCCCCCAAACTTATTTTGATGAAAAAGCTAAATAACTCAATTTTCCTCTTATTTCTCTTCAAAGTATCTCTAATTACATTTTATGACTTTACTATCACATATTCAAGGTAAACCAAGTAGTTATTTCTGGTAAATTTCACATTTGAAGAGAAAAAACATTGTCACATGACTCCAAACAGCCAATCATGAATCTGGACAGTCTACTACACTTCTTCAATTTGGGATGACTGCTCCTGCCCTTTAAGTTCTGCTATGGCCCAAGTATAGTCAATGAGGGTTTTGCATTGTAGAAAGTTAGTTTGGTCTTATATAACAGGCCTGAGTTTGAGCAGCATTATTTTCTAATCTGAAGTTCATCAGTGCAAGTTAAATGCCACTTCATTTAACACTGTTTTAAATAGGAGATATATGTGAAGATACAAATTTCTCTGCCAGTCCCTGTAGACTATAGACAAGGCTAGTGAGAAATTGCTGGAATTCTAAAGACAACACTTAACTGTAGCCACTTTTCAATCAAATGTCCTGTGAATATTTGTTTTGGAAATTCCTTCTCTCTGACAGCGATGTGTTGCTCAGAGCTTGAAGGCTTTGTACCTAACGACCCTCTCACACATATGACGCAATATCATTAATCTGACAATGAACAGCACCGAAGTGATCAAGGAATAATAATGGGTGGATGATAGTGGAGATAATAGAATTACAGGCATAAGTAATGAACCATAGCTTGTTAGAATAGTTCACCATGGTCAAGTCAGATTTTCAGTGCTAGCTAGATGATCAAACACAGCTTTCATTTATACCCTGGAAATAAGGTTGGTGCATTTGCAGAAACAGTTTATGTCACAACGTTGGAAAGTGATCAGTGTTCTTGCGGATTGTTATCTATGTGCAGTACAGCAATGCTGGTGACTGATACTATTTAGTAACAGGTAACATGTATGAACTTATCCCTTACAAAAAAAGGCGTGACAATTGGTTCCAAATTCGCAGGTTTTCACAGGTTTCTTCCAGGAGTTATCACAGGTTTTTGCATGAAAACCTGTGATTTCCCTTGACATTGACGCAGGTTGATCATTTGCCACAGGTTCGACACAGGTTTGCAACGGCTTTGACACAGGTTTTATGTGCAAAACGTGTGGTGATAAAAACTAGGGATAACAAAGAATTCTTCCACAAAACCTGTGGCTTGATATTAAAGGCAAGGAAATGTGTGCAAAACCTGTGTCAAACCTGTGAGTAGAAGGTTCCAAAAACGCAGGTTTGTCACCCAAGAACACGCGTGATTTCCTTTGTTTTTCCACACGTGATCACACATGGTGCAGACACAGGTTGACGCACCTTTTTTTGTGAGGGATGTCAGTAATGTGTCTCTTTTTATATTTGTTATAGTTTCTTCAAGAGAAAAGGACTATAATGGATTATATTTCATTTTCCTCTTTTTGCAGTTAAAATAGAAATGTTTTAATTTTTTTCACTCCAGTTTGGTGATCTTATCCTTTTTTGTAAACCAAAATAAACTTTCTTTGTATTACTGTTTACAGCAAATCCATGACTTATTGCCCTATTGAAGTGCCACAGTCATTCAGCTATTCAAATTTATTTAAGGAGTCAATATTTTTGATAACAAGTATTAACTCCAGAAATAATTTGCTCTTTATCAATTTGAATTTCTTTACATTGCCAAAAGTAAATTTACAATTGTTATGAACCTTAAATGATGTCTGACTGTCTGAGCTATTGATCAAACAGATATCAGCAGATTTTTCTTAAGTTCATATTCTTGAATTTATCAACATAAGTTGAATTTGGTTGCAACCTTTCATAGGTGTACAGTATAAAATGGAGGCTCTGGAGCATGTCATTTGGCCCCTGGATCCCTCTTCTGAAGCCAAAGTACTTTAGTTGAAGGCCAAAAAGTTTTACTTTAATACTTTTCAGGGATAAATTCATGTCACATGGGGATATAATTTCAGGTCATATAGGCAAACCTAGACAGCCAGTGCTGGTCTGATTTCAGTCTGCCATAATGGGAGTCTACCACCTTTAAATCTTTCAATTTCCTTGCTTACCTGTATCATGGATGGTTGTACACTAAACTGTATCTTGAATTTCTCAATTTCACTGAGTATGAAGGTTTGAAATTCATATGAATGTAGACAATTTAAGGCTGATGGACCCCACTAAAGGCTTAATTCCTACAGTTCCGAAACACAAGTGCTGATCAGATTTGTCTGTAGACTGGTACCCTCCTTTTAACCCTTTACCATTGTGCTCAGATCGGGGCATATTTGCGCGCCTCGGGAGTGGGCGGAAAAGTGGCCGTAGCCCGCCCCGCATCGGCTTCCGTAGGCCATTGACCCTGTGACCTTAAACTATTGTCTCTCTCGCTGTTGTGGCCGAATTTTCGGGTAGCTACTCGCAGTTTCGAGCTCTGCGTGAAACAGTAAAGATGTGTGACAGCCGAGCTCTTGGCATGGGTCCAAAAGGACCCAGACAACGGTAAAGGGTTAAGCTAAGCCTGTGGAGTGTGTTTACTGCAAAGCTGGTGCCACTGCCTCTGCGTGTGTGCACGTAAACCTTTAGCAGAGTGGTGCAGGTATTTTAGCTTAACCCTTTACCGTTGTGCTCCGATCAGGGCATATTTGCGCGCCTCGGGAGTGGGTGGAAAAGCGGCCGTAGCCCGCCCCGCATTGGCTTCCGTAGGCCATTGACCCCGTGACCTTAAACTATTGTCTCTCTCGCTGTTTTGGCTGAATTTTCGGGTAGCTACTCGGAGTTTCGAGCTCCGCGTGAAACAGTAAAGATGTGTGACAGTCGAGCTCTCCGCATGGGTCCAAAAGGACCCAAACAACGGTAAAGGGTTAATGAATTCCCATCAATCCTTTGCGTTCTAGACCTCCCAAACTGTAACCATATAATACTATGACAAGTGTAATTTACAAAAGAGACAAATAACTCTGAATTCCATATTTGTGTTAGATGGTTGCAATAGAACAATGTTGTGAATTCTCTAGCTGCCGTATATATGATTTTCAAGATTGTCATAGCTCTACAGTGCTCTCATCTTGGAGAGAACCATCTTCGTTCCTCCTTTTTTTTTGCAAACATAATTTAGTTTTGCTTTCTTCATATCTGTAATTTGACGAACCCAGCTGCTTTTTTCATTTGTCATTCTCAAGTATCCACTAATGATACCATCCTTCTAATATCACACCTCAGAGATACCTGTGAAAGCTTTAATCTTGTCATTTTAATGGGTTTTATCACCTCATCAAAAGTGAAGAGATTGAACTACAGTATATTTACGAGAAGTAGATAGAATCTGCCATTCAAATTTTAGTTGTTATTGCCATTCATATCTTTGTAATATTTATTGGTTGGGACATGTGCAATAAATTCAAATTCTTAAAACATTACACTCAGGAGATTGGTGATAAGTACTGTGGTTTATAACAAGTCCTTGAAATCACTATCAAATTTTATTTTAGCAATGATTTTTTTTCAGGTACAGTAATTAGTTCCAAACAATATCTTTACCTCCACAAATATCTTTCATTTGTATCAATCAATTATATCATTGAAAATTATTTTCTTCATCTCTGTAGAAAGTTTGATATATTAATAGTGATATCTTTTAGAAGTGCTCAACATTTGAATTTCGTAAAGAAATTATTTGAAAGCATTTGTACCTGAAGGAATCATGCAAGTGATCCATGATAGTGGTGTCAAAACTGCATGTAAACTCTCAGTTTTTGAATCTCATGTTTAAAGTGTATACATGTATTAACAAAGATATAGTTCTCTGCTGAAGGTCAGTTTTTTATAATTTAAAAGATGTTTTCGGAATTTGTTGGATGCAGGCAGCAACTGATGAACCTTGTTGTCCTGAGAGCTAACATTCTTTGAAGGTTAGGTCACACTTTTCAGTCCAAACCACAATCTAGTTTTCTCATAGGCATATGGGGTTAACTTTCTATTAGGGAGGCAAGAGCATCTTTGCCCAAATAAAGTCACTGTTTTTCATGGTTTGCCCATGTTTTGCCCGCATAAACCAACTGCTTTGACAGAATTGGGAGAGCGAGGGCCTCGCTGCACCCCTGCCTCATACTCCTATGAGACATTTCATATAGACTTTTCCCCGAAAGTGTTCAAAGCTAAAATGAGAACATGTTTGCTTGCATCACAACAAACTGCTCTGCTACCATTACATAATTTCTATTGCCTAACAGAGGGATATTTGTCAGAAAATGATGTGTGCTAAATGCTGTCTATTGATGTAATATATCAGGAAATAATTAGTTTACTTTTAATTTTCATAGTCCTCTGATAAAAACCAAATATTAAACCCTAGGTCAGCAAATTTGGGATTCCTGACTGACTGGAATCTGAAGTAGTCCTACATTGCTGCATCTGTCACTTGCTTTTACTTTTTGTAGTAATTAATTAAAACTGCATACTGCAGAAGTTTGATTTTTTTTTTCTTTTTATAAAGCTTGACATGTAAGGATAGGTGCCAAGCCAGACACTTACTAAGATCCCATATGTTGAATCCAGCTACAGACCACATGCAGTCATGTTACTTCTTGAGAAAGCAACATGGACACCCCAGTAGATCAAAGTTGGTGTGGGGTGTAACTGATCTGAGTTTTTTTACATGATCTGTGCCCTCAGATAAGCTATGCTTTCATTGTGTTTGCACTATGTGAAAAACAATGAACGCATGATTGAGCTGGCCTGTTGGCTAACACCAAATGTTATGTAACTTCTTTGTATTTTAAAATTTACCTATTACTGTCAATCAATGAATCAGATGTGAAACCTGACTATATCAAGTGTGCATGTAGTTAGCTTCATTTCCTTCCTGAAGTGATAAAAGGTAATTGGGCAAAGAAGGAGGATTTACAAAGAGAAGGAATGTTTCTTCATAATGTGGTATCATTAATTAATGTCAGTATCATGGCTAACATCAAAGCATGTTGCATTGAAATACATATACATGCTTTAATTTATTCAAATTTGTTTACTTCACAGAAGGTTGAAGCTGGTAAACCCTTGCCTGAAGAAACTCCCCAGACCCAGGAAACCACCATGGCTCCAACGGTAGAGCAAATAACAGATGAAACTATGTTAGAAAAAATGGTTAGTTATTAAAAAGAAAAAGAATTTCACAGCCAAAAATAAGAGGAAAGCTGTTAATTTCGTTTAATATTGAATATGGTGTAATTAGCATGATATTTCTTCTTTCAGTGAGACATAACAATTACAGTTAAAGGTATATTTTCATCATCCCAAACAGTTCCAATTCTCCCAACCTACTTACTTCTAGCCCCTCCCACATTTATGTAAAACTCATCTATATCCAGACACAATCCTTGTTTATTGCTTCATGGCTTGTCCCAGTGGCCATACATGTCCATAATGTGTAATCAAGACACTCTCAGTGCCCATGCTGTGTAATTTAGCTATGATGCATTGTTTGAATGTGATGCCAATCAAAGAACTGTACCAATTGTGAGTTTTGATATATGTATACTGAAACTGTAGTTTAGGGTGACAAATGACTGCCTTTAAGTTGTTGAAGATCAGGGGACATTGGACATAAGCAGAGAACAGTGTTTCTTTTCATGGCAGATGAAATAGCATGTTTCTCCTTCATCAGGTTTGAAGTTTTGCCAAACTTTTCTGTGAAAAAGATTCTATACATTATGGTCTTGCCTTGCAGTAGAGGTATTGGATTGGAGTATTGTAAGGGCATTTGTTCAACTCTGCAGCCTCTTTTTATATAGGGTTCTTCATAGTGGCTTGCAGTAGCAGCACCAGAATTTAAAAAGTGTGGGGGTAGGGGGGGGGTGGAGAGGAGAATATAGGGCAAAAAAAAAAATGTTACACCAGAAAAATAGTTTGCTCAAAAGGCAAAACTGAGTATGAAGTGTCAGTTTGTGTAGGTGGATCAAGGGAGTCTCAGTGGTCATTTATACATTTTAACTTTTTAAATGTCTAACTAACACAATACTGATTCTATTTCAGTTGGAAGAGGCTACCATCTTTGAAGACAGAAAAAAGATTCGTGCAAGATTAAGGGAACTACGAAAACAGAAGAGAGGTGAGAGAATAATGTGCTTATTTGGATGATTTTACAGTATATGATGTATTAAACCAATGGAACAGGCACTATGATCACTAGAGGACTACTGTCAGTAGCCACAGCACAGGAGAGGTAGGCCTGAATTAGGGACGTGAACGTTTTAGTAAAATTACTAAACATTTAATAGAGTAATTTTGCGACCGGCAAGTATTTAATTTTCTAATATTCAAGTGCAGCTGTTTTTTCATATGTACAGTAAAATTTCATTTCCAACCGTTCTTTATGTTGTAAATATGAGTGGGCCAGAATGACAAGACACTTCAGTGATTCAAACATTGTCAAGTGAGTAAAGGATAGGTTTTGATTGTTGGAAAATGGACAATAAAACAGAGAAATTTGCAGACAGGTAAAATACGGGATTTGCGATTAATCGCAAGTAGCTTTTTATTAAACATTTAAACACTTGCCATTGTTTAGGTATTAATTGCTTAGCTGTCACAGCTAGACTTAAGATCATGCGTAACTCTTTGTGGAACGGCCCCCTGGTATTATACCTTACAGTTTAGCTTACCAACAAAAGGAGATTGTATGTTACTGAGCACTTGTGAAAGTGTTTGCCCTATTAGCAGGTTTGTAATCAATGCTGAAGTCAAATGATTGCGAAGAAGAGCATCATTTAAACATAGAATTGTTTTTTAGAATGAGAAATTGAATATAATGCGTATAACAAATAGAGCCATATACCTTATTATTTTAAACCAGTTAGTTTGACTATCAGAACCAAGTTTGTTTCTTATCCTTTCAGTTTTCTAATGTTTAACATTACCTGGATGTAGCATGTATACACTACTCCCACATCCAGTAGAAATATTTTAAACTCAAATTTGTTAATGTGCCATATTTTCGTCACTTGTCAATCAGACAGTGCGGCTGCAAGATGTCATAATTTTATTGCCTTTATCAGACACCAAATATTGAACTTGAAGAAAACTGTCAGATGATATATCTCATCTTCATTATCTCTTCACTTTTCTAGTTTACACACTTTTTCATTTTTTTTTCTGTACATTGTCGTTATGACCATATTTTTCTTGCATCTTCCTACTTTCATGCTCACTTTGTCACTACAGGCGGAGGAGGGGACTCCATAGGTCCTGCTTCTCAGGATGCTACACCAGAGTTAGACATGGACACTGGTAAAATGTCGAGTGCTATTGTGTCCCCGTTTGTCTCAAACCTCTGTATAACATGACCTTTTGCAGTTCTAAAAATAATATCTGTAAATTTAATATTACAGTAAAATGTCTCTCAAGTGTGCTACTTCAAATGTTGCTTAAGAAAAATGACTTCTGCATGGTGCTTAGATAGTGGTTTGTGAGGAAGGTGCAGGGTGTACATGGAGAGAAATAAAGGTTTGGGGCTCTTGATTGTGGAGGATGTAAAATTTACCATGGAAGGTTGAGACAGCCTACAATAGTAGAAGAAGGAACTTAATACTGCATTAACTTTTATGCGGAGTTTATATGCTTTTTATTTTTTTTTATATTTGTACCTTCTCTGGATAACTAGTGCTGTCAATAGTTGGTGTCATCTTCAACCAGCATCTGAAACAGTGGCAGTGGTGGAATGTCAATTCTGGAGGGAAGGGGGAGAGGTGGGTGTGTGAGAAGCAAACAGAGAGCAAGTGTAATGTTAGGGGGGGGGGGAGGCAAAAATTTTCGGGAACAGCATGCAACTGCATGAGCCCAAAGCGTCCGTTCTCGGGAGTGGGGGTCAGCAGGTGAAACCTGCTGAAGCTCTTAGGTTTTAGCATTCCTCTGGATGAAAAATTAAGTCTCAGACTCAGTATACATATTTTTTTTTGAGTTAACCCCATCTTCTGGCTGACCTAACTTGGTGAGGCAAGTGGGAGAGGACAAGGAGAAAATCTGGGGGCAAATTCCCCCTCTTGCTCCACAAACTGCCACCACTAATCTGGATCAACCCGTGGAGCCACAATACATTTTATTGTCAACTTGGTGTGATTGCTCCTGCATGATCAACCACCCTTTTTTGACTATACTCTTGTAGTACAGTACTTACGGTACAGTAGACCTATTTATTTTACAGGATGCTTCACTCTGATGTGTGACAACTATCCAACCTATCTGTGCATTTACACTAGATCTGTATCTAATGGCCCAACCTTGTTAGGACTTTGACTTACATGGCTTGATCCAGGTGCACTTACATTTGTCCTGTACTCTGATTGCCCTCTGGCCAAGAACGAGTGCTCCATTGTGGGAGTGACCTCAAAATTAAGTATATGAATCATCCTTTATCTCAGGTCATTGTTGATCCTATGAGCATTCACACTACAAATTTTGATTGCCTGTACAGGGTCTGATCCTCCCCTTTTACCAGGATCAAAATCAGGCAATCAGATTCAGATCTGATTTGGTTTACAGTACAAATTTGATCTTTAGCAGTGGATCTGACCCAGCAGTGGTGACCAGAACCAGATCTTGTGTAACTGCACTCTATATTATCAGTCACTACCCTGGTCCCTGCCCTGTGCACTTGGTGTGATTGGTTTTAAATGAGAACTTGTCACTTTTTTGTCATAATGAAACAAACAGAAGAGGAAAGTTCAATGACCCTTTTCTTTTAAGGCTTGGTCTCACGTACCCGGTGATGGCTGGTGTTACCCCGTGTTTACAAAAGGACAAAACCGCAGGTTAACACAGTGTTTTCCAGCCTGTGATCTCACTTTCCCCGTGTTAGTTTGATTGGGTTATGTGTGCTATAGTAACGAGGTCAAATATTTCGCGCGAAATTCGGCCACTGTTGATAAACAAGAAGCAAGAATCAGTCACTACTGAACGTGCACATATTCAACATGGAATTAAGCAGCTTATTATCCTATGCATTTTTATGCTTTGCTTTCATTCGCTTGATGCACATTCGAAGGAATGAAATCAGCCATCGAAGGAGAAAAAATGAGGAAATGGCAGCAAAACGGCTCCTACTTTGGAGGCATCTCAGTCTGCTGCTCAGTAATGGTCGAATGCAATACCTCGCATTGCTTCAGCTTGCGCACAAAAGAAATGCTAGACCGTGACCAAGATCGCTATGGATTAAGCCACGTACATCAGACGTGTTTGAAACAATGTTGGCAAATTTTTATAAAAGGAGTGGCAGGAGAATTTTCTGGTTGATAGGGATACACAGGGACCGCGGAGACGGGGGCTAGGGGGGTTTTAGCCTCTGCAATTTTTTGCTGTTCGCATTTTAGGCTGCCTTAAACTGCATTTATTTTATTGGACATATTGGGCTGCTTCGATGATTAGCCCCCGCACTTCAAAATTGGCTCCGCCGCCTCTGATACATTCCCCTTTATATGTGATCGATTACGTGACAAGCAATAGAGAAACAAGATACTGTCATGAGGAGGGCCGTGAGTGTTGAGAAAAGAGTAGCTATAACACTTTGGAGATTGGTCACCAAGGCAGAGTTCAGAACAACTGGAAACATTTTTGGCGCAGCGAGGAATACTGCATCATCGCAAAGGAGTATAGTAGTACTACAGTGTTGCGAGGCTACAGTACTAACGTTACAGAACTGTCAAAATATTTTACCACGGCAATCTGTCAAGTTCCTCTCTTTACTAAAGCTTTGGAAATAATGTCCAAGAAGTGTCGAAATCAGACGGAATAAAGATCGCGATAATTGTTCACATTCACTTTGATGAGAAGAATGAATTCTTTACGCAACGAATTCTACAGCTGAACCAACACAGCGATACACCAACGAATGTCTCGCGCGTTTTACACATGCTATACACGATAGGCAATATACACAAAGTGCAGAACTGCTTGGCCTGCTGTTGTTGTGGTGTGCATCCCTCATCTTGAAGTACGGGTCACTCGTGTCGTAAAACACTTGATATCTTGATTTATTACCACAAACACGGTGTTTAAAACCGTAGAACCCTGCGTTCGGAGGTGGCTCGAAATTTAAACACCGACCCCGAGTTAACCCGCATTCCCATGTTACTCGTGCGCGAGGTAACACGATGTTACCTCGAGCGGAGGGTATGTGAGACCACAGTATTAAAAATGCAAGATGACATAAATGAATAATGACATTGTAAGAGGTAATTTTGATACTATAGAGAGTCTTTTCATATTCTCACATTGAGTCATTCAACATCATGGGCCCATTTCACTAACATTTAGCGATCATCACCGAAATCCATCACTAACGGTTATAAAATTGATCGCAATTTAGCGACCCATTGTTCAAAATGATCTCACTAAATTTTAGTGATCAATTTTTCATCGCTAAGTTGTGTTGTTTGCCATATGTAGGTTTGGCGAGACATAAAATTCATTGCTATTGCTACCAGTGATAATTTCTAGTTAACAAGCGACTTAGCGATGATCGCTAAAAATATTGTTAGTGAAACTGGCCCTATGTCTTCTTTTAGCTCAGATACATGCATGCACTTTGTTATAAAAGAAAAATTTCCAGGATTGTCAATCCTAAACTTTGTAACTTCCCACAAGCAGTTCTCCTTTAAACCTCACATACTTGGTTGAAGTGCTAACTGATAACTTCCTGCAGTCTTTGCTAAAATTACTCACTTTCTGTCCAAAGGTCAGATTTGTCACTGTGCATGCCACCCTGAAGTCATGAGACCTGTAAGTCACTCTGAAAGCAGTCTCCCTTTTATTTCTCTGAGGGAATAGCCTATTTGAAAATTGTTTTATAATGGAGATAGTATTTGCACATGAGGTGTTTGACAGTTGGAAGAACATGAATTGAAAGCTTTGCCCAGTCTCTCTCATCAATGTTTTAAAGGAGATTTCTCAATTTGATGTGGAAATGTTTAAGGGTTGGAATGGACGAAGTGGTGGCTATAAATTAAATTCCAAATATGAAATATAATTTTTTTTTCATTATCCATAAATGTAGAGCCTCCCAAATGGAAACTACAGTATTGAAGGTTCACTATTTTATGACAAGCAAGGACTGTGTTTGGATGAAAGTTTACAAAGGAACAATATAGATTATTATATATTTTAACATAAAAACACAAAGCTGAGCTTGGAATGGAAGACCCTTCCCACCCTGCCTTCCACTTATCTCATACTAAGCCTCCTTGCTTCAAGTATGCCATCACATGTGATAAATGACCAATATCAGATATGAAATACATAGCGTCACCCTGTGTCAGTATTAACCCTTTACTGTTGTTTGGGTCCTTTTGGACCCATGCGGAGAGCTCGGCTGTCACCCATCTTTACTGTTCCACGCGGAGCTTGAAACTGCGAGTAGCTACCCGAAAATTCGGCCACAACAACGAGACAATAGTTTAAGGTCACAGGGTCAATTGCCTACGGAAGCCGATGCGGGGCGTGCTACGTCCGCTTTTCCGCCCACTCAGGACGCGCCCAAATATGCCCCGATTGGAGCACAACGGTAAAGGGTTAAAAGGAGGGAAAAGTTCATTACAAGTCAGTTTTCATTTCCACTCTTTCAGTCTTTCAGGACCTAGCTTGAGTGAAAAAATACTGAATTTCTAAAAAATTATTGGTTTGTAAAAATTAATGTTTAGATAGCAGGATGAAGTGTCGTGATATGTTTAACTTTGTGCATCATTAGAGAATCCACTCCCTTGAAACTAAGACAAACTTATCCTGTCCTTGAAGTCCTTGCTTGTTACACAACTGACAAAGAGCAACATTGTTTCAGATTACACGGTCCAGTGACTGCCTTTTAATTTCTGCAGTTTTCTATTGTTGTAAAAACGGCCAAGTCGTTATGCTATCGGACAAGCCATGACGTCCACTTTCAAGGGACAGAATTTCTAATGTAACTTGTTGTTGCCTTGTTGTTGCCAGTACTATTTTTAAAAAAGTATTTTTGCACTTGTTGACATTACTATTCATTGAATTCCATTGTATACTTAGAGAAAAATAGAAGACAATTTTTTTTTAAAGGGCTAACTAAGTCACTCTCTTTCATATATATTATTAGAGAATTCTACACTGTGGAAGTGAACATCATGACTTGGTTGATGTGTCATGACAAAGCCAAATTTTCAACAATAGCAAACCTCAGAAAAAAAAAAGGTGGTCACTGGACTGTGCAGTCCAAACAAGGTGGCTTTGAGTCAGTTGCTTAGCAAGCAAGGACTTCAAGGACAAGTTGTCCAACTTTCAAGGGATTGGATTCTCTAATGCATGGTTATTCCATGTTTTGGGCTGTACAATAGCCTAATGGTGTGACAATATGTTGGTTACTAAATTATGTAAATACTTGGTCTCCCTTTTAAACTTAACAATTTCAAACATCTGATAGAGTGAGATGGAACAGGATGATTTGAAAAATTTAGCAGAATTAGCTTTGATAGAAGATTTTTTTATGAGATGTTTCCTGAGATTACCCATGTGACACCTCTTAAAAGACAGAGAGAGGTATATTACATTTAAGTCCATGGCAAATTGAATTTATTTTATTTGTAGCCTAAAAATTGGAAAGGTAGGTAGTCTTGGAATTATTTTTTACATTGTCAGTAACCTAAATTAAAAAATAATAAATTTTTTTTCTCTTTTCTCTTCCCTCCCAGGTGAAGATACATCCAGTGTTACTACAGAGAGAAAGAGAACCCGTGCCTCTGCCTTAACTGTAAACACCACACAAAAGTCCACTGAAAACAACGAAATTAAACCCGTAGGAACCACCGCATTGTCACCTATATCCCCAGCCGCCAAGACAGTAAGAACAGATTCCAACCTTGCCAATGATCACACCACAAAAGTAGTGGAAACAGACGATGGAAAGACAAAGACAATGACCATGACAAGTGTAAAGACTGCCCCTGGTGCCAAATCAACCCAAGTGACTACTATGAGTAAAACAGAAGGTAGGGTACCATATTCCTTTCTCTTCAGATACTACCATTTAAAATTTTCTTTTTTTAATTGCATATACCTACCTCTGCCTGCTAGCCAGGGATGTAGCTAGTCAAATTTGAGTGCTGGGTAATTGTCTGAGCTGGGAAAAGCATCTCATCCCACCCCGTTGCATCTACCCCTATTTTCAGCCATGAAATTTACATTTTTTACCACATTTTACTTTAGGAAGGGAATTAGGGGCTAGTTTCGGGTCTCTTTAGGCATATTTGTGGTGTGTGGGATGAGATGTATTTTCCTGGAGTGCCGCTGGGTGGGAATATGGAGTGCAAGGTGTCAGCCCCCAGCACCACTCATTGTAGCTACATCCCTACTGCTTGCACAAAGCATCTTGCTTGGTCTTAAAAAGGCTCATTGAGTTGGTTCATGAAATACAACAACATTTTGCAAACCTGTTAAGTTTTCTTCACATTCCAATGACAAATGGTCAAACTTAGACAATCCTCATGTTCTACATACAAATAACTGTTTTATGAGTGAGTACTATTAAAATGGTTTAATTTGTTAATCAAAATTTTGTGACCAGACACTTTTTCAAATTAGTATGCACAAGACCATTACCAGTCAGGAAACCAAAAAATTAAAAATTTTAACTTTTTCCTGAACTATTCGATATGAAACTTGACTCATTATGCTAATTATAAGTATTGTCATATGGTAGTGACCCTTCAGCACTCTCATTAAGTTAAAGATAAACTCAATGAACCCCTTTAAACCCTTGTCACACAATTAGGCAGGCTACATGGACTTGTTGCAGGGAAGAATTTTTTTGCATGCAAGAAACTTTCTCCAGACAGGTCAAGATTTGGGGGAGTTTTGGATGGAACTTATGTGTTTGTTTCTTGATACTTTAATGGGCTTTGCGTGTTCTCCATGTGACATGCAGACCACATGCAGGAGAGTTCTGTGTTAGCTCATGGACACTTACGGGCACTGCTGGTTACCTGCTTTCCAGTTAGGTGTCACCTATGTGGGAGTTACCAGCAAGGTGTGACATTTATGAGTGCAGATTGTCCGCTATTTACATGGCAGCAAGCCCTCAGATTAATGACAGGACAGTGGCATGCCTGCAACATGCTCTCACTTTCCTTGCTCCCCACCTTCAGATTTGAGGCTATGAAAACAAGTTGGCCGTACCAACACTGTTCCTTACCTGCAAAATGCAAGCTACCTGCCCGCATCTGACCTGTGCTCATGCGAAATTGCCACATGGTCCACAACCAACCTACATTCTTCGAGCAGGTTTACTGCTGGTTACTTGCGGCTGTTACAGGAAAGATGCAAGATGGTAACAATCTAATCCCAAATAACTTTAGTTTTCAGTTACTTCTAGCCCCTCCCAAAGTTCTGTTCCAATCTTACCTGTGCATAATGAATTGGTCGGTAAAAATATATGGTTTCCTTCCCTGCCCATCACACAATTTGATGATTGGCAGACAATAATACCCCATTCACAGACATTTAATTCTCCTCAAGAAACCTTAGCCACAGCATGCAGTGCATGCAGAAGGAGTTTTCATTGCAATCCTTCCCAAAGTACTGTGTAATTTTTTGCAACCTAAGTGGAACAGAAGCTGGGTGAAGTGATGATAATAGAACTCCAGTGGTGGGGTTGGAAACTTGATATACCTCACTTGGACAATAGATAACTGAGGTTAGGAAATCAACTTTTTTACCAGGATCAAAACAGCATGATACAGACACAAACCTAAGCTATTATTCCTTGGGTCTGCACAGGGCCTGGAAATCCTGGAAAATCAGAGAACATTGAAATTTTAATTTTCAGGCCTGAAAAGTCAGGGAAAATAACAACTTATTGAAACGTCCTGGAAACATCACAGAATTTTATACGGTAGACTTATTGTTGCCATTTTCTCAATGTTCAGGTACCTTATGTTAGTGGAAAAACAGAAATTTGATCTGATAGTTTTCAAAGGAAATTCATGCAAGGTCCTTGAAAGTCATAAACAGTGATGAACTTTTGTCATTTTTAATGAGCATGAACCCTGTAACTTAAGGGCATACATTGGTGATCATCAGTGGTGTAGCTAGGATTTTTTCCAGGGGGGACAAAGGTATGAAATTTCCCCAAAACTTTTCCTGGTCAATGTGTATGTATTTCATATAAAATATGCAAACTTACAAGTATAACAACATTAACATGTCATTTTGTAATATTACCTGCATTTTAATCTTAAAATATAACATAGAGCAATCGGAAATAACAAAGTATATTATTTGGTAAACAGTATCTGGTTTATTTGTATGTACTAAAGCAGTGGCGTACGCAGGATTTCTCTGAAGGGGGAGGGGCATGCAGTATGGTCTAAGGTAGAGGGGTGTCCGGAAATTTTTTGACGTTTTCAAGGAGCCTACATGCAAAATGGTGCAAGATTTTCGACTTTGACGGGAACAGTGTTAAAAGTTGAATCGTGGTGGTTCATGAGGATAAAACTGAAACTTTTGTGTCTTTACATGCACTCTTATGCCATTTATGCTACGTACCTTACGAAGTAAAAGCTTGTCATTAAATTTGCACACTTTTAGAAGTCCAAATAAAAGAGCATTGATGGTTATTTATGTTTTTCCTTGGCCACAAAATGTTATTTTGTCATAATGAATATCTAAGCGGAGCGTCACCATTGGTTGGCGCGAAGCGTAGAGAAAATTTGGAAAAATCAGACCCCTTAGATGGCCGGAAATAGCATTTTCCAGGCTAATACGAAGAATCTAGCCAGTCGCTTTCTTCTTTTGTCGTTTGCAATAAAATGCTCACTTCAAAATATGTTCCCAAACTGCAAAGTGATCAGAGAGTTAAGAGCTAATTTTACTCCAAATATGTTATTTTGCCCAAAAGACCGAGCGAAGCACCACCATTGGTTGGCGCGGAGCGAAAAGAAAATTTCGAAAAATCAGACCCCTCAGATGGTCAAAATAGCGTATTTATGCTTGTAAAGAGAATCTAAACATGTAGTCTTTTTTATGGATGCCACCAGTGGGAAACTGAGTCTACCTTTTTAAGTAAAAATCGGAATTTGACAGAATTTGCCTAGGTCTATTTGTAGGAATAAAAAAATTGGCATCACTGAAAGACCTTGCAGGGACAACCCTTCCGCTTTGAAAAATTTTGAAAAATTTGGTGTCCTTATAAGCAATCTGGTGCCACATATGCTATCTTTTGAAGTAAAATCTGTGTTAATAAAGTTAGACTACGTATTTTTAAGAACAAAGAAAAAAGGCATCTGTGATGGGGCATGGCCCAATGGTCTTCCCTTCGCACGCCACTAAGGAGGCCTAATAGTGGCTCGATCACACAGGATATCCTGTGAGAAAAGCAGTCTGTTATGTGTAGAAGGCTACAAGGTACTCATTGTCCATTTATTGTTACACTCAAAGTGAGCAGAAAGCTATTTTCCTGAACTAGCTTGTAAGTCTCCAAGGATTAGGCTAAGTAACAAAATCTAAGTGTGCCAACGGATCCTGTTAATTCTAATTTCTAGATTAACTTTAAGTTTATCGTTGGCCATGGATTGTTTCAGCCCGATCCATCATTATGTACACACAGTAAAATCGTACAGCTACTGCTAGCTTGTAGAAGAACATAACAACCTCGGGGGTCTACGGTAGTGACTTGTCAGTTTTCACATCCTTTTACTGAATTCCCAAAGTATCACCTGAATAACAGCTTCCTGTGCACTGAAATGCACTGATCATAACCCCCGTGCGCATACAAGCACAAGAGAACATTCAATCTGCTACGCGGAGAGGACTTTTCTGTGGAACGCGAATTGGGCCGGTTCATGCGACACTGACGAAATCTGAGTTAATTTGTTGCATGAAAATTCGAATTATGTATGGGAAATGTCTCACAATTTCTTATTCTAACAAAAATTTTGAGAAATTTTTGTGAAATTTTGGTAATAATTGGAAGATTCATCAAATTTCCCCATTTTCATCAAATTTCCCCAAAAATTTGTCCGGGGGGGCAACTTGCCCCCATGCCCCCCCAGTAGCTACGCCACTGCTCTTTGCAACAGGTCCTAGGACCCAGGACTGCATGTGCAACAAAATGTATGGCGGTAGACTTGCAAGAAAACTAGCTTTCATTGCCTTTATGATGAAAATATGCATCTTTTTAAACATGAGGAAGACTAGCGGGATGCTCTCCACATAGCACTTTCATGGTTGATCAAGTCAAGTGAAAACAATCCCTATATCCCACTGACCATATACTGTTCATCAGCTGATCATACTGTAGTGTCTGGCAGACATGTGCTTTAATTGTGCCTTTTGTAGTCACAGTTTATTACAGTACAGCCTCCTGAAGAGGAGTCCTGGCCCCCAATGCAATTTTGTGGTCCACTCAGCCAGGGTGACTCTTCATGCACACTTGATTAAACAGAAATACCCTGAAAAGCCCTAGTACGGTGGTAACTTAGTGTAATGATTGCCTAATATCCCCTACCCCCCCCCCCCGCCCCAACCTTCCCAAACGAATGACAATTTGGCAGTCTCAAAGTTTCTGGTAGCGGGAAGTGAAAGGTTCAGTTTTAAGTCTTTTTTAGTGGTATGAATTTTCCTCACCAGCTTTAAAACTGAGCAGAGAAAGTAAATGAATAAATCTGGCAGTAAAGCTGTTTTCTAATGACTAAGATTTAAATGACAACAAGTATGACATTCAAAGGAATATGTGTTGTTTTGTCATGCTATATGGGCACGTTTCAAAAAAGGACTTTGTACAGCACAAGTCTTTAGTGTCATATAAAGGCCATAAAGTTGTCATTAGGCATAAGCTACCTCTATGCTGTCTGGGCAATGTTTGTTTACACAATTCATCATGCTTCAGTGGCAGCACAATGAGCCTACATGTGTCCAAAAAGATAAGCCTATTGTCCTGGTCTGCTGAGGCAGCTCTGGTTGCAAACTTGGCTTGCACTGAATAAACAGTCTCTGCCTTTATGAATGAGGTTTTCAATGGGACTCTTTGTTTACATAGTGCTGGACACGGCAGCTACTATTGACAGAAAGCTGATAATAGGAAGTCGGGTTGACCTTGCTGTAACATCACCTTTTGAACAAAAAGTGGGGTGTTGGGTATAAATTGTATAGAGGCAACCTTATGCCTAATGTCAAGTAGCA
Organism: Holothuria scabra; assembly: GCA_037179385.1. Lineage (NCBI taxonomy): Eukaryota > Metazoa > Echinodermata > Holothuroidea > Aspidochirotida > Holothuriidae > Holothuria > Holothuria scabra. The sequence goes on along the minus strand of CM074183.1, from coordinate 52,153,282 downwards.
ATATATTTTTTGCTTTCATCAGTTAGTTTTAAAGATAACAAAAATTCAAACATATCTCTTTCACACTGTAAAACCCGTGTTGAGTTTGAGTATTTGCCTTCTTGAAAGAAATGCTTTATTTTATACCCAACTGTCATCAAGGAGGTGAGTCAGTGGTGACCCAGTTGTGTCATATCTTGTCTGTGAATTGTCTTGAGTTACAATTAATAGCTTCCTTATTTTGGGGCTTGTTCAAAAGATTAAAGAGACGTGTTGCATTTTCTTTTTTTTCTGCAGATGGTAGTGGAACAAAAGCTGCTTCTGTGAAACAAGAGACAACTACCACCAAAATTGAAAGTGAGTTTTATGGTGTTAGCAGCAGAATGCAACAGAACTGTCAACGACCTTTACGTGTCGTATCAAACAGTGTGTGAAGGAGTAACATGATATTCTCTCTTCCAAACAGTTCCAATCCTCCCTTAGAAGTAACTGCTAACCTTTCCTACAATTATTATTTATTCCTCCTTGTTCGGACATAGAATAAACCTGGTTTACTGCTGAAGGATATCTATCCTTGTGAGTATACAGGCTCTATTGTGGACGTAATCAATATACTTTCAGGAAACTATGAAATCACTAATTCATGCTGCTGGAATTGAATAGAGCATTTTAGCCAATGCTACCTGAGGAAAAGGAGTTTTCTTGGGTGAAGCTTGTCTCTGTAATTGCGGCAGTTAACCCCATTTAAACCAACCTTGTTGCTCTATTGAGCAAATAGTCTTTGAAAGGGGCTAACGGCTTCATAATATGTTTAAGAGCAATCACTGATTGTGAATTTTAGTTACCCCAAATCAAAAATGTACCTAATGAAAGACTATCTTTAATTTCTTCAATTCTTTAAATTGTCAAATATGAAAGGAATGATGGGGGAGCTCCGTTAAAACTTTTCAAAAAATTAAGTTCAAAAAATAAGTGAGGGAAAATTTCACCTCAGTGACATGTTGCAAGAAATACTCTCATGTTTGATTAGATTGCATGTTTGTTAAACTTGTTACCTGCTTCAGGATAATTTTAATACTTGGCTAAATCTCAGACCATTTCTGGGGGTTGGTTGGGCAAGAATTAATCACTGTTTCCTAATACATTTAGTTGTACTGAAAAACTAGAGAGTAGTTTGGAAGCTGGTCTTAAGGGAAGAATTTCAGCAGGTCAAATAATTGAGAGCAAAATGGAAATTATTTTTCAAGGAAAGAACTATTACACTGTTTGTAGATTTTAACTACAGTTAGGCAGATTTAAGCATGATTTTGAAATAGTAAATTACATTCTTGTAAAATTTACTTTCAATTTCAAATGCATGCCTGTGCAATCTGCTTTTCCTGGACTTGGTCTAAATTAGAGAATAAATCACATGCATTTGCTGTGATGCTTCACTAGTGTTCCTGATTTTCCCTTTTCTTGAAATAGTTAAGTACTGACAGATAGAAGAATTTTTATCTAAGCTAAGAGCAGTTTTATGAAACAGTTAGCATTGAAAGTTGCTTCAGAACTCTCTTAACCACATACCCAACGAATCAGGCATTTGGGACATGAGGACCCTGGATTCATATCAATTACCAAATGTAGTTGGAAGTCCCCCAAGCATAGCAAAGATGAGGAATTCAATTGAAACAGTCCTCCTGCTCTCTGATGGGAGGAAGCAGAGGATAAAAAGGGATCATTTTTTTTATTAATCACAGCTTAAAAAACCTCAGAGCACTTGTCCATCTAATGGTACCTAAGAACGATGAATCAAGTATGTGTCCATGACGAAACGTTCCCTCTTACTTTTTGTTACATCTCTCATTTCTGCCTGATTAACTTCAGGGAGGAAAAGAAGCCCACTACATGCAGACTTGATTAAGTCAAGTTTCATATCTGATTTATTGATTGACAGTAAAAGATGTGTTTCAATACACAAAAAGTTACGTAACATTTGGGGTTAGGTAACAGTTCAGTCAGCCTGTGTTAATTGCTTTTCACGCAGTGTGAACACAATGAAAGCATAGCTCATTTGAGGTAACAGATCATGTAACAAACTCAGCTATTAGTTACACCCCGCACAGCTTTTGATGTACTGGGGTGTTTATGTTCCTTTTTCAAGAAGAGACGTCACAGCATGTCATATCCACTAGAACATTGGACACATGAGCATTTTAGGTGGATCACACCTATACCTTCTATGCCCTGAAATGTCAAAAGATGTGTCGGTCAATGTGGAACATATTCAGCCACATTTGACCTCGGTCCTAGTCATAAACCTAATTTAAAAAACCATTTGGCAACAGAATATGCAGTAATTCTATAACTTATTCTATCTTTCTCTGTAAGTGGCTCTGGTTTTGATGGCAAACATATTTATGACTTATATACTGTGAGATATTACATTGATACAAGTTTATTTCTTGCAACTCTTTGACTGACTTCTTCCAGCATCAAGTGATGGCACAAAAACCTCTTTTTCAAAAACAACTACTTCTACCTTCTCATCCTCCTCCTCCTCATCTACAGATAAACCAGCAACGGGGAAGCGTAAGTAAACCATCTTAGTAGTAGCATCCTTTAGTTTAGATATCTATGTTTTTGTTGTTGGTATAGCACTTAGTCATTTAGCCTTATTACCACTTACTTAAAGGGTAGATACTGTCAACTCACATCCTTCCTCCACTGCTAATTTCCCAAACCTTTAAAAAGTACTTTTCAATTCCAGGGAAAACTTCTGTTTCTGATAGCCTGTTTTCTGTTTATGTATTTTTCAGTTGGAGGGATTTAAAGACTTGTTTTAATGAATTCTGTCTGGTAATTCTTCATTTTCATGATGTTGATACGGAACGACTGACCTGGAATGTTGTCAGTTTTATTAATTCGCCAATACTCTTAAACCTAGAACATGATAAACAATAGTTTGTAAAGGACAGCTGGTCTCACATTCACCCCATGGGAATCCATGGGTTTAGCATATCCCAGAGGAAATTCTGCAGGTTAATGTGTAAAATCTGAATCATTGAAGTTTTTAAAGTAATGAGGCTGGTGTGAAATGAAGTGCTATGTCCAACATCCACCAAGGTCCATTGCATTTGTGTGCATATTACTTTTAATGGCATAGGTGTTCACAACATAGTTATAAAATTCTTTATTGAGAAGAAAAGAGCTTAGATAGTTCTACTGATCCAGCTGTGACATTAAGGTGAATTTTAATCACTGAATTGTGGATAAGGTGACCAATTGAGAAGGAACTTATAGGCAATATTATTAACAAATGGAAATTATCTACAAATATTAAATGGAGATTGCATGTATGTAGAGGATGTTTTGTGACACTCAGCATATGTAAGAAGTGTATGTAAAGTGGTTGACAACTCTCAATGTGGGGGGGGTGGATCATAGAATTTTGTTGTGTATTCAAGACAAATGTTACAAATGTGGGTGAAAAAAAAGTCCCTAAAATGTCCCCCCATTAAGGTAGCAAAACCTCTCTCCTTATACTGCAGTCATACATTGTATTGCCAGTATAACCTGTAACTCTGAACTTTGGCTTGAATATTATTTTAAATTCTGAAATTGCTGTGACATCTTTGCTGTAGGTTGAAAACCCATCAAATTTTGATAAAAATTTACTCTTATGAAGTTCTTTTCTGGCATTTGGGGACATCGAGATTTTGATTTGTAATAGTGACTGGTGTACCAAATACAAATAGCAATGGACCATTGGTTCACATGTATAAATGTGTAGTTTAATCTACTGGGTCAGGTAATACAGCAGCGTACTGTGTGGTTCATTTACAGGTGTACATGGTTTAAAAAATGGCACATTTTTATGAAAGACAGGACATATCTGTACCTGAATTAAAACTACAAATATGCAAAAGCACTGACTGTTAGGGGAAATATTACCATTCAGAATCACAAGCATTACAGATGTCTGCTTTTATTATCTGAACACCCATATAGGAATGTTAGACATAGTTTAGTACAGCAATCTCATCCTTGAAACTAGTTGTGACCACTTGTGAACATTTGTGATCACTTGTCCATAATTTGCAGGAATTATTTGAGCTCTTTGTTGGTTTTTTTCTTTGACTTGAAAATTGTTTTAATGTTTGTGATGTGATTATTACAAAGAGTTTTTAAAATGGTTATTATTGGATGGCTTAAGACTTAAACTAAACCTCAGCTGGAACAAATTGTTTTGCTAAAGAAATTTTCTTCTGAAGTATGGCACTGGCAATTTAAATAACGTTGAATTTTGATTGTTAAAATGTACATTGGCTGTAACTTTCAGTTACTATTGCAGGAGCCCTGACACATGTTGTTAAGATCATTTTTGTGTGAATGATACTGCTCAAGCATTAGCATTATTTGCAAGGGAGAGAGAATTCACTTGGCATTTTATAGTCTTCAAAGTTATTTTTGCAATATTTGCACAATTGTGGCACATTTTCATGTTTGAAAACATTTCAAAATTACACTAATGGAACATACTTGAGGAATGGCAACCCTACTTGTACATCATTTTGCATGTTTGGCATGAATAATAATTTTTCAATAGCATCGTGGATACACATATACAACTGCAGATGCAAAGGAATGAAACTTATATGTTGAAGTATATCATGACATATAAATGTCCATTGCTGTTTGAGAATGACATTAGGAAGACATCGGGAAGAGATGTCAATGAGGAAGGAGGGTTAGTCAATGTGTTGCCTGTGCCTGTCATTATGCCATTCCTGTATTACAGAAAAATTAATCTTTGAGGAGATCCGTCATGGCTACCACATTTTTTAGGGAAAAACTGCGGTTCACATTTATAGTACCCAACCACTGGTTCATTACTCCTATTTGCTGCTTCAATGGTTCATTACCCCAATTAGCTGCTTCAATGAGCAGCAGAATTGATTACCATTCTGGTACAATAGAACCCCAACAACTTTGGGGTTCAAATAACAACTTACAACAAATCCTGAAATTAGTGCTGGCAAAAAGGGAACCAAATTACTTAGAGTGCACTGAAGGGCTACATCCCTTTTTAGCTTATTCTGAGATAAAGTGCTATCAAATGTCAACTTTCACTGTCCTTTTCAAATGCTTAAATGGGCATATAATTAGTACTGAGAACAGTTCCTGACAAGATTGTGCTAAGGGCATCATTAGAGATTTTGTCCCCTTGAAGGAACGACAAAATTGTCTTCGCCTGCTGTAGGGATTATATCTCCAGATGTCACATTTTTTCGGTTAACTCACTTGCAGTGGACAACAAGTGGCTCAAACCATTATGACATAATTTTGGATGTTATAGAAAATTATTCGCAAAAACTGAACTTCATAGATATTTTGACATGAAAACGAATTTTAAACCAGAAAAATCTGTCCAGGTTTGGTGGAATTATAGAAAATTTTTAGTACGAAAACTGTAACAGAACAATGGTCACTTCTTGTCTTTGGTGCAGGGTAAATATTTGTGCCGACTTAGCAAACAATCTCTTGTGGTTAAATGACATCAAAAATCGGCCAGTTCGTTCCCTGGTCTGGCAAATCGTTCTGCCGTTCTTCAAGCAGACAGATTTTTCTCATGTTTTGTCTGAAATGTGTGCATGCTGTTGCTTGTTGGTTAACATCCATGCTGCATATATATCTGTATTCATTATAGCTGATCCAATGAGCATTTTGCTAAATTCACGGCATGGTCAATTCCCTTACAAGATTTGCTTTGTGAATATGGTTATGCTCTTTGAAATAGTATCCCAAAGAATTGATATCCTAAGACATGAATTTTTCAAGCATGCATGCATGTTAATTGATGAAATAATATTTTTGGACGTAATTTACAAACTTTACACACAAATTACTTAGCATCATTTTGGTGACTGTATGGTTTGATACAGATTGATACCTTAATACCCCTAGCAACCCCCTTTTCAGTGTAACGTTGCTGTATAGATATTGAAACTGTAATGTGGGACTGAAAGGTCTGTGGTCTCTCACCTGAGCAGAGAGATGTCTTGGATTGACGTGTCTTAATTGTGTCAATTAGTTAAGTGGATCATGCCATTGTCCTTGGGCATCTAGCCTGTCCCGTCTTGAAAGATTTAACCCAAGTACATCGTTCAGTGTTTATGCAGTTCACCACATTGCACATTGTTGTGTATTATTGATGCTAGCATTGAATCTGTTGACTACTCAGATGTTTTACATGTCTGAAATTCCTCAAATATTAAAATGCATGGCACAAGAGTACCATGGCCATGAATCAAGATAGTGGGCGAATATTACCACTGGTAGGAAACACCAAGTGAGAGGGATATAGGCAGTTGGAGAAAGGACTTGTGCTATTTTTAAATTTAGTTATGAAAGAGTATGTTTGTGGCATATCTCTGGTAGACGGAAGACATATAAACATAAAGGAAACATGAGATTAAAAAAATTATAATCATGTTGCTTCCTCTTGTGATACTGTATGGAAACATGGTGAACCGATAGATATTAAGTTGGGAAATTCAACCTTTGCTTCAGAACCAAACAGACCATTGCAGTGAAAAAAGTCTGTGTATATGTACTATGTAGGATTCCTTGTATAGACCATTTCTACTGTGGGTGCCATGTGAACTGTGAGACATGTATACACTGTACAAGTGAATGAAGTAGGATACGATTAGGATTTCTTTTGCTTGTCCATGGCTCTGCTGAACAATGTTCAGAGGTTCAGAATGTTAACATATTTGAGACTAAGTGCCATATGTTGCATTTAAAATCATTTACCTGTATATCTCTCCCATCTACCCAATGACTCTGTTGGGATGTATATACATTTAAGTAAGTAAATAAATAGCAATCGTTCCATCATGATAAAATATTAGAGAATTAAACAGTTTATGACTAGACAGCAATTGTTGATGGTATAAATTGAATAAAAGTTACATGTTTCTTTTGAAATAAGAATAATGGAAAAAGTTGCAAGTAAGTAAACAAGTCAATAAGACATTCCACCCACAGTTTTACTATCGTTGTGATTTGTTATGAACAACAAAATATGCATTCCCCCAAAATTGCATAGATGTAGTTTGTTAAGTGTGTATGTACATATGGATTATGACTTGTGAAGTATTTTTGTGTGTTTCTGTATCTAGCTCAGTCAAAGTTTCAATTGGAACTGGAGGAGAAGAGAAAGAAGAGAGCCGAACAACAAAAAGCAGATGAAGCTAAATGGAAGGCAGACCAAGAAGCTAGGTTTGTGATTGTGAAAGCTTTTTAATAAAACCAGCCATCCAGTAGCTGAAAATGGGATGAAAAAGTATTGCTTTTGGATGATTTCCTTAAAATCTTCAAAAAACTGTCAGAAATGTTTTGCGATTAAAAGTTGTCAAGGACATTGAAGCGTTCCAGTTTTGCTGCTTGGATTATTCCACTGTAGAACAGGAGCTATAATTTCCTTCAGGTTTCCTTGTGCAGTGAAAAAATTCCTGCAAAACAGGTGGTAATCATTGAGAACTAAAGCAAATCTCCATTTCAAGGTGAAACAGTCAGCTTACTGCACAGTTGAACATTTCTTTCTTTTTTAACTTGGTAAATCTTCAAAAAGAAATAATTTTGCCCTCTATAATCATCCAATAGACAGGGAAAAATTAAAAAATTAAAAAATGTTATCCTCCTTTTCCCAAATTTCCCCATTTTCACTGTGTAAAGTTAATTTAGGATGTAGTATGTTTTGGCTGACCTCATTTTGCAACTTATATTAATAAACCAGACCATTTTGGAGAGAATTAAAAGACAAAGGAAGGTTCTTTAGTTCAAAATCAAAGCAGATTCACCCAACATTGGAGTTCTTGACAGAATGTTTTAATGGCAGAAATATTTGACCTCCACATTTTGTATTAGTTCCATTTTGTTGCATTTTGTAAGTTGTGACTGAAAGGTTTGGAAGCAAAAATTTTTGTTAATCTACAAGAAAATACAGACAATACATTAATATATACATTCCAGTGTCTAGCAAAAGTAAATTTTAGACATTGTATGAAGTAGAGCAAAATTCATTTTCTTATGCATCCTCCTTCTGTAGCAATGTTTCCTTGAACATTTTTTTGCCAAGCTTGTAGCCCTATGGGTGTGGTGGAGACGTAGGGGGAGGTGAAGCTTATCAAAATTTTTCCCTTGAAATTTCAAGTTGCATTTGCCTTGACACATATTTACACATATCACCAACTGAAATAAAATCTTGCCTCCCTCCCCAGAAGTTATTTTCCCCATTCCAAACCTAGCCTGATGAGGGCCCTGGTCAGAATGAATTAAGTGTGACTGAGGTCTCTCATCACTTTGTTTATTTTTATGTAGGAGAAAAGCTGCTTATGAGAAGAAAAAGAGAGAAGAAGCCGAAGCAGCTAAAAAGAAGGCCTCCTTGATGGACAAGTTTGGTGGAAAAGCTACAACAGTAGGTCCCACAGGGCCCAAGAAGACTGTCGCTGGTGGTAGTACAAGAATGATGGCCCAGAATCCAGCTACTATCAAAGCAAAGTTATTGGAGTGGGCCAAGAGATGTACAAGAGGCTATGCTGTAAGGAAAACAAGGATTTTTACATTTCATTTATTCTTTTCTCCAATACAACAAACTAGTGAACAATATTTACAGCTGATACAATAACAGTTGGAATGGTCATAGTAGTGGACAAAATGAACTGCAGTTAACCTCTTTTAGGCCTATCATTAAAGGCAGACTAGTCCCTTGAATTTAGACTTTTACCATTTGGTGGAATTAGACTTCAAAGTTAATGTTTGTTTGAGTCTGCCACAGGCTTTGTGGATAATGATATAAACAGGGTGAAAAATAGCATGGTTCCTCATCTGTTTTAGAAAACTCAAAGAAGTAGAAAAAATGATAGCAATCATTGGAAAGGAATGGAAGTTGGTCAAGACTTTTAGTATCGCATGTACAAAATCCATTTTGAACCAAAGTTCAAATCCTTTACAGTTACATGTAGTCGTGGGTTTGTCAAAGTGTAGTTTAGAACATAACATGTCAATGTATCATAGTTAATGTCATTAGGATGCACAAATTCTGAGAAAATAAACAAAGGAACACTATGTAGTGATAGAGTGGGTAATCAACAAAGGTTGTGAGTCTCAGTTTTGTATTCCAAAGGCCCACCTTGTATAATCAGGGACACTAAGCTTTCCAATTCTGTGCGAAAATGTCTGCAATTTGCAACTTGTATTTAAATATACTCTGAATTCATGTAAGGATCTGTGACATACACTAGATATGGCAGTGTAGAGGAATCAGGAAAGCAACCAATGGTTTGATTTCAGGAGGCCATAACTGGGGTCTATCACCTTTTAATCTTTCAATTTCCTTGCTTGATGGATGGTTGTACACTAAATTGTATCTTGATTCCTTCAATGTCACTGAATATGAGGGTTTGACATTTTTTGTGAACAATGAAATGACAATTTAGGGCTAATAGACCCCACTAATGGCTGCCTTCAGTCAGCAAACACAAGCACTAATGGGACTGGTCTATAGAATTGCTGCTTTTGTTGCTATGTTAGTTGCTGAATGGTTAAACTTTACATTCTTAGAGACTTGGCAGCTGCCACATTCACCATCGATCACTTCAAATTGTTAATGAACAAAATGGTTCTCAATAAGAAGTTGTTCAGTTTTTCTTTCAACACTTTGTACAGTAAAGTCCCCCCACCATACCATTATGCACTGGGATTTCTCTTTGTCAATACAGTCAGGTCTGCAGAGAAAATCATGCAGTGAAACAGTCTTGCACCACTCCAAAGTATATAAATAAGGAGCATAACATGTTTGTCTGAGGGATTAATAGTTATTAGAAACAACATTTTGGGATTGACTATGTGTTTGTACCTTTTTTTTTAGTAATAGTCAAAGAAAGTAAGGTTAGGTAACAGGTATTCTCCATGAAGTATTTATTTGACTGTCTCTGCCTGGGCTTTTGGAGTCAGTATTTTTCTAAGTGTTGTTATATGCATACAAAATATTATGGTTATTTTTTTTTTTGGGGGGGGGGCAAGGGGGAGAGGAGGAGCTTCATTTAGGTAGGGGTAAGAAGGAGGAGAGCTTAGTATTTGTCCAAGAAGAATCTCCAATACTTAAGCATGTTGCCTTAATTTTTCAAAGACCAGCAAGATAAAAGGGGTATGCTAAATATGGGTGTCTGGAAACACATGACGTGTGCGGCTCGGTGACTTGCTGTTTGGTCTACCCCCGGAAAATAAAACAATATTCAGGGTGTCGCATGATCAACGAAGACACCAAATCTGGCTATCTCCGAAACACAAAATCGAGACACCAAATCATGTGATTTTGTGTTTTCAGAGATAGCGAAGGCATATTTGGTGTCTTCGTTGATCAGGTGACACCCAGAATATCATTTCATTTTCTGGGAGAATACCAAACGGCAGGTAACCGAGCCGCACGCGTTATGATAAGACCTGGAAAAGTAAGACCCAAGACCTGAGACCTGGAAAACTAAGACCCAAGACCTGAGACCTGGAAAACTAAGACCAAAGACCTAAGACCAGGTCTTAAGTCTATGGTCTTAAGTCTTAGGTCTTTGGTCTTAGTTTTCCAGGTCTTAGGTCTTGGGCCTTACTTTTCCAGGTCTTATGTTCCCAGACACCCTGCTTAATACCTCTCTGCTTGTATGCAGTTGGTCATGTGTAATAAAAAGAAATAGGGAAATTGTAAGTTACAGTTTTAAGAGGTATTATTTCAAAATTAGAGCTCTTACTCAAAGGCTTTCAGTGATATCTGTGTCTCACTGCAATATGCCAACAAACCATCATAAATTTATTGATCTCAAGGGAGCTGATCAGGAAGCTCACTGATAGATTTTGGATTTATATTGTCCAACTAGGGATGGCTAAAACTTCATGCAAAGACGATTCCACATTCGAACTTGCGGTATTCGCTGTCTGACATGTGTCGCGATCTGACGCAAGCATATAAAGCAAGGGCTGTTTATTAGTTTCTTCTTCCCGACAGAAATATTTCTTCCACTAGCTATGTACTAGCACAGCACAGTGTCCGCTCTCAGCACTGTGCACATACACATGTGTGACGACAATAGACCTTTCATGCATTCAGCGTATATTACGATATATAATAAATCTAGTCATATGCAGGCTATTGTGGCTCTCTTTTGTTGTGCAGCATGCAACAGCACTGTAGCTACCTGAGAAGTAAAACACCTGACTAGATCATGTTTTAGCTCTGACTGGTACAGAAAAATTGATGAATCATGGTGGCAACTCTGCAGTGTTGATCGTCCTCTCATGTTTGTTTGTTGATGTAACCAACTTCAGTGCTTGAGTGCAGCAAAATTAGACCACCAGATAAGCACAACTACGTAATAGAGATTAGAAATGATGAGTATTGAGAAGCAAAAAAAAAGTATTTTATTTTCAGTTGACTAGGGAGGATTGGGTAATGACTTGACATGTTACATGATGATATAAGAGAATTTGCATTCTTTGTCTGTATGACATTTAACCCTTTACCGTTGTGCTCCGATCGGGGCATATTTGCGCGCCTCGGGAGTGGGCGGAAAAGTGGACGTAGCCCGCCCCGCATCGGCTTCCGTAGGCCATTGACCCCATGACCTTAAACTAATGTCTCTCTCGCTGTTGTGGCCGAATTTTTGGGTAGCTACTCGCAGTTTCGAGCTCCGCGTGAAACAGTAAAGATGTGTGACAGCCGAGCTCTCCGCATGGGTCCAAAAGGACCCAAACAATGGTAAAGGGTTAAAATAAGCCTGTGGAGTGTGTTTACTGCAAAGCTGATGCCACTGTCTCTGCGTGTGTGCACGTAAACCTTTAGCCGGGTGGTGCAGATATTTTAGCTTAACCCCTTTACCGTTGTGCTCCGATCGGGGCATATTTGCGCGCCTCGGGAGTGGGTGGAAAAGCGGACGTAGCCCGCCCCGCATCGGCTTCCGTAGGCCATTGACCCCGTGAACTTACACTATTGTCTCTCTCGCTGTTGTGGCCGAATTTTTGGGTAGCTACTCGCAGTTTCGAGCTCCGCGTGAAACAGTAAAGATGTATGACAGCCGAGCTCTCCGCATGGGTCCAAAAGGACCCAAACAACAGTAAAGGGTTAAAGGGAAACACTGTGTTTAAAATGCTCCAACATCGCATTAAAAGTGAAAAGCTCCAATCATTATCAAAACATTCAGTCTCAACAATAAACCCCGGCTAAAGCTTCATCTCCTCAAATTATTATGCCCAAGAAGAGTTATGGAAGTTGCATCTTTTGACATGTTGAAAGTTTGGGTGAACAAATTATTCTAGAGCAACAAACAACTGAATTTCTATTGGATGAAAACTTATTTTTTGAAAAGAAGGCTACCATACTGTCTTATTTTTAGTTATTTATCACTCTCTGCCAATAAACATTGGTTTTAAAAGGATGATATTTTACTTGTAAAACAAATGCAATATTTCCCTTTAAGTTGCCTGCCACAAAAACATCTCCATGTTGAAAGCACAATGGTAGAAGCAAACCAACAACCTTTATGAATTTTACTGACTCACTTCACACATGAAAAGCTTTGACAAGTGAAGTTTTGTTTGGAATATACCAGTTTAATAGAAAATACTGTAGAAGCCATGTCAAAATGAAGAAATGCAAGCAGTTACAAAACTGTTTTACAGTATCTCTGTGATATGCATCCCGCTGCTGCTATATTTAGCTTTTGTGTATAATTACTGTTTGCTTCTACTAACATACCCCATATCTAAATAAATCTGATCAAATTTTGTATCTAAAAGAACCAATTACAAAATGGCAAGGTAGTAAACAGTGAGATATAAGTTACCTGTAAATGTCAAGCTGGGGTACCCTTTAATGTCATGGTGACCATTAAATTTGTCATTTATGTTTTTCCTATTGACAGAATGTTAAAATTGAAAACTTTTCTGGTAGCTGGTGTGATGGAATGGCATTCTGTGCGGTGGTTCATTCATACTTCCCAGATGCATTTGATTTCAACGCCTTGGACCCAAAGAATAGACGACAAAACTTTGATTTGGCCTTCGATACAGCAGAGTATGTCAACATTTATAGCTTCTTTTAGAATAAATGTTCTGTATATCTGTTCATTTGGTATTCTCCATTGAAAATACTTATTAGGTAAACAATGTATTTTGTGCTGTATTTTGGAAAGCAAATGAACAACATCAGCTAAAATGTGTAGCTTTTGATAAGTGAAATACTAGCTGATGCGTTTCTCAAAATAGGCTTTGAAGTTCAAACTTTTTAAGTCTTTTCAGCATAAAGCTCTTGCCATTGATTTTGCTTTCTTCAGCCAAAAGTTGAAAATTTTTTCAAAGATGAGACCCTTTCTGCTGGCATGACAAAATTGTGTTGCTCTTTAATATTCATAATCATGCAGCCAAGTGTTGGTGAGAAATTTTTAGTGTTTTGAGGGGGCATTGGGGGATATCTTTACTTTTTGTGTGTCTAACTTTGCCATGGATAGCTAGGTGTACCAAATGCAAAACTGAAAGTGATCTGCTTTTGTTAGTTTGCTTTTTGGATTGTTTGCAGCCAGTCATGGCATTGGTAAACAAAGAAATTACAAAACCCAAGGCTGATAGCCCTCAGCAAAAAATAAGGCTCACAGCCCTCAACAAAAACTGAGGCTGATGCCCCTCAATAATTGCCAATGATTATTTGGCTGTAGGTGGTTCTTCTAAATAGCATCTGAAAGTATTACACTAAATTGACTAAATCTGGGCTTTCCAGTGGAGAAATGAAGTTCAATATTTTTTAAGCAAACAGGTTTGATGTCATGTATTCATCACATTGATGGCATTGTTTTGCATTTCTTTAAAAGTTTTCAACATATTTTATTAAAGCAGCTTCATCCTGATGTATTGATACTATAAGTGCATCCCGAGTAGTGGAATGTGGTAAAGTATATAGGCCTTGGGTCAAGATAGCATTCTTGATCAATCCAAGGTCAAAGCAATAGGATCAAAAATAAAAAAAAAAAAACATTGACCATAAGTATGGATCCATGGCATTACACCTGCTTGCTTCAAGTTCAATTTTTGTAGAAAATATGTCAAATTCAGTTGCTAATATTCTGAGAGCTGAGCTGGAAAAGTGAATGTACTACTCTTTTCAAAAGTCTAAATGCTAGATGTTTCATAATAAGGTACAGTCTAGTCACATTTCACAAGGGTCTGATTTTCAAAAGAAAATTATTTCAATTAATGTCCTCCAAACACTATGGTCATAGCATATTTTGAAACCAAGATATGCAGATGTAAAGATTTATTACTTTTGTGAAGAAAAGCAGCAAGACACAATATTCTCAAGAGATGTGAACTACTCCCCAGTTTAAGATCAAGAAGGTTCTATAAAACAGCAGTGGCATAAAAGATATTTAGGTATGGGAGGGCAAAGGGGTACTGAAGAAAGTATTTAGGTACATGCTGGGAAAAAACACTTAGCTACTTTTCAAAGTTGGTACCCATCATAGCAGGCACATGGCAGGAAAGATGGATTAAGTCAAATTCAACGGAGTATTGTATGTGTGCATTGATCCATGAAGCTACTCAAGAAATGTCCAAATGTCCAGTGACTGGCTTATAAGGGGTATTGTGGTTGTATTCTACTCTGACACTGAACATAAAAGCAGTGATAGCTGTCAGGATTTCTTTTTTCTGTTTGGGTACTTCAAATCTCTCAAATGAGCTAAAGAGAGGTTCCTCTCATGTGAGGGTATAGTTTCTGGGTGTATCTGGGAGTGCAATCTTTTCCCCCAATGCTTTTCCAAGTCATTCTCAATGTGTAAGAATATGCAATTTTCTTGCCCCACCCTTTCTTGAAGTTATTACTGCCTGTTAGGTGATATTTAATCATTTTATTGCATTGTAGACAGTTTCATCAGCATGCACCCATTAAAAAAAATTTGATGAATGTTCTGATGGAATGAATGTATCATCTTTTACTGATTTTGTTTGGATATTTTCTTTCAAACTGAATCTTGCTATTGTTATCAGTTCTGAGGTATTACCATTCAAAACCTATGACCTATTACATGCTGTTGTGTCACCTCATAAGGCTCCCTATTCTGCTCTGGTGTACACAAACAATAATGCAGCTCTTCCTAGTTCAATGGTAATGTTAAAATATTGACTTATGGGATATCTGCCATCCATGTCTTTGTACAATTGCAAGATGTAATCATTTCCTGTCTTTTTCAATTGTCTTTGACTCTTAAGCTTTTATTGCTTAACATTAATAGGCTTATATTTGTCCAGTCCTAGGCAATTAGTTTTAATAATGGAAATTAAAAATAAAACATAGTTAGCTGGTTTATTTCTTAACCCTTCTCAAGACTGAAGGGTGTTGTACACTGAAACATTTTGCATTTACAGATTGAGTGAATTTATGCTCTTTTAGGCCTTAGTATGGCTCCCAATTTGTCAAGAAACAGACTATCGTATTTGACCTACTCTGTGATTAGGAGCATAGTTATAAATATGAGAAGAACTTCTTCATAGTTAGCTAGTCTAGTGACATCACACTTTCGTTGCTATGTTTACTGTCCCACTAAAGCTGTGCTTCAATATTTCTTCTACCAGGAAATATGCAGACATATACCCTCTACTGGAAACAGATGATATGATTATGATGAAAAACAAACCAGATTGGAAGTGTGTCTTTACCTATGTCCAGGCTCTCTACAGAGGACTTCACAAAGCAACTGGCCAAGTACCAACATGAGATCCTGGAATCCCAGCTACAAAATGCATGAGTTCTGTTTCAAGAAGAATGCAGTGGTTTGAAGCACCTCTCCTATTATGGCCTGCCTCCTACATGCTTCTTTTATACACAGGAACTGTGATTGGTTAAAAGTCACCGGAATGAAAACAGTTTCATGATGTCCTCCCTTTGTCATTTTCCGTTTTGCTGTTACTTGCCTAGTAATTTTACCTGAAATCACTGTAAAAGTCTAAAAGCAAGTTAAAAAATGTCTGGATTTCTTTATATCAGTTTTATCTAATAAAACCCAGACTGCACCTCATTTTATAGTTCACGAATTAGAATCATTTATAGGTATAGCTATTAATCAGGATCATAGGAACATTTCAACTCTGCTTGGAAATTTTTAGGGCTCCAAAGTGTGGCAAGCTCATCAATTTTTCTGACATGTTCATCACAACTGATCACATTTCTGAGATTTTACTTTGAACAAAGAAACAGAGCTTTATGTGTGCGTTTGATGTGATGTGTCTATTTCCTGGTGCATCACTTTTTTATAATTCCTTTGTCCTTCCTGAATAATTCAGTTCAATTACATTGTTGTTTGGTAAATGCCTAGAGTAGATTTATGTTTGCTAAGTTTTTAAATCCTGAATTTGATAGAGGCTGTTTCTTGCATCCATATCAGCTCATAATTATTTAGTGTTCACTTCTTTTGTAGAACTAGATATATTATTATAACCTGACAGTAACAGTATAGATTATGAGGCATGAATTAGCAATAAACCATATCTTTTGAGTGTCCCTGTGCCTTAAATAGGGAAATTTAGGGGTAGTGAGCCCTTGTAACATTAAAAAGCTGTAAACATGTGGAATACTAATTTGTATTTAAGGTTTCCTTGAGTATGGGGATGAAGGGGAGGAGGTTTAAATGAACGAACACTTATGTTGTTGAAATTATTAAAAAGATGACAAATTTTTGGAGAGGGTATATATAAGAGATTTAACTGTTATACAAAGTCACAATATCAATTTAGTTGAGGAGAATATTCAGGACTCAACATGGCTGAGTGAGTCAGTTTTCTTAAGATTCAATATAAAATATGTAGATATTACCTGAAGTGAGATTGCTGCTATTTGAGCACAATCAGTCCTTCCTCTTGTTTAAGAATTTGAAGGTGAAATCTGCCTGAAAAATGAACTATTGTACAAAAATTGGTAATGTGTTGTGAGATAGTTTTGTTCCCCCAATGCACTGAAACCATTAACGCTTTGAGCAAGTGACCATATTTTTACCCAAATTTTTGGGCAGTGTGTATGGAGTAATTGGTCAACTCTGGATGTGTGGTTGTTGTATTGATTGAATCGTGGATTTGAGGAAACTCAAATTGACTAGTTCAAATGGTTTGTGAATGGTCTACATATTGTATATGACAAAGTATGCTTGGACACATGCATTACTATGGAAGAAGTTCTGTACTTGTCAAATGGGCAGTGCGCAGGGGGAATTAGCAGGGGAATCGGAAAGGGTCAAACAGAGTACTATCCTCATACATTTCCACAGGATGATGTTGGTGGAATTTTATGAAGGAATTCATTAATGGTATTGTGTGTGCCATGATGTGAATTTACTATGTCTGGAAGTGATTTACACCAATTACATATGGCACGATCCTACACAAAGACATGCAGTCGGTTCCCCTAAACACCTGATATATTTATAGCAGTAAAATCTGTGTATATACTCTTTCAATAACCCAACTTAGTTCTTTGCAGTAGCAGAATATTATGCTATATTCTCCTATTTACAACATATTACTCATATTTTCTTTTATACTTTAAAAAGGTGTTTGCATGGAATAAAATGCACTTGGTACTGAGTCAGTGAACAAAACTTGTAGCCAAAGGATGGGAACAGAACAAATTTTGCCTACCTTGGCAAAGTTTTCTAAAGTGTTCCATTGCTGAATTGCATATTATTCTCTCTCCCTTGCCACCCCCACCCCCCCTCCAAACACTTTTGCTCCCTTCAGTACCTTGCCAAGCTATGGTCATGCAGTGAACTTGTGAGAAATCATTTTCAACATCATGGAGAACAAATACATGCAAATGTGGAAGGTTTTTGCTATAAAATTGAGGAATTGTCTTATCTTTTTAGAAGTATCAACGTGGTTTTACTTCGAGCATAAATGCATTTGCCAAATTGAGCATTGTTTTAATAAGTTTGTAAGCAAGACTGCTGTATGAAATTTTTTTGCAGTTTAAGAACAAATGTGCAAAGTTGGTGCTATTGTAACATGTTGCCAAAAGTTACAAAGTTTTATTTCTTTAATATTTGTTTTAATTTATTTTAAATTTTGGACATCCTGTGCAATGTGGCAACTAGCTTGAAGATTTATGATAATCTTAAATTGATTATTAAAACAATATTGTTCATGAATATGTAATTATTACAAGACAAAGTTTCAGTAAATATTTATTTAATGTTTCTGTTGCCTTTAAGTATGAAAAGTAAGTAACTAGAATTTTTCATTATATTATGAAGTACTTAAAAGCAGAAAAGTATTTTTTTTTCTATTGGGTTATGTCAAGTCTAATGAAAGAGATTATAAAAAGTACTAGATCTAACAATGCAAGCGAAAGACAAACTGAGCATTTATTGAAGAGTTGAAAGAGCAGCAACTAAAAATGAAGTACTGCTAATATATAGTTTTCATTGCACACAAGGGTTGATACATGTACTATCTGTACTAGACAAGTTAAATAATAAAATAAAGGTGTTTTGCAACCAGCATTAATTAAATGGACATGAAATTTGAACCCTAAATTGTCCTGAGTGGGGTATTTTTTTTAAAAGTCTTCCTTTATTTTCATTTGTTGCCAATTTCCATGCTTGGTAAAATAACAACTAATTCTGCCTTTTCCAGAATTGGTTTCCTTTTTTTTTCAATTGGAAGCAAGACTTTTTCCTCAACTGAGTCGGTATGCAGGGAGCAAATTCAGTGTGTTATGTTCAGATATTGCAATGCCTTATAAGCCCCTGAAATGAATCATTATTGCATGGTAGCTTTTTGCAGCACTTTAGAAAAGGAGCTTTGTTTTTCTTTTTCATAATATTCCTTTAGTTTTTGTTTTTATAAACTATTCATGAGGAACATTTTCGAACTGGTTTGCTGTGAATTTTATACTCTTTCAATTTCAGCTTAAGTGTAGCTCCCCTGATGTACTAATGTACATATAAGATCAGTAAGAAAACAGAGTTCTGAATGAGTTTTTACCTCTAAATTTTGTATGGGATGGGAAGTTAAAGAGGGGTGTAGTTTTGTGGATTTTTGAAATGTCACATGTATAAGGGTTTTCTATGCATGGAATTGTATTTTGTAAAAAGTGTATAGAGGTAAATTAAGGAGAATGGATATCATAATATACTGCTGTCAGTGAAAGTCACATTTAACCAGAGTCATAGTATACTTAAATTGTAGTTAATTTTATACGGAAAAACATCATATATGGAGATTACGTTGGAAAAAGGCATACCTTAGTAGTTAGCAAAATCCATGTATGTGCAGGGAACAACACAAAGTGTCATTGTTCACTTAATGTAAAGTAGTGAGTGAAATCTGTGACAATATGTACTGTATCCATCATTGTAGATACAGGGTATTTGAATAGGATATGCCATCTTTTCTTTCCATTTCTGACTCATTAATGGGTCATATTTGACCATGTGTAGGGTATTTTTCATCTGTTTCAGTGGTTTGTCAAAATAACAACACCTGTACAAGTTTGTTTGCACTAAGACTAAGCAATTTAACAAATCAAAGCAGTCCTACTATTTAAATTGTAAAGCCCTAATGGCTGAAGTGTATTTTAGCAAGTTAATTGCTCCATCTTCCTTTAATTACCACCTAATAAATATTTCGTGATATTTATCCTCATGTAATTAGATCATTATATCAGGATGCTTTTATGTACATACTAGCACTTGGTGTATATATGTACCATCATACGTGTCTTAATCATGTCTTTTTGTGTTGTTTTGTAGTGCAATAGGTTTTACATTTAACTATTCTTATCATGGAATTTGTATTCCGTCCTTCGCTCAAGTAGCCTTACAGTTTCTGTAGAATAGAGCTTTAAGATATATTATTCTTTTAAAAAAGGGGGAAAATTGTAAGCAAAATGTGGAAATGAAATATGTCAGTGGCAGTAGAAAATGTGATTGAATTGTAGTTGTATGGTGAAGTGATTGGCCAACTTCCAGTTGGGTAAATACTATGCTCCCACTTCATGACGCTAGAAGCAAATAGCAAGTTTTAGCCATCTCAAGCTGGCAACTAATAATCCAGAATCTGTGAGGGAAGTCTCTGTTCAGATATCTTGAGACAAATAAAGTAAAAGGCATTTGCCTCCTTCAAAGACTATTTGGTCAATAGAGTAACAAGGTTGGTTTAAACGGGGTTAACTGTCGCAATAACAGAGACAGGCATCGCCCAAGGAAATGCATTTTTCTTGGGTCCTATTCAATTCTAGCAGTATGTGTAATACTTGCACGGTTCTAGCTGTTCTTTGGCAATCAGTCAGTGTTTTATTAATGTACTTTGGACTGAACATTCTGTTCACTCTTTCTAGCTGTTCTTTGGCAATCAGTCAGTGTTTTATTAATGTACTTTGGACTGAACATTCTGTTCACTCTTTGAATGGTTCAACTGCCACATGCAAAGACTATCTATAATTTAGGACAAAGGGACATACATTGATTGAAAATGAGTGAAATGATTTTATATGGGTAAATAGTCAACTGGAAATATGAACACTACAACTCTATGCATTTTATTGTACAGCTCATTATGTAATGGAAACTTAAATATTTGTTGGGAAACACTGATTTTAAAGAGTAACTGTGTGCTATGCTATGCAAGGCATGTATAATATATTGAACTGTTTTAAAAACAACTTCAATTTAGTTTCAAATAGATTTGGCATTTAAAGCAAACCATGATATTTCTTTTTTTGTTTCTTTTGTAATGGTTTCAGGAGTAGTTTTGAGAGTTTCATCACTGCAGTTCTTTTCTTATCCTAGAAAAAGGTTTCAAGCTTGTATAAGTTAAGCTACCAGTACTGTTGTAGATTGGATAAAAGGGGTGGCAATTTTGGGGACTAATCTTATCAACCAGCATGTCTGGGGTTGCCAACCCCCAACCGTTGGATCCCTGACCAGGTGGGTTTTCATCCAAGAATAATCTATGGTTTTCCCCGGCCCTCTGAACTGGCTTTTTCAAAAACTACCAAATTTCATCCAAACTGTTGACTTGGAATTGGTTCGAAGTAGTAATTTATAATCTACAGGTTTCTCCCGCATTTGGGGTTGCTAGCATTATAAGGCCTGGTTATTATCGTTATTTATTTATTTTTCCCAAAATGCTTGAAATGTGATGGCAAAAAACTAGTGTCCAATTTGAAGTGGGATTGAATATTTTCCAAAACAAAATATATTCCATATTAACCACTCAAGAGATCCCAAACAAATAAGTTCCTTTGCAATATGGCTAAACAAACAAAATATAACAACAAATATTGTTGTGACTTTAAGCGGCCACAAATTTGCAAAGGTATCTCTTGTTTACGTACTATGCAAATGAAACCAGAGTGAGCTTTCGGATGGAGAACAGCACAATTGTTTTGTCAAATTGTCAATATTCGCAAGGCTTAATATAGAAACTTTGGATATTTTAACATTTCAAATGGTATTCACGCCAGATAGGGATGTATTTTGTATTAATTCATCTCGTATTAACCCCCCAGATCTCTGAAGACAGACACTCACTTATGTATGTGCGCCCTTTGCGGTCATGGATTACAAAATTCTCAAATTTGTAACTAGGTCAACACTTGATTGAAATCATGGTCAGAAAACTCGACTAATGCAGAGTAGCACCGTTTCTCTGCCTTTTGGCCTCTTACATTGAGTTGGTTTATGAAATTCAACAAATTTTTCTAAACCTGTTAAGTTTTCTTCACATACCAATTACAAATGGTCAAACTAAGACAATCCCCGTATTCTACACACAAACAACTACTTTTTGGGTGAGTTCCCATTCCGTTTCACACACTTTTTTTTCAAATAATGCACAAAAATGCTACAAGCCAGGATACCACAAATTCAAAATTTTAGCATTTCCCGTACCTATTAAATATGAAACATGACTTATGATAACTATAAGCATGGTCATGCCGGGGATGGCCCTTAAACACTCTCATTAAGTTGTCGATTGTAACTCGAAAAGCCCCTTTAAGATATTGTACCTATTAATGTACTGGATTTGGAATTGAATTCCCAAATTGACATATAGTTAGGCTTGAAAAGGAAAGGCATGAAAGGAAGGAAAATAATTTGTACAAAACGTTCCTTTTTTTACTAGCAGAAACAACTATCCTTGCTTGTTTGATGTCTGAACTGTTGTAATGGTTTTTCGATTGAACTTGAGCAAAGTCCTTTGCCAAATAGAAAATTATTACATTGCTGTAAAATCCTGAAAATACAACAATTATGGAGGGTAAAATATACGTGTAGCAATAAATTATCTCTCATAAACCTTTTCCGGATATGTTTACGGTACTTTTTTGTACAAAAAAGGCAAGCGAAAGTAATAAAAAACCCAACAAATTAGAAATTAACTAGGGCTCTATAAAGCAATATTTATCACACCAAGAATGACAAAGCAATTTCAGCTTTGTTTACAATCATATAGAAAGTTATTCAAACGTTAAACGCAAACATAACTTCTTAAAGTTTAGTTATGTAAAAAGAACTAAAAGTTTAGCTTTTTTTCTTTTTTTTTTTTACTCAAAACAGTTTTAACTTAAACTGCTTTCGCTTTGTTGGTAGTGAGTAACCGATATCGTTAAAAACAAATGGATTAACTCATTACGTGATACTATTGTACAGTGATATAAGCAGAAAATGAGCATTGTTTAATAGAACAGTACATATGCCTTATGTAGTTACATGGTCAGCCATTTGAACATCTTCTCTTGAATTACCCTGTTCCATAACTATCAGTTTCAGTTTCATAGAACTTTATTTCAGTCTTTCATATAAAGAAATATGTTATGAATTATTTGTATGTATAGGGTACTGAAGAGACTGAGGAGTGACAACAAGAAGCTCCAGGGAGCTTATGTACGTTGACACCCCTTTACAGAGACTTAAATTAACAGTAAACAATTACTACAAAACACATATATAATACAGAAAAAGAAACACAAAAACACAAATAAACACTATTTTTATATTCGGAGGGGGCAGGGGACAATAGCTCCCTATATTCGAAAGAAAAATGTGAAATGAGAAGGAAAAGAAGTGGCAAAGAAGAAAATAAGCACTCAACGCTGCTTTTCCTCCCTATCAAAATACCCTGGGGCCGCCCCTGATCAAAAGGATATCCGAATTGATGATACAAATACGTACAAATTTGGAAATATAGTGTTACATGTATGATTTTTAGAGTTCAGTTATCTCCGCGTCGCACGTGATTTAATTTTTAGGCACTAGCATATTTCATCCAAGTTCAAGGCTCACGTTAGGCTGTAGCTGACGTTTTCTAAAAGCCATGAAATCATCTGGGCACCACAATGTTATATTTTGTTCATTCTGCCTGTTGTTTTTTAATCTGCTTGAATTATTGGGAGGGGCAAAACGATTTTCATTGGTGGGACCATCGCCCCCCTGCACCTCCCTCCGGATCAACGCCTCTGTTTTGGGAAGTACAACGTCAGTTAAAGGCATATTTTCATCATCCCAAACAGTTCCAATTCTCCCAACCTACTTACTTCTAGCCCCTCCCACATTTATCTAAAACTCATCTTTATCCAGACACAATCCTAGTTTATTGCTTCATGGCTTCTCCCAGTGGCAATACAAGTCCATAATGTGTAATCAAGACACTCTCAGTGCCCCTGCTGTGTAATTTAGCTATGATACATTGTTTGAATGTGATGCCAATCAAAGAGCTGTACCAATTGAGAGTTTTGATATATGCATACTGAAACTGTAGTTTGGGGTGACGAATGACTGCCTTTAAGTGAACCTAAATATATACATTTTGCACAGTTAAAGAAAAGAATACACTAATGAAAGAGTTTTAAACGCACAATTTTTTTACAACTTAAAATATCTCAAAGGGGAAGTTCAAGCAAAATTTCATTTCCATATGTGAAATAGGACTACACTGTGTGGTGAAAGTTCCATTCAAATCGGACATGCATTTCTCGAGATATCAGTAAATGAAGTCAGTACATTTGTGTTCCAAAGTGAGTTTGATTGCAGCAGAGCTTATATCACTTCCTAACATTGATAAGGAAAGCTTTGTTGCCCTTTGTTTTATCAGACTGTTTTCACCTTGAAGCTAATAGGAATAGGACCTCCTTGTGGGGGAATGAGAAGTTTGTAAAGTTCTCATGCCCCTTATGCAATCATATTTTAATAATATGGAATTGTTGAAGAAAAAAACCAACTCCAAAGTTTAAAGAAAACAAAAGACTTTGCCCTAATGTGGGGGTATGACAGGTGCGGATCCAGACATTCTAAAAAGGGGCTGACTTAAAAGAAGACTTAGAGACTTACCAATTCCTGCTGTGGCCTTAAACCCTTCTTTTAATAAGAGTAAGTTATCACGTTGAATCAAAATTCGCACAACGAAAATTGCTAAACAAGTAGTCTTACCAGGCGAGAGACCAACAAGTGGTCCTATAGATAATGAGATATCAATATCGAAATAGTTTATGATTCTTCGCAGCTGTGGCTACATAACCATCTATTTAAAGAAAATATATAGTCACTTCACTTTGAATTAGGCAAACCTACTTCATGAATGGTTTTTGGTAATTACGTGACCAATTTGTCAGACTGAATTGTGAAAGTCATGAGAAGTAACTCATTATTTTTAACAATTAAAGGTACTTAGAAGATAATCATGCAGTGGCGGCGTTGGGGCCAGAGAGGGAGGTGGCAAATGCCTTTCCAGGTTTCGCTCCCCCCCCCCCCCCAGTTAGGTCAGTTGGAAGTTAATTTAACCGAAATAATGAATCATATACCTTGCCTGAGACTTCATTTTTCATCCAGAGATACGCTAAACCTCTGAGCTTCCGGGGACTGCGCTTTCTGAACCCCCACCAGCAGAAGCTGTGCTTGAAACTTTTCTCTAGCATTTTCCTTCGCACTTTGCCCACAATTCTGACAATCTTGCACCGCCACTGTAAATAAGAATTTGTGAGTTTAACTAATACTGAAACAACTGTTGAAGGCTTTCTGTGTTTTTCATTAAAGGGAGCAATTCATCATCGAAGTACAGTTCCAATTCTCCCAACCTACATTTATCCCAACAACTATCTAAAAATCATCGTCATCTAGACACTATCCCAGTTAATTCCTCAGAACACTCTCAGTGCCTGTTGTGTAATATGAGCTACACTGCATTTTTGAATTTGGTATCACTAAAAGAGCTGTGTCAATTGAAAATTTAGACCAGCAAAATTGTAGTTTTGAGGGACGAATGACATCCGTTAAAGCGAAATTGCCTCCCGGTTAACAATGGTAGGTACACTTTGTTACTAAAAGGGTCATTCCACGAGGTTGGGGCACAAAGTGTGACTTTTGTGTCAAATTATGAATACATTGTGCTTGGTGCAAACCATTGTTTTTTCTTAATTATCCATCTAAACATAAGTAACAATGAAGAATGTCCTACTACAACAAATAGATATTACACAATGACATCAATGTTGATTTCATTTTTTCCTCATATGTTATACTGTGCTAATATTACCTATGTAACGAAGACACCATGTCCTATGAACCCCAACTACAAACAGGTTGGCCTGCACTAGTCATAATCTACCTTGGCAATGTGATCAGAATTAGAAAATTCTTAAACTATTACTTCTGTGTATATTCCCCCCCAAAACAACAGAATTGGGACACCAAATGATTTTTTTGGTGGAAAAATAAGTAGTACCCATGTAACAGAACTGTACCCATGTAACATGTGGACACCATGAACATACTTGCCTCTTACACAATTTGTGTGCTTCAAATTATTACCAAATATCCATTGATATGACTGTGGCAATTATTAGTATACATATTTATATTCTTTGTGTGAAGTATGTAGGAAATGCATTAAATCTGGGATTTTTGTTATGCCCACGTAACATCTGACATGTGGACACCATATGAAAATTCCATCAGTAATAGATATTTTTTAAATACATGGCTTGACTCTACAGCTTCGATTATTTGTTTACAGTAGTAACTTGCTGTTCTTTAACTGTTGGAATGAGTTTGGTGGTGAAATCATGTGACCTAAAAATACCCACGTAACATACCTATGGAAGGTGGACACCACGTGTTACATGGGTATGACAAATTTGATTCCAACACTTTGAAGTAAGGCAGGTCCCCTGTCATTGTCTACTAACAGCAAGTTGTTATGTCACCTGTGTTCTGCAAATGCTTGCATGAGAGACAATAAATTTCATTTGTCAAAGGAATGGGAAGAACCTAATGTGTGCAACATTTTAGGTCACACATTTTTTACCAATTTTTCAAGAGACACCACCAAAAGATTGGGAAAAACTTTAAAATTCATGGGAGGGTGTCAATTGTACTATTATACAACAAAACAAACAGTTACTGCAATTCATTTCATCCCACCCTTAAATTGATGCTGTATTCACATCAAATTTAATTAAGTGATCTCTCCTAGGTACTGTATATATGCAGTGTGCCCCAACCTCGTGGAATGACCCAAAAGAAAAAAAAGAAGAAAAAGAACGCAGCACAAGTCACATTTATGTTTGATCATAAGTGTTCCCAACCATGGTGGTGTAACAAAATTCATCCAGTGGCAATGGTCCATCCTGTCCAACAGCAGTGTATTTATGATCATCACAGGATTTCAGTGAGTTCGAAACCTAAGTGGTGGAAACACATAATTATTCATGTTGGTCAAGTATATATTACTATATATACATATACTTAGACTGAATTACCATTTTGGAAAAGGAAGGAATTGCTAATGGTTTATTATACTCATGACAAGAATTAAAAGGCCTTTACCTTGGCGAAAGATAGCCTCAGTTGATTAAGTGACGGACGAAGTGATACCTCTTCTTCCCAACAATCGAATACCCGTCTATTCCTGCAATTTTGAGGAACACAATCGTAAGCAAATACTTTTGAGTACATTGCCCTAAGTGTTTTGCATCAGTTTAAGAATAAGTATGGACAAGAGGTCTACCGGAGTAGGAACAAAGCTTATAGGGACTATGTTTGTAAGAGCTCCTAGCTTCCTGGTATTTGTAAGTTACAATACCTTTCAACTTACAAATAACTAAGCAATACAAAAGTAACCATTTAGGTAAAACTGAAAGCTCTCATTTATAGAACATAACATAAATTTTCTGTACAATACCTCGTAAAAGTAGCAGAGATTTTCAGATACATAACGATACAAAAAATGACCACAAAACCAAACACCGAAAGTGAAGGACATGGTAAAATAAGCGATGTGTCTCTCCAAAAAAATAAAAAATAAAAACACCAAAACACCAATCATAAACAATCAACATAATATACATTACAAAGACATCAATCACAAAATCTTTTTGAGAGAAACTAAAACAAGATCAATGCTTCTCTTGTCAGGTTGTGGAAAGAAGTGTAAATATCAAGGTCGGCGAACTGTATCAGACATGGGGGGGGGGGTCTTTTCACAAACGACACAAACGATAGGCGGCTAATCAGGAACTCTGATATGGGGAAGGGTCACCAGTTTGTGTTTATAGTCAGTGGTGACACCATGTGATAACCTTTTATGCTAGAATCCGACATGATATCTCCAGCCTGTCATAGATAGCCTAGCGGTGTCGACACCCCTTATGTTTTTCTCATGCGGGCCAAGTGCGCGGAAATTTTTCTTTTCTAGTGGGACTTTCCACCCCTTTTTGCAATACAGCATAGAACTTTGAACAGAATGGCAGAGTCAATCTTACAGATGGATTTTATAGTGTTTTTTGAACATCTTTTCATGATAAAGATAGAAGTTAAATTTTAAAATAAAGCTGTTGTACGAATTCAAAATCAAGTACCCCAGTCATCTAGTCATCACGGTAGGCATGATAGTCTTTACCGCTACATAAACCCCCAAGTGGTGGAGCAGGACAGGCGCGACGTAACGGTAAGACCATCAAAGCGGAGAGCCACCATCAGTTGAAGCGTAGCGTGCAAGAATTTTTTACATAATAACCCCCCCCCCCCCCGTTTGGTGAACGAAAACTAAACTTCTTGAGAGATCTGACAAGCTGTGTATACCAACTTCTTGAAGCCACATTTTTCATTTTTTTTTTGTGGGGGGGATACCATCCATTAGCAACCCGAAGCTGCTACAGAAGTGACGGTTTTCCTAATCGTTGTTCGGGTCGAAACAGTTTGAAAATGTTCAGATTTTGCTCGAGAAATACTGAAAATATTTGGCTCATGTTAATAAAATATAAGAACATCTCCAGATCTTGTATGACAATTCCAATTTCCCAATTAAATTATTCATAGTCCCTCCCAAATCTGTTTGAAGCTCTTCCTTGAATAGATGAAAACCATAAAACATTGTTCACAAAATTACCCCTAGGAGCATGCAAGTCCATAGGCCAGTATGTGTCACGGTAGCGAACTCTGTGCATGTTAAAATGTCGCCCATCCTGCATCTTTTAACTTTGATGATAATCGAACATTATTCAGCAATTAAAAAGTTTGCTTTCTTCTAAAAGATCAATTTGAGGTGCAAAACCACATTGCTGTAGTCGAGTCCGGAGTCTTTGGGTCAAGAGTCCCGCGATTTTCAACATTCAAGGACTGAGTCCAGACTCGGACTCGGGTCTCTGTACTTTCTCAATGGGGAAAAATCAACCCCTCTGACCGAGTCCTTGAAATTCTTATATCACGAGTCCGAATTCCGAACTCTACTATAGTCCTGCAAAACCGAGGCACCATTACCATGAACTTATACAGTATCGTTGAGGCACTAAATATTTTTACACAATATGATGTTGTGTCTGAATAAAGAATATTTCAAACAGCGACAAAAAGGAAACTATCGATTTAGTATGTCGTTTCTCCACAATAACGCCAGCACGGACTTCTTATAGGCTGTTTGCGAAAACAACTTTTGTCCAATCAAGATATCTGAAACTCGCCATTAACAGTTTAAATCAAATGTAAACGTGTGAACCACGGGAAAAATTCATTTAAAAAACAAAATGCCCCAGAAATTAAGACTATTTGTCATATAAATCGCAAAATATGTTGTCTAGTCTACTAGTTAGAACAAAAAAGTAAAAAGGCTTCACATATTTTTCCTTCATGCCTTCAATATTGGGGAAGGGGGCATTTGATAAGATGTCCCACTCAAAAATATTGGGAAGGACATGGCCACCTGTCCTTCCGCAACCGTCGCTCATGGTAAATATCGTTTAAGAAGAGATGCACCAGCCAGAAGGTTGGAGGATGCCAATCCCATACCGTATTTGAACATAGGGCGAGAAAAGACATAGGCTAGCCTACAAATATAGCCTAGGGCAATTTTCCCAGGAAACGGATATTTTTAAGGCAGAAACCGCTCAATTTTAGAAAGTAAAGTTACCCATGGTGAACTGTTAGTTGGCGTAAAAACCCAATTCATTTGACACTTAAAAAATAAAATTCAGAATATGTTGTTTCTTACTTCAATGTTGGGTATTGCACGGGCCATTCATCTGGGGGAGATGGAGGTTTGTGTAATGTACTCACGGATTCTTCAGAAGAAGGAAATGGTTGACAACCTGAAAATGATAGGTACAAAACCTCAGGCCATAACTTAGCACTTGGTGTATTTGTATTTACCATTTGAAAATATCAGCGGGCCTGTTGTTCGTACCCTCCCCCACACGAGAAGAACCTGCATGTTGATTTAACATGAAACACTTACTTCAGATGTGATACACCAAAAATATTTATTCACATGGCACCCTGTTGATACGCACTATGCACATGATTTTATAAATTAACTCTTTCAATGAAACCACTCTGAAATAGATAGGTGCGGCTCTCGTTGATAATTTCTATAATTAACCGTTTTCTTATATCTTATGTATAAATCTTTAGTTACTTTTTAATGATCAAAAAGAGATCACATTTAAATACCGTACTTGAATACTGTTTCGAGTGATTTAACTATAGGAAGGACATATCGGATGAGGAGTTACAGTTCATTTCCAAAGACGACTGAATTGCACGGTAGGTAAAATATCAAGTGAGAAGATTTGAGTTACCGATTGAAATTATTTCCCAGATGACAACTCCAATGGACCAAACGTCACATTCCTTAGTATAGACATTTCTCAGTAGCGCTTCTGGTGCAAAATTGTTGAGATTGCAGATTCTCTGGTAAAGATAAAACGTGGACATCAAAATGAAAGGTATCGAAGTTTACAAAACACTTTATGAAACGAAATTGATGGCAAATTCAAGTCATGCATTCAACAAAAGATACACTTCTCTAAAGCTGTGTTTTCTTGACACGGAATGCGGAATGCGGAAGGCGGAATGCGTAATGCGGAACGCGGAAAGAATTCTTTTTTGTTTTTCCAATGACCTGTTTATTGGGCACGCGGAAAGCGGATCGCGGATTGCGGAACCATCACATGCGGATTGCGTATCGAATTCTCCATGTCGAATTCTTTCCGCGTTCCGTGCGCGTATTGGTGACCACGTGGACACCATGTATAGCTTCCAGTAGGATTTCTCCACATTTCCCGGACTTCCCATACTACGTCGTACCATATGCTGATAAAACGGAGGAACTTTGACAGGTTTTTTGATGTTTTATTGTGATAACCTCTCACAACAATGGAGAAATGACTAAAACTTAAGTGCTATGAACCAATTAACTTCCAGTCAATAAATGGTATGTCTATCAGTTTCATATCTTTATCCACTGGGCTATAGTCATCCATGAAAAACTGCTAAATGACCCAAAGCAGCTTGGGTAACACTGGCAGGCATGTAACTTATCAGTAGAACGTGGTTTACTGGAATTGAACTATTAGTTGGTTTTACTATAACGGAATGCGGAACGATCCGCGTGGGGTGTTTATTGGGCACGCGGATCTTTTCTGCAATACGCGTGTCAAGTAAACGCAGTTTTAAACACACAGCCTAGAGTGGTATGAAAGAGGAAAATCTGTTTTTTTGTGTGTGAAATGCTTAATAGGAATCAAAACTGTTCAAAATGGATTCACGGTACCTGAGTCTTTGAGATAGCTGTTCTCTTATTTGCATCCTTACTGAGACAGAAATCATACAGTTTGCATGCACCCTCATCGGTCACTAGAATTTTCTTTGTTGTCAAGCCAGGATGAAGAAACTTGTTAATAAACAGAAGGTTGCATACAGATGTAAGATGCGTATTGGAGGTGACAACTGCCAAAGCATTCACTTAATAATATCATGCATGACAATCGTAGGGTTCTGGCGGAATTCTTACTGTCACAATTTGCCAATTAGAAAAATGTTTTCAAACAAGCATGTCCTGCCTCTTCTCTGGGTTAAATTTCTTCCCAATTAATATTGGCAATTTTACAAGGTACCTAAGGAGTAGAGGTTACTGAAAATTACATGGTGTGTGGTCAGCTTTACATCGAAACATAATTACAAGGACTTAAATTATGCTTACTTCCTAGTTTGACTATGTTGGGCTTGCTTTTCTTTATCTCTCATACTAGGACGTGAATGAAAGCGAAACACCAGAATTAGATAATATGCTACATGCAAACTTTGAGAGTTACGGTAGCTTTCACATTCCATTTCTATAATTCCAGCTTTTGTAATACCCCTGTGTTAATGAATCTTATACGTTACGACGTAAAATGCAAAGTACGTTGGCCTTTAACACGAGTACCTCATAAACTGTATGTAGCCAGGTTTAAGTACATTTTCATTGAAAAAAACTTGTTATCAGTGTCCAGAGTGTAAGCATGACGCTCATAGCAGATTTTCTTACTCTGTTTTACAATTGCCATGATTACAGCCAACTACAACCAAGGAATAGTTACCCCATAGGAGTGAATCAACTCCATTCCTTCTAGGATGCCAGTCACGTATAGTAATGCTTCACATGGTGTCATTTGGTTTATGTTATCACAGTCCGCACTATTGTTGATATGGATGATCCGCTTATGGAGAGTTTCGCCAACAACGTGTTCGTGAAGTAAATACAAGTTTTCTGCATAATTCAAACATAAAAACTTGAATAATTAAGAAACGGATGCCCGGTGTAAGAATTACTAAGTCTAAACGACATCTACCGACCTCTACGGACTGCAGTGTCAAGTGGTTAGAGCATCCAAATTGGAGTCGGGAGGTCTAGCCGGGTTATACGGAAGACTCTTAAATTGGAACCTACTGCCATAATTGTGCTTTGTGATCTGCGTAAGCAATGGGGTAGCAGTGAGCCACAACTGGAAAAAGGACCGGCCCGACTGAAACCGATTAGCTAGAAAATGGGCCGCAAAACTCCAACCTAACCTACCATTTATGTTCAAAATCCTACAAAGATTTCTTAAAGAGAGTACTAGGCCCTGACGCTAATACTCGTCTTATATGTGGAAAAGTCCTTTTTTCTATTCATTGACCTTAACAAGAATCGTCTCGAAGTGCAGTTACGAGAAAATTATTCTACTTATGTGTGACTGTTCTCCAGGAGATCCTTATGGGCGTCATAAGAGTTATGAAAGCACTACCGTTTGTTATGTATAAATAGTTGAAATAACCGGTTGTAAGTTCTCAGATTAACCTATAAGAATGGAGAAAGCTTGGCGATTTATGACGAAACTATTTGTAACAGTAATGTATTTGTAAGCTTAGTTACCTAAAGCATGGATATTAGGTTGCTGGACCCCAGTTGGACAATCGTGCAACAGAAATTTGAAAACAGCGTCAGTAGTAACTGCAACATTAATTGTCTCTCAGTCATTAGAATGAATACCGAAATGAATAAATGTCCTGCAAACTGTCTCTATGCTTTTTAAGTGAAACGAGCTAAGAGAAAAACTGAGAGGAAAAAATGCAGTAATGTCAATCGTTTGAGGAACATCTTACCTGTATCAATACAGATACCTACAATTGATACCAAATTTTTGTTATTTGGTAAATCAAGTACACGTTTAACGTATTCTTGCCAATGAAACTCCTTACTTCCTAACGTCCGATCTGAATATTAGACAAAAGAGATGCCATTAAAACACAATTGAATAAAGAAAGGAAACATGGAGCAAGATGAAAGTAGGCCTTTGAAAATTTGTTAATATAAGATAGAAAGATGAAGAGGAGACGTACTACTTAAATTTTAATATGGTTCCTTCTGGAAATTAAATGAAGATGACAGTGTATAATAAAAACAAAATTGTGTATTTAAACCTGTAACCGTTGTAGTCACTACAGGTTTGGTATTTTTATTGTCGACGGACAGGGTTCCCATCCATTTGGTAAACACTGGACCTGTTTTCATCTTGAGGAGCAGATTCATTTCCGTTGAGTTGAAATTTCTTCTTTTAAGGGTGACATCTTGCAAAGCAAAGTCTGAAATAACGAAAGTATGCTCTTCAGGCGCGGATCCAGACATTCCATGGGGGTGGGGGCATACCTAAGAGAAAACAGGGGTGTAGAGGAGATGCTCTGATAATTTCCCGTATTGTTGGTGTGGCGGAAAAGGGAGGACTGAGACCATAAACTCCCTCCCTTTGGATCCGCGACTGCCCTTACGTGATAACGTTAAGACCTGCAACAGGAAATGACTTAAGGTCTAATGTCAGTTCGGGAGATAACCTCTTTCGAGGGAAAATGGTTATACCGCCCGATCAGGGCAATATCCTGCTATGGGTGGCTCCATTTTTAATTTTTTCCCATGATCCTTCCTCATCCTACCGCGCGAATTCAAGCGAAGACGAACGTTCAACACACCTGGAAATTTTCATGGATCTTAGGAAAGAAAAAATGTAGCATGCATATTTAGAAACTATTGCTAGGAGACTCTACAAAAGAGCCGGGTTATGTTGGATGATTCACCGCCCAAAGATATATTTGAGATATAAAGAGATATCGAGCATATTTACCAAGTTCTGCGTCCTAGGCGTAAATTATAGTCTCGGCACAGCTGCAAGATTTATACGTTTTCTAGACTACATGACGTTGTGTATGAGACTCAAATATGCAACTGTGTTCATTAACACGTTGTTTAAGTTTCTTGTGATTGGGATCTGTGGTGGTGAACAATTACCTTGTATTTGAATATATCTACATTAATTTTAAACAACGACTTTGAAGAGGCACACTCTCAGTGCTTATGAACATTCAGGCTGAAATCCCCCCCCCCATCGGCTAGCCTGCTGTAAGCAGGCTATTGTGTTTGCGTTTCAACTACTACATTGCCTGCCAAATTTCTATCGAATCTCACCATAGTTATAAATACCTTTTCCTTGTTGGCAAACTCCGCGAACTGACTGTTTGTGTTGAAATTCCGGTTTTCATCAGTCACGTGAAGTTGATAGTACACGAGAGCCTTGTTGTCGGACTCTCCATACGTACTGTATATATGGAGACAAGGTAAACTGATTTCTTCGAGAGTCTCTTGCGAACAATAATCAAACTGTAATGACTTCAATAGGGCGTATACTATTGCGGAAGGTGTGATTAAGATTTCTGCCTTAAATTAGAACGGCCGAAAAGCGAGAATAACTGCACCCAAACTAAAATAGCGGGACAATCGAAGGCTGGGCTACCATCAGTAACTTGGTAAGCACACTCAACCTTTCCGCGAAATTGTGAGGCATATTAGCAGTTGCATTAAACCAATTTAACAAACGAGTCTAAAGGTTCACCAGACGAGTGTATTATGCAATATTTATCAGTAACTATGGTGGTACAAAATTTTAGGAAGTCCACCTAGCGTCATGAAGTAGGCCTACTTCACCCTTGCCGCA
The DNA here is from genome assembly GCA_037179385.1 of Holothuria scabra. Classification (NCBI taxonomy): domain Eukaryota; kingdom Metazoa; phylum Echinodermata; class Holothuroidea; order Aspidochirotida; family Holothuriidae; genus Holothuria; species Holothuria scabra. The sequence continues at coordinate 52,118,454 of CM074183.1, read as the reverse complement.
CACTGACTGCGATATGATAAGCCTGTACGGCCTACTGAAGGTCTAAAGCGAAGGTCTCCAAACTCCAGGGCTTCGGAACCAGTATTTTACGCTTAAAAAGGCGAAAAAGAAACCCGAGAATATAGGATTTCTTCATTTATTCAAAAATCTTGAAAACGTACTGATTAGGAGGCCTTTTGCAGTTCCCTTTTAGCCCTTGGGTCAACTTTAATTTCACTTCCCAGCAGAAACAGTACATCACTCAATGGAGCCATATCGCTACCGATCGATCGTGTGCACCTTCAAAGCCACTGGCACGTGATGAACTTTTTTTTGAAGAATTCAACATGCTTTTAAGGACAGTTACGGACGCACCCGTACAAAAACGTACATACAGCCTTTGGGTCTGTGCATACACAGTGAACGTGAGGAGTTTCTCAACCAAGGAAAGGTATAATAACTATGATCTCATTTACGAACACCAAAATGATGTCACGACAAAAATTAAAATACTGAATTTTATCTCGCATAAAAGGTAATACATGTGCATCGAACGTACGGTCTGGTACACATTTTCCACGCACAAAAGCTAATTAGGTTGTTCGCGGTTCGTTGTATCAGTTGTATGTACGAAAATACACTATTCATACTTGTTTCGTGCACCACGTGACCATCTCATGTTTAGTAATTCGTCCCTCGAAATGTGGGATTCCTGTAAATGGAAACTGGTTTGCAGACTGTATATTATACTGTTTAGAGACCTGGGTGTATTATGATTTTGAGAGAGTTCCATCTTTCGGCTACTTCAGAGTCTACTCCGCAGGCAACCCATCGGCTGGATTCTCATTTCTACCCCAAAACGGTTATCTCCCGAATTTAACGTAAAACCGCAAGTTCTAGTTCTCTATCCTGGTGACGTTACTGCCAGATATATTTGAAAGCGCCACTGGATGTCAAACGATTGCTATTGTGTTACCGTTGCTACCTCGTTTAGTTGCCGTTAAGTCTACTACTGGATTTATACTCATACGAGTTCTCTCTCTCACACTCATTTACATAACTTAAACATTTAAATTACTACCGAATATGTCGACCACCAGGTTACCTGGGTGATCTTGTGTAAGTGACTAGCAAACATTAGCTCAAGCTAATAAATACAAGCTTTTTAACAAATAACTTGAGGCATAAAAATAGCTTCTAATAAATATCTTCAGGCATATGGAGTTGTGAGTTCGTAATGAACGCTCCTTCCACAAAATACTTCACCTCCTTCAAATTCTGGTAGAAAGCTGTAAGCTGAATCATTGGTCCAATATTTTTCATTGTTGTTTGTTGATTCTGGTCTGGAATATGAAAACTTGATTTCAAACAAAAGAGATCTTTGATGACACTATTCATTAAATAAAACAAAAATTAGATCAATTACACAGCTACTTTATTTCTTCATAACCAGCCCTAAACAAACTGTTCATTCATAGTTTTGTGGAGTTGGTAACATTGGTTACCTAATCAATTGTAACAAATCCTAATAGCGTGGGACTTGCGGAAGAAGCAATGACCGTTTGTCTACACTCTAATGATCGATAAATAATAGACAACAAAACTTTGTGCATAAGTCCTAGGCTATGGTCCTTGGTTATGGTGCTATGGCGGATTGTATTGTCCCGATGATCGCTCATGAAACGAAAGACTAATTGACGATGTCGTTGCTAACTGCGACTAAACTCCGTTGAAATTTCATTTATGAACCTTGGGTAGAAAACTCTTTGGAATATTTGGGGATCATTTGAAACAAAAACTCCTCATTGTAAAGACTTCAAGATTGGTTTCTTAAAAATGAATAGTGGAATTACAACAGTGTTCTCTCAGCAAAGTAGACTCCCTTTGAACCTCTAGAAGCAATTTAAAAAGAGAAAGGTCGCATTCCAGTAAAATAACTTTTTACTATTATTTATATTAAAAAGGGACTCAGAGATTGAGGGAGAATATTACTGACCTTGTTCTCTAACACCTCTTTTACCCTCCTGAACTGATTGTTTACAAGTTGTAGAGATATTGGTCCTTTCAGCAAAGGCAACGACTTTTTCTCAATCTTAGGGGGTACATTACCAGATTACCTCATTTAAAAAGAAAACTAAAGTGTAAAAAATTAAAGTCAACGGGCGATTTCTCAAATATTGGTGTGGCACGTCCTCCTGTTCTCCCGAGATCGCCGCCCATCTTTTAGGTAAGAAGGAACGATGATAATTTTGTGTCACAACACTTGAAACTAAATTTCTGAATAAAAATTCCACAAAAATGCAAGACTATAAGCAGTTTCTGCTAAATTTAAAACAGTCACGGGGTTTGTCAGTGATCAAGGATCATTTTTGTTGTTTTTTATAGTGCAAGTACGAAATAGGGTGCAGAATTAAATACGTGAAAATATTGTAACCACAAACTCTGATTGCCGCGTCAGGATTTAATCTACCATAAATGGAGACAAAAACTCCTATAAGCCTTACCCCAACCTTCTTGAGTAAGCAGTACACTCTGAAACAGATGAAATACATTTCAATTTGATAACAGAAGGAAGGTTACAAGAAGGGTTTAAGGTCACAACAGGATTTAGTATGTTAGAGGGGTACTTATTCTGAGCATTTCGGTGAAATTTGCATTCAAATCCAATGTGTGGTTCCCAAGATATGAGCACATGAAGTTTTCACATTTTCAACAAATAGTGAACTTGAAGCAAGCACATATGACATCACATCCCCACATTAATGGGCAGTCTTTTGTTTTTCTTTAAACTTTATACTGAATTTTCTCCTCGACAGTCTCATATTTTTAAAATGTGATTACATAAGAATTTTGAGAATTTTACAAACTTGGCATCCCCCACAGAGATGTCATTCTCCTATTAACGTCAAGGTCAACACAGAACTCTGATAAAACAAAGGGAAACGAAGCATTCATTGTCAATGTGAGGAAGTGCACAAATCTACTAACTTCATTAACTGATATCGCAAGAAATACATGTCCGATTTGAATGGAACTTTTACCACACTGTGTAGATTTTGTTCCTCTTTCAAAAATGAAAATTAAATCTTTGCTTAAACTTCCCCTTTAAAGGAGGGACGTGCTTGTAGGGGAACAGATATCAACGCGATGTTAAATATGATCACCCTTTACAAAAACATTATGTGGCAATAGTACCACTATCACAATTAAATAACAAGTTAGCTGTTAACTGTTTAAGAGTATCAGTGTCGGGATGTGAAAATTGGCAAGGTATTGCATGTTAATGTGTATCATGAACAAAAATTTCACCCACTTCTGAAAAGTGCCATGCATTGTCATGCATTATCCACATGTTGTACATGTGGAAATGGGAGAAAAGAATAAAATGAAGTTGTCAACATGATATGTGACACATTGAGGTAAAATAGGGAATGTGTGTAAGTGCGTGGAAAAAAGTGTTATTTCGCAAAAGTGATCACAATAACTGCAATGTGTCAACTTGGCAAAGGTTACCCACTGGGTCTGAATCGACTTTTAGATGTGATATTCACGCAAAGAAAAGCGTTGGTCCTGTACACAAATCCGTGTGCCACAACTAATAACCACGCTTTAACCATGATGTATTATCTTATGATCTGCCAGGTGTTTTTTTTTTTGTGACAACATGCTTCATTTCCTTTGTAAGGATGTAATATAATATCTTGCCTTCACATGGAAAAATCTGTCTGTTTAATTCGAATACAAACAAACCATGTACACACCTTCAGGAAGCCTGAGACACACTCTTTCATTGTCGGAAATGACAGCGCATGATTCTTCCAAAGATTCGGATTGATTCCTAAAACACAAAAAGATCTTGGTTAACTACTTTACACGGTCTAGATGTATATACATTTATATTAATACTAATATTTTAACTTTCATGTCCTTTGTGCTCCTTAGACATACTTTTAAACATATACATATTCAACTTAACAAAGTAACCAATCATGTATAACATCTCTTATCAATTGATATTCGACCATTTTAAATTGTTCCCAGTTTGGCGCAGGGGTGATTACAGATTGGTTATATCATGGAGCATAATTCAGCAAAAGGTTACTTATGATTGTCATCATACAGACATATTCCACCGTATAATACGTTCGGCAAGCAATTTCACAAGTGGAATGGACACAGCTCCACGTAAAATTTGGCCCCCAAATTTATCTGTTATTTTTTACGTGTCACATATTTCCAGAGAAAAGTACCTGAGCGGTAAAACCCAGTCAAACAAACTTACTAACTCAGACAGGTATTATCTGGAAGCCCCCTTGGACGCCTTGAATGGCTTCGAGACAAAATTTCAGTTTGAGTATACGAAACAGATATCCTGTAGTTTCTTATTCTGATCTCATTCTTTCAATTTAAAATAACTGTAATCCTTTCATCAAAAGAAACATTAACAAAGCTTACGCATATACATGATGTGGTCTTCGAGATCCTTCATAAAAGTAAAATGTTAAAAATAAAAAGGAGATCATTGAGATCAAGATGGCTGTCTTTTGAAATTGCAAAAGAACTTTATTTGAAATAAAAAGACGGAGATCTTGTAAACAGTTCGGGAAATAACCGCTTTCCGGGGAAAATGAGATTTCCCCAGAAAATCTGAATATCTCAACGTTTTGAATATTTGTGAGAACTTTTAACTGACTTTCTACAGTCGTCGATTTGCTTAAAAAAAGTGTATGTATTTAAATGTGATATTGTAGTAAAGATACAAAGGGCTAAACCACATGGGTGGTATGATCTCAGTGCGTCATAGGAGATATTTGAAGATGGCACCACCCATGGCAAAATATTCTCCCGATCGGGTGGAAATTGATTTCCTCCGAAATTGGTTATCTCCCGAACTGCTAAAGTGATCATAATGTTTCTCCAGCTGAAAATATATGACCACAACAAATAAACGTTCATGACATGATCAAACCACTGCATATCAATTATCAAGTTATCAACACGTGGGAAGTTATTACTTAATACTAGGCCGATTATCCGTTTGGTAGATCATCCTACCAACAAGATTATCAAATTGTAATGTGTAAATTGAGCACGTTCACGACTGATAGCTATACAGGCGCCCGTGAGAAAGAAATTACAAATGGTGAATAATTAAGAGGGCGTCACCTTGCGTAACTTATTAAAGTTTTTTAAACTGATTTTAAACAGGAAAGGTTTAAAAGAATTAGTATTTCATACCTTTTAGTTTCTTCACAACACAAGCAAGAGTAACGAGGGTAAAAAGAGCGATGACAGCAGGTGACGTAATTATTAAGGTTATATTTGAGGAGGCCGTTCCACTTTTTGGAGGTAACAAAGAGGTCGAGATCTTAGTTTCGTTCTTTGTCGATTGTTCTTCTGGGAAGTAATGGTTACAAAAATGGTGAAAGCTTGCTCTATCTATTTGTACCTGTGTTATATAACATGAAGGAAATACAGGTAAAAGTCATTCAAAATTCGTCACTATTTTTCTACGTAATTGCCCAACTTAAAGACCATTTCCTCTGTCGAACATTTAACTTTCGTGACTTAATCCAAATAAGAGCATGGATTTGCAATTTGCCTGTAATTGATCGGCAGATAGATTTGTGCATCAAACTGGCTTGCATGAGAAATAAATGGGAATAAATACTTATTCATTAGACACAGTCCGTATAAAGTTTTAGTGTCTCTTTCCTTCTCGTAAAAACAAGACATTATGCCCACTTGCACTTACTCTCAACTTTCAATTTCACGCTTGCTAATAATCCTGTTTTCGACAGGCCACCAATAACACACGTTATGTTTTCAATTGTGTTTCCTGGTTGAAAACTTATTGACGATGACGTGTCAAAGGTATTGTTATCGCTTCTTCTAGTAGTAATAGATTGGTGATTTTTTGAAGAAGAGTTCACTTTCTTTTCGTCTACAAACCAGGAAATATTAACTGGTGGTCTTGCATTTGACGCAACACAAGTGACGATGACGTTTTCGTTTCTTCGAGCAATCACATAAGGGTCTGACGGGTGCAAACCATTGACTGTCAAATAAACCATCGGGATAACTGCAAGATAAGAAAGACTTTTTTGATCCCACAAGACGACAGCATTATGGCTTACATGTTTTCTATTATTGCTACAATGCTCCAACAAAAGCCTGTTTATAAGAGATTTATTCCTTTTAGTTTTGAGGAAGTTCGTCCAATCATGGAGCTAGGACCGTTGCTACCTGAGGTGGGGGTGTCTACCCACCCCCACCCCCAAAAGAATCTTCAGGGCGTTGATATTTGGAAAGCCTGAAATTCTAATTGGATTTTTCTCATACTCGATTTAGCACGTTTTTCCGAAATTCCGACTGAGCCTATGTTGGCTCTTCCTACTAGATAAAGTGAATTCTCACTTGTTTTATTATTTAAGTCAGCACAATCGCAATTCTGACCATTATAAAGAAAAAAAAACAGTAAATTATACGGAAGAGATAATGGCTAAGGCACTTAGGCCCATATAGACACTACTACACCTACGCGTTTTCTTTTATGTCAAAAACAATCGTTCATTATTCCTATTCCTTGAAGAAGTAATATATTATATATAATAAGATATATTATACATAAGATTTTCGCTAAAAGGGGGAGGGGGACTTATGCAAGTATGGAATTGCCATTTGCGGCTATCTGGGGGATCGCTATTAAAGTTCCTGTACGAGCCGCCCAAACTCCGCTAAGATAGTCGTTTGGGTAATATCACTGATAATGATCCCCAAAAGGAGGGGTAGCCGTCAAAACCAGTTACGGTACGATTAGTTCTATGATGACCTTATGCATAGAAAACAGGGGTTCAAAGTAATGGATCTCTGACCACCAAGTTGCAATAGGTGCAAAATTTACTTAAGCGCAAAGTTTACAGGCTATATTCTGAAGGTTGCATCAGTTTTAACTTATGAGTGGTTGTGTTCTTGTTCGGAAATTTCCACACGAAGATGATAATGCGATAACTGTCAATTTGGGCGTAAACAAGATGTATACTTAATACTAGAATTCATTTACAGTGTATCCTATTTATGCGTAGGATACCTCCAATCAAATTTTCCTTCTATCCAAGAAAAATGTCTGAGAGAATAAAAGTATAATATGTAGGCTACTTGCTTTTGGTAGCCCTCCTCCACCATGGGCCAATGGGGTATAGTAAAGTCAACTTTCCTCCAAAAAACCGTGGGATAAAAACAATACATTCCTTTATTAAGTTAGGACTTGCTGAAGATTGCATCCCATTGTCCTATGAAACGACAAGTGACAATAGTTTTCCTGATCGGAAATTCTCCTAATAACATAGAAATGAGGGATATTATATACTTATTTTGACACCCTTTCGCCATTGTTGGAAAGAGCTATGCATATAAAAAATAGTGAGGTTGTTCTAGGATGGTTTATATGATGCCGATAGATAAAATATAGTAGTTCTACTTATGGGAAACAATAATGATATTATTACAAATGCATCAGAGGGAAACTCTCGAAAATATGGGGGAATGTGTAAATTGATGCAATTTATATATCAGAAAAGTACACTTTTGGCAGTCCCTCAAATAAAGTATCATTTGTAAATGAATTTTATGTAATTTCATTTTACACGTCACTTTGTACAAGATGACTTCAAGTCCTATCAAGCCTTTCTCTTCAAAAATGATTACTTAGATATGAGAGCCATTTCGGTAGTCAAAATATCCAAGACGACTCCCTTTATACCCATATAGGCCTTCATACATTTTGTTAAGGAGTTGATCCGTCGGACTAACCTGTTCATCAATTTTCAAGTATAAGTCTTCAATTTTTCAAGTAAAGTATCCCAAAGACGTAACTGATTTCATTTCATTTAAATTCAAATGAATACCACTAAGGCCCCTTCATACAGGAAGTAAGTTAATTTGAAAGGGAAGGAAGGTACCTCATGATAGTATAAATAAAAACGCTGAGCTCATTATATTGTTCATCCTACTTTACGTCAGTACGTTACTCGAAATATCTGACTTCTTAAAAGACGAACAGAGAACATGTCCTTGCTAGGTGTCGATTCCACAACTTTTCTTAATTCAAATAAGAATGATAGTTGTAGCTGTGAATTCGAAGACGCAACAACTAGGTAAATAATCTGTAATTCGAAAGCTAGTAGTAAGTTATACAAAGTCAATGCAATGTTCAGCTGTCATTGGTACACTGGTTCGTGTGACAAGTACAAAAAGTAGACACAGAATGGACTTAACCACTTCAAAATAAACCCAAACAAGTACAGCTTTATATGGGGTGGGGAACTTTACACGATAAACCATCAGTAAGGTTAACTGGGTAAATAAGGATCGAATTCTCTAGTTGCCATGAAGGCTTAAATCAAAATTTTGAAAAATGTCTGTGAAAATGTGCATTTTAATTTTCAAATGAAGTCACCACATCCCTTATAAAAAAATCCCACATAATTCCTACAGGAATCAGCATGTGGGATTTATGTGGGTTTTTGGGCATGTGGGAAAAAATTCCCACCTAATTCCCACATGAATGTGGGAAAAATTCCCACATAAATCCCACATGCTTGCCATCCCTCCCCATACTGGGTTCTACCATATTCTTGAAGGGGGATTTTTCAATGTACTAAGGCTTTCATCATTATTTTCCATTCATCACCCTCTGCAGGCACACTACTGTATACATGTGCAGTATACAGTCACAGTATAATGTTCCTATGAATTAAAGTGTCCAAAAGAGTATTATGGCTGATTTTAAATGTAATGTTCACCTTCAAGTCCTTGCCAAACTGGATACACGGTTTTTTCTTCATCAAAATATTTTGTGAAGGCATGTGCAAAATAAAGCCCACTAGGTGCAACTGGTTTGAGAGTTAACATGTTTGAAATTCTTCCAAGTTTGTTTGCAACACAATTACGTGCTGATTCCTTTTAAAGTACATCACATTGCCTGCATGTTTTCTGATGCATGCAGTCTCTTCTTCAGAATAATTTGTGACAAAGGCATGTCAAAAATCATGCTGAATGTCCATAACAAAAGTCCGCTAGATGCAAGTTGTTTAAGAGTTAAATGATTAGTTTGAAATTTGTCCAAGTTTGTATGCAACACAATAACTGAATCCTTTTACAGCACATCCCATTGCCTGCATGTGTTTTGAATATGAGAGTCCAATTGCTGAGGCTACACCTTATAAAAAATATCTCAGTTCATGCAACAAAACAGCACTCATACTTAGTCACTTACTTTACAGTATTCAGCACATAGTCCACAGCCTCCACTCAAATGTACAACTGCACAGTTTGCATCCACTCCCACTGCTTGCTAACTATTAACTGCTGACTGCTGTATACAACACTACTTGCTTTCCTATGCAGTTCAACACTGTGCATGTACCATACAAAGACTCCTTTCAAAAGGGCTTTGTTGTGACAGAGCCTTTGAATAAGCCAATCACAATAGACTTCCTTCAAAGCTGTTCACTGCACAATACACACAGCCATTTTGTGCCTTCCCATATGGGGAACTTAATTTCCCATACCAAAAGATGACCTCCCACATAAAGAGTTGACTTCTTATATGGGAAACTGAACTCCCCGTGTGGGAATTTAACTTCCCATATGGGGATTTCAACTTTTCATATGGGAATTTCAATTCTCATGTGGGAATTCAACTTTTTGATGTGGGAAACTCGCACAGGCTGAATATTATCCCACATAATTCCTGTAGGAAGTTGTAACTTCCTATAGGAAATTGCAAATTCCTATAGGAAGTTTTCATTTTCCTACAGGAATTATGTGGGAATTATGTGGGAATTATGTGGGTTTTTTTATAAGGGATTTGTATGTTGCAACATATTAACTTGTTCTCGTCTCGTGAAATTATGATATTATGTAGAGGAGCATCCCTAAAAATTTAACTAAACTTCGAACAGAAAAGTATGACGTATATATAGTCAGTCCACGGGGATCAAGAATTCTGCTAATGCTAACGAAAGGTAAAACAAAATATCAGAAATACTTATCAACTTTACCCTCCACTCTGATGGAATGATTTGAAAAAATCCCGGAGCCGTTCGTGCATTGGTATAAACCCTCGTGTTGAATTGACACATTTTGAATACGCAGTGAGTAGTTGGCCGTTATGAAACCGTTCTGTTTGAATCGCTCATCCCAAATAACTCGGTTGAGATTGAGTACAGTATTTTCAAATAGCCAAGTACTTTCCAACGGTATGGAAGTGCTACATTCTAGTAATACAGTTTCAGACTTAGAGACGACGTAACTAAACAGGTCTTTGGTTAAACAGGTCTCAAAGAGAAGTCCAAAAATAATGAAATTGGACCACAGGAAAACACTGTTCCCAATGAGGTATGTTACGAAGAATTCCATAGTTCATTTTCATACTTCAAGCAGCCACGTCCAACCCTCTCAAGAATGGAAGTTGTGCTCACAGAATGTTGACTATTTGAAGTCTTTGAAACCAAATATAAATTCAAACAGAACAGTAAAAAATTTAGGAACAATATTATCCCAAAGTTCTACGGGTAACGATAAGGGCATTCAGGTTGGCGTTTAGGTCTACAAAAGTTCCAAAAAATTAATGTTCGAGTTGAAACTGTTACAGTTCGAAGAAGTTTTTCTTTCAAGAATCATAAAGATTGTAACTGAAGTGAAATTTTCTTGATTATTCAAGTCACAAATATTATGGTGACTGCGCAAAAGTTGGAATTTGCTGAGACTCTGAACTGGTACTAGTTTCTGTCCAGCAGGAAAATGACACAATTTTGGGAGAAATCAATATACGTGAGAAAATATAGTCTTCACATATGCAAAAATAACAAATGGTTTGTTTCAACGACAGAAGGAAAGAGTCTATGGCAGTTTAACCAGGCTGCCAGGGGAATTCTGTTTCCTTACTGGAAATTATTTGCAGTCATAAACAGAACCTTCCGTTAATTATTGATTTTTCAAAATCAAGCCTCTTCTTATCGTTCGAAGCAAAGTGAAACAGCTTCCTCACCCAGTGTAAGAAAGATCCCCCGACATGGGTATAACTAGCTTAATATGGGTTAGTATCGTTGCTTCAATAATTAAACAGCTTCAATTAACTCTTTTATTTGTCGTTCATTCGCGTAAAACTCTAAAAACTATAACAGATTTTTTCAAAGTTTTGATTTAGTTATTGCAATCTCCAAATAGATGAGGCCAAGGTGACCACAATGAGAGAGTACACCAATCGTCATTGAGACATTTCTCGAAGTTAGCAGGACGGAATGACTCTTTCATGGGAACCGCTTATCTTTTCCTCCTGTCCCCTCGATGCTAGAGCATGTAGCTAATATCCTTCCAGGATAGAGGATCAGAGGACGTTTCTAGCCTAATCGATCATCGTAAGTTCGTAGAGGTTAGATGGCGATGAAGTAGAAGTTCGCTGGTATATTTTATAACGTTGTCAGTCTTGGCAGTATCAAGAATCGACATAACACGCGCTCTTTAATATACAAGAGAGAATTCGCAGGATACTTTAAATTTTGTTTGTTATTAATTCAAAGTCTTTAAACGCTTAATTGCAAAACATTATCGGAGGTCCATGTAACAACTGAGGTAGGAACGTAATTGTTATTTCAAGAAAACAATTCTGCTATTCTTACCCCGCGCCCACCTTAAATGGCTTCTACTCCATGAGAGATCATCCGATCCGGTACTGAGTCGTAGAAGTATTATATTATTGAATAGCCAATTGTACTATTGACCATCAACATTACGGCATTCGAGTCGAATGCCCTAAAAGATACCATAACTCGTATAGAAATCTACACTGCAACTTAGTCCAAAGACTTACGAGATTATTTCATTTTTGTCGGGGTAGGAGATTCTCTGCCAGAAAAATGTAATCGATCCAGAAAGACTAAGCGGCGTGCCACTGCCAGTTGGCGCCTAGAGTGCCGAAAATATTACACTCTAAAATTAAAAGAGTAAACTTAGTCAGTCTTTGATAGAGTGAAAAGTGTGAATTCACTCCATCAGAGTGATAATTCACTACAAGAAGAGTGAAATTCCCTCTAGACTAGCGAAGTTTCTCTCTTAATGGAGTGCCAACAGTGATCACACTTAAAAAAAGTGATCATTGCAGGAACTCGGGGAAGAGTGAATTCTCCCTCTTCCTGTAGTGAATTTCGTTCTTTTTGGAGTGAATTATCACTCTACTAGAGTGAATTTACACTTTTGACTCTATCAAAGAGTTGCAAAGTTTGCTCTTTTGATTTTAGAGTGTCAAAAATAGCAATCCCACAAAAATATGTCACGAGATGGATTTTGATTGATAATTTTCGGCCAGAATTTTGAGTAGTGGACATATCTGTACACCCTTTTCTTTGTCCGTGTGGTTGAAAGAAGATGACTGTGATAGTTATGTCCTTTTGGGGGGCAAATTTTCGAAAAAAAAAACAAATCACTGATCGCGATTTTTCGCACCCTCGTTGATTTTTGAAGGACATGTTATCCTGAATGTATAGGATACTATTTATTTTCCGGGCAAATGTTTTAAAAGAATTCGGATATTCGGTCCCAATTCGAGTATTGTGTTGGGCAATACTATAAAGTGGGACTTAAAAACAATTGTTTTGTTTTACTTTTAGTGCCGCGTGAATGTGTTCCAAATTTTAGAAATTTTATTTGATTTGTCATGAAAATATCACCCTGACTATATATTATATTTTCTAAATACAAATTTCGGTCTCCTTTAAAGGGCAGGAGCAGTCAACATAGTGTAGTAGACTGCCATGTTTCATTACGGTATTGACTATTGAAGGTACGGTGAAACATTTTCCTCTTCAAATGTAAATTTACTAGTAGGAACTGCTTGGTTTATGCATGCCTTGAACATGCAAAAATGTAGTCTTAAAATATTATGACAGATACTTTGAAAATTTAGCTGTTGCCTCAAAAAAAAAAAAAAAAAAAAAAAAAAATTGGGGCGAAAGCTCTTGCCCTATAAGAGTCTCCCTATAAGAGTCTTCGGCGTAGTTAAATGCATGGCATATCAGATATTTTCAATAATCAAATGTCTGCCAGAAGTCCTTTCTCAATCAGTTCGGGAGATAACCTCTTTCGGGGGAAAATTGTTTTTCACCCGATCGGGGGAAAATACGGCCATGGGTGGCGCCATTTTCAAATTTCTCCCTCGATGCTTTGCGATCCTACCGCGCAATTTAAACGGAAACAAACGTTCAAAACACCTGGAAAATTTAATCGATCGTAGGAAAGAGAAATTTTGGAATATTTAGAAACTTTGTTGCTAGGGAAACAAAAAAGCCGGATCATGTTTGGTAGTTCACCGCGCAGATTTTGAGATATCGAGCAATTTTGCTACGTTCTGTGTCCTAAGCTTAAATTATAGACTCGACACAGCCGCAAGATTTGTTCAATTTTTTTGCAGAAAGTTGTGTAAGTTACTCGTGTTAGCAGTTGAGCCCATTAGTACGTTCTTGAAAGTTTCTTAAGATTTCTGTCTGTGGTGGTGAACAGTTACCTTGTATTTGAACATATCGACATTTATAAAACAAAGCGACGACCGTGAAGAGGTACACACTAAGTTCTCATGAATAATCATGCTGCAAATTTTCTCCCGACCGGGTGAATTCTCATTTTCACCCGAAAACGGTTATCTCCCGAACTGTCAATTTCAGATTCCGGACTGCCGCCTAGATTCGTGCATGGGAACTCATCTGCAACACTATTGCTTTTCAAATGTGTATCTGGTGTTAAAATATGTTGAACATACTTCCATAGATCCTTTTACTGCCTAAGCTAATTAACTTTCTACCTTCTTACATACCAAACACCTTTTCTTTTTTCCGTGTTTCCAGAAATATTATGTTGGGAAAAACAGAAAGGGCAAAACCAAACGTTACTTCCGGAAGAGTTCTACTCATTGGAGCGAGTTTTCCATACCCCAATGGAAACTTTGAGCAACACCAACTCCATATTAATCATAATGAAAAAAAAATAACCATTCGGTTTTACCTTTCTTTTGACACTTCAATGTTCATTCTTTTATGTTTGTTAAACGTTTCATTACTAGATACTTTTGCACTTTAACCAAGTAACAGAAGGGTGCAATAGGGCCAACTAATAAAATTGTTATTGAAAACACAACGTCATGAATACAATGTAGGGACACAAGTCATGAATGTTATATGGGAACACAAGTCATGAATGTGATATGGGAACACAAGTCATGAATATAATATAGGAAAACAAGCCACGAATGTAATATAGGAACACAAGTCATTAATGTAATATAAGAACACAAGTCATGAATGTAATACAGGAACACAAGTCATGAATATAATAAAGGAACACAAGTCATGAATGTAATATAGGAACAAAAGTCATGAATGTAATATAAGAACATAAGTCATGAATGTAATAAAGGAACACCAGTCATGAATGTAATATAGGAACACAAGTCATGAATATAATATAGGAACACAAGTCATGAATGTAATAATATAGGAACACAAGTCATGAATGTAATAATATAGGAACACAAGTCATTGATGTAATAAAGGCCACCTTTGCATCGGGATTGACGAACTACTTAATAGTCCAATCTGAGAGAATCATTCAACATATTTGACAGTAGGCCAGCACGACTATTGTTAGGATATTCAATCTAGATGTATTTTTGAGAAAAAAATACAAACGAAATGAAATCATATTTTGTCGTCCTGTTTAACATATTTAATCTTCATAAGCGATAACATTTATGCGTAATTGGTTATCATGAGTTGAAAGTCATACTGTGATACAAAGTTGTCCTCGACTGACAACATATTAAATATTATAGGCTTTCCTTCTACAAAATAAATACTAAAAGGATAAAAATTCCTTGAACAAGGCCGTGATGTTAATTTCACAACCTTAGAACTTGACTGATTCAAGTATAGGCTGTATGGAGGTATAGTGAGTGCTCGATTTACTTCGTTATCCTTATCCAGTGGCTTTTGTTACGCCAAACTAACAAACTAACATGGTCAAAATGATTTCCTGGGAGGTTAGTGGTTGTGGTTAAAGAAGGAATATCTGTTGTGAACTGAACTATAATTTATGTTCAAGTAGTTGGAAATTAAAATTATATTTAAGTATTCCTTGACATCTTTGGATTATCCAAAATGATAGATATGACGAAAAAAATAGTAATGATGAGAACTGATATAGATTGGTGATATCAATGATAATTGATGTATAAAATGATAAATGTTAAAGCCTCTTGTTTCTGCGGTACCACTCTTTCGTTCTTTGCTCGAACCAACTCTTCGTTCCTGACCCGCTCTTTGACCCCCCTTTTTCCTTGGCACTCATTCTTTGTCAAACTTCAGTGCTGTCGTCCTACGCTATGAGGTACATTGCGATGATAAAGAAAGATTGCGTCCCACCGATGAAAACAGGTATCGAAGAAAGTGGAATTTCCTTATTGAGACATGCATTTATTTGGATTTATTTATTAACCACGTTCGTAATACAAAATGAAAATGTGATGTATACCATAGAAACAGAATATAAATTAAGTGTGAATCTTTGAAGAAAATGTGAACTCACGAATTTTCACGTGGCACAAATAAAAAATATAATCAGATAATGTACATAAAAAAAATATTTACAATGTTTGTACAATACATACAAGTATAAATGGAAAATTTTTCATTAAACTAAATATTACAATTGATACATACAATTAAAACAATAACTACACACTAACTACTAGAATAATTGAGAGCAGAAGTTTAATATGAACTACACGAACTCACTGAAACATGAGACAGTCATTGTCACACTTCTTTATATTATCCTAAATCAAAACTATTATACCAGATAGTAAGAAAATATAATTTATTTAAATCTACGCAAGTAATGCGGGCTCTTTAAAAAGGAATTTTTTGATTGTCTCTCAATTAATTGTCATTGCATTTTATCTATTGATTCTTGACTACGGTTAGGAATTTGGTAAGCATGGGCGTCCGCAGAAAAAAGTCGGGGGGGGGGAGGCAAAATTTCTAGGGGGGGGCAAAACCTCCAAGTCACCATGAATTGACACATAGCATGCGAAAATTTCAGCCCAAAATGCCTCCAGATCGCTGGAAATAGCATTTCTAAAGCCTATTTTTCGCATGGAAACTTGAAAAACATGTTTTGTTCTTGTTTTTGCTTTGATTTTTATTCGTTTTTTCAAATTTTTGATTTTCCGGGGGGGGGGGGCAAGTGCCCCCCTTGCCCATACCTGCGGACGCCCATGTTGGTAAGGATTACCGCTATCGTTAGCATTGCACATCTGCCAAATTTGCTAAGGAGTAACCGTACCAACCTAGGACTTCCCACATTCACACAAAAACTACAGGGATAATGAAGTCAACCAGTGTTGAATTAGTCTTGTAGACTATCCTGTTTTATGAATGACTCTTGAGAATCACGGGTCAATATTTTTATCTTCCACATTCTCTTACAACGTCCGGTTCAAATTGAACCGGAAATGGATCAAATGGGCACATAACCTTAAAAGGCTTAAATATATTTGACTAGTTTCGGTTCAAAATAAGCCATTTTTTTATTCTGATTGAATGAAATCTAATCAAATAATTGATCCTTTTCGGTTCAATTTGAACCGAACGTTTTTAGAGTGTAATTGTTAAACTTGTTTTAAATTGAACCATTTAATTCGTTGAATATAATGAAAAATACTTCGAAGAGATCTATGACGAAAATTTGGGGTTTAGATGTTGTTTCAAAAAAATTGGGTTACTGCTTTGCTTTATGAAAATGGGCAGCCTACATGTTTGCTGTTATAATGAGAAAATTGCTCTCCACGGTCCTTCGTGGCAACTAGCCAGTTGAAACGCTCAGGTAAGATGTTCCCCTGTGAATGATTTGTTTCCAACAACTGAGGGGACTGAGGGGGTGCAAACAACCGGAAATGGCTAACGACCTTACAAGTTACGAGTTAATGTCTGAAGGAGGGTTTTTAAACATGTTCTCACCGTATTTGGAACCAAACTTTAACCGTATTTGAAATTTTCCTGTCTTTTTCTGACACAATAAAACGCAGTTAAGCCCTGTGCACATCGCCAGGACTACCGAAGACTCTCCTATGTGGACATTTTGCATATATCGTAGACACTTTTTGGTAGCCGTGGCCGTGTGACCCAGAAATAAAACGCACAGATTGCATTCAACTACGATTGAACATTTTCAATCGGACAGACGGCTTACGACACGACGGAACTCTATTGGTGAAACTCGTCTTACCGCCAGGATTTACAGCCGACCCGGTGTCTTGTCGCTTGGTGTCGTTAGTTGTCGTGGCAGTACATACCAGGCTTAATGGTGGTGCTTCGCTAAATCCCAGTTATCTAACAAGCCAAGAAAAATACAAGAAAGAGATTATATTATGTGACCTTGGCGATGGAGACGTCATATCAAAGCGATGCATCTGAGGCACCGCCAACAGCTCTCATGGATTTAAAACCACGGTGTACTCGTTACCTATCAAAGGTTGGATGTGACAATGACACCATGACTGAGGGTCTAAAATGATCTACATTGAAAAAAAATTTCATCTGCTGAAACACAGGCTGCCTTTTTGATGTTTTTTTTACGTTCACTGGTTGCAGTAACCCGTTGAAAATAACTCGTTCACCTGGAAACAAATGAAAACGTCGTTGACTAGTTACTTCATATAGGGTGGAAGAAACGTAAAAACATTCTTAGTCATTTCTACTTGACCACATCAAACCACTAATCCTATTTTCTTTCTTGCTTACCTCCTCAGTTATTCTTTTCCTAGAACCTACAAAAATAGAAACCAGTGAAAAGAATTGAATTTTATTGAAAACCCTGAATGTGAAAATTATTTGTTTAATCGTGAGGCTAAGGGTAGTAGCTGCATAACCTAATTCACAACTGGATCCATTGTATATTGCGTTTCGGAGCTTAAACCCACTCCACAGTTGCATGAGCTAATGATTTCCATTTAAGACACGTAAACAATTTATGAGGTACCAGTCTCGCCCCTTTAATATTATGACTACAATTTAGACTATTAAAATAATGATCATGATGAAATATAACATATCGTCAAAGTGCCTCACGTACGAATTGTAGGAAATAGGTTCGGCTGTCCCAAATTTTGTCAAGGCTGATATTTAGGAAATCCGCCATAGGTACGCCATGCCGTAGGCCTATAATTGGAATTGCATTCCAAAGGCTTGGACTGGCAGAAATGAAAATTTGTTTTCAAATAAAAGAATTCCTACAATCAATAATCTCTATATTGCATTATAATATGGCGTCACTATACATTGATTTCTCATTTTAATTCATTTTACGAATAAAAAAAAAGAAAAAAAGTATAGATTACGAACCTCCCAATGACCACTTTGAAAATTCAAATTGTATGATTCATCCGGTATTGAAAACCATTTGACTGTAATTGAAAGAAAATAGTCATACGTTTACCTTACTTATTTAAAATGGCATGTAATATCTAAAATAACAAAACAAATTGACAGAGTGAAAAGTTCACCATTTCCTCTATAATTTCACGTATGAACTATTATATATGATATTTGTAGATAATACTTTTAGGATGGAGATAACTGACTCACTTATTGATAATGTCCTCATAAAAGGTTAAGTAAATAGAAGAGGAATAAAACCAAAAACCAAAAAACAGCTTTATGAAATGTTTACACAAGGATTGAAAATGTAGAATCTAGACTTGTGCAAATAAGCAAAGTGCGGTGAAAAGGGGTTTTTCATTGTTTTTACTTTCAAATTATTTGAATAGACTATAAAGTCCAGTTTTTTTAATTTTTTTAACCTCTATCACAGCCATTGGGAAAGAAATGAATCTCTTAGTCACACGTTTAGGTTCCCCAAGAGTAACCGAGTAGAACAAGAGTTAGGAAATTACCTGTAAGTCAGATTGCAAACAAAATGCCGCTAGAAGAGAAACTCACCTTTGATTTGTGATCTTTGAAGGGAATATAAAAGGTCCTTATGTTCTTGAAATGACTTGGGAACTAGGCAACGGTAGAAACTAAGAAAAAAGAATTATTAGTTTATTTAGCCTGTTCTTTCACATTTAAACTTAGTCATCCCAACATAATGGTACTCCTCCGCAAAGCAAAATCACTGTAACAGACTACTAGGTTCATCGCTGGAAAAATATTCACTTTACAAAATTCTTTTTTCTTTTATTCAATAAGAAATTTCCATTGTTATGCTATGTTTAGATATCAGTTGTCACAGAACATAACTGATTTTTAACAGAAGAAACAGTGGTCATAATAAACCTTTTTCATAATTGTGTATAAGGGGAGCGTCCTGTTAATTGACGTCTAAACGAAGTATTCATCTTTACGTACTTATATTGTGCAAAGAAATATACCTTTATTGACATTTAACATACGGATAGAAGATAGTGTTACTGAATTATATCGACGTTATTGAGTTAATCTAATGTGTTCTTATTAGCACGCCAATAGACCCTACGCAGGATGCATTAATGCTAAACGTATACGCTCTCTTCAATTTGATGAATCAGCTGCAGACACATGATAGGTTAGGTTAGGTTAGATGGAGCTTGACGGCCAGTTTCCGACCAATTGGTTCAAGTAAAGCCGGATAAGACTTCTATTTACGGCTCACTGCAGGCTTGCATTCTCTATTCCTTTGCTTATGTTGGGCAACAAGCAAAATGGCAGTAGTTTCCGTTAATAAAGCTGATTGGTCAATTAGTTCAATATACGCGTAAGTTTGTACACCCGTGGAGAATTCTACTGCATGCTGCCTATAGAAAAGTGTTTGTCCTACAAAAGATGAGCGGTGCCGCCACATGCATACTGTAATTCCTCTAAAATGGGGAATAGAAATTCGCCCATCCGATGTCAATGACTGAAATTCCGTAAATCCCTTACATGCACCGCCCTACACTATACGGGAAAATGTGGATTAGGCTTGGTAACCCAGACACTCTCACATTTTATTGACAAGCTCGAAATATTCCCGTTGTTTACTAAAAGCTGACGATGGCACTTTAACTGTGTCTATTTTACCAACTCGACGCGTTCCCCGTATATACTTCAAAGGCGATGAAGGTTTAAAACCCCTGCAGCATTTCCGGTCACATGTAATGTTATAATGGAGTAGCTACCGGGGAGGGGGGGGGGGCAGTGGGGCGATTCCCCTCTGGCTCTTAAAAATAAAAATTCGAAAATTTGCCGCTTGTGACACTAGTCAACTACAGTGTGGTTTTCCGACTCTTCTTTCGTGAAATTCCGAATTTCCTCGAAAACTGAGAGCTCCATAATTTGTTATTTTTTGCTTCAAAAAAACTAAATTTTCCGCGCCCCGAAAATTGCAATTCCTAATGCAGTAGTGGTCATTAATCAAGTTTGTACCGTAACCTTTTGCGAGCTCTGGAAAATACAAAAGACACATGTGATATCAGATGATCGACGGGGAAAACTAAAATGCTATTTCATAAAGTTTCTTTGATAAAATTCCAATTTTTTTCCAATATAAGATGTTGACTTTTAAAATGATTCAATTCGTAGGCCTTAGATAATATTATTCAGCAACAATGACCTTTTATCACCGTGCAATTTCAGATTTGCCATTAAGGAGATGTTGATTTTTCAGTAATCCCCAAATTTCATTGCGGAAAATCCAGAATCCAAAATTTAACAATACAAGCTCCATAATTGTCTAAAAGTAGCAAAATTTTGCGGCCCGCAAAGCGCACCGCGAACTAAGTCGCTTACACAGTGGTGTTCACACTTTACCAAAAAATCGGAAAATTTTGGAGCTTGCCCCTGGAAAATCTTTAGCTACGCCACTGATATGTATATTCGATTATTGTAGTACAATAACTAGATTAAAGACACGCATAGTCTATGATTCATCAAGCCATTTTACCTAAAACGCAATTGTTTGAGTGATCTTCTTTATTGTTTGTCTTTGTTAGGCTAGCAATCAAACAAAATATCTTACACAAGAATTTCCCCTCTCGGGAATCTCCCAGGACTATACCCAAAATAATTATATTACTGCAATAACCTACACTATACTTTCAAGCATTCGGCTTTTCGCAGCTAATTCCAGAATTTGACAAAATTTCTCTACTTTCAATTGCTTCTTTTCTTCGATTCGAACTTCTTTAAATATATCCAGTGGAACCGTGAGTCCGTTTTTCAGTTTCAGATCTCCGTTCTGAATGTCTACGTCGACAAAACAGTCAATCAGCCACAAAGGAGGAACCGAGATCTAAAGATAGAAAAATAAATTCCTTGTTAGTATCACTGATGAATATTTTCTTTTTATGAAACTCAAAACTCTTCGGTAAAGTTTTTGTGACGTGCAAATTTGAAAATGTTTTCTTTCGATCGTTTTAAGTAATTGCATTTCAGCAATTTTATCGGACTCTATTAAACTTCAACTTTGAAAAGTCATTTGAATACAGAAAAGATCCGAACGCCATTGTTGGTGCGTCATACGTTTACCTTGCTATTTCTCAAACTACAACAAAAGCATGGTAGGATGAAAGATAAACCAGAAAAGGCTGAAGATCTTTCGAAGTCATAATTCTTTATTAACAAGACGACGTAATTTTACCTGAAGGCTGTGGCCAATTATGCACAGCTGTAGCGTAGACATCCGGAACAATTTGCTGTGTTCTTGTCGTATTTCAACAAATTCACAATTCTTGAAAATGTCTTTCAATGATTTTTTTGTATTGTCCAAGTTACCAGTTTCTTCTAAATCACACATGATTGCTAGTCTCTCACCTTTACCATCAGTCTGTTCTGTGAGGTATTTTTTAACTTCCTCTGAAGCCGCAAGATGAAGACCACAAGAAAAATAGTAAAAGCAGCAATGTTCACAAGGATCGAACACGAGGTATTTTCTTGCGTCCTTTCTCCCGTAGGTCAGCACTCTGTATGAAAAGTAGTGTGCAGCATACCAGTGACATATCAGTTTGTCGTAAAACCTGACTTCTAATTGTTCATTGTACAGTGACTCGGATTGCACGAAAATTCCAAGATTTACGCATTCCTGGTACAACTTTTCGCCGATTCCTTTACACGCTTCATCCTTATTCCACATAAGTTCGGTTCCCTTTGCAGCATTCTTAAGCAGTCCATTAAAGGCTAACCTGTCTAGCTTACGATGATCATTTTTTATTAAGAAATCTGATTGGTTACCTTGGTTACCAACTTCACTTCGCTTATAGTCGAAGAACCGTGAGAGTAAATATTTGAACATATTAGTAACACTATAGAACTTTGGCATTGTGTCAATCTCTTCCGAAATCGCTAAAAACTTTACAAACAAAGCAGGAACTTGACGGATATCATCAAGATTAGGTGTCTCTTGCAAACGTTTCCTCAACTGCTTCAATTTTTCCATTTCTTGTGAATTTGCAGTTAAAACATTTTCTGGAATTAACTCATGGTAGAGAGGCTCTTTCTGAAAAAAAGGTACTTAAGTAAATATGCTTCAGGAAAAATGAAAAAAAAAAAAAATACCATGCTTTTCAATGTTCACTGAGTTCTAAACAACCGTTTACATGAAATGTTGCAATTAATTTTGTTCCACTCATATCTAATGTTCTCTTGAATAGATTTAGTTTTTCTCCATTTATTTCAAAGCAACATGACAAGAATCATATTGAACGTAGCAGTGGATCATAAATAATTTGAAACCGTATTTTAAGGTCTCTTACCCCATCTCAATCGTTACTGACGTTTAGATACTTCGTAAGCTTAATTAGTATCCTACTTTGCATAAAAGCATCTAGGCTCAACAGATCCGAATATAGACGAATCCGAACAGCAATTGATGGACTGATTTCAGTCGGCCATAACTGGGGTCTACCACCTCTTAAGCATCCGATTTTCTTGCTTCCCTGTTTCACAGATTGTTGTAAACAAAATTGTATCTTGATTCTTTCAATTTTACTGAATGAGAGTGTTTGAAATTCATGAAGAAAATAAATTCAGACGATTGAAGGCTGATGGGCCCCACTAATGGCTGCATACAGTCACCAAACACAAGCGCTAATCGGATTAGTCTATAGGTTTACATATCTTGAGATATAGAACACATTTAGGTTAATATCATATTTAAGGCATTCTTGTCTTCACACAACCAATAGGCCTACAACATACCTCACCATACTGTTCATGTGGTTCCTCGTGTCCCTCTAAGTCAGACTGACGCACACCTGTATTTTCTTTGCGTGGGTGTTCTAAGACAGTAAAAATGAGAATCGTTACTCTGAATTATGAGCCTTTGACCATTTGCTTATTACAGCCAAATTTGTAGTTGTCCAGAAACATGTAGTCATCAATTATTCAAACATGTAGTTTCCAATATTTAATTCTCTTAATCTATACAAAAAAATCCCCAGTGCTTGTTTTTCATAGTAAAACTACTTTCAGAACAGTTACACTCTGAAATAATTATCTTTCCATCTACTTTTAATACTTTGCACAATAAAGTTTTCCCCTTTTCATTTCAGGAAAAAATTCCTTTGCCCTAGTTTGTACGTTTTCAACTTCCATTGAATTCCAATGAAACTTTTGAAATTGTATGGTTTATTTTATCAGGTGTTTCTGGGTTTCAGCATGATTGCTGATTTTTCAAAAGAAATTTACATTCCTCAGAATAATTTTTATTTTCTTACCCTTCCTGTAGCGCTCCGTGTTTTTCATTGCTACCTCTGATTTCACCATTAACTATCATCAATTATCCTTATTTGCAGAGAACAAAGGCAGCAAAATGAAAAATGAAAAGGCATACTAAAGCAACCATTCATTGCATTATTCTTAAGAACATTAGAGAAAAGGGCCAATAATCACTTTTAACCGTTTGGAACAAAAGCCCAACTATAATTACTTTTCCGATAAAAGCAACAGGATGTTAAACACACTCCTAATATAAAAAGTAAAATAAAAATCGCGGCCAACCAGGCAAGGGATCCTTTAGATCCTGTTGTACCTGTAGAGAGACAAAGAAAAAAAAAGGAGTATCTTAGACATTTTAAGATTCATTCTACAACCTCTACTAACTCGTTATTTAGAAATATGCATTGTGATTGGTTAAAAACTGACAGGTTATTCTCGAGCACACCGTCGGTTTTAATGATTTACATAAAACACTAGCAAGCACGGACTCTCGCGTGCATGTTGCTAGCCTTGCATTTTATGACTGCACACACGCCAGTGTATTTTTGTACAAGCACGCGTGGTGAAAAAAGCTAAAAATCACGCTTAAATGTTTCGAACGAAAGGCAAACTATAATCATTTTTTCGATACAAGAAAGGATGTAATACACACTGCGGGGTCAATCGGAGACACGCGCATGAAAAATTACATATGACCTGGGGATACACCGGGAAATGGGGATATCCCCAGGTCTTGAATGTTCAAAATAATGCAAAGTTGGTGTCATATAAGTACCTGTAACTTAACAGTTTGATCTGAGATATGTCCCCTATTCCAGGTCATAAGTTTTAATTCATCTGTATATGTGTCTCTAGCTTTTTCGGTATACCCAGTTTCCTTGTGTGCACCATGTGAGTATCCCCGGTTCACTAGGCAGCTAGGGGGAACAAAATGTTGGACAGAAAGTTCCCACTTTACTAATGAGTTGTGTATGTCCCCGATTGGGGCCGCAAACGCGTATCTGTGCTATTTCTGACAAACCTTATGCGATGACGACACACTGTCTTCATCCTTGCTGGCAAAACAATGGAACACGTGACCAAATGGATAAGAATTTGTCCTGCACGTGAAGCAGGCTATGGGCGCCGTATTCGACTGGTTGACAAATCAGATGTCTGCATTTGTCAGTGTTGGTTTGTTTGCCCCCAAAGAGGGGGTACCGTTTGATCTGTGACATTATATGCATTTGGTCTAGAGGTTCTATTTGCGGGGTTTGCCTTGTTGTGAATGCCTGCGTGTCAGGCGCGGCACATAATATAAGACTTGACTCGAATGTTTGCACGCGAAATGAAAGCGCTTAGGCTTGCGTACATTTCGCACGTAGATTGGACGATGTGAACAACACACGCAGTAGCACAAATCAGGTGCAATGCACGTGTTAGAGAAAGTTAACCTCACAAAGAAACATTTCTAAAACTAAAAACTAAACTAAATCATCCGGTTTTACGACCTTAAGACGGACTTAAGACGGTTTCATTCAAAGATCATTCAAAGGCTTCTACCAATGGAATTGAGGAATTAAAAAACCTTAGTTGTGAAGGATCTCATTTTGATGATACGCCCACAATATACATTGAATGCAACTTTGTTTTAGGATGTATCTGAAAAGGTGCATATGCCCGAATAATTTAACGTCCCTATGGAATTCTTTGGCTTTTATCATGCTGAGACTTTTTGAGGGCGGGCTTTATTTTTTTAGGCATTTAAGCTCCGTAGTTGTATCTATGGAACTTCCACTCACCAGGTATTACCTACTCTAGTCGACTGCCACCATTTTCTAGAATTGAGGCAAAAATCAGGAAGGAAAGACATCCTTTTGTTTCAGATAAAAGGATATTAAACTTATAATTTAGAGAGCGCTCTAAGGAAAGATATCTCTCCTCCAGTGTGATAAGATGATAACACTATATTCGAATGAAAAATATAGCTTTCTCAGTACACAGTATTTTATCTCTAAGATTGCCAAAGAATTAGTTCAACACCATACCCCCAAATCGCCCTCCGAAGTATTCCTTCCTTACTAGCTATCTATCTGGCTGTCTGTCTCTCGGTAAGTCTTCCTGCCTGCCCCTTACCTTCCTGCATGGTGCTTAATAGACACACGATAATATTAGCCCAAGTCCTGCCGGCCTACTTTTTCTCCCATCCTCTTCGCCTGTTTTGTATCCACACTCTCTTTTGTTTAATTATCCAATTATCCTAAGCGCTTATGTTTTCTTTTTCATTTTTTTTTTTGTGGCAATTCGATTACATCGTTGACAACTGAAAAAACGCAGGTGAGGTAGAAGTAAATGATTGTTATTGTTGTACATATGTGCTTCATTTTGTCCATCTTCAGTTTTGGATTCTTCCTTAACTTTTTCTTTCTCCAAAGTACTTCGTCTTTGATTTTCTCTACTCATCACTTAATTAGTTAATCGTTCAGTCATATATGGTAGCTCGTGCATACTACATACGGCTACAGCTATCAGCTTCAGTATAAAATCTAGGGATTATTTTCAATATGTTTATACGCTACCATTTTGATACAGGAGATCGACTGTCGTCGATATTTCAAGCGACTCGAATTCTTTCGCAACCACGGAGCACTCAAGTGTTAACCTTTGCCCAAGGACATCAGTGATTGTGTATTCCGACGTCAGATATACATCATATGTGTCACCATTGTTAGACACAATTGTCTTTAGTTCTCGATTTTTAAATTTAATTTTCTGTGAAGATTCTGGATAACGAACTCTCCATTCCAGGGAAATTTGTGGGCGGATTCCTTGAACTTCACAAGTCAAACTCCCTTCCAATCCAGTCCTTTTAGTGCACATTTGGCTGTCACATCCCTCTACCAGAGGATACTTTGGCTCTGGAAGAACTAAAAGCAGATTATTATTGAAAACTATTGTTTCACCGACTGAATCCCAGAGAAAAGTGTGTATTCTCTTTTTGATAATTTGAAACTTACTTCCAAATCAAGTACTTTATAGGATAAACGCCCTGCATGTTATCACTCCACCAGCTACAGGTTTCTACAGTTTACTACTACTGTGGAGCTCTACAAATTTTATGTATGTACTGAAATTGCAAAAGATACATAATCATTAGCCAAAAACCTGATGAAAAATACATTCATGGCCTACCTAACTCTCATACCCGTGTAGGTAAGTTAGAGTTTTGTTTCCAAGCTTTGGGCTTTCTCTGGACTTTTAAAGCTAAACTAACAGGTTTGTGCACAATTATTTGCACATATGGGTGTTTTTCCATATAGTTCGTACTTATGCCCTCATCTAAATTCACAGAATATTCAACAAAATTCAGAGTGTTAGATTCTACCACCTAGACTAAAAGATTGTCTTGCAAACGTACATTTCATATTGGTATGAAGAACATGCTGAAAGGTTTGCTCCATATTGAACAAAGAAGAAAAAGAAAAGAGAGAATGTGAAATGACTTGGTGAATAAAGAAGCAAACGCTCTTTGCTTTACCTGCAACAAATAACTTGAATGTATTAACGCCCTCTTCTCCATTGCTACTGTAGATACAAGCATATGCTCCTTCATGATCCACTTTCACGTGAGATATAACAAGTGAGTTTGATTCTCCAATCATAAAGCTGTCCTCGAATTCTTTTTCAACAATTTTCTCATTTTCAAAGGATACTGCAACATTATGAAATGTCCCGTCAGGCATTTTTCTTTTCCATACTACATTTGGAACCTCTCCTTCAACACATTTAACTGAAAACTCAGAGTCGTAAAATGCTTGCTTTGTCGTTGGTTCAACGTTTGATATATTGGTGTTCTTATTTTCAACGAGAATTACAGATTCGTCGTCTTCTAAAATTTCGAACGAATCTATAGCTTTGCAAATCAGCAGCTGAAGTAAACGTGATTTGTTGAAGGGTTCATGTATGGTAACCTGAGTGGAAAATTCCCTTGGCCCATCTGAAATAGATGTTCTAGACGAAACATTTCTGTTCCCATCGGCACTTCTTGCCAGCCAGTACAATGTGATACTAGGTCGAGCATGAAGAACAGAGCATGTCACATTGGTGAATTCGTCTATCTTTGCGTAACAAACTCTGCTTTCCAGTCCACATTTATCAATGCTTGGGTGAGGAATTGAAGGTTTAACTGGTAGTGAAAAATAAAAAAAATAAAGTATTAACGGATGCCATTGTGTCTAAGTATTTCTTGACAAATATACAAGTATTTTACTATGTAAATATAAGTCCAAAACATTAAGAGAAGCAGAAGTCTTTAGTATGCAATTTTATTTGTAGATTTAAGTGCGTTTTTTTAGAAGTTACAACATTTGCTGCAAAGTAATTTAATGTCAATTTTTGGCTGATAGCAAGTATAAACAACAAATAGGGGAATTTTATCATCTTCCTGTCTTAAATCAAGTCATACTTAAGATATTATGTTCATCATTATCGTTATTTTCAATCATGAATACAGGAATATGTAGAGAAAAGTATAGGTTTACATAGAGTATCTGTTCCATGAATTTGGTCAGAGTATATCAGTCTTCATAGTTGCTTACCAAAAAGCTTTATATTTTTGGAGGATTGACTCAGGGAAGTTTTAATTGCTTAATGGATGAGGTTCTAAAATTAGGTTGTTAATTTAGAAAAAGGTATATCTATTTAGCACACTTTCGATAAGTGCTGAGTTCTTTACCAATATCAAGTTCAAAGTCATACACTAATAAGATGTTTCAAAGAACCAACACATATTTTAAAGGCAAATCAATAACCACGTTTATCCACATTCTCTTGATTTGTGACTATACTGAAATTCTTGTATTTGGTTACAAAATTGCTTATAGCTAAATGTAGTGACATCTACACAGTTTTCGTTTGACCTCTGCAAAAAGTACAAAGCGCCTATTGCAAAATGGCATTCTACGTATTCTGGGATGATTTTTTAAAGTGGAAAGTGGGGGAATCGGAATAAAAGAGTGCGAGTGACGGACTTTTAAAGGAAACGTATTATAAAAGGAAGTGGGTAACAAGTTTTTTGTTCTTATTTTGCCATTTACTTTAAATGAATTGTAACTTACCTGTAACAATTACTAAAACATCGACATTCACCGAACTTTCTTTTGTTTTAACATATATCACTGTGAAGATGTGGTCGTGCTCTAAAGTGACTTCATTTATTACAAGGGAGCCATTCTGATGAACATCAAATTCATTCGAGTCAAACCCTCGTCCACTCTTGACCGAGTTCTCAAGGGTTATGATCGGTAAATCTGTTACTACACGAGTTGAGTTATACCAATAAACAGCGTAAAAATCCGGCTCAAATTCACAGTTTATTGACGCAGTGCTTCCATATTCAGCATACTGTGGTGTGTAACAAAATGTTTCCCCTTCCTTTCCTGTAAAAAATAAAAGATTTAGATTTAAAACAGATGCCACAGCGCTATTGTAATAGTTGTCACAACGAGTCTCGGTTGATTAGGTTAGGGCTAAGTCCCATCTTGTGTACTAGCAGGGAAGTAACTAAAGCTCGAATTTTTAATCTTTTTTTCTGAAATTCCAGACAAACAGCTTAAGAAAGTCGCATAGACTTACGTTTAATGTTTTCAGTTAAAAAATTTCTTGTGGTAGACCTTCAGGATACATTTTATGCATTGACGTCATCACTAGTGATTTTTGAGGAAACATATCTTCATCTGGCTGCACCACTGATCTTGGTATAAAACATTTATGGATCGGTGGCCATCACTAAGTACAATTCCCTTACGTGTGTACAAACTCACGCGCGCATAAGCAATTGATTGACGCAATCAGCTGTCTCCATTTGTTGGTGTTGATTTGTTGTTCTTCCACAGAAAGATGTACTTCTTTGCATCGTGAAATCATATCCAGAAGGTCTATAGCAGAACGGAACGATCTTAACGGTATACCGCTGCACAGTTCTCATCCTCCCTTTCCAACTTTCTTCCAAATGCATCTCCTTTAAAAATTAACATATTATCCTGGATATATTTAACATAGCCATTAATATGCTGATACTTACCACATACGAGATTCGAGGTCATTACCAAATGAAGAAAAAATACTTGATGAAAGATACCCATTGTGGCATCTGATGGACTGCACCTTTAGTGGAAAAAGATATACGATGATTACAACGTAAGTAAAATCGTTTCAATAAACGTTTATACATTCCCTTATTATGCCATTTGAAGAAAATCGCTATAAATAATTGAATCTTAAAGAAGCTATCAGAAAAACAATGGTTCAAACGTTCAAATTGTGATATACACAAATGTTTAAAACAGGTAAAAATCTGAAAAGAAAGTTCATTTTGGTGGAGCAACAAATTTTACAAAAAAGGGTTTGCCACAGGTTTCAATCCAGTCCACCCTGATATACAAAGGAATATTTCCATCCTACCTTATAGAGGTGCTATATTGTCCTATTGTAAACGGCGGTAGGTGTGAATACTGTTCTTCCTGCATATACTATAGAAAAATATGTATTTTAATCCAAAGTCCAAAGGGTGATTTTACATTGTTGACAGTATTCAGTTTATTTGCGTACGTTAGGTTTACCATCCGCATTTACTAGCATGTGACAGAATCAGACTTGATCTAATCACCTACGCATGAAGAAATAGGAATACCATATATCATTCTTTGTAATATGACATTCTATCGAATTCGAAATATGTAAACAGAGCTTATAAAACCACAACTCGAAAACCATTAACACAATAGGGGTATCTTTGCATCTAGTTGGTGAAACATCCGCGCATACTTCTGTACAACCCTGCGACAAATAGATGCGTCTTGTACATGCCCCTTGGGGATTTGTAGATTTCCTATTTGCAGTGATAACGCCTTTACTTTAATCTTTCGTCATAAAAATGTGGTTTAAATAGTCTATCAGGGAATATGAGCTATTGGGGCTTTTATTCCAAAAATAGAACAGAATCACCCCTCCAAATCCTCATTTTTTTCTTTTCACCAAATTGGCAAGCCTATTGCTGGAACGGTTGGCCCGGCACCAGAATAAAACGCATCACAGAAATCAAAACAGATCGTAACATTTTTACAATATTATTGCGCGCTACCCAGTCGCTGGGAGGGCTTTCGTTGTCACCTACTCCTCTCTGGGTCCAATCGTCCAAGTGTTTATAATTTTTTCGATGTTTCTGAGGTGCAAGGTGACGAAATTAATATTTGGGCGTTTTCGTAGAAGTAAGATGGCTAAGCTGAAAATATCGTTTTCCTTGAGAAAGCATTGAATTAGCTAAAAGCCTACGAAGCGTTCCATTTTTGTACAGTTTCCTTTTAGCCTTTTATTTGGCTTAAAGTGAAAGAGTTTTTATATGGGCCTCCAGTTTAAGAGTATTTCGCATTTTGTTGGATGCATGAATACAAAACGTTACTCTTCGTCAAGAAGCTTTGAATTAATAGGATATTTTAGCATTTTTCACAATATATTTAATATTATTCATTCGGCTATGGTACGACCACGGATTTCCTATAGCCTAAACATGGACAGAGTATGTGACTCGTACTTCCTACCGTATGTGTAGATTGTCGCCACCGACTTGGTAAAAAAAAAGTGCACCAAGGTGGCCGTCTTGGAGCTATAATTTGTATAATATGACAACAATCCTGTAATATTTTAAACAAATGTTTAACTTTAATGGGAAACAACATCTTCCATATCTTTCCCATAATGCTCTGAAACCTACCGCGAAAATTCAACGGAGATAACGTCCAAGGCTACCTTGCAATTTTTATCAACTTTAGGAAAGAGAAATCCAAGCATTTTTAAAATCCCTGTTGAATATTGAAAGCAAAAAGCTTTGTCATCTTTGGTTGTTCACCGCGCCGATTTTGAGATATTGAGCAATTTCGCTCAATTCCCCGCCCTAAGCTTAATTTATAGACTCGACACAGCCGTAAGTTTTGCGCTATTGCCGCTAAAAGGTATGCAAGTGTTTCGTACCAGCATTTGTGTTTGTGAATACGTTGTTGAAAGCCCATAGAAGTTTCCCCTTTGTGTCTTAACTATCATATCACATATGGATGTACACACATCCAATCAATGACTGTAAACATGTAAAGAGGTAGACACTATAACATAGCCAACATGCCCAGCTGGGCCCCAACTGGGTTTCAGCTTGGCTACTTGCTGGGCCCCAGCTGGGACCGATGGGACCCATTGTCAGGTGTTCCCACGTGGGGTCCAACTGGGCTAGCCTTTCCAAGCTGGTGCCCAGATGAAGCCCACCTGGGCTCCGCTTAAATAACTGAAGCCTATCTGGGCTTTAGCTGGGAAAGGCTAGCCCAGTTGGGCCCCACGTGGGAACACCTGACAAACACGGATGGGTCACAGCTGGGGCCAAGCAAGTAGCCCAGCTGAAACCCAGTTGGGTCCCAGCTGGGCATGTTGGCTGGGAAGTACTCATAAATACTCATACTGTTCAGACAGGCAAATTTTCTTCCGATCTGGGGAAACTTCATTTTCACACGAAAGCGGTTATCTCCCGAACTGAGCATACTTCGAAAATGTTTCAACTTGCTTGCAAAACCTGTTATTTTGAACGACTTGAGCAAGTCCAAACTTTCACACACAAAACCATTCAGACAGCCATTGTGCCACGCCTATACTCACACGTACAGTAGCGACAATGTAAGGTACAATATGTCCATGTATAGGAAGTCCGTGGGTACGAGACAGTGCCTAGTGTACGCGTACATATTGCCTTACCTTCTTAATGCTCTACTTTTAGCACTCTGTTTAGCACAAAGTTAGTAAGCTCCATTGAAGTGCTAAGGAAGAACGGTGTTAATTATATGGCACTAGGAGGGTTTGGAAGGAAAAATGAGTGGTAGAAATCAATCTTTTTCTGTCATACAATAAAGTCACCCTGTTACTGTCAGTACTTCGTTCCACACAGAACTTCCTATAGTTCGGTCACAGAGATAATTTTTGACTGATTACGTCATCGCCACATTTCTATGATTGAAATGCCAACTTATTGACAATAATCACTTTAAATCACTGTAAATTCATAACGACTTTTCCAGCATGCTATATAAACGGAAGGAGACATCGAAATCTTACTTTTGTATTGGTCAGCCTTGTTGCACTTGATACCACCAAATTTGAGAAGGAAAACCGAAATTTCTGTCGCTCTGTGCAGGCGGGAAAAATACCTCCAATTGCTGAGCTTTGTGGTTATACCTTACTGCTTGTTTGCAGTGTTGAGCCTTCTTGCATCAGAGCACTACATTTCACAACTATGGAATGTTAACATACTGACAACAAAAGGAACTTTAAGGGGAACGTTGGTATCTGTATAATCTTTTATTCTATTAAATGGTGTGTGTATTGTTTGGGCTTTGTGAACTTTACACTCTGAAGGTATCTTGTTTGCATGTGGTATGGTTGATCTAGTCCTGTATACTTCATGTTATATTGGTTCTTTAAATTATCAGGCAGCTGTATGTGTGGATATCTGCACAGCACATAAGTTAACGTATTAAACTTAGGCCTCAAAAGTTCCTTGTGTCAAATCATTACAAGGCAGAGGCTTTTAAAGAAACGATTTCGAAGTATAGGAACTTTCCGTTTACTACGTAAAAAACGTTGGATTTAGCGCTCGGCTCATTATTAATCATTGTTTTTATCAACAAAAAATTAATAAAACTGGATCATGTGTATGACAGGCGACAGGGTAGCGAATTTTCTTCGTGGTGTCACATTATGACTTACAATTGCATTAAAAAAAAAAAAACAGTCAAATTCTTGCAATGTTTTTGTACTTTTTGAACCTAAATTTTATTCATGGTACTACAATCTTAATTCCTAAAGAGTTCCTGCGTCGCAGTGACCTATGGCTCAAGAATGTCATATGAAGCAAGGAAGTTGGGCTGTAAGCATTCATTTTTCATGCTGTGTAATACGTGCTTTTTTTGTTTTTGTTTGTTTTTTTTTTGACTTGAGATACACTTTAACCTTGGTTAAGGTGCGGTTTCAGACGACAAGAGCGGCCCTTCTTTTTATTAATTGCTGAAGAACGAAGGATGAACATTTTTCTTAATTATAATATGAATACACGTTAAGTCAAGTATAAGCCAGAACCCTGGATCATGTCCCAGACAGGTTTCTTCTATTAGCAATCCACCCACTCGAACAAACGATCATGCACACTGACGTTTCATGCTCCTGCCTTTGGCAACATAATGGAATAGTCCTTCATGTATATTAATTAAATTAATTTATGCAAATGATTCCCCTATGTTTAGCTTTGAAAACTTCCTGGAACAGGAAGAGAAGGGGGGGGGGTGAATGGGGGGAGGGGGGGGGTTGAATGGTTGATACAGTCTCATGTTTATGCTTTGACTTATCATTGGTTGATAGGAGACTACCCCGTGTAGCTTCTAGATTCAGTCAGGCCGGAGAACTGGTAGCCAGCGGACTCCGTGTGTATTAACCTCTTAAAAATACTGTACGTTAAATACCAGATTACTGACAAATCATTTCGGAAATAGAAGAGATTGTTTTTGAACGTTTCAACTATGACACTTGTCACAAAAGACATCTGTAATAACTGTAGTTAATCAATTTGAACATATTTCCACTTAGTGTCTGAGCTGCCTGCCTTGATACACTTATAGCTTTCTGCAGTAAGGACAGAATGTTACGACTGTCTTATTGCTGATCACAAACAGGAGATGTTTCATCGCTATTGAAAGTAGCAGATGAAGTTTAGTTTAAACATTTCTGTACTTTAATCAGTCATATTTGGTAGGTGTAACTGCTGGGTAATCTCTATTTCCTTTTTGTTATCATAGTCCTGCATACAAGGCGTTATCTTTGCAACAAATGTCAAATGACCAACGCAAACGGTTTTCTTTTGTGAAAAATTCATCTTTTCTGTTACGAAAAGGATATTTATTGTAATGGGCTTTTCGTCTTCCTGTTTGTCAAACAGCCTAGGTCCTCGTTCAGATACTTACACTTTCGTATCTAGTAGAGAAGAATACAGTTAACTACTTAAAATGCGTCACAAGTTTTACGACAAAATTACTCACTAGAAGAAACTTTACATTTATGATTCATTAGTGAGGCTGGCACGGGACATCAACTGGAAAACTCCATCTATCGAAGTATCCTCTACATTAAGCTGAAAACAAGGGATCAACGTGTTTGTCAGATTTAGAACCCTTGCAAAATGTCAAGCTTTCGAATCATGTAAAAGGAGTCACTATAAATTGATTAAAAATACAATTTTTATTGATGAAACTTGTCTGCCAGATATGTTTTGTTCAGCCCGGTGACTGGACTCGAGTCATATGGACATTTTTGTTTCCCGTTAAACTATCGCGTGTGCTAAAATATGAAAATCATAAATCTCTGAAATTCCCTATTTTTTAAAAACAATCAGAATAAAGTGGACGCCATAAAGCAACTGCATGATCTAACAGATTTTGTGCCATTCGATTTGCATTATGGAAGCCTCCTGTGCCTGTCGCATAACGAATCACATTTTCCTGGCCTATTGCTTTGTAATTTATAGACACGTTTCTGCTATTTCTTCTGCCAATGGGGTCTATACAGTCACGGTCATTCAATGGGAAGATGTCATACTCAATTGTAGCAACTACACAAAGTCGGAGAGAAAATGGGTTTTCAATAATAGCACAGTCAACAAATACAGAAATATTCAGAGCCAAGAACTGAAAGCAAATAGTTACATAACTGAGACATATTCTTTAGATATCAGGAATGTTTCGCTTGAACTAGAGGGAATTTATCAATGCAAGGTCGGATCTCAAGTCCTGTCAACTTATTTCATTAAAGTGGAAGGTAATGTAGCAATTATATTCATTCTCCCCATTAGTCAATTGATAAACACGATTTGGTGGTAAGTTTAAAGCACAAATTCCCATACAGGCTCAGACCAGTGACGGAACTAGGGATTTCGGTCAGAGGGGGCGAAAATGGTCTGCAGGGGCACTTCCAAGGAGTAAATACCCTGGGCCTCAGCACGATCGAAGCCACGGCTTTCCAGACTTTCCATTTGATTTTCCGCACCTGGTAAACGACTTCTTTGCCATTTCTCCTCAGCAATTTTTTCTATTAAAACATGTGTAAATTTTCTATCGATGGGTCTCCGTGGAAGAAAATTCGGGGGCGGGGGACAAAATTCAAGGGGAAAAGCTCGTCGTCATGGGTTGGCGCGGAGTTGGCCCAAAATGCCTCTCAGACCGCTGGAAATGGCATTTCTAAAGCCTATTTACGGCATATAAACAGGGAAAACACTGAGTGAACTGTTAAGAAATGTTGATGTAAATTTTTCTCCGTCTTTTTCTTTATGTTGTCTTAGTTTTGCAGGCTTTTTTATTCTCCAGGGGAGGGCAAGTTCCCCCCTTGCCCCTACGGGCTCATGTTTCCATCCCTGGTTTTCACATTCTAGTATGAAGTCGGTCATTATATTTTGTGCAATTGTCAGGCCTCGATTTAAGATTTCGATGTAATAATGGGCTACTTTGTGAAGGTAAAGTGCTCATTTAAACCCTTACCTCATTACCACTAGGATAACAGTTTTATTTGATTTTAACCTGAATGTTCTCTTCAAATGAAAAATGTTGTGGAAGCCATTTTGGTATCTTTATAAACTCTTTTATTGTCTATGTTAACAATTATACCCGACAACAAGAGGGCTTTTTGGGCTACAATTATTGTTGCTCCCTTTGCAACATCTTGTATTGGCCGGATGTGAATTTAATGTCAGTCTGTGTATTGTTGCGTTGTTTGGGCCAATCACATCGTGAAGGCTAGGGGGTAGTACGTTAAGAAAAGAGATACAAGAAAGAAGACTCGAACAAAGCTTTAAAGTTGACTAATGTTTATTCTTAGTCAGAAAGAAATCCCTTTCTCTGATAATTCATAGAGCTGCCAGGATAGACTTGATTAAACACTGTCACATGTTGAGTATGAATTGATTCTAATCTACATGATGAGTAACAACCTTCTACTCTAAAAGGTGAGAAACGAACTTCTGTCTCAAAACTTAAGTTTCCTTTCTTTAAATGTAAAAAACTGATTCCTATAAACTACCCCAAGGTTAAAGGAAAATTCGAACAAAGTAAGAAGAGCTGGTAGAGTCCAGCCGGCTTGGCCCAGCGGCAAAGGCCGCGGGGCTGTGCGTGTTTCTTGAGTTGATCCTTTCCGTTTGGCTGTCTATTTCCAACTCTCTCCAGGAAAGGAGTTACCTAAAGGTGCTAAGGTGGTTTCCAGACAGAGTTGTCTGCAAACTATGGGATGGGGAATCCTGATTGGACTAAGACATGCACATGCCTAACAAATGACCAATGATAAAAGTTTGCAAGAAGTAGGACGCTGACTGGCGACCTCTATTCCTGTATTTGGGGAAGACACTGGCTATGTCACTGGATGGACTTCATCAAAACTATAAGTGTCAAGAATCTGACAGGACATAGAATTTATTGTGTGGAACGTCCACATAATGGGGCTGAGCTGTCAGAACCTGTCTGCTTGAATTCCCAAGGTAAACTCCCTGAAGTAGAATGTCAAGGGGGGTATTTAAGTGCATGGCGATTAGCCTTTTTATTTGACAGTATTTTTTGAGCTTATACGTTTGGTGTGGAAGCAATTAACTTAGCACAGCAACAACAATCATTAGTGCGTACAAAGCATGAAGATACATTTCGCAACGGGGTTGGAGTACGACTTTGAGGTAAATAACTTCATTCATTAAAATGCCAATCAATACTTTCTTTTTTTAACATTTGAAAACTGTTTCGATTTCTTGTTCACGACCAGGGTAGTCGTTTTCGATAGATTTCGAACTTACCCTACATTGTCAAAGCGACATGTAAATGTAGCGTTAGAGTAGCTAGTTCTTTTTAATTGCTCTTTGTCAAACTAAAATATGAAACATTTATGGGTTTTTCTAAGACCCATGTGAAAAGATTAACTTTCTCGACTTAAAAGAAAGTCTGTAATTGTTTTTGTGATTTTTGAAAAGGGTAAAAATTTTAGAAAATGTTTAACCCAAGTGTGCTAACAGTTTGAAAAGGGATGTTTTCTACAAAAATTGATTATTGAAATAAGAGGGTGCTCATCAACGAAGCTTTGCACTTTACTTCAGTATCACCTGATCACATTATCAGTATTCCTACGGAGAAATCAGTTGTCAACCTTGTGATCTGTCAAAGTGTATGATTATAGTGCATACAAAGAAATGTACACAAATTCATCACTTTTCCATAGTACTTTATACTTTTGAAATCGATAAGTGATGCCTGTTGTGTTGTTCTATGGGCATGATAAATTTGTTTTACAACCATTTTAAAAGTCTTCACAAGTTCCGTTTTTAAAGTATGACCCCGACAGGACACGAACTCCCCTCCAACCTCCGACTGTAAGTCTGACCATGTCGAGCTCCTGTATGAACAAACAGGCTTCCAGTTGATTCAGATGGAAATCCGGTTTTTATATTTGCTAATGCGTTAACTTTATACACATATACTTGTCACATCTTAAAACCTATAATTATCACACTTTAGGTACTCTATTCCTTTCACACTGTGGAAAACTAACCTGATTGTTAAATCAAGCTTAACATTTCTACTATATCATAATTTAACTTCTAAGAGTAATAATACAATTTTTGTGGTAATGTATAGCTTCGTTATTACAGGTATTACTAAACTGGTATTAATGTGGCGTCAAAATTATAAACACACTCTTTAAGATGTAGGTATTTACAAGAGGTCGAGGTAACGATTTGAACTTTCATTCGTTGTTCCAAAAGGCACAACACAAGTACGAGTTGGTAACTATGTTTGAGGAACCTGTGTTTTATGGGATCTCGTCATTTAATTCAAAAGGACATGCCTCGAAATATTTTGCTACATTGATTTTCATGACAACACGATTTTACAAAATTTAAGTTGGATCAACTAAACTCGTGTTTTTTGTTGGAAAATTAGTTGAACTATTCGTCGTTCCTTTAAAGATTTTTGCTATGTGCATTCACCCAGAGAGTTGATCTGCCCATGCCCGCATAGAGCCGTTTTTTGCATCGTGAAGTATTTGATGAGCAAGATAGATTGAATAATCAAAACTGTGTTTTTATTATCTTACAGTTATCCCGAAGGTTCAGTTGACCATCAATGGCGTTAATCCAACCATTTCTTTTGTACCGGTGCTACGAAATGAACGTGTCACCGCCACATGTGTCGCATCCAGTGCTAGACCGTCAGTTAATGTCACGTGGTTTGTGAACAATGAGAATGTACAGTCTTCCTCGATCCAGAACCAGACCATATGCCCTAACAGTAAAGATAACAACACATTCGACACTTTCTCATCAATTAACTTTCAACCACATGATGAAACTGGTAACATCACATGTGTTGTTAAAGGTCTCTCGGAGACGGGTTTATTTGTCCACGGTTACTTCCAAGTTGAGAGTAAGTTTCCTGTTGGACATCAAATATTTAAGTTAACAACAAGTATACAGTGAACGTTAAAAAGTCAGAAAATTAGTTAGAATTTTTCATCAAACTGTTATTACGTCGACGCGACCGATGTGACATGGTTACTTCCGTTCACAAGTACAGGATGACGAAGTTTGTCTGATTCAAACTGCTGCTGTCATAGCTATCATTGTTTTTTATTACCATTTTTGTTGTTTTTGTTTGTTGTTGTTTTTTGGTGGTGGTGGTGATGTCGGTGGTGATATTTTTGTTGTTGTCCTTTTAAGGAGGGGACACCCATTCCTAATTTAGACAGTTGTTAAGGGACGTGATTTTGTTTTTAAATTTTTAGTGAAAGACATGTGATGCTCTCTATTTAAAGGGGTCTAGTCCGATTAAAGTAGTTGCTGTCATTATTGATGTTATTGTGGGGAAAAGGTACGTTAGGTAGGTGCATGATGCGGAGTTTTCCAGGTATGACTTTAACATATCAAACTAGGCTAAGACACATTACTCTCACTTATCAACAACAACTAGATATTTTGTTAATACTCTCTGACTTGCGAATACCAACAGAACAATTCACTTCAAGCGTAGCAAGCGTTTGCTTTGCAAACGTCGACTTTGTGTTTAGTATTTTGAAAGTTTCCCCACACTTTTTTTTGCTGCTTCAATTTTGCTTTACAGATATTCACCCTGGCACAGATGATCCTACAACCGAACACGACAAGGAGATGACATCTGTACTGAAGTCTTCATCCAGTGATGAGGTTCAATTGAATATGGTTTTTGTGATTATACCCTCAATATTCATCATCCTTATCATTTCCTTCTCCGTAGCGTGTGTCGTGAAGAAACTGACAGGTTCGTGAACACGTAACATGCACTCGAGAATGTTGTTTTCAATAAATGAAAGGAAAGAACCACATCATAAATCACAGTTGCTTCTCTTTCTCAATATGTGAAATTCTTTACCAAAATACTAGACCACGCACCTAAATGTAAGGTAATATACCTTGTTCTTTGCTATAATACTTTCGCATCCTCTTTGCAAGTTACTTCCCTCTGCAAAGAGATTTAACTGAAAATCATCTCACTGCAAATTGCAGAAAGGATCTCTATCCATGGCATTTGTCTACGGTTTTAGTCATATTTTAAGAAGGAAAACCTATTAAAAACTACCTGTTAATTTGAATTCTTGCATAATTTGCCCTTTTTCCAGCATCAAGAAAATCAGAACAACCTGTGTAAGTATGACATATTTATTTTTGCTTTCCTCTTAGAGATTTATCTGTTTGCTTCAGTCCTAACCATTTAGGGATTTCCTGACAATATTGGAATATGATTGATTAATAAGAACAGAAATTTATTTATGCTAATACTGTACAGGCATGCGCAAAGTGATTTCAAGTCATGCAGCGTTTAGAAAAAAAGAACTCTTCGAAAAATGTATATCTTGTTCAACATGGAACAATTGTACGGCGCAACTATAAGATCTGTGTATGTTCTGCCTCATGGCGTTATGCTTTAAAAATATAACTTCACTGCATCCCACAAAGTATAAAAACAGTATATTCAAACCCATATCATACCTAGTTCACAAAAGGAACATATAATTCATTTTGTTGAATAAATATTGGAAATTTCAAAGAAGAATATACTCAGTTCAAAAGACGTATGGATTCTTTTCACCTTCTTTGGATACATCAGACAAACTGATAAATATAACAAATAATCGGTTTGAAAAACATCTTTTTTAGTAGACGTCAAAATTCATCTTTGGAAGTATCACCTGCTGCAGGCATCGACATTTACGGAGAGAATATTCAGCTTGCTAACAGTATGTTCATTTGTTAAGCTTTCGATAGACAAACGTATTTCCGAAACTAATGAAGGCATTATATTTCGAGAATTTTATAGAACTGTTATTGGGGATAGATTTGATGAGGTAATAGCAATAATGTCGGCAATCTGAATTGAAAAAAATGAAAATATCTACATTGACCACCAAAATCCACCAATTCCACCATCCACCATTGAAAAAGTTTAATCTTCGTTCAACACTTAAATCATGATGAACCACAAGTAAAATGTGCAAATTTGTTGCTTGACATGATGGATTCACAAGAAATAGCTAATATTATTTTGTAAGGAGGCAAAGTTAATCCGTAAGAGAGCAGGTTTCGTCACCAGTTCTGTAGCGTTCGTTACGATGTGCTTTTGTTCTCTCTATAGGGAACGTGGATTACTCCAGAAGATTTACGTAAGTGTAACACATTTTTCCCATTTCTGAATTCAAAATTACAAATTTTAAACATAAATTAGCCAGTCAATCGTATGCACTTTCAGTTAGAAAATGTGTTTCAAAGTTAAAGTACATCCATATTTGCTTTTCAGGCTAGGAATAAATGACAGCACCGATGAAATTTCCACCAGTGATCCAGATTATTCTATCCTGCCAGAACTCGAAGGAGGTAACGCAATAAAAAAAAAGAACATAATAAAGGACCTTTCACCATAATCTCAAAAGCGACTGCAAGTTTTCCAATACTTCTGAATATTTTGTCGCATATATATGTAGAAGGCGGGGAAAGATATTGTGTCATGTGTTTCTTTTCTCCAGATTATTACTCAAAGTTGCAAGATAAGACTTCAAAAACCAGAAATATCAACGCGAAGGACATGTGTCTACTTCTGAACATGAAGATGGGTCCGGTGTATAATAAATGGATGGGATCCGTAATCATTGACAGTGACACGACGAAATCAGTCGTGATTTCCACAATTACAGGTTTCAGTTAAAACGTTTTAATGTCTCATGTTTACGCCTCAAAATATAATTTTAACTTTGGAAGAATTTCGTTAACATTACAAAACAAAATTGAAGACTGAATCAGGAAGGTGGGAAGAATGCTTAAGTATGATGAGATACATGGAACTGATATCTATGGATTTTCCATTTTGTCTGAGAAAAACATTTCATATTCTTTTACGTTAGATCAGACGCTAAGAAGTAAGGAAATTCATTGGGACGAGTACGTCAAACGTGTGCTTGATTTACCAAGCAATAAACACCTGGTATCAGTGGTCGGAATTTGCATTGATGCAGGTTAGTTTTCATCAAACAACTGCAATTTTTGTTTTAGTCTCAGCACGATGGCCACTCCATCATCAAATAAGAAGTGTACACTATAAATCTTATGCTTTTGATGTCACAATGCGAAAGGTCATTCCTTTCGAGGAATTGCAAAACAACACCAATAAATGCAAACAGATAATTGGTCAACTAGTTACATACGCGTAAGTCTTCTTCCCACGTGCGGTGAATTGTACTGCGTGCTGCCCACCGCTTTCCTGCTATACACATAGTTCAGTGGTGAGACTACCTGCTTCATTGCTATTCATTCAAAACGCCTTCAATGCATAACGTGTATAGTATCGAAATAGTGAATAGCGCTTACTTCTGGTTGAAAGAATGAATCTCACTCCAACCATTTCCAATGAAGTTCCGGTGAAATAAACGATTAATCACATCACAAATTTTATTTTAATATGCTATGTAAATTATGGAAAACGTATTTTCTTCTTTAATGTCTTCTGTCAATTTTTGGGGAATCTGGAATCACAATGTACCGCTATGTTGAAAAGGAGAACACAAAGGGTCAAGAAACTTGTCACAGGTATTCCTCTAAAAACAGGAAAAATATCTGAAATTGTAATGTTTTTGTGTGG
Organism: Holothuria scabra; assembly: GCA_037179385.1. Taxonomy (NCBI): domain Eukaryota; kingdom Metazoa; phylum Echinodermata; class Holothuroidea; order Aspidochirotida; family Holothuriidae; genus Holothuria; species Holothuria scabra. The sequence goes on along the minus strand of CM074183.1, from coordinate 52,075,445 downwards.
TTACTCCAAGCTATGTGTTACTTTTACTTCGAGCTAATAGAATTTTAAATTATTGTGGCATTAAATTAAGTTAACCCACTCAAACAAGGTATGTTTAATATGGGAGGACATTCGAGTAATGTTGTGTTTTCTAATTTTATTCGTATGTTTTTGGCAGCAGTCTTCAGATTTGAAGGCAATACCTTTGACAGTTTTGCTCACAGTGATATCCAGTTGTGAAGTGATGAAATGCTGTATGCGTGAAGATAGTCACAAGGCCCTTTCTCCACTGAAATAAATCACTGATTTATTCTAAATACCACACATATTCTCTTAAATGTTCTAGTTTGCCAAAATAATGAACTAATCACTGACCTACATGGGCAGTGATAAATAATGTGACCTAAATGGTCGCCACCAAGAGAATCGAAAAAGCGTACCGAGATGGCCGCCATGAATTTGAAATGTGTTTGATTTGATGACGACTTTGAACATGTCAGACAAACTTAACTTGAATGGGAAAAAATGTCATATTCGTTCAATCCATGTAGTGATGTTTACCATATCTTGCATTATTTCCAAAATTGAAACAATAAGTCGCTTGCAAAATCTGTCGATTTCGACTACGTGAACAAGTGCAAACTTTAAGACAGAAAGCCATAGCAGACAGTCATCTTGCTTAGCCTATGTTATCACGCACGGTGGCGACACTTTACGCATAGGACGTCAGTGCAGTAAGCTTTGTCCATGTGTGTAGAAAGCGTGTGAAAAATATCCATGCTCTTTAATCTTTACCTGAGATGACATCTCTAGAAAAGTAATAGTTCTGCATATCATAGAAAACATATTTAACACATGACTGAAAAAAGTTGTTTTCTCAAAAATTTGTAAAGTATTATTTGTTAAAGAAATATGCTCGGGGTTTTTTTTAGTTAGAATCAGAGAGCCTGTACTACCAGTAATAAAATTCATAGATAATAGGACCATATATCGGACGCTAGTTTTGGTTCAAGGAAAAGGATGAAGAAATCATACATTGAAAAAGGTGAATTCGTTGGGGTAAACTACTTAATCATATTACATTTTGTTTGGTTTAAATATTTATTTTATTTATTTACTTGACGATGATCAATATTTTTTTTTTTAGAATAATAAATCTTTACTTTTTTTAAACACGTTTCATTTAGTTAGCTTGTACCTGTTGCACGAACATATTGTATGCGAAACTCTCGACAAGCGAATCCAGGCCAACCAAACCGCGGATCCTAATAAACCGAATCTTATGACACCGTTTCAAGTATTATCATATGTTAGAGGCATGCTGTCCGGATTGGAGTTGGTCCATTCTTACGGGGTAATTCAAACAAATTCTTTTTTCTTAAGGCAGACTTCGTCTTTTCTGAAAATATACTTTTGTTGATAACGAAATTTTAAAAGTAAAAATTTACTTAATTTTTGAAAAAGTGCCCACAGTGATCAGTCTTGAAAAAGAAGGATCATTGCAGGCGCTCGTGGAAGGGTGAACTTTCCATCTTCATGTAGTGAATTTCACTCTTTTGGGAGTTAATTAACACTCTGATTGAGTGAATATTCACTCTAATGGAGTGAATTCACACTTTGTACTCTACTAGAGAGTGACCAAGTTCACTCTTTTGATTAAAGACTGTATAGTTTTACAAAGTTTAAACACCCTTCAAGCAACGCACAACATAATTCGAAAATCAATTTTGCGTGAATTGCGAAATGTATTTAAAGTGTCCCTCAAGTCCAAAAATTCAAAAATATAGGTTAAAGACCATGAAAAATACATTTTAACAGTCCAACTCCCATCTTCGTAGGACATTCCTGAGCTGAGATATTAAATGTTGAAGTTTATTCACTCAAATTAAAATGGTACATTGCGCAATAATTTGTGATGTCATTCTTGTACTACTCAAATTACAGTCTTTGTATTTCTTTGTTTTTCCGAACGTTACTGCACCTTGTACCGAGGTGTGATAGCACTCTTACTCGTATGAGGTGATGTAATTAATAAAACCCTCCTTGAGCAACATGCTATGCAAGCAAACAGGAAGTTCCAAGGTTATAAAAACATTTCTAATTTTAAAGGAAAACAAAGCATGTTATGTGAGTTGTACAACAAGAAAGTCACAAATTATTGCGCAATATACCAATTTGTTTTAAGTAAAATAAACTTCAACATTTTATATCTCAGCTCAGGAATGTCATATGAAGATGGGAGTCGGACTGTTAGAATTCTTTTTTCATTCTCTTAAATATATATGTTTGAATTTTTTGACTTGAGGTACACTTTAAGTTCCTAAGTTATGATTTTCTGCTCTCAGAAAATGCTTTAAGCGTCTGTAGCTTTCAATATCGAGGCGTAATCAAAGAAAAGTAATGTGTAACATTTTATAACAAAATATCCGCCTATCTATCAATCTTCAAGACAATGTCATACAAGAGCGTCAAGCGAAAACTTCTTCCAAACCCTACAATACTGTATTGAACCGTCTTTTATATAATTTGAATGACCTGGTTTTTACATAATTGAGAGCAACGTTCAAAGACGTCTCGTTACGGTTGAAGTAATCATTTTCTTTTTCCAGTTTCTTCATCCTGGTTTGACAACAAAGAAAATTCTAGTAACTGATGAGGATGTATGCAAATTGTACGACATCTGTCTTGCTAAAGATGCAGATAAGAGAGTAGCAATTGCAAAAACCCAGGTATGATTCTGTATGCCTACCCAAGGAATACCGGCACTTTTCTATTTTTGCCAGGCGCATTAATTAATTCGTAGCACGACAAAACAGCACCCACTCTGCGACAAAAAGGTTGTTCGAAGAGAAGGCACAAGGAGAATACAATTTTGAGATTTTACCCAATGAAGATTAAACATGTTTTAGTTTAGTGGGGCGGAAATAAAATTAGAAAAATTTTGCTGCCGATTTTCTCCATTTTCGTTAATAACGTCAGACAACGCTCCACTGAACTCTGTCGCCCTCAGGAATCTCGGCATCTATCGGCCGGTCCCAATATTGAGACCTCATGACCAACTTCTCCTACATATTTGAACAAATTGCTGCAGAATTACCAATTCCCATGTTGGCCTAATTATGTCTGTGCATGGGTTATGTAATATGTGGTGAAAACGTGATATAACGCATTAGGGGTTTTTTGTAGGCTTTTCAAATATTGCTCACAATTTGAGTGATTATAATGATGATGTTCTTTCTCTCATGTCAGGCGGTGTACAACCTAAATCACTTTGCACCGGAAACTTTGTTGCGGAATGCTTATACACAGGCATGTGACGTATGGTCGATTGGGGTTGTTATCTGGGAACTATTTTCAGGTGGTAAGTAAATTAATCTCAAGAAATGCCAGCTGCTGTGGATATAAAAGCTAAACTAGCCGCTTAGGCTAATAGTCTGCAACTCCCAACTTTATCCTGTTCCTTTAATTTAAATTTACTGTTTGAAATTTTTCTTGCTGGTAATGGTATTTGACAGATGTTTAGCATCGGTTTAGAGTATACTCTGGATCTTTCGTTATGCTGAAATAACTGTTCTAACCAGAATGAATTGTTAGATTGTATGAATTAAAATTTATTACACACACAACTTGGTTATTCTTTCCACATTTTTTCCAGGTTCCCAACCATTCCCATCTACCAATGAATCAATCAAGGATCTAGACAAGCTTCCATCACCCCCCGATGAATGGCCTGAGCGATACCAAACATTACAGTTTGTTGAACTTTATGCCCGTTTTTATATGAATAATGACATGCGTTTATTAGAAAAAAATCTTTCATTTGTTATTATGAAAAGTTATGGTGTAACCGATTTGAAACGTGTAAGGAGAAACAACATGTGATTGTCACATGTGATTTTTCACATGGATATGCCAACATGAAAAAGAGCACCCTGCAAAAAGGTAAATTTAACCTGCAACTCATGAAGAATATCCTGGTGAAGGACTCAGGTCTAGGTGAAAAGAAAAGTAATGTGTAATTGTTTTACCAAATTGAAAAGCTTTCAGCTTAAACGTGTTCCATCTTATTGCATGTTTTTCTTCCTCTTCTACATATGCTGCAATGAACATCGGATACTGCAAAAGTTGTATTGCAATACATTAAGACCAGTGACCAGAAAAAGTACTTTTCTTTTTTTGCCTTTCTTTCATTCTTCCTTCCTCTCTTTCTGTTGCTGTTTCTCTTTTTCTTTAGTTCTGGCTTCCCGTTTTCTTTCCTTTCATACTTTTCACGAGCGAATGCGAAGTATAGCAATCGCTTTATGGACTTGTTACAGTGTTTTCAATCCGTACCTTGTTAGTTTTGTTACTTTGTAAGTGTTTGTAAATTAAAAGGAGTTAACCATGAAAACAGATAATTTATTTAAAGATGTCTCTGGTTTCATTACACGTTGAGGCATATTACTTGAGGGATATTTCAACCACATGGTTCTTGGAACGACTGTATACGGTTCTCAGAAGCCCTTTCTATAGTTTTTGTCAACTGCCGTTCTTTATGACTTGGCCGTTACCCCTCTTTTCTTACAGTTTGAAACATCCGAGCAACCTGTTGACTTAAAAGTTTAGGCGTTGTTTTAAGAAAACATTGAAGGGGGATTTCTTTTCATAATGAAGCAACTTATAACTGTAACAAGAGCGACAAACTAAGGTTATATTTTATTTTGATCAGAACTGAAGACCGTCACAGAGGGTTAGGAATAGAGAACGGATAAGAAAACGAAGTCTCCCGGATGCGAGAATTGCGCAATATTAACTGCGTAGTTTTCTTCTGACATAGATGTTTCAACTGAAACATGCATAGCCCTTACGAATAGGCGCTTGCCTTGCCGGTGACCACATGATCAGCCGAACGACATATGATACAGTTGATGATATCAATTGCTACCGTGGCCTGAAAAAGCCGTTTCGAGATTTTGATGTGTTTCAGTTGAAAGTCAAATGTGCCATGCGCAGGACCTATATACCTGTATGCTTAACCACATCTAAATAACTTAGTTAACATCAACCCAAGTTTTTTTGGTATGCCTTTTGTAAATATTCTCACATTAGATTTTTTTTAATTAATGGCTGTACTTGACGGCATGGTATTATTAGATTTAGCAATCTTGTAAGACAAATTTAAAACGGTTCCTTTGAGTAACCGTACTGTAAGGGAAAACAGCACAGGCTGTGCCCTTATCCAACCAAAGAAAGAGGAGGCCGGTGAAATTACTAATAGAATAATTCTTCTGCAATCTAAAAACGTATATTTTTTAGATCTAGTACATAATATCATCCACTACTTGTTTTATTCAGTCAATTTAAACATCATTATAAACGTATCACTCACACATAGGCTACTTTTCTAAAACTCGAGCTTGTATCGTAAACATTTCTTTTTCCTTCACCTCCCATCACTAATTTTCACCTGTATAAGTTTTCAACACTGATATGTTTTTCTAAAATGCGCAAACCTCCTCATATAAAAAAATCACGTGTTTGGTCTAACGGTAGAGTAACCTCCTAACACGCGGAAGGTCTGGGTTGGATTCCCAGGTCGAGTCATACCGAAAAATCTAAAAATGGAACCTACTGCCGTCTGGGAGTTGCTAAGTTTAGCAACTTTTTGTTAATTCGACTAGAACCGGTAAAGACCGCCTCAATTCGCGAGTATGAATGCCTTGCATTCTGGTTCATTGTTCGTTTCGTTTTTCTGCTTGGCTTGCTTTTTGCATCTCTGTCAGTGTCTGTCCCGCCTTTCTGTCTTTATGACTTGTACAGTAACGTTACGGTTTAACAGATAATACCCTCTAGCACTCCAGGGTAGTGTGGAATTATTAAACCTATTGACTTGCTACCAGCTCCCTCCCTCATAACGATTACAATCTATGCGACATACAACTGTATTCAGGAAGTTTAAGCAAATAAGGGAGCGATATCGTGAATCTTGCCCTCATGAAATTTCTCTTATTGACTTTCAGGAACAGACGGATCTTCGATTGTTGGGAAGAAGAAGTTTCACTTCGTCCGTCACTGAATCAATTGAGGTTATCCTTTGCTAAGGTAAAGTTTGTAACTGTTAACTAAACGCCTAGTTTAGGTGTCTTAAGGTTTGTTTCCTCACCGAAAATGTAATGTAATTCTGCTGCGAAGAAAACCATTGTTATCCTGTTATATGTCTGTATATTTTGGAACTGCAAGATAAGAGTTCTATATATATTCGTATATATTTTTCTTTGTTCAGAATCTCAGTCTCCTAAGTATTTAATATAGATCATATTTAATGTTATTATTTTTTCTTTTGTATATGTATACATTTATCATTGTGCTACTATTCTAATGGTATACAAAAAACAAAATATGTATAAAACTATTTTCTTTGACTTCGCACCCAGATTGCCGATTCATTGGAGTCTTCTTACGATCGACCGACTCTCTTTGTTGGAACAGTAGAACAGCCCCGTGATGTGACGTGAATGCTTATCAAAATGCATATCAGTCATAACAGAACGGACTGATGCAACGGAGGTTCTATTCAGACAGAACAAATGTTTCACTTTCGATAGGGTTGTTAAATGTCATTGGTTATATTAAATAAAGATGTCATAAACTAAACGGGGTAATGAAGCATTTTGTATAAACCTCGATGTATAGTAAAACTTGTAAGTTAACCTACTTCTACTTTAGCTACAGTGAGAAATAAACAGCAAAGTCAAAAAAGAGAAGGCTTCTTCAACTGTTTAATCAGCCAAAATTTTCAATCACTCCATGGCTGACACCGAGGTACTTGTGAAGTTTTGAAATCAGGTAGACGAAAAATGTCCATTGTGGCCAAACAAATATTAAGATAAGTAAGATAACATAAGTAAAGTTTTTTTACTCTATTAAGCTGTTAAAGCTTCCCTTGCAAGTAATAAGGTTCTTACAGACAGAAATACATGCAGTTATTTGTTAAAGTCAAATTTGCCGGGCAAAACTGTTGAGTCTTCCATGACTTATAAAAGCGTTACACCTGATGTTACTCGGTAATCGAAACTTTCTTACCACGAGCGTGTGAGTCTTTTCCAGTACATTAATCAATGGGTAATAGGCATCTTTCAGTTTAACGTACATAAATTACCAGGTAGTTTTCAGGTAAATAGATCTAAGTTTCATATCCTTTCATTTTTTTCGCTTATACGCGGTTTTATTGGAAAATAACGGATTTATCATTATGGCTTCCCTATAATGGTAGTACCACTTGTATAATCATAAACACTTGAAATGAAAGTAGTAAATTTTTCAAAGTGAAACGACATCGAAAGTGAAAATATTTGTTTACTGAAAATGACGTTGTTTATCTACTTTTACCGGGAAGTAACGTGTAGCAATGAACTTAGTCGCAAGGTAACCGATGCCAAATTTTATTTTAGTGGTTCCTTGATTCATTTTGATACATTCTCAGGGAAACTGGTCAAGTATTAGAGCATGCCCTTCAAAACTGAATTTAAACCTCAAGGTTCATACAGTTAGACTAAATAAAGATGAAAATTCCCACTAATTTCTTTGTAAGCGTATGAAAATACATTTGTATTAGCCATGTCAAAATTAAGAACAGATCATTCTATCCATACGAATCAAATTTTGTCAAAGAATATCTATATATTGTAAATATGACGATTATTTAAAGATGTTTGTTTTAAAAGAAGGGAAAGAAACATATTACCCATCTGCTCATTAGACGAGAGAGTCACTCGAAGCCTCCTTCCTGGCCTTTGAAGCTATCTCCTAAATCAACGTATTAGTCTATTGCCCCTTCTTCCACTTTAAACTCATGCGGATTTTCTCGGTAGATATAAGCGTTTCTGACGACTCCAAGTTCTGGAAAACTCTTTTTGGCTTCACTCACTAATTTGCATGCTCGATGATTATGCAGAGAAACAATTTTATCTCCAATCTTTCCTTCAAATTATTATTTGTCCATTGCTTCATGAAAATCGCATTGAACCTTAAAAGTAAGCTCCGTTGTAAGGAGAAATATGTGATGATAAAGTAACAATGATATATTGACGTTATAAGAACTATTTGTGAAGCATATTTCTCATTCATACGTAAAGCATTTATTTTTATTTTATGAACAACTTTAGGTGTTCATATTGAAGTACTAAAAGAAGGAAACATCAAAATAAACAATCGTATTCAGCAACACAAGGAGATCGTAAGTTCGAAAAAAAGGTCTTTTAATTTTCAATAAACAAGCTTCTTGAAGTTACCCTTTGTTTTTTTGTTTTTGTTTTTGTTTTTTTGTTTTTTTTGTTTTTGTTTTTTTGTTCTATTGAACACACTGCAGTCAAAGTACAGAATAGGGGGAACTGTTCACGATTGGATTAAATCTTATCTCACGGGCAGGCAGCAGCAAGTTAAAATTGGTAATGTTCTTTCCTCCGCAAAGCCTTTAGATACTGGAGTGCCACAGGGCTCAGTTCTTGGTCCTGTTCTGTTTTCATTGTATTTGGCAGGGCTAAGTGATGTTATACGTCATCATGGTATTAATTTTCACCACTATGCTGATGATACTCAATTATATATTTCATTTGCCAAAAACAGCATTCAAGCTGCCTTTCAGGAAATATAAGCTTGTCTACAGGATGTGAACAAATGTGTCACAATTTACCAGTTGAAGCCTTATTGTGATAAGACTGAGTGTATTCTTTCGTTCAAAATTTTTGGTTGAAATCCCTGATTTTCCTCCCCTTGCAGTGGGCGATGACCTTATCTTTGCTTTAAAAATTGTGAAAAACTTGGGCCCGTATTTTGATCAAAACCTGAATATGGAAAAACATGTTAATACCTTCTGTCGATCTGCCAATTGGCAGTTGACAAACATTAGCCTTCTGCGAAAGTACCTTGATGATAAAACTTGTGAAATTTTAGTTCATGCATTTGTTACTTCCAGGATCGACTTTCACAATTCTTTGCTTTATGGTCGGACTGATGTTGCCATAAAGAAACTTCAAAAAATTCAAAACTCCGCAGCACGTATTGTCAAAAGGAAAAGTAGACGGTGTCACACAACCCCACTTTAAAAGGAACTTCACAAGCTTCCTATTAGAGAGAGAATCAAATTTAAAATTTTGCTGCTTACTTTTCGTGCTCAGCATTTAAGGCAGCCTGTTTATATCTCTCAGCTTGTGTCTCCTTATACTCCTGCTCGTGTTTTTCGTTCCTCTGAGAAGGCTTTCTTAGCTCTTCCTAATGTACAATTGAAATCATATAGTTACAGATGCTTTGCATATGCTGCTCCCTTCTTGTGGAACCAGTTACCCAACCATATTCGGTTATGTACTAATTTTTCTACATTTAAGCGTAACCTCAAGACTCATTCTTTTGCTTGCTCCTTTGATTGAAATGAAATTGTTGTAAGATTTTATTTTTTGTCAAGCGCCTAGAGCAGCTACACTTTTGTTCTGATTTGGCGCTATATAATTTCAATGTATTATTATTATTATTATTTTTATTATTAAAATGAAATGCTCCAATTCTCTACAAACTTTAAATTTGATATAAAAAGTTTATTTTCGTTGTTTATCTACCTATTTAAGAACGATATTTTATATGACGTTTGAAAAAAATTATGAGCAAGATCAAGGAAATTCATTAATGCTTAAGGTCGTTAGGGAAGCCAAATTTCACATGCTCCAAAAATTTTGAAAAAATGTTTTAAGTAAAAAAAAAAATAATAATAACGATAAAAATAATAAATTAAATTCATATGATACCAGAAATTCTTAACATATGAAAATAACCAAAACAGATATTGTAGTGACTTACTCTCAAAAAAAAAATACTCTCTAAAAATGGGGGGGGGGGGGGGGCTAGACTTCATAATTTTGTAAAGAATTAGGTCCCTACACATATTTTTAAGGCATTTCTTCCTGGACCATGGAAAAGGTTTCGTAGTTCAAAATAAAATTTCTGTATGAGAGCTTTGTCATGACTTTTAGAAGAAGTTACTTCCTTTTTCTTATTAAGTTTCCAGAAGAAATAGTTTTTCGCCTGACTTCAAATTCAATTTTTTTTTCCTTTTTTGCGGTAAAGGGATTACCTTACGATTCGGGTTCAGCATTAAAAAAATGATTTGTAATTAATGTTACAATCGAAGAAACGTTTACCGTCTTACTGAAAAAAAAACTTCGTATATTCAAAAAGATTTCCAAGAGCTTCAGTTGTGGTCTAGATACATTTAAAGCCATTTACATTTTAAGCTGTGTCACAAAATGTGATCAACCAGTTGAGATGGCCATTACCTTTTCCTTATCAGATGTCCTTAACCTTACTTTTGAGCTTACTCTTAATCATGTGTTATTACACCTAGGACTTAGAGGTGCACATCTTCATCATCTAGAATGATATAACCTAGAGTGAGATTAAATTATTCTGATTCATATATCTTCGTTTAATGTTTCGTTGTAGAGACACAAAGTCCGTTCGATTTCCCTATCGGGATAGTATTACAATGCTACAAATCGTAGCAAGTACGGTGGACATACGCTGACATATAACAACGTCAACAAAGTGAAAATATACAACACACCGACCGCAATGAAGGGGTTTCCACGACGTAGTGATGGTGTGCGCAAGTATTCATTTGAAACCATAGGGGTACGAGGTGGGGCAGGAGCAAACTGTCCCCTTCTCCAATGTCCACATGACCTAAAATCAGGCAGAAATTTGGAAAAATTGGCAAAGTTTTTCAGAAAACTCTTTAGTGTGCCCGAAAGTTTAAATAAGGTATACCCGAAAAAAAAAAAAAAAAAAAACCCAACAACAATAACAAGATTACAAAATTGCACACATTCTGCAGGCAGTAAAAAAAGTGATCATTCGTAAGCTTTCCTAGTCCACAAGTCTTTCAAAGCACAATGCTTAATGATGTTGTCGAATATCCTAAGTCTTTAAAACATTTGCCCCAAATAGAAAAGTATTTTAGTGAGGGTAACATATTAACGAAAACTCAAAGAGATAAAAAATCTCGTGCAACTATTTATTTGAATACTTCTAAATCAAATCTTCACCACCACCCACCCCCCAACAAAAAAAACCGCTGTATTCAAAGTGCAATGTAGAAAATGTTTCACTCAGAGCCACTTCACACTGTAATCTTGCAAAATCTTTGATCGAAATGGTCAAATGTTCGGGCGAAAAATGTTTGGACTTTTTCAATTGTCCAATTAATTACACGGACATGGGGAGTGTTATAGTGAAGTGACCAATAGTTTGCCCCAGCTCTATCCTGCCCTTGAGGCGAACTTCAGGCAACAGTTATAAAAATCGGGTAATTCGGTTTTCAATACCATTATGGTACAGTGTGAGAATTTTTTTTCCCATAAGTCTGCCTGAAAATTCATTCATACTCAATTCATAACGTGGCATTTTTCCAAAAGGTGTAAGAAGTAAAATCATCTACGATGTGGAATTCGGGCAATCTGGTAGAAAGTTTCATCAATTCCGTACATCTTGAATTCAGTCGTGCATCGCAATGGAGTGAAGACTATTAGCATGTTTTTCAATTCCGTTTTAGGTTTTATGACAACAGTTTGATGAATAACTACAGAAGGATTTTACTCTGACCACAAAAATGATGCTATTACATGTCACACTTAAACTGATCCACCACGCACATGCATGCCAGGAAAATTTAGACGAATTGTTTTTGAATTACCACACTTTCATATTGGTGCCAGCGCATCACAAAAGATTACCCGGCGTTAAATCTCGCCATCCATTAAATACGGACATGAAAAGATAAGCCCAATCTAGTACTAAAGATCAACGTGATAAAGTACATTCTATGACACTGATGGGTACCTTTGCCACCGCTGTCTTTCATTTTGATCATGTTCATGAAATTATTGTCGATTCATAACATGCTCCCAACCACATAACGTATTTACGTGAACTGACCGGTTCACCACTTGACCAGAATTTACACCCATAACTGAAATATAACTACAGAAACGACTGGTAAAGCTTTTATTTGACGATCATAGGGAAACAATTTTTGTAGTTCCATCCACTGTAACGTTTGTACCAGCTTTCTGATCTGCATGGGATTTAGAGTTTCCCAAAAAGGATTGTTAGCTGTTCACAGATGTCGAATGCAGTTAATCTGCATTAGTACCGGTACATAGCTGGTAATTTAGAGTACCGTTTGAACCTACTTCCGTATTTTTACATACAGGAACTTATGTTAATCATCTTAAAGAAAAATGTATAAATTAATATCCCCAAGATCAAGTAGGCAGATGAAGTATGATAACGGTTCCACGTGTATTTGCACAGATAAACGAGGTGAAGTAATAATTTCAGCTACAATATTCAGGTCCATATTGTGTGATTGATTGACAGATGGGAAGGAAACTTTGTGAATATGAATAATAAGCAATAAATGTGTGAAGATTAGAGGATGCTCACACAGGTTCAAATGAGATGTCTCAGACTAGAGCTAGCTAAATACAGTGAATTGCTTGTGCTGGTGGTGTGGTGTAAATGAATACCGTTTTCAATTAAATCATCAATATTCACCTTTGCAAGTGTATTAATAAATATGTTGAGTATTATTCCATTTTCCACCACCTGAAAAGTTCCATTGTTTTTCTGCACTCCTTATCGATGTACGTTTGTGGAAGACGAAAGTTCTTAATTCCATTCACCTCATAAAGTAGTACTAGAGGACGTTAACTGCAAGTACATTTTGGTTTCAAAAACCAGTATCACTTTAATGTATCTATAACTGTGCAGTAGCCTAAGGTAAACTGAGGCCTAGATGCTGTCTTGACACTAGACAGTACAATCTATTTCAAACCTACTCCAAGCTCAATGAAGTTGCTGAATCAGGAATTGAATGAGTCTGAACTTAAGTACAGGCTCTGTTAAGTAATCAGGACATTTTCGACAGTGTGTCTCAGCTAGACGCCAGTCATTTGTAGTTTTTTGCTGCATAACGACTTTACCATTAGACTGGGAGACTGGGTTGGTTACTGGGTCCTGGTCCTGCGATTGCATCTTAAGGCTTCCTTAGACCTAGATTCCAAGACAAGGTTGAAGTTCTCATCATTTTATAATTCACAAGCTCTGTTTCAATTTAAATTGTCATTTTTAAATTTATTTTTAATATGTTTTACAAAGTTTATACAATTCAAGGATTCAGATTGTAAGATATATACATATAAAGAGAACTACACAAACGGAAGAGGATTTTATCTATGCTAGTGACTCTAAAGGCCAGGTCACACTAAAGCGACATCGGATCGGATTTCGTTCCGGCTTTTGGAGGTTTTAATTAATATCTCCTCCATCTTTGGTCGAAAAGAAACAAAAATTTGACAATCTGTGTAGATATACGAGTTGTAGCGCAGGACTTCGAAATTCTACGTTATACTAATGACTTCGTGACGTCACATCCGCAGGCAGCTTTCATCGGAGACGCGCAGTTCGATAAAAGCCATTTGTCAATGTGACATTACGAAATAAGTATTTTATATTTCATATCCGTGGTCCTCTCATAGTCATACCGATCATATATTTACACAGAATGACAAATTTTTGGTTCTTTCCGACAACGGATGGAGGAGATTTTAACTAAAACACACAAAAACCGGATAGTAATCCGATCCCGTATCGCTGTAGTGTGACCTGGGCTTTAAGAGAAATATATAGGACGAAGAACGTATAAAGCATCAATGCATAAAAGAAAAGCAAGAACAAAGGTACCGAAAAAAGAAAAGATAAGAAAATTAGAGAAGAAAGAAGGTAAAAGGAGAAAAAAGGTCTTAAAGATAACCTGTCATCCCTTGAAAATACAATAAAATCCATGGCGGATTTTGGATGACGTCACAGATAGCCCTTGTCAAAACTTTGATTGCAAACCGACTCGATACACTATCCATGATTTCACATCATCGATATCGTATCGAAAACGTTCGAATTATCGACGGCGCATTGAATATTTTCGCAATCGAAGTTAAGACAAGATTATTTTGTGACGTCATCCAGAATCCAGCATAATTTATATTGCATTTTCACGAGAAAAAGGTCTTCTTTAAACGAAAGTAGTAGGATAGAGTCTTAAAATTCAGTGCGGAGTCAACGTGTCAGTAATTTTTGAAAAGAGTTTTCTGTAAAGTTTACTTAAAGACACTGTATCGTGGAGCGAAACGGGGGCGGCAGCATGTTTTTAAAATTGTTCTTTTCTCCTTCGCGCATCAAAAACTGTTACAGCGCCATCACCCTCATGGCAGTGAAAAATGTTCGTGCGCTAGACAGAGGGAAGTTGAAGCATGGAAGTACTAGACAGTACCCATTCGGGTGATGTGGATTTCTGCAAGACATTTGCAAATACCACATACAACGAACAATCGTCGGCCATTACAAGAGAAGTCGGCGAGGGCAACTTTTCCCAAAATTAACATGAGATTGACGGCACGGCTTCCAAGGAACGCTTTATCAACGTTAATTAACGAGTATTTTGTGATGTTTAAAGCTGAGAGAAGGTAAGGAAAAGAGATGAGAACAAATACGATGGCAATTAGTAGACATTGGCAGTAATTCTGCGAAAAATCTTTTGCTTGGCGGTGTGTAGTATTAATTACGTGTATATGCCATATAATATTAAACAAGGGAGCACTTTTCCCAAGATTATGGGCAATAAATTCCCAAGGTCCGATACACTACAGCAAGAAAGAAATTCAACTTCCATCACGTTGCATGTGGATCCTTGTTATTTAATTGAGTGTATAATTAATGCTAGAGTAGTTTCTACCAGGATGCACCTTCAAATTAAGGCTGATATATCTTAAACAGCTGTGAAAGGGACAAAACTTTAGTCATTTCCAGAATGAATTTACTACTTCAAGCACACCATTCTTTGTCCTACAACTGAGTTACATTGTGTTTTAGTAAAATATATCCCACAATTAGAAAGACTGTGTGAGTTGACAGATTTTAGACTACACTTTGATCACATGTGATGGCCTAGCTATCTCGACAATTGGCTTTTCACCACCTTAATTAGGACAAAATCAAAAAGGAATAGTTGTGTGATGCACAAAAGTTTAGGAAGGGTTTGCTTGATGAAAACATTATATACATCCTAAGTATGATAAGAAATAAATTGGACTGACCATGAGGATAAGAATGCTATCCAACCAGCTCAGTGCTGTTGTAATAATGCCAACAATTTCCACTGGATGCTTAATTGACATGTGACAGCAAATTGCATCTAGGGATAGTCTGGTCATGATGGTTGTCTGAAACAGTTCTTCCACACCCGACCTCACAAGAACTTAGTTTACTAGACCAAAGATTTTAAGAATTTTCAGGGTGCTTGCTATAATCCATTACCTAACCTCATTTTAAAATATCAGGGTATTAACCTGCCCTCAAACAGGTCTATGTCGTCAGTTAAATGGTCTAATGAAATTCTGTACATGTAACAGAATACACATGCAGCCCTGTTAGCTAGGTAATGGAGGGTGGCAATTAGGACTTTGCTCCACCGATACCCGAAGCGTAACTGAATACAAGTCTATCAATCATTTAAACCCCCCCCCCTTACCCTCCCAATTAGGAAAAAAAATTAAGGTTCTACTGTAGCTACCCCACATGACAAATTTTCTTGTCAAGCTATGTTTGCCACTGCTAGGTTTCTTTAAAGGGTGAATCTCTTCATTCCAGATGGTTCCTGCCAGTTCTGGTAAGATGGCTAACATCTTTAGCTCCTCAAAAAGCAGACAAACTTTTGTTGCTAAGAGACTAACCCTGTCAAGTAATGTTTAATAAATCAGAATTGCAGTGCATGCAACTGCATGTTGTAATGAAAGCATTAGCTACCATACTACTGCATCTTCTGAATTGGTCAATGGAAGAGCAGTCACTTATTGCAAAGGTTACTCTCTCATAACTGATCAACATGAGTATCCAAATTTTTTTAAAATGATTCCCTTCACAACCTAGTGTACATCTCTCATGTTTCATATGCTAACTATTTTGCATTTTAATTAACATCATATGAAATAAACATCATATTAATCCAGGCCTATGTGTCATTCATGTAACAGCTCAGTAGCCTCTGCCTGACACAAGAATCTTCAACATGGCTATATGTACAAAGCATGAAGTAAATTAAAATATCGTACCAGAGTAAACTAAGCTTCAAGAGTACAGTACAACATTTTCCTTAAACAGTTTACTGAAACTAAAAGGTTGTTACTACATGTGAGATAACTTATTTATATTATGTTCTTCTTTGTATCCTTAAAGACACTAGCACAACAGGAACTGCATCAACTTTTCTGGAAAAAGAATCACCTACAATACCTACTATATGGCAGAACTCATGCATGGGAACCTACCATTATCTTCTTGTTAGACTGGAAGGAAAATGTCTTCTTTTTAAAGAAGAAAGTGCAGGCCAGGTCTGCATGGTGGCTTTGAGAACTACATCTCCACTGCAAGATGATTGCCTAGAGAATTCAACTATTCAAACTTGCTTCTTATGACTGTCAATACTTACTTAATGCAATATTCCAAGACTGGGGAAAATGGCTGGTGTCATCATGTTAGGATACAGTGACAGGAGTGCAAGTATAGGAGTGGAAAGGCCACCAAGAAGTACATTGAGATGGGAATTGCATATCATGATATCAGTGACAAAAAATGTACTTGTAGACCCAAACTATCATGCAAGATATATCATGAAAGTTGCATGAAAGCCTCGAATTCCTACATTTTAAAAACTTCAGTTACAAAGATGGTAGTAGTTTTCATATCACTTGAAATATAAACTTTTTTTCAGAAATACATAAGTTTTTGTATCATTTTTGAAGTGAATTCATAACAACGTGCAAAATAGAAAAGTTATGTTTTGTTTGGGAATTAATCATAGTGTTTACTATTATAAAAAAAAATAAGAGCTTTCCACTGTCCTGCTTGTTGATCAAGAAATGTATTATGGCATGTTGATGGGAAATTTTAAGTGTAAAACAATAAAGTGAAACAGCTGGTACAAGATTCCAGTAAGAATATGATACTCTACCTGATTCTGATCGTTTATTTTATGTAATATTTCTGTCAATTGACTTTTTAGGAATTCCAGTAATTATTATAATTTTGTCAAAAATCATTTAATATTGCTATGAGATATAAGTGAATTGCATATTTCCTATACCTTAACATATACCTTGAAGACTAGTTGGGTCAGGCTATTCACTTACAGAGGTAGATCAGAAAAATGATGGGGTACGTATTTACAGGATGTAGAAGAATCTATTTCCAGTGGTTTACAGCAGTTATGGTAGTGTTATAAATTGCATTCACTGGAGCAAGGACCTGTAGCACAGATGTATAGTCTACCTACCATTTCTTTGAATGAGAATGACAATGGCAGTTATGATAATTTTGAGTTTGCAATTACTGAGCCGTTCATTCTCATATAGAATCAAGCATGCACCTAGCATATTTTATTAGCATTCTCGGCTGGACCAAAATGAGGGGGGGGGGGGGGAGGAGGGGGGAGAAAGGAGGAGATGATACTTACCATGCACACTGTCCTGCAGGTTGAAAGGCTGACAAAAACTATCCACCTCCTTTTTGAAGTTTACAAATCCATCCCTACAAAATGTATGGTCAAACTTTGAATAGATCACATTCTGCTTTTTTCTGAAGGGTGCACAGCAAGTTTTTACATAGTTTTCAGACTTCAAAAAGGATCACAATGAAGCCCTATTTTAAAAGCTGTGTTCTATACACTCTAGTACCTTCTCCAGTTTAAACCATGGAAGTACTACCTCAGAGGAAGTACTTCCATGTTTAAACAAGAACACCAGCCTAGTGCACCTCTGCAGAAGAACTTCAGCAAAGCTGAATTGAGTTTCAAAAGTCTACAATTACATACAACTTCATTTTTATTGGGGACTTCTTGGTAGCAGTAGGGTGGACCTGGGTGGACAATGCACAGGGGTCCATGGAGAATTCAAACATCACAGAGCTTGTGTGTGCAAGGTTTCATTCCTATCCCATATCCCCACCCCCCACCCATGAATATTAGAGCTAGAGGCTTTTAGAAAAATGAGTTTGGGCACCCCCTTTCTGTCTAGCTTCCCCATGCATCTAGAAGGCCTTTTTATGCCATTGATTGAGTACACAAATACCAGTACCCCCAAAAAAATTGATAAATAAGAGTGGAGTAATTGTTTCAATTCATAATCAAAATTTAACTAATTGGTACTGATCTTCATGTATAAAGTGTTATATATTCCTATATCTTTGTGGATATGCTACATTCCCTTCAAGTGTAGCTGTGCTGTTTGTACAGTAAGCAAGTGCACATACTGTATGCATGCAATTTGCATAAATTTTCTCCTTATGACAACAACTTAATTCTGCATCATTGCAAAATCATTCTACGTCTAAATGTACAAGTCCCTCCATAACTAACAGCAAACAATGATGGATATTAGGACATATATGACACCCATCGAAGCAGTACCGCAGTCTCCAGTTTAAGAGGCACCATGCATGCACCAGCATGCACCTTTACCAGGCTGGTTTCTAAATGGTACTCAGGTGGGGACACATAAAGTACTGCACAATACCACAAATAAACAAGCTTGTGGATCAGGTATAGGATTAAACCAAATTAGTGGAAGAGAGCTGATTAAAGAGTTCTCATGGATTGCTCAATGCTAGAATTAAATGTAATCAAAAGTTTTATTCAAGTCATATTTGGTCCTTGGGATGTTGGAATAACGTACATGAATGTGGCAACACAGACCCAAAGCATGTCATGACCGAACCTGAAGAAAGTACTGTTCAAGGAGTGATGTCAATGCTTCAGCACAGATGGGCAATGCTTACAGTATCATGTCCTGATTTTACAATGGCTCTTATTCAAAATGAAACACAGGGATTTGGTTTAACCCATAAATAGAAAATGTCACGATTGAAAAATTTGTGTGTCCCACTTACCATGGCGAGGGCTCCAAACATGACGATAGCTAGAAATGTGTATTTTCAGCACAAATAAAATTTACACTGGAAATTAAATGTTCATCTGTAAAAAAAAATTACTCTTCCAAATTTTCAACAATTCTTGGCAAGGAGCTTAATTCCCATTTCGCTGGTTTTTCCACCCTTGCTCATGGCATATTCAAATCTAAGAAAAGAAATATTTCAATCATTTGCAAAAGAAGTTTTAAAAAAACACATTTGATCAGTGCAAGTGTAGGATATGTAACACAAGCTTGCTCCAAGTTCATAAAAATTGAATTAAAAAATCTGATAACTTTACTTGCATATATTTTGAGCATCCGAAGAATTGAGTTAAGAATGATGGGCAACATTCTACTTCACTGTATTAAACATAAATTTATTTGAAACATTCTTTTACAGGATATCTTAAAAATGAGAATTAGGGTCAACTTCTGGAGGTAGAATATTCAAGCTAGGCCAAGTCCTCTCACTACTTCATACATTCTCCCAACCTGTTTAATTGTAGCCACCCACAGCTGTTTAAAACTTTTCATTGCGCAGACACAATCCTGGTCTACTGTTTGAAGGGTATATCATCAAAGTGAGCATACAAAACCCTGTTGAATCAGACTGCACTCTCTGTCGGAATATGAGCCACTCTGCATTCTTGAATTTGACATCACAGATCAGGATGATGCATGGGTATTTCTTACACAGTACAGTTACTACAAATAAATAATCTATAATTATCAATCTGAACATCCTGAACATGCAGTTTCAAACTTTCACTTCCTTTGGCATACCAACGTCTCTATGAAACAAATGACTTCAACGCCTTTAAAAGGGTTCCTGCCATGATCATGGAAAACCTAAAAAGTCATGAAATTTGAAAAAATATTTTCCAGGGCCAGGTAAAGTTTTCCAATTCAAAAAATTGTGTTAACCAAGTCATGAAAAATTCATGGAAATTTTCACAAATTTTCATAATTTGAAGTAACAGTCCCCCCCCTCCCCATGATTCATTGAAGCTTACAAAAGACACATGCTCCACTGAGTGCATCAACAATTGTTGCTATATTCTTGTTGTCTTTATTGTGCATGATATGATAGTCCCATTATTTCTTTCATGCTTTTTAGTAACTGGAATAAAATTCAGACCTAAAGTTTCAGGTATAGCTGATGTTATAACATATAAATGAAAGGCTTCAATACAGTTACAAGCTGCTTGGCAATACTGTTCAGGTATCACACCATCTTCCTATTCACAAAACTTCATACACAAAACACATTTGGCCAATAAAAATTGCTTTTGTGATGTAAACCATTAGATGGCAAGCAAGGCAAGCAATCTTTCCAGTATTGATGTGGTTTTCTAGGTTCTGCCAGGATATTCAAAATCATGCATAAATCCATCCTGCTTGGGAAGCATCAACCTGGTGCCTTTTACACCACAATTGTAGCTGAGATTTTGAATCTTCAGTCCAGTGGAACGTGACACTGTACATGACTAGCATATGCAGAGGTGAACTTGACAACTTTGGATCCTTGGGCTGGTCCTCCTGTGTCAAAAAAAAAAAACAGCATAATATATGAAATGCCCACAGAAATATTTTTGCTCTGTCCTTGCTTACTTGAAATTTTTCTGGATTTTTTAGTAATCTGCATTGGTACTTCTTCAAATTAAATGTAACAAGCAGGATCAGCTGGAACTAGAAATGTACGAAAAACACTTATAATTTTTTTTCTTTATTCTCCTTGTCACAAATTCCAAAAAGATGAAATTGTTCTCATATTTCTCACTTTCTTGAAGAGAGAGCTACCCATAAAAGATTTCTTTCAAACTTGTGGTGCCAAAACTTGATTACTGGACAAGGCCAGAGCTTCCAAGGTGAGGTTGGTATTACTGTCAGTTGGTCGTGGAACTGGGGATAGGCAAACTACCATTCCGGAAATATTTTGAGCAGAATCCAGATCAAAATGGAAATTCAAAAGATGTAACAAAAACTTGATATTTTTCCATCAGGTACAAGGATTCTCTTTTCAAAGAAACTAAAACCAATGCATAGTGAATTTACCTAGATAGTCTACTTTCATGTTTAGACATGACTGCTTCCTCCCACATTATATTGTCTGCCTCTGCCTCATCAGTGTCATTTTCATTGTGGCAATCCAGGAAATCTTCAACTGAACTGTTGACAAAATAGATTGTACTGCACTTAAGACCTGTACTTCAAGTCACCTCTTGTCCAAGCAGGTAATAATAATGGAGCAATTAGCAAAGTTTGAAAACTACATTTTATCCTTTATATCATATTTTGAAGATAAATGAATCAAGAACAAAACTAACAAAGTGACAAATGGCAAAAAATTTGCAACTTGGGTAAAGGTATATTTTATCCATGGATATGTTCATGCCAAATGCAAATGGTGACTGTTCCTACCATGCAGTTTCATGATACTGTTTCAATCTAGAGAAATCTCAGATCCTCTTTTCTGCCCTTTGATATCAAAGCATGATTAATGAAAAGCTTAAAGGGCAAGAGCAGTCTCCCCAACTTGAAGTAGTGTAGTACACCGTCCCTGTTTCATGATTGGTTCTTCACGGTCATGTGCCATTTTTGGGGGAGTCACTGCTGGTTTTCCTTGAATATGTAATATTGAAGTCCTAAAAAATTATTACAGATACTTTTAAGAAATTAAGAGAAGTGAAAAGAAAATTGTGAGCTTTAGCCTTTGCTTCGAAATACAGTAAGTTTGGGATGACTGTTTTTGCCTTTCAATGTGGAAAAATGACAACAGCAGTCATGTACCTTGGAGTAGTATGGTTAAAACGGGAAGACCCAGTGATTGCAGATCTGCCAGGACTGAGCCTATACAGCACATTAAAAAATTACAAAACAAATTCTGTTTAACAAATGATTTTTTTTCTTTCCTGGTCAGCTTTTTGTTGTTAATATCCGACATTTCAAAAGCACGTTGGAAAGCAGGTATATATGTTTTGCAAGTATGTGACTGCATTTGAAAAGTGGTCAACCAGTTATCACTAGAAAAAAACTTGCATTTTCAGAATTAACACCCAAAGAAACAGATTGGGTAGTATATTGTTGGAATAATAGATAAAATAAGTAATAATAAAAAACATAGGACTTCTCACTTCATAAATCCATTTTGAAATGATGAGAGTAGCCTAGCTAGGTTAAAAAATATAAGGGAATACAACTACTGTGAGTAGAAGAGAGATGCATATCTGACAGTCAAGCTACGGTACTGTACTCCAGAAGAAATGCTTACTGTCATGAAAATAGTCAAAGCTTTAAAACTTTCTGAACAATAACAGTAAGTATAGCACCCTCCTCCCACACTGTGACAAAGACATCACACTTCCACTGCAGAAAGACAAGGGAAGACTTGCATCCAATACCCCTATCCCTTTTTGTTTAGGTCAAGGGCAAAACAACTCCATGCATGCTAAAATCTTGAATGACCCTTAATTTGTGTTATGGCAATTTATTTTGCCATAAGTGTTCAGTAAAACCAGGAGTGCCTGAGAGGTGCTAAGGGGAGCAAGGTGGGACAGGGATTCATCTCCCAGTTATGATGGATGGTTCCCACTGTATATGGGAAACATTTTAGAAAACAATTTCCATTCTTTTCAAGGGAGCATAGATGGGTATGTTATTTATTGTCCAGAAAATAAGTAACATTCCAATTGTGTACTTCCTTCCAATTCTTGAAGGAAATGCAATTGTCCTCTAAAACCACAATTAGCTTCAAATTTAACTTTCAAACCCAAATCAACATTGAATTTAAAATCCAGATTTTCAATTTTTCTTTCATAACATTTTATTCAAAATATTCCCAGACAAATCTCTGGGTTTGGCCACAGATTTGGGTTGCTTGTGCCTATCATGAAGGATTTCATCATTCCCTTGGAAAGAGACTGTATGGCACCATGCCGGATGCTGTGACTTACTACAGCACGTACTACAATGCTATAATCATGGGTGAAAAGAGTTGTGAAGCTGAGAATCTCCTTCCCAGAAAATTTGAACATCTGGAGGAAAATTTCTTTTCATGAAAATGCAGGGAGAATTGTGGGAACTTTTACTCTCTTCCTGGGAAATAATGCAACTCGATCCCTTCCTCGGAAAATAAATATTTTTTCCAGCCCTGGCTGTAATACATGTTGTAGTTGGATGGAGTTTTACGGCCCAGTTTCCAACCTATTGGTGCAAGTCTAACCTGCCACGGCTTTTTTCCAGTTGTGGCTCACTGGCTTGTTTTCCCTACCCCACTGCTTATATAGAGCAGCGATCATGCAAAATGGCAGTAGGTTCCTTCTTTAGAGTCTTTGGTATGACTCGACCTGGGAAGTGAGCCTTCCGGGTGAGAGGTGGATGCTCTACCGTTAGACCAAACACACCGTATGTGTAATACATGTTGTATAAGGGAATCGTGCATATAGGACATTTATGATGTTTGTCTGAACTCAATGAAAGTTCAGCTAATCTTGGGCAATAACTATTGGTTTAAAGTTGAACAGCCATTTGCAATCCTCCCTGTGTTTGGCTTCCATAATTACCTGTAGTTGCTGATGAGGGACAAACTGGCTCTAATATATACTGTCATAGTGGCCCTTGACAGGAGTAGATGTCAATGCTGCAATTCAATGGAATATCATAATTACAGCTGGTGATTGCAAGTTTGCAGCACAGGATTAACTGTATGGATGAGATTTTTCAATTATTATAACCACACTTCTAACTACTGTAAACTTGATAATAGGGCAAGGCTTGTTTTTAAGGAGGTATCTCACAATTTTCTTCTCATTCCACAATACTGGATATTCAGGCAAACCAAGCAATTAAGTAAATTTCACATTTCAGGAAAGAATATTGCCACTTGACTCTATAGCCAATCATGACACAGGGCAGTCTAACTCCTGTACACTTATGTACTGTATACTGGGGTGAATGTCTAGTCTTCAAGGAAGGGAGCACATCATATCAATATAGCAACTAGCCCAATTTGTAAAGGTAAACTAATCAAGCACATTACAATTATAATTAGAAAATGTTGGCAACGTCAAAACATTACCATAGTGGGTATATTGTGCAATTGGGAGAAAATAATATTCACTCAGGCTTTGTGGACAACTAATTGATACTGCAACTCTGCATCATTATCAGACAAGATATTGATAAAGGCCTAACAATGCTCATAAACTGTGCAATATTTTAGTAAATATAGATATGTTTCTAGATAGTAAAGATGAGATTTAACTATATCCAACATGAACATGTCATGTACAGTATTGTGTCAGTCGACACTCAATATAAAGTTCAAAGTTTAAATTTACTTTCAAGTACAGTTCAAGTACAAGTTAGTTTTTCCCTTTCATATCACCTCTTACAGTAGGTAGGCAGGATCAAACAGGCTTCCCTCCTGGAAGCTCTGAGGTTTTAGCATACTGTATCTCTGAATGAAAATGTAGTCTCTGGAGAGGTATATGTTATTTAAATTCTTTTCAGTAAACCCAAATTTAAACCCACTCCTTTCTGGCCAGCTAACATTTGGGTGGGGGAGGAGGAGTGAGGGGGCCAAGGACAAAATCTATGGAGGGCAAATGCCCTCTTGTCCCAACATAGAGCCACCACACTCATGGTACTAATTAAAGCCGCGAAAACGTTATGAGCAATTCTGAACAGCACAAGGTAGACTGTTCTGTGCTATAGTGTTGTGAACCATGGAAGTACTTGCTGGAAGTTAGCTGGGAAAACATGCTTTTGGAAATTGAAAGACTTGTTTTAAATACATCCTGCAGTTATTTTCACTCACCTATGGGTGTAACAGCTAGCAACTGAGGTGAGGTTGGTCATTCACTTGGCTCTGTCTGCGTGGCCTACTGCATGTACAGTACTTTGAAGAACACCTGAAAAGTAAATCAAGACTATTTGCAATGAAACAGTATTTTATCTAAGTAGGGAAGAGTGCATATATCAGACTTCCATGATTTCAAATCACATATCCCTCAATGATTAAGGGGTGGTGTCAAACTGGTTGTTATAAGAATCATAATAATGATGATTGATGATGATGTGAACACTAGGCACCATTAAAACAGAAAGGGGCAAGGGTGTTGCAATCTATTCTGTCTAAAGGAATTTTAAATCAACCTACCGATTACCAGTGGCATCAGCAGTGGCTCTTGTATACCCCCCCTCATGTAAAAAGTATGTTGGGCAAAATGTGTAAGAACTTCACAAACATCTTGAAAGCAGTACTTTTTAGTAGTAAAAACAACAGCTGGAAGTACCATTTTATGCAATCTGAAACACATTTCAGGCAAAGTGTTCTCTGTACGCAATGTGCTGGTCAATAGTGGCACTCGATAGGCGACAGTAGGAGCATTTTCGTTTGCCCCACCACGTTCAGCACTTTCCCTCTCCCAATGAAAAGTCAAGTAATGCCACTATCAATAACCTAGGACATAAACTTTGCTCAGGCATTAATTTTTATTGCATTTGGCATTTCATGTACACTCAACATACAGATTCCCTGCCCGGTCTCACTGAAGACTTTAAAAATGGAACCTACTGCCATTGTGCTTGCAAAAGCAATGGAGTAGGGAAAACAAGCCAGGCCTGTGAACCAAAACAGAAAAAAAGGTCAAGACTAGCTTGACTTGAACTATACTTGGTTGAAACCTTCATCCAGAAATAGCATTTATATGCCACAATCTCCCTAGATCTTGGGGAAAACAACTTTTTATACTGTATGTACAGGTACAGCAGCTATACTATGCTTAGCCTACCTTACAGTACCCTTCATAGCCCAGCAGGCCTCCATTTTTAAAATATTTAGTGTTGTCTTGGGGCAACCATTTCACTCATTTTAGTTGTCCAGAAGGAAATTTGGTTGTCCAAAATATTTTTCACACAATTACAAAACAGAAGGCTAATTATGTTCATCAAGTGCATATCCAGTGAGGGGGGCAACTAGCGTCAAATGCCCCCCCCCCCCAGAATGAATGATGCTTATCAAAGCCTTATATTCATTTCCTTTTTTTGCAATTCATATAACTAGTATCAATTACTATGCAGCTGGAGGTCACTCAAGCATAAGCAAAGTTACAGAAATCAATTACTGGATAATGGCGTCTTGATCCTGCTCACCTGATATTGCACCAGATAATCTTCATTTATGTTATAAATCCAACATGCTCAGGCTAACAGACTGTTGTTCTCATCAAGTCAAATCTTTGGCAAATTACTGATCCAGCAAAGCTGGGCACTTACTCATTGTCAAGTGGACTGTAGGCTAATGAAACAGCTACAGTAGGATTATCTAAGTGATAGCATATTGTAGGTCTATGCTTGATAAGAAAGTTTTGAGATGGCAATATTGGGGAAAGTGCAAACTCCGCGCCACGCCCTCTGAGGGATCATAAGTGTAAACTAGATGGGGCATGTATATGAGCAAACTGAGGACATAGGCTAATCAGATTTTTCAAGAGTAGTGCGGCTTATTCTGGGGTTACGATTTTGATGAAGTGGTAAATGTAGTGCTGATCACTTCTGCTGTAACCTGTGCTAGCTCGTCAAAAGTTTTACTAGGCATATAGCTACTAATAAAATTGTCCTGACGTTAGGCCTATGCTAGCCCTTGAACAGGGCTGTGTGTTACAGCCCTGTTCAAGGGCTAGGCCTATGCATACTCTGTACTGTACATATGCTAAACACGCGTGTGGGATGGGTATGTGGATCACTAACGAGACGGGAATCCTGTTTACTTTTTACTATCAGCAACTGAACAAAGACATTTCACTTACCTTTGAGCATGATCTGTGCGATGATGTTTCGCAAAATCGCCGTTATAAACAAGAGACTTGGCATTCCACAATCAATCAACCTGCTTTTTCTGCGGCGATCTAACGTTAGGTAGGGCCTATTCCGCGTGAGAATGGGGGAAGGGAACTCCGACTTTCGCTGGCTACTGTTTTTTCTCGTTTGATTTCTCCTTCTCGTGACAACTTGTGCTAACGCTGTCCTTCGATTTTTCTTTCTGAAGTTCTGAACAGGAAGACATTTTGCTGTCGTGAGACTAGCCCCTTCGCTTCGACCAATCTGTCAAGTTCAATGCAGGTTTCTAGGCCAGTTCGTCTTTTTAGAAATTCCCAAGATCACTTCTCGAATAACAACGTATAGCCTCTCAACGTTGAACTACAGTAATAATAGCCTATAAGAGCATCGAAGTCAAACTGATGATTAAAACACGAAACAATTAAGCCGGAAATTTAATACAAATTAGCCACCTTTTCAATCTTATTAGAACTTATTCACATATTTCATAACTAATTAATAAGTGACTTAAAAAAGTAGAAAAAAGAAACAATCACACAATATTTCTTTTTTCAAAGTGGGAAGGAAAAGACTGATCGAGACGGTTCAAAATTCCCAAGATATTGGGAAAATTCCCAAGGATCTCTCTGTTGTCACTGAGCTTCTGAGCAAGGTACTCACAAGGTGTATCAAGAAAACAACTCCCTGCTACATACAAATTAACACATATACTACGCCTGTTAACGCTCACACAAGCAAGCATATGCAGCAGTACGCTATCCCACCCAATCGTATGAACTGTTATCATACGGTGTCTATGGGCTACATCCGGGATTTTGGGTGGGATAACAAATTTTTTGAAGGCTGTCCAAATGTCGCCCCCGTTTCGCTCCACGATACTGTGTCTTTAAGGACTACAGAGACTAAGCAGATTTAACAGATTGGGAAGTGACCGCCATAGCTTGTAGCGATATCTGCTTAGAAGGAATTTGTCATGATAGAGTTATACGCTGACTTGATTAAATAGAGTCCTGTTTCAAGAAGCAATGGAATAATTGCTAGTATGAAAATGCCCAACAGATTAAGAAATTGCAGTGGATATCTTAAAGTGTACCTTAAATACAAAATCTACAAAATGTATATTAAGCAGCATGAATATTGAATTTTAACAGTTCCACTCCACTCTTTAAAGCACATTCCTGAGCCGAGATAAAAAAATGCTGAAGTTTGTTCACTCAACTTAAAACGGTACATTACACAATAATATTCTGTGAAATATTCTTAATACTCTGGGATCAAAATGAAATATTCTTCTCATTTGTTCACGTGATGGAATAAAATGAAAGAAAAACAACTTACGGAAACTCATCCATTTGGAACAGGTGAGCTTTCAACAACAGCATCGGTTTTTATTGAAGCAGGCCTAATGTTAACTGTAATATCCAGGCAATAAATCTGAGGACAGTTTTTTATTAAATGGTAAACTTCTCCTTATGTCCCTCAATCTTTCCCTTAAAAATATAATAATCAGGCCAATCGGGAGGGTGGGGGGACTGACACCAGGGAAGAGGTTCCCCGCTCTCAAAATGTATTTAACAATTTTGCGAAAGAAATCTTAAATGGGGGCAAAGGTAGGATTTACAAAAAAGGCACATAACTTACTACCATAAGCTTTATTTAAATTGTATTTGAAAATAAGCATAGCCAGAATAACTTCTTTTAGTATCATCCCAAAAACTTAACTGTCAATGTAACTTTCTATCCATATGCGGCCTTACATCTTAACTTGCTTACGCCCGCGTGTTTGGTTTAACGGTAAGAGCATCCGCCTCTCACGAGGAAGGCTTCTCGGTTCGAGCAGGGAGGTGTGATTTTATGCCTCCCTGGTTCGAGTCATACCAAAGGCTCTAAAAAGGAACCTGCCATTGTGCGTGATGCTCTGCGTAAGCAATGGAGTAGGGAAAACAAGCCAGTGAGCCACAACTTGAAAAAAGGCCGTGGTCGGCCCGACTGGAACCAATAGATTGGAAACTGGGCCATAAAACTCTACTTAACTAACTTAACTAGCATAATTGCTCCGTTTGGTTACTTAAAGCTATAATACTATCCTCCAGCGACCATAAATCGGAATGACAGATTTGTTTCAGAGTGCGATGTGCTCCGTTTGGCATCTTGAGTGGTGCCATGTGTCAAGGTAAGGTTAGGGCAGTGGTATAGGGACCGGTAAGGCGAAAACCAGGGGCCTCTTCGAAAATTTTTCTTAAATAATTGTCCTAAAATCATTCGACTTTACGTTTGAGTTAATATGCCATTCCAATCGCATTTATACAAAGGTAGCTTACCTGCCTACATTTACTGGTAACTCAAATAATATATTGTTTTTCACGCTTTACATCCCGTGCCCGATGAATATTGCTAGGACTATACTGCATGGTGATGAGCCTTCTGCGCCTTAACACCATATCCTACTTTTCCTCCCAACAAAGAAAATTTTCTAAATAATGACAATTTTCAAACATTTCTAAAGACTGCAATCCTTTTAAAACATCGAAAACAAAATTCAGCACTGGATTATACATTCGATACTAGAAAAAAAGTTATACCTTGTGATAATAGCGGGCCGTTCTGAGTGAAAAATACCGTATAAACATGTCTACGCATACCGCAAATGACATTATGGGTATAACTGGTATATAGTTACTAAATTACTACACTGTCCCAAATTATCAACAAGTCGGTTCCATGCAATCCAGACTATGGAATTTGAATAGGACACCAGCAAAAGAAGGAATAAAACCCCCTTTTACAGGGAGCCGTTGCTTATAAGCAGTGGCGTAGCCACGGGAGGGGGAGGGCTGGGGGCCTAGGCCCCCCAGATTTTCTTCAGGTCCCCAGATTTTTTTGCCTCCTGATAAAGTAATTGAGAAAAAATAAAATGTTCGAACGATAATACACTTTGTTTGAAGTATTTCCTTCAAAAAGAGTAAATAAATAAAATGTGTAACAATTGAGGAAACATGCATGAACGTGTGTAAAACACATTTTGTGTGCACGTATGAAATCAAGTAATAACTTCAAAATGATTAATTTCACTAAATTAGATACCGTATATAATCTGAACTGTCGTTAATTGCATTACACTTCAAAGATGAAACGAACGTTTCGACGGCAAACGCGAATTTGACTTTGTCAGGTTAAGACCCTTTCTGCCTTTCGGATGGCTGGTTGATTTACTGAAAAGAAGGCAATCATACTCTAGAGACCGTTCCTACACGACCATTCCTATACTTCATCATACACAAAACGTGCCTTAAAGGCCCTGTTGTCTCACTCCAAACAGTACCAATTCTCCTAACCATCTCCTCCCACAATTGTCTGAAATTCATCCTCATCCAGATTCAATCTCAGTTGATTGCTTCGAGTCGATTAAAGAAAAGCTCAATGTTTATAAACGAAACACTCTCAGTACAGTTCATGCTGTGTAATAAAAGCTTTGGTACTGTGCATTGTTTGAATTAGCTGTCAATCAAGGAGCTGAGCCTGTGGAGAATGTCAGTACACCCCTACCAAAATTGTGGTTTGGAATGAGAGGATTGGCCCTTTAAGGGTAAGGTACTGCCTCCGAATAATTCTTCCCATCCATCCCTTACACGTAGGCCTATGTCGTGCCTCACTCCTTTCCATGACAAGTGCCACCAGGCCACTGTAGAACGATTTTTTCGACAAGTCCTCTTTTTACTAGTTGGCACTGGCGTCCGGGCGGATTTGTAAAATGTCCACAAGGCCCGCATTTCATATGTTTCCCGCATGATCCATACTTCTGCTTTGCGGTTTAAATATTTTGAGAGATTTACTCGTAGTATTTTAATTTTGACTACGTAATGTACCGATGACTGAACCAATACTGCACTATTTTGCATCTAGACACCTATGAAAACCATGTCACTTGTAAAATCTCTACTAGACACCTATGAAAACTATGTCACTTGTAAAATCTCTACAAAGACTACACTCTAAAAATATTTAAACGATTTTGTTTAAAAATTAGGATACTCAAGAAAATGAGTATTTCTACTCGAAATAAGTGAGTACTTCAACTGAATTTGTGCAAAATTTTACACAAATTGCTGAATTTGTGCAAAATTTTACACAAATTGAGTTGAAGTACTCACTTATTTCGAGTAGAAATACTCATTTTCGTGAGTATCCTAATTTTTAAACAAAATCGTTTAAATATTTTTTAGAGTGTAAAGATGAGTATTTTGAAAATGTTCATTCTCCCCAAATAGGGAAATCCTAAAACGTAGGCCTATAATCAGTTCAAAGTTTTGCCAAACATAGCACCATTTTGCATCTAGGAAATCTAACGGTTTCTAAGAGGGGGACACAACTAATTTTGGTTTTCCTATTGAAACTAAAATCTATTCAAATAGTGCCGCTTTTGCGATCTACGTTCTCCTGAAGTTCACAATTTTTCCTTAGAGAAAGGGAGATACCGGTTCCCTTTAGTCTCATCCCCTAGGCCATGGCACAGATCAGAAATGCCTAGATTTTGGGTCCCTAGAAAGTGTATGTAGTATCATTTTTCATAGATTGATTTATATTCACACTATTTGAGAAGTGGCAGACATGGGATTCGTATTTCAAGGCTGGGTACATCCAACTTAAAACACGTGGGCAGTGCCGTTTCCAGCCATCTGGAGGGTTTGTAACACCCAAAATTTTCTTGTGCACTCCGCGCCAACCGATGGTTGCGCTCAGCTTAGATAGTCTTGCCGCCCCTGATCCTAGGATGTACCATGCCCCCCACTTGTTTCCTAGGCCCCCCAAAAATTCCATCCTGGCTACGCCACTGCTAATAAGCAGTGGAGACGTCAAAAGGTGGATAAGAGGGCATTTGCCCTCCTCAGATTTTGTCCTTTTTCCCCAGTTGCCTTTTGCAAAGTTAGATCAGTAAGGAACTGGGTCAACCAAAAATTCTCTTCAGAAAATAACTTAAAAATACCAAGAAATAAAAACTTCAGAGCTTCCTGAGGATTCTCCCCTGAATCTCCACGTGCTTTGCCTCTGGACCCCATCGACGGGAGAGCCCTCACTCGGTTTCCCTCTGTGCAAAAATATTTGCCCTAACATTTACCTTTGCCCCTAGTTCCCCCTCCATTGTTTTGTTATTCCATTTTGGGACCGCATCTGCGTATTATTTGCAGTATGCTATCCAAGAAGAGAAGACTGTCACATCTAAGATAAATTCGCGATATTAGTCGAGGTAGTATCTGCGTAGCTGTAGTGTGTTGTTTCAGTATTGCGGAGCGTTTACCCAGCGATAAGAATCTTTCTGGTCATTAGCAACCTCGGTACTGTTTAATATCCACGTAGAGGCAGCAGATACTTAAAAGTTTCCGTACAACTACCGTTCTAAGGCAGGCAATCTGTGTATATTGTGTATTGTAGGTTCGCTTGAATGCGCATGGGCGTGCGATCTTGTAGTTTTCGTTTTACCGTAGTTGTCCATTATTAAACAAAGTATAGGTATGTGACATACAATGGGTCATCATAGGAAATCAGTCAAGTAAGACTCAGTCAGCTGTTTTCCTCGTATCTAAGCAATAGTTATTGTAGCGTGGGTAGAGACCGATTTAAAACGTCATCAAGATCTCTACATAGCTTTATCATAGCTGTTGTAAGTTACAGCATGTAAAAGGCTCGTAAGACTAGGCATATTTACCAGCGGAATTATTTAGCACAAGTTAAAATAGTAGGCAAAATTCTGTCGATGGACTGATAGAAGCTGTTATTTGTACAGGCGAAGGACCGACCTAGTAAATGGACTAGCTATCCAATCTTGTCGCTAATTAACGGTGTATCGGGTAAAGGGACTCCCGAGTACTTTAAAACTGTGATTCCGTGTGGTACCCCTGTGGATACATCCAGCTGTACTGAGGGGAGCAGGTGCGACGGACCGCCACCTGAAAAGTCGCCTGGAGAGACCTTTCGAGACGCCAGTGCAACTTATTATTCTCCCATTTGGCTTCCGGATTACCACCCAGTCACCGTCTACACTGACGTAAGGCCTCGTATGACACCAACGTCAACACCTCTACAGCGTGGCGTAAGACGGGGTTAACGGTTTACTGTATCAACAGCATATTTGTAAAGGGTTTTACCATTGATCCAGGGCATCAATTCGCTCATTTGTGAGAACCTATATTCCAGGAACCGATGTTCGTGAGAAGGTTACATTATACTAATCTGCACTGTATTTGAGTACCAACCTGACCAAGCTAGTGACATTTCTGTGGCTGAATACTAATAGTAGTTCGTATTGTTGAATCTCATAGATTGTATGGAATGAGAAACTTAACCACAGATATTCAAATAACTAGATTGGAAATCACTGCTTCGAGTTCATGTGTAAACATTAATACTGAAGGTCACGAGAGGTGGAATCTTAACGAGTCTTGTCCAGACCAGGTCACTATGGAGTATTTATATGCGTTATGTAAGGGTACATCACATTAGTGCTTTATATAAGGGTCACGAGTTGGTTCAGGGTTCTTTAGTTGTGTTAATAACCGGCTTATCTTGTGCACATGACCATGGGGAGATAGTTGTAATTATTTTGTAACTGATCTATCTGTCATATATTGTTTACTTATGTGTATATATATTTTCCTATTTTGTATTAAATAAGCTTTTCTTCCAACCCGACTCTTTGTATATTTTATCTGTGTAGTCAGAGTTCTCCGCCCTAGGCGACCACGTCGAGTTGTCCCACCCACGGTGACAAAGACTTTTTAAAAAAAAAAAAAAAACCTTTTTTTGCTGTTCTAATTTCCTTTGCCTCTTTTCCGCACAGCAATCAGAATAAAGCCCTTAAACAGAGTTACGTAGAGTCTCCGGCGAAGCCATTCAATTGTATTGCGAAAAGTTGCCCCAGGCTGCCAGGGGGGAAAACATATTTCGAAGGGGACGTATGCAACGATTTGTATAGATTTGCTCTCTTAATAACCTAGGTTTAGCAAGAACATTGAATACTAAATTTTCCTTCCTTTTATTAGTCATTTCAATAATATGTCAATATAATTTATTTAATAAACATTTAATTCCATTATATTACAGAAAAAAATCTTGCAACTTTAAAAACCAATTGTCACTGAAAATGTATACAATATCAAACGGAATTTTGGGTGAAAGAGACACTATAGTTGCCCTTACCCAACGTCTGTACTGATAAGGGTGCAATTTTTTTGAATAAAATTAATAAATTATTATGACTTTGGTACAGGTAATTAACCGACACTAAGTTAAAATAATGATCAACATTTATTTTGTGTCTGTTTTTTGTCTTTATCCCAGGCAGTCGGGGAATGACGTTTCAGAACAAAGATCTTTTATACAAAAATAAGATGTTACGAGAGTTCGCAACATTAAAAGATTGTGACTCCAGGGTGATACATAGGCAACTTTATAGATCTGACAGGTAAGGTCTCTGATTAGTAAGAATTCACTCTTCAGAAGCCAGATGCAAAACCGCAATAACAAAGGTTTTAACAACAAGGTATTTAATAAAAGTTTGCCTAGGCTTTGACGTGAAAGAAACGTCGTTTTGTCACTTACGCTAAGGCAACGCTTTTTGAGGTACCGTATGATTTCTATAGGCAGACTTGTTTATTAGCACTTCGACTCAGCGGTTTTATATGCGTAATCGTCCAAAAATTCGTTGCATGCGCAGACATATTCCGCTTCCCTAGCACATTCGGCGCAGTAAATACACTCACAAGCTTTGCTAGAACATCTCTTGAAATTTCCGTGGATGTCTTTGTCCCTGCATCCTTGACAATATTTGTTGTAAAACCCAAGTTTCTTCATTAATTTACCCCAACAGGGATACTTTCTCATCAAATATGCGTTGATACTAACTGCTTGCTGGTAATCCATCTCTTTCTTATTCTGTTTCATATATCTCCGCAAGAGTCGGAATAAGTTGTTCCGTCGGTTTAAAGTTTCGTTGTAGAGATATAAAGTGCGTTCGATCTCCCTCTCGGGATAGT
Organism: Holothuria scabra; assembly: GCA_037179385.1. Classification (NCBI taxonomy): domain Eukaryota; kingdom Metazoa; phylum Echinodermata; class Holothuroidea; order Aspidochirotida; family Holothuriidae; genus Holothuria; species Holothuria scabra. The sequence goes on along the minus strand of CM074183.1, from coordinate 52,040,548 downwards.
AGTACGATGCTATAAATCGTCTCAAACGTAGCATATACGCTTGACATAACACCGTCAACAAAGTAAAAACGTACATTACACCGATGGCAATCGCGGTGTTCCTGTGAGGTTCTGACGGTGTTGGCAAGCATTCAGTGGTATCAATTGTCAAGTTGAAACTATTTGCAACATTGAAACCCTCGGAAAACATCCACCGAACAAATTGGCTCATTAATCCTGTGCCTCCAATATCGAAGTCAGTAGCTCCTTCAGTTTCAAAGGTGTACTGGAACTGACCGTGTCTACTTATTAACGCTAGTAGAAAGTAGAATCCATAATCCACTACAATTATCAGTGCTGCAATCGAAGCATGCATAAATACGGTAGCTAAACCGATTTTAAATAACCCCCTCTCAGGTTTGCATAACCGTAAGGAGGAGAGATCCACATAATGCCGACGTTCTGATTTCTTTAAAGGAAGTAAATTTTGCTTGCCCTCCGATTTACGGTGTTCGTCCATCTTTTTAAACGCTGGTGTTATGTAAAAGTTATCAAATTTATCTTTAGTGCAAAATTTCCAATAATAGCTGTATGATCGGATCGCTAACCAGAGTAAAGATAATGCCAATATCTTATCGGAAATAGAGAAAATGTTCATAACAATATCGTGCGTGCTCTGAAGTTCCTCTTTAACTGCCTCCTGTATAGCTTTAATACTACCATTTAACTTTTGTCTATTATCCCAATACATATTAAAATCGACATCAACTTCTAACATCTGTCGCAGGTTTTCGATGCTATCCACCATGTTACCGATAGTGTTGTCAATGAAAGCATCGATGGTCGAAGGGAACTGACAGATTCCGCCTAAATTAAGGAGCTCGCATGCTTCTGCGGCGTTTAAAACTTCACATACTTTAGCTGTGGAGATGACAAAATGAGAAAATGAAATTACTTCTTTAATAAAATGAAAACGATTTTGTCTTTTTGAATTTATAATTTAGTACAAACACATACATACATACATATATACATACATATTTATACATATATGTATATATTTAATAAAAAATTCTCAATAAACTCACAAAGTGAAGGCGTCGCGGCTAGGGCTTCTTTACAGTCCTGATATGCCAGTGATAATGTATTCCGACAATCTCTGTGGGCTGACCCGATAATGTCGTCACATATTGTAGCTGCATCATGGAGGACATCTGCGACATTCTACAAAAAAGCAAGAACAGACATATTTTGTCTGAGTGGTTAGAGCTAGAGACTTGCAGACTGGAGGTCGGGAATTCGAGTCCTAGCCGATTCATGCATCTGAAGACTTAAAAAATTGAACCCGCATGCTGTCTCTATGCATGGTGCTTAGCATAATTAATTCAGTAGAGGGACAAACCAAAGAGCCACAATTAGAAACAAGGACATGGCCGGCTCAACATCAACCTTGGTTAGAAACTGGGCCGTAAAACTCCAACTAAGTGACTGACCGACCGACCGACCGACTGACTGACTAACTAACTAACTTATTAACTAACTAACCGCCTGACCGACTGACCGACAAAACGACTGACTAACTGCTTAGCTGACTAACTAAATAACTAACTAACTGAGGCCACAAAATTAAAAGAAAAAAGGCACTATATTTACGTTAAAGATCAGTCCGTCTAAAGAGACTTTGTTAATCACACCAAAAATGAGTTGGTCTTTAAAATCAGAAGAGCTGATCATTACGTTTTAATCTGTAAATGTGAGCCACTAGGCTTTGCATTTTATCTATATCTTCCCTTTTTCAGAGAATATTGTTCAAGAGGAAGGAGGCGGCTGGGTTGTTACAGCAGAATCTGAATTCAGATTCAAGTCCGCGCTATATTAATTTAGTTTCTACTAGACGATATAAATAATCACTTGCGAAATTTATGGGTATAACGTGATTGAATTTCATAATCGACTTACAGTTAATAATCTGTGAAACGTAGCTGGTACCGTAGTTAAAGACAATGAAGAGAAAAATACCTGCAGACCGCCTTGGATGGCGTTGATTCCCTCATCAATCGGTTGAAATATCTCGTTGACGGTGCTTACAGCTTCTTGTAACTTCACAACGCTCCTCACAAGAGCGCTGACATAGCTATCAAGTATTTCTTGGGAAGCCTGTTGTAAGGCTCTGGAATGATTTACGGCCATCTGATAAAAAATAATACTTAATTTGAAACTTCTGTAATTCACAACTCCCGTTTTCCATATGTGTATGGCTTTCATGTGGGAAGAGTTCATTTTTACTGGATGTACTAATCTTTGAGATAAGCGCCTTCTCTTATTCAGCATCTCTTTATCAGATATCTGCCTCAAATGACATATTAAGGGTGTGGTATCTTTAAAATCCTTTTAAACGAATGGGATCGAGATTATGCGTTTGTAAACGAATTCGCTTCTCCGCCCTTTCATTTCAATGCAATTTTATTTTACAAAAAACAATAAAACAATAATTTTCTGTTCTCTGTTGCCCGCCAGGTCTCTACCCACTTAGATAACATATTCTACCAAAATTTTGAAAAGCCGGTGCAAAATAAGGGTCATTAGTACTTTTCTCAGTGTTTGAGCTAAAGACTGGACCTGTATACTATACCGAGAGAAAATCAGTTTGTTTTTACGTTTTTATAAATTCTGTATCTGTACCACATTTGAACATTGACTTAAAAGTAACAAAATCTGACCCGTTTTTCATCCAAGAGCAATCTAAGGTTTTCCCATCTGACTTGGCCTTTCAAAAAATACCAAATTTGATCCAAATTGTTGAGTTGGTTGCCACCCGACGTGAAGTTGTAATTCATAAGCCAACTGCTTCTCCCACTTTCGTGGTCGCTTAGCGTCGTAAAACAACTGCCCTTAAAGGCCCGATTATGTTTTTATGTTTTTTTATGTGATCAGTGATGTAAGATCGTGATTGGCTACAGTGTAGTGACGGTTGTCTACTCTTGCATCTGTCCGGAATTTTTACCCGACAAATATTCATAAATTATCATTCAATAGCAATTAACACATAATTTAATTTTCTTTCAACTTGAAAGACCTCTTCAATAGTTCTTTGTTCTGGTAAACAATCAGTTCTGAAGGGGAAAGTGAAGTTTTGAAATAAAAATTTAATATCCCATGTCAAACTCTGAATGCTCCTATCAGTCGGAGGTCGATGGCCAACTCTCTTAATTTTTAAGGTTGAAATTAGGGACCAATCTGAAATTTCGATTGAAAAAATTCAATCTAATAGATTAAAAATCAATCTTATTCGATTGAAAATCAATCTTATTCGATTGAAAATATTCAATCTAAATTTAGTGGTCCCTAGTTTCACTCTTTTGGATTGATTTTCAATCCAAGGAATTAAGGAGAGAAGCAAAGAGAACTCAATACAGAAGATTGTTTCTCTTTATCAATCACAAGACAGATGAAGTCTCTGATCAGCTTTAAATAGATAGACATCTTCAATGTTATCATGAAAAAAAAACAAAAAAACATTTAACCACCCATAACCAAATACGTCGAGGACGCTGGAGATATGGTTGTATTTCCCAACACTTTTTAAAAAAGTCGACACCACTTTCAATTGATTCAAATATTCTCTTAACTTGGAGTTCAGTAGCAACCGATCATCAGTTAAATTTAACTCCGTAACAAAAATCGGGCAAGAGGTGTTGTGATTGTCCAACATACATCAATCACTTGGTCGTAACCAGAACACATGCAATGTGTATTTTCTGTTTGTATGTGTCGTAGGATAGCTGTTATGACATATACTCTGCTAGTATCATGACAGTCACAAAATTGGTCAATTAAAAGGCAGTGCTTTTATTCCACTGTGACGTAAGAGTCACGTATAAAGGGAAAGCGATAACTTGTACAAGATAGCACTCACTAGACCTTTGTTACAAACCCACCTCAGCACTACAGCTCATAGATTCTGACGTCACTTCCGCATTGATGTAAATGTTCTGTATTGGTCCAGCAAGAAGAAGCCCTATGATGATGGCATAGATGGCGGCTCGGCCTTTAGAGGTACACAAAGTCGGGAACATTAGAGCCGCAACACAACGAGCACGAACTGTGTCAGAATGAAGAGAGATCGAGTACTTAACAAAGATTGTTGAAACTTGATTCAGTTGTAACCATATTTCCGGTATCCCGGGAATATTCTGATAAATGTAGAAATGAGAGACCACACACTCTATACTTTATGGACAGTTGAAACATGCAACCCTCTTCATGGACAATCGGGCATTTGGGTGCATACCACGGACTTATATACATGGACATAGCATGTAACGGGTACGTTCTATCAGTAGATTGTCGCCACCGACTGAAGCAAAAAAGCGCACCAAGATGGCCGCTATAAAAAGCTATAAATCGTCTGATTTGACGACGACTCTGTTATATTTTAAACAAAAGTTAAACTTGAATGGGAAAGAATATCATATTCCTGCAATACGTGAAATGATTTTGACCTTGCCTTTCCCCCTTTCAAAAATATTTTAACTTTCTTTCAAAATCTGCGAATTGAATTGAGCAAGTCCAAACTTTAACACAAAAATCACAGCAGACCGCCATCTTGATGCGCTTTTTCTCTCATGTACGGTAGCGACCATCTACGGTGTAGTATGTTCTGTCCATGTATCGGAAGTCCGTGGTGCATACATTCGCTTGAAAATTGAGACTTCATCATTTTCTGGGCCTTTCCGTTGGTGAACCCAAAACATACCACATACCATTACTGATTGTCTAATTCCTACCCTCTCCCCCAAGGAATTAACTATTGTCTTGTAGAAGAAATGATCTGGATATATACATGACATATCTGTATAGTACTAAAATCAATTTGAGACATTATTTCTTTTCCAAATGTTGAAATCTGCAACAGAATCGTCAAGGATATTTTCATATGCTTACAAAAAATATTACAGAAGTCGACATCAAACGGAATCGTAACAGAACAAAATTATGACAACAAAATCAAAAACCTTTTCTCTGAAGTTTCTCTGGAGATGACTTCTTGAAATTTACCATATGATACTAAAGACGTATTTACCTGTTAATGCTAAACTCACTGCCATGAAGAGTGATGCAACTGATGTTATGATAAGGGCGGTTTTCCATTCATATTCCAATGCGAAGTCCAGTACCATATAAAGGCATATTCCGAGGATAACGCCGAAAACGAAACCAACGAGAGCTTTGATTTTACGATGACTGCTACGCTCTGACATAAAGATCTCTCGGAAAATAGCAGCGGTACCTAGCAGACTTTCTGGGATACTAAACATGCTACTACCCGAACTGCGACGCCGTCGGTGTTGTGGGGAGTTTCCCGGGGAATTTAAACTGTAGGCACTGACACTATCCACAAAATCTTCCTGTTACATGGAATATGAGAAAACACACTGTTGAAGCTGGACATAACAAATGATTTAAACTTAAGGAACTCAAGGTACAGAGGCAAGAATGGTTACACGGGGGTTAAAAATAATGACTCCGCATTCGAATCCCTATTATAAATACTGTTTATATGGAAGCGAGTTCGCTACTTCGTAGGGCCCAATGTGGGTTACTCAAACCGAGCACAGCATATATGTAGTGCGCTCCTTAGTATTTTATGCAGTGCAAACATACAACACTAAGCATATATAAAGTTGCATATATAAAGTTAGTGTCTCGCATTACTTAAAACGAATCTCAGCCCTACCAGTACTTTACGCAAGCTTTTACACCCAAATGCAAATTAAGATACCGTTTATGGCAAAACCACACATACTTTAGTACCCCCTATTATCTTGGGTGGACTGAATAAAGAATACTTCCATGGCACGAAATTTGAAAGTAAACTCAAACTTTGAAAGAGATGTAGTAGATGCTGGAGTGACTGTTTATCTTCACGATTTGCATGATGTGCGCATGCGATATTCCAAAAATCGAATTACCAAACTCACTAATTAGTAGTCGATTCTCAAAGGTTGTATATTTACCTTGGATGCGAAATCAGTTTCGTCTTCACCAACTGGAGACTTAGAATGTGAATGTGAATTATGATGAGAGGTCGAAAGAGACGGTTTTGTATGAGTTTGATGCAATCCGGCCGAATTTGGGCTCGTCGATTTTGTTTGAAAATTGGTTTTAGGAACTGCAGTACGACTAACTTGGCGTTGAATAGCTTCTCTGTGAAAAAGGAAAACACATCCCATAGTAAGAAAAGTTCGTGAGTGTCTCATAACTTGGTGCCATTGTGAGACTTTAATCATATGGATTGCGTTTGAGTTACGAGTTCATGCATGCAACCAGCCTCCAGGTACGTGTCACATATGCTACCTGTTGAAGTAACATTTGCGTTACTAACTTACGTATATTGAGGATCTAAAAAATGGCATCCGTGAGGAGGGCATTGGCCAATTGCCCCCCGAGTGCATCACCGGTGCTCGCTTACATTTCGTTTTGTTATATAGAGGTGCTTTGTATTACGTGATATTTTGAAAAGTGATGCAAATGAGACAGAGAGAAAAGTGGCGAATTCCCAGAAGCGAAAATTTACATTACATATCATTTCCATGATATATATTTCATTCAGGCTACATATCGAGGATGTTCCGACATCTCAACAAAACCTGTTTATCAGGAGGTAAGTCGTTTATCCAATAATTCGTAAACGATTTTTTAATTCATTTCAAAAATACTTCCCGGTAGTTGGTATGAGAAGGTATTGATGAAAGGAATGTAATGAGGCAAGGTTTGTCGAAGGGGAATTTGCGCGAAAAGTTTAGTATTTTGCGAAGGATTCGGGAAAATAAATTATTTGACTTTTTACTTACAATAGAACACGATTAAAATACATCCATGAAGAGGCAAAGACTATACGTCCCTACATATGTAATAGATGCCATGTTTAAAGATACCGTTGAAACATATTGAAGGTCTTGACCACTTGGTGCAATGGTCATTGATCAGTTAGTTATACAGAATAATGTCCATCAAACGTTTCGTCTATCCTAAATAATTTGTCCCAATAATTGCGCCTGGGTAATGTTCCCATTTGATGTTATTACCTGAGCAATGTTTCTCTGAGATCACCTCTTTTTCTCTCGGGAGATGTTCTACTGCTCGATGGAGAAGATAATGATGGCAACCCTGAGCTAACGTTTGTTGATTTGATTCTGCCCAGTGGTACGGAATGACCTCTGGCTTTCCGTCTTCGAACTTTTGATGATTTGTGGGACTGAATAAAAAAAAAACAAGTAACACCAACAAAGAACTTTATACATGTTAGATGAATAGACTATTGCAGCTTCTATACCTTTTTGTTTTACAAAGTTAAAGAAGAGAAGATACTTTAGCTGAATTTTTGTAAGTAAAAACTCTGACTAAAGAAAGAAAGGAAGCAAGTAACCCAGAGGTAATTATGAGGTTATGACCTCTAACACTGTTTGAGAGTTAAGGCTATTTGCAGCGAAGTCTCCTGTTCTGAAAAGAGCATCTTATTGAACACAGATTTCTACCAGGGAGCTGCAAGGTTACAGCTCCCTGTTGATGCTATGGTAAATTCCACCACAGTACAAATAGACACCTTAGAGCAGGACCTTGTCATGCATAATACACCACCTTATAAATTTGTTTTAGTATGTAACACCCTTGAAATATTTTTGACCTTTCTTCCTCAGCACCTTGTACACTTCATGGGTCCAATTGGTCTATTCGTCCTTTTTTCACATACTATGCCTGTTCTCATGGTATCCTGTGGTTTCGCCCCTTGCCAGTTCGCCCCCAAATACCAGTTCGCCCCAAAGACCTCCAAAGACATCTCAGTTCCCTCCCTAGTACTGACCAGTGCGGCCCCTAATCTGTGCGTGGCAGTTTCCATTTAAACATAACAAGATACCACACTTAATCAAATCGCGGTTCACTTAACAGTGCAAAACCCGACATTTGGGGAGGGGAGGAGAGTCGGGATTTTGCTTGATGTTCACGCCAAAAGATTACAGCCTCAGACTTGGGAAAATCAATAAAAACAAGATAAAACCCGATTAGCGTCCCAAATACTATAATCTGTAGGTGCGAACATCAAGTTAAATCCCCGGATTTTTCCCCAAAAGGTCGGGCTTTGCACTGTTCAGTGAAAGGCGATGTAAGGGCAGTGTCACATAATGAAAAAGAAATGATCGTTATTGAAAAAACCATTGAATTGAAATATTTTATTCTCTTTCAAGATTAAATAAGGCATAAGACATTTAAGACATAAATGAAACATGATTTACGTATCATGGCAAGTTTAATAAAGAAAGATAAGTATTTGGGAGCGAAACGACTTTCACTTGGGGACGGTTTGGCAAGGGGCGAAACGTACCCCGGTTATTTTTATCCCGAGTTTACATAAGGACAAAACAGCAGGTTATAACACCGTGTTATTCAGCGTGTTCTCACGTTCCCAGAGTTTGGTTGATTAGGTGCTAACGTAGAAACGAGGTCAAATATTTCACTTACAAATTACTATAAAAATGTTAGAAAAACGGTTCATTAGCTCCATGAACACCCGTGACCTTGCATGATTACACCAAACACGGTGTTTAAAACAGTAGAACCCTGAGTTCGAATGTGGAAACGAAATTTACACACCGACCACGCTTTACCCGCGTTCTTATGTTTCTCGAGCGCGAGACAACACGGTGTTACCTCGTGCGCGGGGTACGTGAGACCACGCTAGTATGTCATGGTTATTTGTTTTCCTTCTGAGAGAATTTAAATCCGGTCTTCATTGAAGTGTACCACGAGTTTGAGCTGCTAAAAAGGTGTTTGTAGAGGTTGCAAAACTCCCATTGCAACTCTCATTGCCCATACTTTGTTTCATCTGTCCCATTTGTTTACTTCTATTGAAATAGTCTCTAGTCTGGCCAAGTCACCCATAACAGTAACGTTGCTACCGTAAATTGAGTAGTGCAACTATGACATCACTAATTATTGTGCAAAGTAACATTATAAATCTCCGCTCAGGAATGTCCTATAGGGATGGGCATTCAACTGTCTGAATTCATGTTTCATACTCTGAAATAAATATTTTCTGAAAAATTCCAGATTTTCAGTGCACTTCAAGAAGATCAATATCCAATAACTAAGTGAAGAATACCCTTAGGGTTCCTTTAGAACCTGTGACATTTTCTTTATCACAAGTCATTAAACATTTGAACCATGAACTTGTTCACGAATTAAGAGTTGTCCTTATCAGAATATTTTCAAACCAGAGGTGGTGGTAGGGTAACTATGTCAGCAGACGCGGATCCAAGGGGGGGGGGGGGTTACGGCCTGAAGTCTCCACCTTTTCGCCACATCAACAATAAAACATACGAGAAATTCTTCTTTCCTCTTAACTTCAGCTCCCCTCCCCCTTTTTAAAATGTCTGGATCCGCGACTACTCCGGTCGCTAGTCGGTCACTAGTCTGATTCCTTACAATAATTCTTATATAAGCATGAATACTTTAATATGCATAAAAATCGTGGTAAACATTCATCTCTTGATCAGAATATGAAATAGTGAAATGAAGCCTTTTGTTAAAACCTGTTTATGGTAATTGGTTCTGTTGCTCTTTTTCAAGGCAAATTCAGGAAAATTAAATTATACAACACACATTCATATACTGTATGAACACGAATAGTTCTCCTACTCTCCGATTTGCCATTACGAATGTAACACTTTGAAATTTAACCCTAAACCTAATATAAACACTGATGTAAGAGGGAATGAATGACAAGTTGACCTCAACTAGCCCGCGGGGAGGACGAATTTTTTCGTCCAGCTCATCGCTACGAAAAAATGAATCTGAGGGGCGACAGCCTAAAGGGTGTGCAGCCACAGAGGCGCTAGCTAGGCTAGACCTCAATTGCTTCTGAGAAAATATTCGTCACAAACTATTCTCTTACCTGAACTCCTGCGAGGGCGTCCTGGCTGCTCGTCCTTGTCCTTTGACTAATCTGTGCTGGCAGCGAACGATGCTTAGATTTTTTATTTGGCTTCTTATTAACCATCACAAACCCTTCGAAGGAACTCGAATCAGACACTTCGAGAATCATATCTATAGAGAAATACCAATACGCTGTTTTTTATAACTAGTTTCTTGGTCAATTTCCTTTTATAATTGCATAGAGTATGACACTTACCATCCCAAGTGTATCAACTTCACAGAGTATTCATTACCCCTCTAGTTAACTACTTCAGAGTACTTACCACCCCTTCCTGTAACTTCTCAATGGAGTATTTACCAATTTTCCGGTACCTACTCTACGAGTGCTTACCACCCTACCCCGTAACTTTGTCATAGAGTACTTACCATTTCCTCTCTGTAACTACTCAATGAGTGCACAGAACTCTTCTCCGTAACTAGTACTCCATACAGTGCTAAAACCCCTCCTCTTAAATACTCCGTGGAGAACTTAACACGCCTCCCAGTAACTTCTCCGTGGAGTATTTACACCCCTCCCCGTATCTCCTCGAGAGAGTAATAACCACCCCTTCCCGTAACTACTCCAAAGATTACTAAAATAACTCCCCGTAACTACTCCGTGGAGTACTTACACCTCTCACCGTAACTACTCCATAGAGTACTTACACCCCTCCCCGTCACTCTTCCCCGGAATACTTACCTTCGTCCTCTTCCTCCTCCTCGTTTCCTTCCTCAATTGTTCCTGGTGCGAAATGTTTCTTTTGATTTGCTTTCAGCGGAGGGGCAGTTAGTGTCTTTCCCCCGGACAACTGAACTAAGTTGTCCCGTACGGGGGATGCCAATGGGCTTATTGGAATTGCCATTCGTTTATTTCTCTCTGGGCTAACATTTGGGGGCTGTTTACTTGTATGACCGCTTTTTTGTCTTTGGATGGCCATCCGTTCCACTGGCGGTCTGAAGAGTTTAAAGAAAATGAAACTGAATTCAGTTTTTAATAAAACTTGAGAAAACTGCTCCCTGATAAAACATTCTAGTATTTGTTAAAGGCGCGTATTCATCACCCCATACAGACCCATTCCTCCTTAGTTCTAGCTCCTTTTTCAGCTGACTGAAACTCATCCTTATCCAAACAGTCCTAGATTATTGCTTCAGTGCGTACTTCGGTGAGCATACAAGGTCCTGCTGTGTAATAAGAACACGCTGAGTGCATGCTAGACAATATAGCTCCTCTGCATTTTTATTAATTTGGTGTCAATCAAAAACCGTGCCAGTTGAGAATTTTGTGAGTGTTTGGATGAAAATGTAGTTTGGAGTGACGGAAACCCGCCAAACAAATTGACAGCACTTTTTCCGTTTTCTTTTGGTATTTCTTCATTTTTTGTTCTGTAAATCTACAGAAATTTTTAACACTGAACCTGCGGGGTAAAGCAGACGATTGGCCTTTCTTCCCACCTTTACTGTTTCAAAGAAAAATCAACACAGTCATGGCGATTGACAATTTAAAATGAACTTCTAAATACCTCCTTCAATACAAGCTATAACTACAATGATACATACATACACGTTGCGATTTTTTTAAAACGACGGAAACCATTAATTTGCTTAACTTCTGGTCTCTGTCATTTTGTTAATTTCCTATTTGTATCTTGTCAGCTGTGAGAGCACCGACTCTGATGGGTGTGACGGATACTTTACATCAAAATTCGTAACGTCACTTCCTTTCATTTCTTATTAATTAGAAGATATGATCTGCTCCGATTTAAACTAGGTTTCCATGAAAAACAACATTGATCATGGAGCAACTCGTAAGGTGAAAAAATATATTTAACTTTGATGTTTCAGAGCAAACCAACTACAAATAAAGATATGTTCTTTCAAGCATTTGCAGCTATGCAACAGCCTCATCAATTTTAAGTCTGAAAGAAACAACTTTTATTTGCAAATAGTTATTCCACCTTACCAGGAAGCTGTTTTACAATAACACTTCCCTGGATATTCCATGTGAATCCATCGCGATAGCGGTTGCTTTGCTGCTGATCACGTCGCAATAACGACATGGGCGGTTGCGAAATGAGTGCACTTCGGAATACCGAGACTACGATCTCGCCACCCTTCAAACAGTTATTATGTTTCCACTACCAAGTAAGATTCTTTACCCTTTCCAACCGAATAGGACAACGGTCTAGTGCAACTCTCACACAAAGCTTCCGTTAACTGGTGTCTTATCGGCACGCAACTGTGTTTGACTGTTTGAGCTTTTTATTATACCATATCGTCACCCTTAGGAACCCTTAGAAACCTCAATGGACGAAGGTCTAATGATCTCCTCGTTCGCATCTTCTTCACCAGCTAAACCATCTGTTACTGATGCAACAATAGCAAGCTATTGGCAGATGGGTGACTGTCATACGAGCCAATAACTTAACATACAAATCAGCTTGATAATTATACTCTATATCTTGATCAGCCCAAAACTTTTCCAAAGCCTCATTAAACTGGAAAACAGTCGCAATTGAAACTGCACTTTCAGGAAGGCTATTCTAAACGACAACATTTCAAACGTTATGCATTAGGCTATGTCCAACTAACTGCAAGACGAACTTTTGTCTCTATGAATGTCAACCAAATGGAAAGACCAATAATAAAAATGAAATATATGTATTTTCTGCATTATGTTTGGAGGACTCAGCAGCCCCTTTAACAAATAAATATACTTTAAAAGCTCCACATTATCCAGATTTATCAGAAAGGTTTTGGGGACGTCGTAATTTAAAAAAATTAGATGTTTTTTCCTTACAACGAAAGTATTATCATAAAACATTTTAGTGTACCATAACATCTTGATAAAACTATGTGTAATTAATCATTTGCCTTTATCCATAAACCGAGAATATTGGATTTATATGCCAGACTCTAAAATTGAATTCGCATGTGTACTGTAAATTACATGTGATATCTTACTTTAAAGATAATAATTCATAGCTTTCCTTTTTGGGCGCCTCTGCGGGATCAACTTCCCCTAACGCTAATGCAATGCAGTACCATATTGCACACCGTACCGTATCCCAATTTCATGGAAAGGTCGCAGCCTATGCATATTCGCCTACCTACAATGGTTGAATTTATTACACACAAATATGTTCATCCTAATCAAATTATAACCAGGACAAAGTGACCTTAAGCTAATAATATAATTTACAACCTCCGATTCAAATTTTTAACCTCATTTGAATTCTGAAAGCCAAGGGAAATTCCCCACTATACTTTCAACTATATTTATGTGGATGTGGTGTTCATCTTGTTTCAGTTGGTTGATGTTGTGTTTCTGGGTAGTATTATAGATGTTTCATTAGTCCACACTCAACAAGCCCATGCGATTGCCTTTAATAGACCAGTTCAAACTTTCTTCATGGAACAGTATTGCGCAATAGGTCAAAGGTCGACGAGTAACACTTTTGCGTGTGCTGGTGGTGGGACACCCCAGATTAAAACAACATAGAACTCGCTTACTACCTGTACTGTGAGGCTAATTGAAGATTTATATCAAGTACGTAAGATTAAAAAGGCTGAATAAATTTGACATCTCGTGAGATATTGGTACATTTAAAAATCTCATTCTTTGTCGAAAGATACTCAAAAATATTGAAAAAATATGTGGGAGCTATTCAAGGGGAAAATTTTTTGGTGTAAAAAATTAACGAAAGAAAAATTAGTTTGGCGATACAACTGTGAGTCCGTATACGTAAGTCAACCACTTGTGTACAACGTATGTGCTTGGTTCTGGTTCTTCAATTAGTTTCTGTATTTATCATTGACAATTAAGGCGTAGCCAGTTTTTTCATTCTGTAGATAACACAAGTGAAACAATGCTATGCGCGACCTGCGCAGGGCTCAGATGTGTTGCTAGCAGTTGGTTTGAACAGAAAGGTCAGGCATACATGCGTAGATATAAACTTCGAGCTCGTCTATGGTTCAGACGTTCACTTTATATCGAAATGATCAATTTCCAACAATGCAGATTTACCACGGACTTAAATACATGGACAGAGCATGTAACGTGTACGTCCTATCCGTAGTTGGTCGTCACCGACTGGGGCAAAAAAAAGCGCACCAAGATAGCCTCCGTGAAGGAATAAATCGTTTTATTTGAGGACGACTCTGTTATATTTGAAACAAAAGCTGAACCTGAATGGGAAACAATATCATATTCCTGCAATACGTGGAGTGATATTGTGACCTTACCTGCCATATTTCAAAAATATTTCAACTTTCTTGCAAAATATGGAGATATACTTGAGCAAGTCCAAACTTTCACACAAAGTCATAGCAGACGGCCATTTTGGTGCGCTTTTTGCGCTTTTTCCCACACTACGGTGGCGACCATCTACTTTGAAATATGCTCTGTCCATGTATAGGAAGTCCGTGAGATAAGCTTAAAATTTTCAGTCTTTCCACTAAAATGGGACTACATTTTCAGCTCTAAATCCAATTTCATCTTTGTGTAAAAGTATTTAAAGGAGAACAATCTGACATAATTATTTTACGACAAAGTGGGGATTATGTGCAAGGTAAACCAACCCAAAGGCGGCGTCAGAAAATGTCAAAAAATGAAGAAAAACAAGGGAACAGCAAAGAAACACTCAACTCATGCTTTGCCCCACTTTCAAAATACCCTGGTACCGACCCTGGGTATAACCTTTTCCCGTATTTAGTCTCTCAATTTTATTAATTGCATCTTCAACTTACACTCCGTAATGTCCACGTTCCAGCAATGGGGTGTCCCCTAGACCGATAGTTGCAAATTTTCTAACTGGTTGTGGAGTGTAGTACCGATGCTTCGAATGAACAACGTCTCCATTGTTAGGAGGGTCGGTGGAACCATTCTTCACCCAACCTGTTTGATATAATTCAAAATCAGATAGAAATCGATCCAGTGATAACAAAAACCCAATTTTAAAATATATATTGAATTTGCTGTGAAGCTTAATTGAAATATTTTACTCCTTGCAACACAGTGAACGAAAAAATACCGAAAGCAGTTGGGAACAAGGAAGGAGTCACTGGTTACACACATACACTATGTTTTACAGCGTTCAAACTGTCAAAGATTTCAACTACATAGTTCTAAACTCTGAAAACAAAAGGGAGAGCTATGTTACTCCCTAATAAAGTAAACAGTTTGAATTCACTCCATTTGGGTGTCAATTCACTCCAAGAAGAGTGAAAATTCACTTTTTTCGAGTATCTGAAGGGATTACCCTTTCTAAGAGTGGTCACTATAGACCCTCCATCAATAGTTCTGTCTTTAGAAGTGAACGTTGTACCTACCACTCTTCTTAATTAACAGAGTGATTTTGTTTTCTGCTTTTAGAATGTAAAGCTGTAAACGATGAAAATACGATCGCTATATTTAGAGGCCGCAAGAAGCGTTTGTTTTGAGCCAATCCTTTCAACTTAATGTTTAGCAATTAAATAGAATGTTTCATTAAATTTTGCAAAGAATGAAGAGTAATAAAATTGCGCTAAAGTACTGAAAAGATTATTTCTTTTATTACTCTGCACATTTTGCTGCTGCATTAAACTTCTATAAATATTCAGCAGTTACATTATCCATCAATGGAACACCCAATTTGTTGAGATAACTTGGCGCAATTTAGTTAACTTTTTACACCGACGTTTTTAAGTTAAGAAATTCTTATTTGGAAAAAAATTAAAAACAAAAACAAAAAATTTTACATTTGTACCTTGTGTTGGAAGATTATAATTTTAATCTATACAGTTAAACACTACTTTGAAATGGTATGCATTATCGAAGAAAGTTTAAATCGACACTTTAAACTACAGAGTTGATTTTTCCTCATTTTTCTGTTCTTGTTATATGGCATCCTCTTATGAGATATTTAAGCCCTCTTCACCTGTTCACACCCCAATCTCTGGCTCAATATCACTGCAGAATGAATAATTATTCACTGCTTTCTACTCAGAATTTCTTCGGTTGGTGTGAGGGGCTTGTTTGTGTGTTTTGAAACAATGCACCGTTGTAGCTTACACAATGAAGTCTGACATTATATTTGCATGTTGACACTCTAGTGACTCGATGTATTCGAACTCAATCCTAATGAAGGAGGAATATTTCTGTCAGGCCAAAATTGAAAGTAAACTAATGGACTGACACATGTACCCATCGACCTGAATTAGGAGAACCAAATGATGAAATATTTCCCATGAACACAACAAATTGCATAATATTTGTGAGGCATTCAAATAAAAAGGTCATGGGTTTATCATCTTAAAGGAACAGTCGAGTTGATATCAATAACTGCACGTCATTGTTAGGGGTACGACCACATGATAATGATCATGTCTGTCGTACGCAGCCAAGGTTTTCATCCAATAATTACGAGAAAAAACCTTTTTCTGGCTATTAAGTTATTAACGGATTCTTAACTACTCACTCATGAATGATCAATCTGTATGTTAGTTTTGGAAACTGTCTAAGTTTGACCATTTTGTATTAGCATGGAAAGTAAAGTTAACAGGTTTGGAAACTTGGTGAATCCCATGATGACTGTGAAATTAACTATAATTAAATATAAAATACAATTTAATATAAAATGTAAGAAAAAATTTAGGGAGTATCCCGTTCAAAAAAATTCCGGAACTGTGTACATCAATAGACTGCAATGCTGTTTAGGTGTAATTCATTAAAATTTATAGGACAGAAATTTTTCTCACCTGTGATGTCTTGTGTTTTGACGTGGTACGAAAAGCCATTGGCCGTGGTGATTCTCCTGTGCTTATTTACAGTTGTTGTATTCGGCCTGTTGACAACATGGACGAGGGTATCTGATTTTCGTCGGATATGTCTGGCATGAGGCGGTCGTGGGGCTTTCCTCTTAGGGGTCAGTTGATCCTCTTTCTTATTTTCTTCTGTCAAACTAAGTTCCTTAGGAGAAGTGTCTGCAATCACTGAATCATCAAGAGAGCTGGAAGTTACTAATTGGCTGCGAAAGTCATTAGCACCTAAAGATTTGCTGTGTCCAATTCTCTTCTTCGGCCGCGGATGGGGTTTAATTGCGTTAGCTGCAAAACTGTTTGATTTTGAATTATCATCAACTGTTGACGGCGATGGTTGATTTCCTTTTGACTGTGGAGTTGAATTTATGAATTGCCTCTTGGCTGGAATTGGTGCTGGGGATTCCTTATTAATTACAGAATTTGATTCAGGGGTAGAAGTGAATCCATTTTCAAACGGCGATGGCTTGTCCGCGGGCGTTCCGGAAAGAGATAAATTGGTAGTCGCTGTCAATGGTGTGTCTATACTGAGTCCTGTTGATGGCGTACTTGATTTGGATTTAGTAGAGGGCGTGCCGGACCAGCTATGTATACCACTGTCTATAGCTTGCTTTACACTATGTTTAGGAATTTCAAGCTTCAGCCCATGTGGTTTTTTGGGTGGTTTTGGTGGTTTCATGTAAGACTTTCTCCCCATCTGCGGTGAATAGTACCTATGTACAGGTTTATCGTGGCCATTGCCGAGGGACGATTTGTATTTTTCCGAATCAAGCAGATCAGATAAACTGTTAGAACGGGTCAGAGAAACTGAAAAAGTGAAAAAGAAAAGAGTATGATACTTAAATTAGAGCGTTTCAAACTTTCGGTTGCAATTCGTGTATTCTCATGGCCGTGTAATGATTTTTAAGTTTGTGTGAAGGTCAACCATGTGCTTACTATAGTAACAAGCAAAAGGCCAGTTCTTTATATGTATAAAAGTAAAAGTCAGGGAAAAGAAGTTGATCATCCCAATTTATGTTTTAGTTAGTGACCGGTTATATAACACAATAACATTGTTTGGAACATGTTATATGTAATTAGTCGTTAGAACTTTCAACCAAAATAACTAATATTCTGATCATATATATATTTAACCTAAAAACAATATTTTAGTTAAAAAAGAGTCTTTAATCATCACATAAGTATGGACATAGACCTTTTTCAAATCAGTTGCAAAAGATTGTGGCAAAGACTTGAAACGTGTCCCTTTCGTCAAAAGCAAAAGACACACACATTAACACTGTATTCCACAGTGTTTTGAAATTGCTATTTGGAAAAAGGCCCATAGGTAATTATTGCTTCCGACAATGTTTCCTCGAAAACTATCTGAATCTTTATTCCATGAATTACTATTTCCTGGTCAGATTTCGTTACTACTGAGCTGTTATCGCCAATCTCGTCAACTCGCGTAGGACAGAAGTTCCTATGGCAGCCGTACAATCCACGAGAGTCTTCGAGGAAGTAAAGAGAGAGCTTTTGCTAACTCTAGAAGTGTTGATCATGCTCTGCATTTGACAGTTTAAGTTTAAAAATTGAGCGTCTGATATAGCATATCCTCTTTCGTTGTATGCAAAATAATTTCCTCAAAAAGTCACAAAATATTTTATGTTTCATATTTTTGTTATTGTGGCTTTACAATGAGAACGCCTCATTCCTCATTTGTTCTCTTTCGTCCAATTGACTTCGAAATAGTAAACAATGCTACAATTGAGGCAACACTATGCAACACTTGCCAATTGAAGCATTTCTAAGTGGAGGTTAAGACATGGGCCATCCATGCATCCGAGGCGGGAACCAAGCAATGGTATCTGCATTACACTAGTTATGTACGATGTATCACATATGTTAATACTACATACATATTAGATGTGATCTAAATATACTTTGTATAGTATTCAAATTTGGAAATTTCAAGACTTCAGTAAAAATGTTACGTATACAAACAGATATATGAGTATTAGAGATAATAGTACCGTACATTATAAAAACACCTGTGAAAGATTACAACTAAAGAGTAAAATACAATCTATGAAACGTCGTAACGTCCAACTAAGGAAATATGAACGATACCTGTCCGTAACAGAACGACTTCGCTACGAAATCGGACATTAATTTAGTAAACTCTCTTTTTAAGGTTCTTCCACAATTCTGCCCTCCATTTATTTCATTGACGACTTTCAGTTATGGTTCAAGTGTATCGCTTACCAAACATATCACACACGTCAACATATGAACTCTAAAAAGGGTGTTCAGAAATTCAACTTTTTTGAACATTTTTTTTCCCCTTCTACTTTTAAAACACATTTAGAGGCGTGTCTAATTTTGAAACATTTTGCTTTTAAACACGTTTAATTGGTTAAAATTTAGGTTTTTGAGCTAAAAAATGTTTGTTTACCAGTTTACAAAGTTGGGGGGGGGGCGGGGTGTTTATAAACAGTTAGAGTAATGTTTGAGACAAGAAATAAACACAAATTTGCTTGTTTCTATATGAATGATTTCGTCAAATGCCGGGAACCTCAAAGTTTTTTTTTTTACATATGACAGTAAGTTAGACTAAGCTAGAGGCGCACATTTCAGTACAGTTGATGGACAGAAGTTGCACATAGGAAAGTTAAAAAAAAAAGCGATCACCACGAGTTGGGTATTTCGTGGCCGCATGGAATTGTGGGGCCCCGCGTGGGCTGTACGAAGCGACAGCAGCAAGAAGAGTACAACGTTCCCTGGTTTTGGTCAGTACTAGATGCACACTACCTAAATGTCTAACCAAGTCGAACGAAAAAGGGGTCTTATTGCTACTAAGTTACAGCAGATTAAAGTACAAACACGAAAAAGACAATTTAGACACAATCCACTACACAAAGTTACACTCACTTGAGATTCATGCTCATGTTATGTATGGATTGAGACAGAATGATTTCACTAAATTTTCATATAAATTCAAATTTTCGAATACGTGTTGTAGGTGCGGGATTGGTTTGTCTTTATGGACGATGTGCACATGCGCATAGCCACAAAATGAATTAATCGAAGTGGAAAGCTTATAAGATGTTAGTTTTCAAAGTTGTTTATTGGTAAAAGTCAGCCATTAAAATTGACAACGTCTTCAAGAGAAAACTTGCCAAGTATCCACAGCGTCCAAATTTACATAATTTCCGCGCAAATTGGTAATAATCTTCAACTTCTGTGGTTCATTACGGTTATCTGACCGTCCGGTATCCAGTGGTATGTCCACGTTAAAGGTCAAGAGCAGCCACCCCCCCCCCCCCCAAAAAAACACTAATTTTGAGCACCAGCTAAACATGACAATTTTCTTCTTACTTCTCTTCAAAGTATCTAACGGTAAGAGCATCCGCCTCTCACGCGGAAGGCCCGGGTTTGCTTCCCAGGTCGAGTCATACCACAGACTCTTAAAAAGGAACCTACTGCCGTTGTGCGTGATGCCCGCATAGGCAATGGAGTAGGGAAAACAATCCAGTGAGCGACAACTAGAAAACAAGGCCGTCGCTGGCTCGACTTGAACCAATAGGTTGGAAACTGGGCCGTTAAACTCTAGGCTTACAAACTCATGTTTCCATGTGATTACTTAATAACAAAATTTTACTTTTTCCCGTGCTTTCATTTAAATCAAAATGTTACTGACCCTGTGAAAGAACATGTTAATGTACTCGGGTTTAATGCTATCGCCCAATTGGTCCGCTCGTCCTGCATCCTCGTGTGTTGCTTACAATATAACCATTGTATCGTGCATTATCCTGCACTATTGCATGGGTCATTATTGTTTTATCTTTATGTTATTATACAAAATCGAACTATTGTTGAGGATACGATTTCACAGCAGTTTATTTCTTCCTTTGGAAAACCATAACATATCTGCCAAATCATGTGACTCAAACAAACAAAATGGATTGCCCAGGAGTGTGTTTTATCTGGGGTCACACTAGTACGGTTCCACTCCAACACAGACAGGAAACAATACTGTGACCCATAGATTACAGATTTCGAATGAAAGGTTACCAAATACTTCAGCAATAGTTATATTGACTACTGGTAGTGCTGCCATAACAGAAAATACTTTGCATCGAACAATTGCTATGCTTCTTACCTGCGCAGATTTTTTTTTATAAACGTAGAGGTCCCTTTATCCTTTGCTCATACGTAGTAGCTCCATGGTATAACCAGCTGTAACCAGGTAACGGTTCCCTGGTAAATCAGTTTTGAATAGAGTTTACGACCCGGTTTCCAATGGTCCAATCAATTGGAAAACCGAGGACGAAAGGACTGATTCACAGTGTTAGATTGACATACTGACAATGGTGATCACATAAGCTTGTCTGAAAAAAGGAGGACTGGCCTAACTAGCACATTGAATTTTTCACTAAATAAGGACAAAATTACATCTTTGTACAAGACCAGTCAGATCTTGGCTGTAAATGCAGGAAAATTTCTTATTTTTAAGAGAGACGAGTAATACAAATTAAGCAGCACGATAGTTTATTTTCAAGAAATAAGGTATTGAAAGAAATTAATGTAGTTGTTTTTAGTGCAACAAAAATTAGTTGGGCCCAATGTTTCAAGAATCCAAATAATAAGGTTACGGTTAATTTTGGAATCCATTTAATTTGGTTGGCAGTGAGTCCGAATAATGAATATGCTTTCTTTGCCTGGACAAAACCCTACAAGGTCGTGTCAAACACTGCCCACGTAGAGCTATACGCATCATCTTGTGTATCTAACATTTGGAAATATCAGGGGTAGTGCCGATCCCCTCTGCTTTCATCCCAACGCTATGGCCTTGCTTGTCTAGTTGTTTCATTCAAAATTCAATATTTTCCGTTCAGTCTCCCCATGGAAGTACTACCTCGGAGTTAGTTCTTCCATGGTCTCCTCAGTAAATAATCTCGGTATGTTCGGAGCGGGGGACTAGTTCTACACTCAATTTACGACCTCTTTGATCTTTAAGGTACGCCCTCAAAACAAAAGGATAAAATTGAAATAAGCCACTCCTCAACAAATTTAAAAGTATAAATTCACACCAATAGAGTGTTAAATTACTTTAAGAACAGCCGAATTCACTGAGAGAAAATTCGTCCTTTTATGTGTAAGGTATAGATTACAGATTAACGATAAAACGCCGGTTTACTTCACGTTGATAAAACTAGAAAGGACATCCTTCAAGTTAAACGATTTGCGAGGCTTTTGACAATAATTTTGTTATCAACGTTTAAAAGGGCGATGGAACGCCAGTTTTTTTGTTTTTTTTTTGAGAAAACGATGATCTCTGAAAGGTTTAGGAATAAGTTCGATGCAGGCTCTTGTCCACTCGTCGACAACAAAATATTTTTGAAACGCATAGTCGAAAGAAGTAAGAACTAGCTCGTTAAGTTCTTCCCACAACCTTTTTTTTTAAATTCAGTATAGGGCGACCGTCAGAACCAAGTGACGTATTAATATATTGACATAGAAAGAAAGGGTTGACATATTTCACTTACATGGAGGTTACCCTAAAAAATCAATTGCTGCCGAAAAAGGCTATTGTGAAGTAAATCACAAAAAAGGTTGTTGAACTTATACATTCATTCGTTTAGTCTAAAACTCACTGTTGAAAGGATGAGTATAATACATGTCCTTTTGTGTACAAACTGCAGTGTTGTTACTTGAAATCAAGTTCATAGATACAGTTCTGACATTTATTCCTTTTTCCAAATTAAGTAAATATTTCGTGTTTTTTTTTCATCCTCCCACAAACAAGCTCTGTATCTCACAATAAAACCACGAACTCGATACTACTAAAGGGCATCAATGTCAGCTCTAGTTTCTTGTAATTCACCCCTAATTGACCCAGACAGGGAATTTGCATTACGCTTCTATAATGTGAAAAATCTCAGTCAAACCATTTTGTTACGTTGGATAGCCTGAGATTGTCAATCTTTGCAGAACTGATATTAACCTTAAAAATGTATCTGTAATAGAATAGGATCACGATTAGAAGTGCATACTGCCCAGTAACTTAATTTGCACTTTTAATAAGATCAATGTAAACAGGATCTGTTGGTAAAGAGGTGTTCAATTTCCAAACAACTCTAGGTCTAGAGAGACGGATTCGTTAAGTCAGGGACACGCTAGAGCGATAGGAACCAAAAGGGATGTTATCGAAATATTTGAAACACTTCTTAGGTGGATCATAGTCTATAGAAACATCCCTGCAGGGAACTACAGTAGAATGCCAAGTAAAATATTTGGTTTGGGTTTCTTGCTCTCCAGATAGCCAATTCATCAAAATGATATATAACAGGGCTAATTCTCACACCCAAACTACTATTTTTAGTAGTCCACATGCAGAAACTCTCAATTGACACAGCTCTTTGCTTGACAGCATATTTAAAGAAACAGAATACCGAAGCTCATAATATTACACCACATGTGCAGTTTATAGAGTTTTAAAGTGGTTTCATTATGTACACATTGGGACATGTATACTCACCCTGAAGCAGTAAGCTGATATCGGGTCTAGATAGGATAAATTTTAGACTGTTGTGGAAAGGGCTAAAAAGAAGGGTTTAAGGTCATATCAAGTTTTGAAATGTTGGAGGGGTGCTTATTCTAAGCATTTTGGTGAAATTTGCATTGAAATCTGATGTCTGTCTCGAGATATAAACAAGTAAAGTTGTCACATTTTCAACAAAATGTGAACTTGAAGCAACACATATAACATCATATCCCTACATTCATGGGCAGTCTTTCGTTTTTCTTTAAACTTCAGTTACAGCCTATTTTCTCCCCAACAGCCCAATATTATCAAAATTTGATTGCATAAGTGGCATGAGAACTTTGCAACCTTCCCCATGGGGAGGTCCTATTCTTATTAACGTCAAGGTCAGCACAAAAGCCTGCAAAAAAAAAAAACAAAAACAAACAAACAAGCAAAACCAAATAAACAAAAAAAACAAAAAAAACAAAAAAAAAAACAAAACAAAAAAACAAAGGGAAACAAAGCATACCTTGTCAATGTGAGGAAGTTATGTAATCTTTGATGCCCTCAATATCACTTTGGAACACAAATCTAGTAACTTTATCTGCTTATTTCTCGCGAAATACGGTACATGTCTGATTTGAATGGAAAATTTGACATTGAATACCCCAACATTCTCCATTACGGATTTGACAATCTTTTCACGACAATTTTCTGTACGTTCAATTTGATGGTTTGCTCGGAGATAACCTTTTCAATTATAAAACTTATTCCAAATTTTTTATCTTTCAGAGTTTTTCGTAGCTCGACCTTCCAGATCTTCAACTCTAGTGCATGTTCAAAATTGTTTTCCTTGGTTTTTAAATCATATGAGATAAATTCCTTTCTAGCTTTGAAAGGAGTCTTGAGCAACGAGCTAGCCTACGCAGCCGCCTCCTAAGGGGCTGAATGGGCTAGTTAGGAGCATGTCCACATCTGAGTGGCAACACTGTGACAGGCATGCCGGGATCGTCTGCTCATTTGAGACAATTATCTTGGATATCTTCAGACTTATTTTTGCTGAGTGATTTTACCAGAGATGGAAAAAGCTGACTTTGCTTACATATTTCTTCGCGTGTGTATTTATTTACTGCGCATGGTTTGTGAGGAGTGCGCACTGAAACCTTTCATATGGACTTAAGTCGTTTGTTTCCTAGAAAATGATTTGCGTTCTTGGTTGTTTTGGGATTAATATACTAATATGGTTATACACAGGCCGAATTTCGCTTACACGAGAGAAAGTAAACCTCTTAATCAGAGCTAAGCAGGCTGCTCAAACTGTAAAGTTCCGTCAATGAAACTATACCTAAATAGGTAGACGGTTTGCGATACATTTTCTGATTTTAGGTAATATATTTTTATGTAATATTGATATATTAATCATAATATCATGTAATACGGTATGTTACAAAAACTAGTTTTTAAGTGCCCATACAAGCTAACTTTACAATGTTTAACTTTCAAAACATTTCCATATTATCCAATGGTATAGTGGTAAATTTTATCTGTTATAATTTTCTTATCATTGTAAAATTGCTTTCTAAAGTATAAAGCTAATTGTTAAAGTGTCCAAAACATGACTGCATGGATTCTGCTTAGAAGCCTGCAATGGAATGACATTTTCGGCTGTCTAAGGGGTAGCAAATTATGATGGCGTCCCTATTAGGTAATTTCAGTCGCCCTGGAATAGCGCCTGCATGTAGTATTATTCAGCCTAGGCGTATTATGCACGCTTGTTGTGTTAATAGTATAGGTTTTCGTCACCTACCATAAAAACTTTAAAGGAATCTTTTCGTTGTGGGTACCAACTATGAAATCTTTAACTGGAATATTTTCTTACATTAAATTTCCTGGTATGGACAAAATAAAACCTACGATTCTTATAGCTGTTTCCCATATGTGTACCAGTACGTTGTCACATTTGTCAACATTGTACCAGGAAGTATCGTGATTGTAGCGTAAGTTATTTTAATATCTATAAGAGTGATCGAAAACATCAGGAGACTTATCTTCCAATTACTTTGTTATAAATGAATGATGTATTGAATAACGACTTTGACTGTTCATGGCAAATGACAGTAAGCTCTACAACTACCAATTTAGTTTTTGAAAATGTCACTCTACTAGACAAATAGCTGTTTATGACTAAGCATTTTTAACACTTACCGGTATAATGTCATGAATAGCTAGCTTAACAACAGAAACAATGTAGCGTATGTGCATGTTACTGGTATTTTAGCAAATTGAGTAAATTTTGACATCGGTCTTCCTCAGGGCTCTGTTCTCAGACCCTTTTTATATATTTTTTCATCTTTATCTTTGTCAATAACTGACAAAATTTAATAGTAAGGGGACATTTTGCTGATTCCAGTAATGTTTTCGTCCTCCTTCTTGTCCTAATTATCTTACAATATTACTTTACATTAAAATTTGCAGCCATAGAACAGTGTTTACCTAATACTTTTGGGTTAATAACCGACAATAAAATTTTTTAAAACTTCACGTTGAAAAAAATTGTTATAGTCTCATCAAATACTTTGGAATTTCTTATCGCCGGCCTTAACAAGTGGGTCCGACTCGCTGACTCGGCGTCGCTGTTCGGTTGTAATATTCTATGAAGATATTCCACGCAATAGTAAATTATGGTGGGACTAATTTTAACGATTACTTTTCATTCAGGCGTTATCTTACAAAGGATTTGTACAACAAATATGGAAATTCAAAATTTAGAAGGCCAAACCTCGGTGTAGATCCGTCCCTGCACAATTGAACTTAAAGCTTGCCTAATTAAAAAACATGAGATTTTAGCCTTTTTTATTTAACTTGACATTGCTTAATTGTGTTCGTACTTTCTTGATTAAAACAGACTTAAATTTAGTTTTCAGTTACAGTTTATTAATGAAAGAAAGAAAACTTCTCTGTATATTATAGTTCATTTTTTCAATATGACTCCGATTGTTGTAGTTTCCAGTTAATAACACTAAATGGATAGATATAGCTTAGGCTTTAGTTGTCATTCAAGTCAGCGTTAGATAACTGAAATCTTCAGAATTACTTTTTTCTCTACATTTGGTTTTGAAAAGTGAAACAGAAAAGAAGTCGCATATCCCTACCTTTCTCTTCAGGTTCATCGGCGGGTGCCACAAACGGCATGATGCGTAAAACCACGTACAGGATGCGATATCGTTATGTAACTTAGTTTCTGCGTGTTCTTAACAAACTTTCTACGATTTTCCAGGTTGCCTTCCCAATCAGTACAGTTGCTACACTGTCGTTGGCTTATACTTACTTGTCTACTGTAGCCCCACTGTCTGACAGCAGATTATGTACTGTGCAGCTATAACAGAAACTCGAGGCAACAGGATATTAGTAAGGGTAGCGGAAGTGTTGCAGTGACAATCCAATAGGTCAACAAAATCATTCTCTAAGCAGTGGATGTAAGTATTACCTGCTATGGAACTAGTATGGAATCGCGCAACTGTTACACTTATAAAGATGGCATAAACATGTCTCGTTTTCCCAAACTAAGTTGAGAGAGATACATGTTTTGGGGCGTTTGATGGGTGGTGAAGGGGACTACTCATTTGCGATATTTGCTGAGAAAAAAACCAGGTCCTCTTGGTAAATAAGTCAGGTCGGTAATTCATTTTGGTGGCTATGCACATGCGCACATCGTCCAAATCATCGGGATAAACAAACCAATCCTGCACCTATAACACGTATTCCAAAATTGGAGTTTAATTAAAAATTTGGTGAAATCATTCTTTCTTAATCCATCCATAAAGTGTGAAGGGATCTCAAGTGTGGTTTTGTGCAGTGGATTGTGTCTACATTGTACTTTTGGTGTAAAAATTTGCATTTATATCTGCCGTAAAGTAGCACTGACACCCTATTTTCGTTCGACTTCGTAAGACACTTACAGGCTTAGATAGTGCTGTATGCACGCACTGACGAAAACAAGGATACTCTGTACGCTACGTGCTGAGCTCGGTTTGCATATCCCACGTTGTGCCCCACAATTCCATCCGGCAACGAATTACCGAACTCGCTTATTGGATGACACACCTGTGGTTCTGACATCAGAAAAGAGTGGTCTGCTCTCCTTACTAAAATATAAAGAAAGGCAAAGAACGATAGATAAAAGGTTACAAAAACTTCCCTTTTTATAAACAGGCTACGCCTCTTGTTTGCAAATCTTTTCTAAAAATTTTCTTTTAAAATGCTGAAATGAGTGCATGTATATGGAAAGCCGCCCAACGTTTGTATACCAATTATATCAATAATGGCCGTAGGGAAAACAAGCCAGTGAGCCACAATTGGCAAAAAGGGCCGTGGTCGGCTCGACTTGAACCAATTGTTGGAAACTGGACCGTAAAACTCGTCTAACTAACTAACTAACTATATCAATAATCGTCGGGATAAACAAAGCAATCCCGTTCGTGTTCCAAAAGTTGATTTTACTTAACTGAAAATTTGGTTACTTTACTTTGTCTTAACAAAACCATAATCAGATAACATAGAAGGAATCATAAGTTTGGATCTGTGCAATGGACTTTGTCTAAATTGCCTTTTTTATATATAAAAAAAAAAAAACATGCAAAAATATTTGCTGTAAATGGTGAAGTAGGGCCGAGTTCCTATTTTCGTTCGGGTTGGCCCTTCAGATTTATGCATAGTGTTGTATACACGTGTTGCCTGAAAACAAATGAACGTGTACACAATGTGCTGAGCTCGGTTTATGTATCCCGAGCTGTGACTCACCGAACTCCATGCACCAACGCTTTTTGAAATGTCTGGTTCCGCGCCTGTGAGGGGTAATGGGTCTTCCCTTCAGGAAGTTTTGTTTATATAAAGTTGCTTTGATATACAGCTGGTGCTGTCCTTGGTGAATTATTTTATTAAACACAAGCTTGGTACATTTCATCCTTAAATATAAATGGTGATGTTTCTTGGTGACAGTCTCTCCAAGGCTTTATGTATTTTGAGATAATTACAAATTCAGGACACTGCATGGTATAGCACATCATCAGTGGATGGGGGATTTTACAAATAAAATAGGGGAGGGTAATTTCGTAAAGGCCAAACATCAACCTAAGAGTTTCAGATGTGGAAGCATAAACATGAGAGGGATATTAATTGGTCCTTGTACAATCAAGAGGAGTGTCCAACTCATGAAGTGTGACATATGATTTAGAACTAGGCCTTCCAGCACCCTGTCTTATACAGCCCCGATTCTCTCACCCAAAACAGTTATAATTCTCCTTACCTACTTACTTGTTATGAGACCCCTCCAACGACAGTTTAAAATTCATCCTCATCCAGACACAACCCCAGTTTTTTGCTTCAGGGTGAGTATACAAGACCCATATGTGTAATCAAAATACTCTCAGTACAGTACAGGTTATGTAATATGATCTATGGTACTTAGAATTGTTTGAACTAACTGTCAATCAAGGAGCTGAGCCAATTGAGAATTTATGTTAACCGCTACAAAAATTGTAGTTTGGGGTGAGAGGATTGGTCCTTTAAATTATAAAGTGATCGAGTTCTTATTTACTTTGGTAGTAAACAGGAGACTTCTTTAGGATTTTTCAGTCTTGAAGGCACGGCCAATCTTTGTTTAGTTTCATTGATTTGTCTGATTTGTATTCACCAGAGAACATGTGTAACATGATGTAGAGGAAGAAAGTTTAAACACTGGTAGCACTTCCATATGGGCCCCATATCGACAAACTTATGGGGCCTATATACCTTTTGCACCCAAGACCCATATGGGACCAATATGGGCCAGCCCAGGAAACA
This sequence comes from Holothuria scabra, assembly GCA_037179385.1. NCBI lineage: Eukaryota > Metazoa > Echinodermata > Holothuroidea > Aspidochirotida > Holothuriidae > Holothuria > Holothuria scabra. The sequence continues at coordinate 52,011,453 of CM074183.1, read as the reverse complement.
CATACGATGCATATGGGATAGTGCTGGGACCAATTTGGGCAATTGCCCCATCTGGGCCCCAGTACTACCCCATATGGGCATAAGGGCATACCGGGCTGGCCTATATGGGCCCCATATGGGTCTTGGGTGCAAAATAATATGGGACCCATATGGTTTGACGTATATGGGGCACACATGGGAATGCTACCTAAAGTAAAAAACATGGAAGACAAACATACAACAGGATGTCAACAAACAATTCAGAGCAGCAACGGTAGTTCTATCTCGTTTCTTAACCGGCAAATACCCAAATCCTTGATTTGTTCCGCCAACTGCCAACTGCTCTTCCCCTAAATCACTAAAATGCACATGTTACATTACCATAAATTTAGCCCTATTAAAACTACAGACAGAAAATTGAGTATTACAATGTAAATTTAGTTAATATATAGCCTACTAGAGTAATATTCCACGAAATATCTCCTTAATGACTGTACACTCACATTATGTCAATTTATTGATGAACAGTTCCACGTCTTTGACTCTCGGTTACCCATGCAAAAGTTTCTTGAGAATGAAAAATTTTTGAAATACAACAGATCAATGAGGGACAAATATTCTTCAACCGCCAAGTAAAAGACCCCCGTATATATTTGTGAGTCATATGACACGAATGACTTTCAAAACCAAAGACTTTTCATCGGTTATACACATGACATAACTCACCTATGTGACTTTTTAATTTCCCATATGAAATCTTGTATTTTTCATTGTCAGGAGAAAGAGTGTAGGTGAATAACTGATGATGTCGTTTTAAAATTCAACTTTAATTAAATGGAGTATTTTTTCTATGAAAGATGAGATGAAAGGGAAAGTTCATTTCACACTTCTCTACCAAGTTTTTGTTTTCGACTTGTCTTGAACTTTTCTTTTATTTAGATCTTGTCTTGCTGTGTGTAACTACTCGTCGAAACGGTTGAAATGAAAGGAGGTCAAAACACCTTCCTGTGAGGGGTGGGGGTGGGTGTGGAGAGGGAAGTATAAGCCCATATTAGATAGAACGAGAAATTAGGAGAGGTAACCAAAAAGCATATCTTAGAATACATTGATCTAAAGTGCATTACTGACCAGCGAATTGACCTATAAATGAACTTGTGTAAATTAATAATATACTTCGAATCATTCACGCTGTGTGCCGAACGATCTATACCTTTATCACGGAGAATCTAGCCTGTATCAATTTAACCGATTTAATGGTATGTGTCGATTCTCGTGATATCGCTTCCTCTCCTTAGTACATCACGCAACGAATGTTACTGATAATAAACTGATGTAGCAGTTCCCCTCCCTCAGCCTCTGCTCTCGGCTTCCAGGTGAATTTTTGTTACCTTCCCCGCCCTCTGGAAACACACTACTTGTTTTCTGTGCTAGAATCCCTGGAAATTGCTAGGTATACCAGAGGGCCGACAGATATGTGAGGTCGAGCAGATTCGTAATGATGGTTAATTAAAACTGGGAACTCCCTGATTTAAAATCGGCCTACTGAACTTTTTGTAGTAGCACGCGTTGTACAGATGAAAACTAAATAAGGGAGATAATTGTTCGCCCCAGTGGTGACTAAAGTCTTTGGTAGAATTGCATATTTAGATTTGAGAGAATAGCTCCTGCCTGAATAGTTGTTTCAGTGACCATTGTCTTAACTGTCCTAACGCAGAGCGGAGTTTTTTACCAAAATACCTGCCAGAATAGCAGAAAATCAAGTTAATCAGGTTTTATACGTTGCATCTACAAATTTTGTACTTTAAGATCTCATGTTTTACGAATGCACACTCACCGTTACACTCTCTTGCTCCCTAAACACCCAGACCAAAGGTAAATTCCCCGCCCGTCGGTGAAATGAATGAAGTAAAAGGGATGTACCACAGGGGAGAAAAACAAAGGAAAGGAGAGATGGTGAGAAAATTCATAGTCTTTTCATTAGGGGGGGTGAGGGGAACCCGTTATAACATAAGTAAATGCCTTCTGCATACGCAATAAGCTTTTCAGAAATTGAAGTGCGATACCGTGTTACTATGAGTCGACAAAGATTTGCCCTTAATCGGCAAAATGAAGGGGAAATGAAGGAGAAAAACAAGCAAGGAAATCACATTAAAGTGACAGTCAACTTGTGTCTGAGAGGGTAACTGTAGGGACCCCCTTTCACCATAAAAGGTATAAAATTCTCCGGACATCCCATTTGATGTCAGTTCAAGTCACTGAATCCTCAGTAAGAGCAGGGAGGTTAGAACAGCTATAACTTCCTGGTAAGAGCATCCTTTAGTTAAATCAATCCTCGGGTGAAAGCAGCCCGATCACAACTTGCTACGACCCTGTTGTTTTTGTTGTTTGCTGGTAGAAGATAAATATCGATTCTAGGAAACAGAAATTCTGACATTAAAAAAAAAAAAAAAACTCTGTTGATAGGGGAATAAAAAAACTTCGTCGTGTTTGGTTGGTCACCACGCCGATTTTGAGAAATCGAGCAATTTTGCTACGTTCTTTGTCCTAAGCTCACTTTATAGACTACATGGAAACAACCGCGAGTTTTGTTCACCATTTTTCACTTAAAGGTGTGCAAGTGGGTCGTGCCAACACACATGTTTGTAAATACGTAGTTGAAGGTCCACAGTAATTTCGATTTTTCTAAACGATTACCTCACAATTGAATATACACACATTTATTAAACAATTCGACGACTGTGAAGAGGTACAGTAGACACTAAGTGCTCATAAATATTCATACCGTTGAGACAGGCAAATTTCCCCCAATTGAGGCAATACTCATTTTCTCCCGAGAGCGGTTATCTCCCGAAGTGTAATATATGAACTGGCTTTAGTCTTCTGAAGGCTGGTGTGGGTCAGAATAACTGACGTGGCTTCTACCAAGTGATGGATCTGATTTGATTATTTCCTATCAAAAATCGTTTATTTACTATCGAAATTGTTGTTTAAATCCTGCGCAAATGTGGGCTCCATCGTAGTTTTACCTTAAAACAGCATTTATTGTATGTCACTAATTATTTTATCTCTGACTACATCTTAATTTGTTGGTGACTCGAAGTTTTCAGAACTCGCACTGCTGGCCTCATTTATGGAAGGAGGTTGACATGACACAGCCAGAGGTACACTTTAATAATGGCAATTGCTTATATATGTCGTCAGTTCCGAAAACTTTAATTGCAACATCTGGCACCATTTTTTCACCTTACCCAAACGAAACTTCTCAAGGGAGGAGTTCCAACCACGCACTTCCTATATTCATGGACATAGCGTACTACACTAATGTCCTATGCTTAGATCGTCACTACCGTACGTGTGAGTATTGGCTTAGCGAGATGGCTTTTGTGTATAAAGTTTGAACTTGCTAAAGTAGTTCAGAACGAAAGATTATGCAAACAATTTCATTTTCTTCGAAATAATGCTACGTAAGGTCAAAATCACCAAACAGATTGAAGGAATATAATGTTTCCCCATGCAATTCTCTATTTTGTTTGAAATGTCACAGATTCGTCATCAAATCAAACAGAGTTTCACGGCGGCCATTTTGGTAGGCGTTTCGGTTAACGTGGTGGCGACCGTTTAGGTCAGTGATTCTATACCTGGGGCTCGCGGGGCTCCGGGGATCCGAGGAGCTTGTGTGGGGGTCCGCGAAAGGCAAAGGAGTTCATGGAAAAAATAGGGGTCCGCGAAAGCTAAAGTGCTTGGGAAAGTTTAGGCAAAAAATTGAAGGCGTAATATAAAAGAGAAAATTACAGCAACCAATACTCCTAAACTAGAACTGCATTTGCTTGCAAATACGCAGAATTGTAGTGCGTGTTAGAGATGTCTTTTCAGTTAGTACAGTAGCCCAGTTTTTATTTGAACTTTAGGATTTGTTCATGGCGGGAAGAGGGGCTGTTGTTTCTTTTTGGCCACTCCTCTCAACCCTATTTCTTGATAGTACAAAGATGGACCACTTGTCTCCCAGCTCCTTGGCTGGACGCATAAAGAAATCATAGAAGAGTAACCAATGATGGAGTAAATCCGGACCTTCTATGCTAATAGTCAGTCACTCGCTTTATTTTGAAGCATATTTGCCAACAATGAAGCAAGTGCTGAGTAGTCCTTGAACAAGACCGTGTACTGCGCTTAACGGTAGGACCTACTCCGTATACAGTCTAGTGTGGAGTAAAATGAAGTGGACGAAGCATAGTCCCGTTCAAGGACTCGTGCTGAGTAGCCTACTTAGCCATACGTTATGCTCTGTTGTGTTGTTTACTCCTGCCTGAAATGGTTTTATCGGTTCTCGACTCCTCTTTCACCGTTCCTTATGTTAAATAATGACGCCCTCCCAAGCTCTCTGACTGCACCGCTGCATGCATATGACAACTGTCTCGTGGAAGGCCGAATATACTGTTGACGCTGTGTGTTTTAACATCCGTGTTTCGTTAATTCGCAATGCATGCTATATGCATGCTGTCAAAACGTTTCGGTCAGACTGTTGTCAAAATAGCTTCTGCTTTTACCACTGAAATAAAGCATGATAATAGAACTACAGCACAAGTCGCTTAATCCAACGCAGTAAAGCCAATTCGTTCCGTACAGGGAATTGGCAATACCCTGCTCCGTACGTAGTAGCTAGATGAAGATACTGTACAATAACGTCTTGATACTGTTCAACGATAGTGGACGCAATGGCGCCGTGTTACGTATACCAATTTGGAAGCAGTGATTGATTCTCCATGCTTATCACTTCAGTGTGAAAAGGCCGAACCACATTACATCGCGTTTTCTGGAAATTTATCCGCAATGTTCTTTCATGAAGGTAACTCCTTAAATCAGCCTTGTTAGTGTAGTATTTGCGTTTCTGAACTTGATTTATGTTTAAAGACGGCCACAGATTGCACTTACTGCTATTGTTAAAGGGTAGAGCATGGATATTTGTACGAACTAAGTTACGGTACGCGCAGGGAAATGAGTTGTGGGCCATAACAGGCTTCACAAAAGAAATTGTCAGTCGGCCAGTAAATGCCAATATTGTAGTGCGGCGCACTACAATAACTAGTATAAGCGTTCTCGTGGTTTCACTATTTTTCCTTTAGCAACAGATTAAAATACCCCTCATGAGAATATTCAGCTCCTTGAACGGTAGACATTTAAACTGTGACCTTGAATTCCGAATACAGCAGTGAAATGACGCATTTTTTGGCTAAAAGCATCTCACTGGGCATCAACCTTCAAGAGGTTCAGAAGAATTTGTATTTCAACGCATAATGTGACTAGAACCGATATACGTGGCTAAATTAGTTATCAAATCAATTTTGAATCATAAAAATGGGTCTAGATGTAGAAAAATTATGCACGAACCTAAAATTAAAAAATGCTGGAAAAGAGTTGAAAATTCCCAGTCGAATCTGTCAAATTATTGATGTTTGGGACAAAAAAAAAAAACATAAATAAATAGTTGCTTCATGTTCCGAAAGTAACGAAAAGCACGTTCATAACTACAAACGGGCATTATTTCCTGTTATTTTTAGCAATGAGATACACCCGTAGTCTTTAGCCGTGTTCCCATTTGATCCAGGGAGGTGGATCTTGATCTACCGAGGTGGATCAAACACTAATGGGAACGCAGATCAACAACACTCACTCAAGATCAAGATCCACCGATTTTGATCGACCGTTCGGGGTAGATCAAGATCCACCGCGCTGGATCAAAGTTTGTAATGGGAACACATCGGTAGATCAAGTGACCCTGGATCTCCGGTTACACTCATGTATGTTTTTGTGATACATCGATACGAAATGCATGGCAGGCCGACTTGTAAACATTGGTGACCTTTTCGCGCTTGCGCAATGTGTTCATAAAACACGTTTGATCTACCGCGCTCACTCAAATGGGAACGCGGATCTCGATCAAGGTAACTGATGTTGATCCACTTCGGTAGATCAAGATCCACCTCCCTGGATCAAATGGGAACACGGCTTTTGTTGCGCTGTGTGCACTAGATAGAAATTCCAAGGTCAGTTTGCGGTTTGCGGTTTTCTTTCGTAAAAAATCGGCCAAGTCATGACGTTATGGACCAATTCACAACGCCCAGTTTCAAAAGGCTGAAATCTCTAATGTTTGGTTCACCGCTAGCAAGTTATTACAATAGAGCAGACCTGGGAGCCGTTATCTGGACAGCTCCCTGAGCAAACGAACGCAGCAAGTTGTGCTGCTATACTCATTAATCACATCCGATTCTTCTTCGCTGTTTAAGGGCAAGAACAGTCACCCTTACTTGTTCTTTCCCTTTAACGAATTGGGTCCGAGTGAGGCTCTTATGGCCTACGTGTACAGTCCTTTTGTTATAGCGGCTTGTAGCGGTTAGCATTTTCTTACAATCAGTGCCGTGTGTAGCTTTTTATATAGACATATGAAGCATGAATATACACTTTTCCTTATAATACCTAAGCGATATAGTTAGTTAAGAGGAGTTTTGCGGCCAGTTTCCAACCTATTGGTTCAATTCGAGCCGGCCAAGCGAGATTCACAAGGGGAAGCAAAGCTACGGTGCTACAAGGAGTGTGTGCAATATGAATTTATTAGCGCCGGATTGGACGAAATTGACCATGGACCAAATAGAGTTTCAGCATCGAAAAAATGCGAAAGCAAAGTAAACATTTTTGCACCAACTTTCTTTTGTTTCGTTCGGTGCTTCTTTTAAATTACATGTCAGACAAGGACACAAAAATCCACTTTTTGCACCAAATAATAACTTTATGATATCATATTTAATACACGTATGTATATATGGCACAAACCATGATGAGAAGATTATATTTTTACCAATAGAAATTAAGTCTTACAGTGGTAATATGATTTTGAAACAAAATCTTTTTTCAATTCAATTTTTATATCTTATAATTTGAGTGAGACCATCCGTTTCTTATGATGCTTTAGTCAATCAAGTGATCATCTTTCCCCCGACAGGGATCCCTCAAAGATGTGGAACACACTAAGGGGAGAGGAAAAAGAGAACCTTTTGTTTAGGTCACGTGATCCTCTGTCCATGAACAGGAAATATGTGGTCTCAACTTAAAACAAATATGTATCACATACTTCCGTCACACCCAACACTTAAAGAAGATCAGTTTATCAGCAAAGTATAGTTACTATAAAACTTTGGATGTACTTAAGTATGGCATCATTACCACTTTTTAACTTTTTTTCAGAAACTCCACATCCAAGACCGCTCACTGCACCATGGAGGTGGTGTTATAAGATAGTCCCACCCCTAGCGTAAAGCTTGGTATAGATTTCCATATAGATACTAAACGTGGATCTCTGGCTTATTTTGCGGGGTGGGGTGAGATTATTATATACTTCATCTGTTGAACAACCCTTAATCAAACACAATCGGTGCTGCTAGACAGGGAAATTCTACGCCGATCAACCTGTAAATGACTGAATTTTCATTTTTATCGGTTAAGCGTAGTATTTAGGATACATAATCCGTACTGTCCACTCCAGCTTCCCCTATCTAATTCAGGGACTTGAAAGTAAAGGTCAATGGCTTTTTCAAGGATCAACCTGTAAAATACAAAATTTTCATTTTTATCAGTGAAGCGTAGTATTTACGATACATAATCCATACTGTCCACTCCAGTTTGTCCCATCTAATTCCTGGACTTGAAAATAAAGGTCCTCGTTCAAGGAAAAGTTTCGTATAGAATGACTTAAGAATTTGTATTTCTTAACTGTATAACAAAGCAAAATTCTTCGATCACTGATAATTAGTACAGTTAGTGATAATACCATACTGCTACAAAACCATATTATATACAACCCCAGCAACCATCCGATGGGCCCATTTATAGAGGCCTTGAAATTAGTATGATGCTTCACTGAAATGCTTATGATCTTACAAATGGTTCACATTTTTTAGCGCCAAGGTCATTATCTGGGCGTATATTGGAATTTGGGTGGTTTCCTTGGCATCTTGCACAATCATTTCGAAAAGTTGCGTTCACCAAACTAGCCAAGCCGTCACAGAGTGGCACAAGAAAACAAACATGAGCGGGACTTTGTAAGAAGTTAATAAAGTGTACCTCAAGTCAAAAAATTCAAAAATACTTATTTAAGAGCATGAAAAATGAATTCTAACAGTCTAGCTCCCATCTTCATATGACATTCATGAGCTGAGATATAAAATGTTGAAATTTATTCACTTAAAACAAATTGGTTGATTGCGCAATAATTTGTGACTTTCTTGTTGTACAACTTCACATAACATGCTTTGTTTCCCTTTAAAATTAAAAATGTTTTATAACCTTGAACACTTCCTGTTTGCTTGCATAGCATGTTGCACAAGGAGGGCTTAATTAATTACATCACCTCATAAGAGTAAGAGTGCTGTCACACCTTGGTACAAGGTGCAGTAACGTTCGAAAAAACAAAGAAAAACAAAGATTGTAATTTGAGTAGTACAAGAATGACATCACAAATTATTGCGCAATGTACCATTTTACTTGGAGTGAATTAACTTCCATATTTGATATCTCAGCTCAGGAATGTCATATGAAGATGGGAGTTGGACAGTTAGAATTGATTTTTCATGGTCGTCAATATATATTTTTGAGTTTTTTGACTTGAGGTACACTTTTAAATAGTTTACAGACAAAGTTACACCATAGGTACAATACAGTAACATAGATATCTAACCAGAGTTTTTTATGTTCAGGACAGTTCTGCAAACCTCTCAAGGCGGAGAAGCTGCGGGTTGAGACGTTCTCTCGTCCAGCATAAGAAAATATCTGCGACGGGGCTTGGGGAACACATGGACTACGTCACGCAAATTAGTGTTGTAACCGTGCTTACGTTTTCTTAGCCGATACCGTTCTGAAACCGTTTGGAAACTCGTCAAATTCCAACAACATTACGAATCTATCTCACCACAATGCATTACATGCAGGAAATACGTGAGAGCGCGCCACTGACTAGAGTCTCATTGTGTCTTCTGACTTTGTTGGAATAAGATTATCGAGGAATCGATAATAGAGGAGATAGAATCGCCGAGATACATCGCAATCTTACAGTTTTGGAGGGCATAAAAGTTCTTAGGAGAGGAATCGGTACTTGGATTGTGGATTGCATGCAGGGAGCGGTAATAGCACTCGGGTGCTCTCCTTCAAATTAACACCACCACTTTGTGAAAATTTACAGTACACCACGGTGCCCAATCATCCAGTTGTTTTAACAGGGGAGCACGTAACTCTCCAAAGATGCAACTTGGCGGTATTTATTTAACAACGTTACCTAATCGCGGAAGTAGGAAATCACCAGGCCTTTTCTACTGTTCTATATCCTGAGAGTGGTGGTCACGGTGTCAGTGTTTTGTCTCATTTCCATGTAGGCATTTTAAAAGGGAAAATGGTCAAAATTTACATTAGTAAACCAGTTTATGAACATAAATAGATATATGAGTAACACCCATTTCTCACTATGGCTGCTAGATGAATCATTTTGTTAACTTACTTTGTTGGTATTTGAGCTGCCAGCGTTTACTGTTACCGTAAATAAGCTTAGTCACGATAACATGCATTGCACAATCATGGATATTTTAGTGAACTGACGTTTAACTGAACAATTGTCATCATTTTCACCAGCTGATGTTTAAAAACATCAGTTTCACAAGAACATTCGATTTAGTAAACAAGGATGATATAACGTGCTAAGCATTGCACCTTGGAGGTAGTGCTTCCTTGTTTTAAAGGGCGAATGTAGTCATCACCAATTTGAAAAAGGATAGCCGTCTATACTAGTTTATGAATGGCTCTTGACAATCATGTGGCAATGTGTTTCTCACTAAATTGTGAAATTTACAAGAAGTCATATTTTGGTTAACCTTGAATGTTGACGGTTTAATCCTTAAAATATCCCGAAAGCTTCTTGGAAGAAAAATGACAGAAAAATAGCAAAAAATTGTAGTTGTTTCAAAATAATTTTAGGACGACTGCTCCTGACCTTTAAAAATAGACCTCTAAACATCCTTATGCATCTGTGGAGTTTCTGAAGTTCCTGGATAGTCCATTTATTTGCTTCATTATTGCCACTCTATAAAGTCAAATGAGTGAAATTCGCTACAAATTGCCGGGAGTGTCCAGAATGATCAGTCCAAAGTTAGAGTGATTTTTTCCAGAAAAGAAGTGTAAATTTACTCCAAATAGAGTGACATTTCACACACATGGAATGAACTGAAGTATAGCTCTATTTGCAGTGAATTTTTCCACTCCACTCTTTTTGGAGTGAATTTCACTGCTTTTTTTTAGTGTGACATTGGACAACATACACATGGGTTGGCAAACTGAATGAAGCAAACTGTTATTCTTTTCCGATCTATCAAATGTTCATGTCGGTTCTCATCTGTTGGTTCCTCTTTACATAACCAGTTAAACAAGAAAAGTGCAAAAGCCCCTGGAGAGAACAAACTATTTTTATCAGGGTAAATGGGTCTGTATCCCCTTTCGAACATTTCACATATCCCCATTCGTGTTTATTTGTGTCGACCAAGTATTCACTTACAACCACATATACTATGCATTTTACAGTAGGATTCAGGACAGTCTGAAATATTACCAGATTATAATAATTATTCGGCCGTGATCGCATTTAAATTATTGCTCATTTTTTATTTGTTGTATTTTTTAGTTATTGGCGGGAGTGAAGCCCATCGAATTTGAAGGTTCTGAGTTTCTGTTCCTCGTTCGCAATCTTGCTCCATCGTAATTTCAACAAATATTGTAATCATACACTACTTACACGCACGACCAGAACACATGGTATTATGTACAGGTACCTCCGCTTAAACCTGACCACGTCTCAATAAGCCAGTTCGGTAATTCGTTTTGGTGGCCCTGCAAATGCGCACATCCTCCAAATCGTCGGGACAAAGAGCGCAGTCCCGCACCTACAACACATATTCCAAAATTTGAGATAACATGGAAATTTGGTGAAATCATTTTTTTTTTTTATCCATACATAGCATAAGAAGTAATCTCAAGTGTAGTTTTGTGCAGGTGATTCTGTCTAAACTGTCTTTTTGGTGTAAAAATTTCCATTTTAATCTGCAGTAAAGTTGAACTGAGACCTCTATTTTCGTTCGTTCGTAAAAATTTCCATTTTAATCTGCAGTAAAGTTGAACTGAGACCTCTATTTTCGTTCGACTTGGTTATACACAAAGTGTTGTATGCACGTACTGACGAAAACAAGGGAACGCTGTACTCTACGTGCTGAGCTCAGTTTGTATATCCCTCGCTGTGCCCCAGAATTCCATGAGGCAACGAATTACCAAACTCGCTTATTCAAAGTTCTTGACACAAAGTTAGCATGTAAGAGCGTCCTCTACATGGAATACGCTTCCTCCATTGCCTGCTTTAAAAAGCAAGTGGGTCAAGCATTACATGCAAAATTATTGATCAAGAACTTTTTCATGCATACCGACATTACTTGTATTCACTGTATATCGCCTAGATTAATGATAACTTTTTCTCCGTTTTGGATGGCTTTAAGGAAATGATCTTTTCATAGGTTTTTGTAGGGTTTTTTACTATTTACATTGCTATTTTTATAAAATTTCCTTTCAAAAAATCAATACTTTTTCCAATATAAGCTCAAAAACAAAAAAATTCGTCGGAGAGCCTCATTACGTAGGCATTGAGTAACATTATGTAGCAACAACGATCTTTGGTCGCCGCCTGCAACCTCAGATTTACCGATAGAAAATGCACAGTAATCCCCCAACTGTTCAAATTCCCTTGCCGGAAACCCAGCAAAACTGCTCTGAAATACAAGCTCCATATTTTCAAATATTTGAAAAGGGTGACAATTTCAGCGCGCTCAACGCGCTTCAAATTACGCCCCAAGTAGAGTGGTAATCACACTTAAAAATGTGGTAAAATTTGGATGCTTGCCGTCCACCCCCATTTCCTACTTCCTAATTTTGAATAGGCACCAGACTAAACAATAGCCAGAAAAAATGGTCGAGCTTCGCTCAGTGTACATTTGATGTCCCACCCACATGCAGACCCCCACTGCAAATTCCTGGATCCGCCACTGATTGTCTACAAAGTCTAAATGAAATCAAAACTGAGTTGTGAAACGTTTCCCGAAAGGATAATTGAAGGCATATTCCCGGACACAAAATTTATTAACTTCAAGATTTGCAGAAAAGTTTTCTTTTTTAGGAGGCATTTATAAAGAAATGTTACTTTTTTCTTTTGATTTGGTGCATCATGTAAATCCGTGATGTCATCGCGGCTCATTAATTTGACATTACATCCAATTTATTTATAGTTTTTATGCCGCTGCAGGAAATATTAACCAACAGTGGTAGTTGTACTCCACGTATGGTGAAAGGAAATGCTTGATCTACTTAATCCCAAGGACAAAAGGTCTTTAACTTATATAGAAAGTAAAAACGAATGAGAGACAATTTGCCCACATTACATGACGTTGTTGAAGAACAGCGTTTTTTTTTACAAAAGTTCCCAATCTTTAAAATGAGAAATGTTGAGTTAGTAAACGGGATTCGATTGATGCGCACTGTTTAACAAGGTGTTTAGGAATTGCAACAGGGTTTCAAGGACACGGTGTGGAATATTTTTTCTCCCCATTTTTTACAAAACCCCGGTGAAAAGCCACCAGAAGAAGGCCTTTAAATAACTGCCGAGGGAATTATGCCTCCCCCCAAAGCGCTAACGCATATGCCTTTCTTCTGTAAGGTTTCTCTCGACTTCCATACGTTCTAAATCTTATTTGAAACTCGTTTAATACCTGCTACGTAACTCAATGCCCAGTGAAAGTTTGAAACATATCAAAGGAGGTAAAAATATTTCTCTCGTCAAAAGTTGCTGTTCCTCTAAGTTTAAACTATGAAGTGAAAATCTGTTATCATAATATGCATTTAAGCAGAATGAAAGTGTTCGGTTTTTTTTTTCTTCAGTTGCAAACATCGAAAGAATTTTCGATAAAGCCGGTCTTTGGCTTCAGACAGTGAACAATTATATAGTCGCGTACTTGTTTACAAATGTTAAGAAAGTCATAGTATCCCCAAACACTAAAATGCACGATGCTACACATGTTTTGCAAAATTCTTGTCTGCATGAGTCCAAAGGTTTTCTCTTTCGGGAAACCAAAAAAAGGGAGATAAGAATATACGAACAGGTAAAAGTTGTATGTGTCACTGCCAGCAACTCGACTGAAGCTACGCGGTGAATGCAATGATTTGCCGAAAGGACGAGACATTCGAAGGTAGAAAGTTGTCACGCCAGTCAAGCGAGCTGAAATTTTCACTCTAAAAACAGTTGGGTAAAAAGCGTTGGGAAAAATTCAAAATGCCCAACTTGGGCAAATTATTACCCAACAAATGGGTAAACAACTTTACCCATATTGTTGGGCAAATTAAGGTTGAGTAAAATCCAGGTATTGGTAAAAGGTGTTGGGTATAAGTTTTAAAGTACCCAACAGTTGGGTTAAATGTAATTGACCAATCAGATGATTAGTAAAAGATCAGTTAAGTTTTACATATAATTTTTGTAATAAAAGTGGTTATTATAAGATCTCATGCTTGAATAAGGTTGGATCTGGTAAATAAAAAGCTAGCGTAGAATAGCAGTAAATATCCTAACGAAATTACTTTAAGAGCAATGGTCGTATAGAAGAAAAAGTTTTCACCACCACGTAATCAATGGGAGGAGAAATACAAAGTGCACGATTGACTTTGTTATTTCAAACTACACACTTCACTATTTATTAACCGAGTGCATCGTCACTGGTGCCCCCAACCACTCTTGAACGGCAAACGGTGTAAGTTTTAGGGTATTGTTAAATCTCCTTCTTGCCAAAATCATATACACTGTAAAAACATGGGCCACATAGTTGGGTAAAAAGTTTGGCCAACTTCTAGGCAAAACATTAAACCAGCTAAGTTGGGTACTATTTTGTTGGGTAAAAAGTTTGACCAGCTTCTGGGCAAAAAATTTAACCATCCAGGTTGGGTAATGTTTTGTTGGGTAAAAAGTTTGACCAACTGCTGGGCAAAATATATTAACCAACTAGGTTGGGTAATCTTTTACCCAACTGGTGGTAGGAGGCATGTGTGCCCAGCACTTTAAAAAAGTGCCCAGGTTGGGCAAAGTTTTGACCAACTGTTTTTAGAGTGTTCAACTTTGAAGTATATAGCTTATTGGAGAAAGCTATTTTTATTTTTCGATGTAAATTTGGTGTTTCGTAAGGAAGTTGGATTAATTTTGGTTCACTAAAGAATCTGTGTCTCGCTGTTGCAAACTTAAATTGTTGGGGGCGAGTAAATGATTGCCGTGGTTTCTCATTTACTGTAGTGTTAGGTCTTAGACGAAGTTGGAAAATTTTCGGAAAAATTGTTCCAATTTTAAGGCAAAATATTTGACAAAAGAAAGAGTTTTCATTGGAAAAATTAAGGCAATATGAAAATTGGGGATTGCCTGGGGGGGGGGGGGGTTAAGAAGTTGGGGTCTTCAATCAACAATCTACCCACTGGGAGAAATTGTCCAGAGTGTTTGATGTGAATGAAAATAGTTTGGGTTACATTATTTTATCGTGAAAACCATAATCCAATCCGCCTGAATTGGAAGATCGCGCGAAATTGTTTTGCTCCTTTTCTTACAAAGGAATCTAAAAAAATCTGGAGCTGAAATTGAAAAGTAGAACTTTTTGACCAAAATTTTCAAATATTTGTGTTTTCTTTGTATCAAAAACTGGATAATTTGAGGTCTGTGCTTACGAGATGAGAAGAGCGGGGCAAGTTGGCAATTTCTATATTTTAGCTATACGGTACATAGTAAAAAAAATAACGATTAAAAGTAGTATATTCGATGTGGGGAGCTACTAGTACCTTACCGTCATATTCTGTTTTTCCTAGTCAACTGGGGATAATTACAGGTTATAAGAAAGGTAACTGGGGATCCTGAAAAATTTACAAACACATTTACACACATATTCAAACAAAAAAAGGGAATCGCGGATACACCTCAGATCAAACTGAAAAGCTACAGGCACTTGTCTGACACCCCACTTTGCATTATTTTGGACTCAGTCTAAAACCGGGATATCCCCGTTTCGCGAGTAGTGGATGATGTTATATACTAGATCTAGAAAATAGGCATGTTTAGATTACAGAAGAATTGTTCTATTAGTAATTAATTAGTAGTCAAAACTGCCAGAATTTCACGCATATAATTGAAAGTTTAAAATATAAAAATCTCCTCGCGAAAGACAATTTCAGTATTTTATAACTTCCTTAGTGTTCTCAGTATTGTTCAATTGATGGTAGTACTTATAACAGTTCGGCAGTTCAACAGGATCACCTGTGAATGCATCGCATGATCACCAACAAAGCAAGCATATGCTCCGAGATCAGAAGAGATGTAACTTATCTATCGTCTTGGCTAATAAGGTTAAGGGAAGAGAGAGATAACTTCGCAGTCAAAATTTTAAGTTGCTACTCCTCATCAGAGATCTCTCTTCCCATTCCCACTATTATAATTCTCAACAACAAAAAAACAGTATAGAATTTCTCACCGGCCTCCTCTTTCTTTGGTTGGATACTTCCATGGTTGGATAAGGGCGCAGCTTGTGGTCTTTTCCCTTACATTACGGTTACTCAAAGGAACCGTTTTAAATTTGTCTTACCATGGAAGTGCTACCTCGGAGGTAGTACTTCCATGATTATACCATGCCTTCAAGTACAGCCACCAATGAAAAAAAATCTAATGTGAGAATATTTACAAAATGCAGAACAGAAAACCTAGGTTGATGTTGACTTTCAACTGAAACACATCAAAATCTCGGAATGGCTTTTGCAAGCCACGGTAGCAACTGATATCATCAACTGTATCATATGTCGTTCGACTGATCATGTGGTCACCTGCAAAGCAAGCGCCTATAAGTAGGGCGTTTCATGTTTCAGTTGAAATGTCTGGGTCAGAAGTTAATATTGCGCAACTTTCGCATCCGGGAGACTACGTTTTCTTATCCGTTCTCTATTTCTAACCCTCTGTGACGGTCTTCAGGTCTAAACAAAATAAAATATAACTTTAGTTTGTCGCTCTTGTTACAGTTATAAGTGGCTTCATTATGAAAAGAAATCCCCCCGTTCAATGTTTGTCTTAAAGCAACGCCTAAGCCTTTAAGTCAACAGGTCGCTCGGATGTTTCAAACTGTAAGAAAAGAAGGGTAACGACCATGTCATAAAGAACGGCAGTTGACAAAAACTATAGAAAGGGCTTCTGAGAACCATGAAGAACCATGTGATTGAAATATCCCTCAAGTAATATGCTCAACGTGTAATGAAACCAGAGACATCTTTAAATAAATTATCTGTTTTCATGGTTAACGCCTCTTAATTTACAAACACTCACAAAGTAACAAAACCAACAGGGTACGGATTGAAAACACTGTAACAAGTCCATAAAGCGACTGTTTTACTTCACATTCGCTCGTAAAAAGGGAGAGAAGAATATACGAACAGGTAAAAGTTGTATGGGTTATAGAATTCTGGGAAAACTGCTAAAAATGTTTAACAAACCAGCTTAATATGCAGTAAATAGCGGGACGTTGGCA
This sequence comes from Holothuria scabra, assembly GCA_037179385.1. Lineage (NCBI taxonomy): Eukaryota > Metazoa > Echinodermata > Holothuroidea > Aspidochirotida > Holothuriidae > Holothuria > Holothuria scabra. The sequence goes on along the minus strand of CM074183.1, from coordinate 51,994,813 downwards.
GTCTTACCATAGCCACTTTTGTTGTCGTCCTTTTTGTTGAATTCTGTGATCCCCCCTTAGAGGAACTCTGCAACGCCCACGCTGTCATGGCAATGTCAGTTTAGGGACAAACTAGGGGCAACCGATGCAAATTATGTCGCAAATGATCCCCAAACACATTTGCTTTCTGAATTCTCCATGTTCCTTTTGTCGTGGATTAAGTGTGACCCAGGTTTTCGGAGTTCTTACATGAATACTGGAAGACGACAGGACACAAATAATGAAAAGACTATTGTCTATATTATTAACAACTGAATGATCAATCTAATGTATTGCTGATTTATAGCTGGGCTGGAATCAACAACTGACAAGTTGATACTGTTAGCGAAGTGTACAGATTCACTAAAAAGTAAGCAAGAGTTACGAGTACGCAACCTAAATTTAGAAAGAAAAGTACCTCTGGAAGCAACTCCACAACTGTAAAACAATGAGAACACGCAATTTTACAAGTAAGAAAAACTCCAAAAGAGATACAAAAATCCTAAACACTTACATAAATTAGGGACAATTAATTGCTTCAAGAACCCCAAGTTTCATGTTCACACATTACAACAAGGGGTCAGCTACCAGACATACTTGTGAACCCTCAATGTCTGAATGTAAACATTATCGTTAACGTAGTATAACAACAATGAAATAGCATTCAGTGAGTCTAAGCTCATTGCCAAAAGTAGACAAAAACAGCGCCACTAACTTTAAGAAATACCCGTCTAAGTAAACATGACGAGCGCCATCAACAAAGAGAAGTTCTCGGTATTATTGAGTATACACTTAGTTGACAATATAAGGCAACCTATCACAATCTAAGGATAAGCAGATGTGAATCCTCGAAGCCTACACCCCTAGGGCCCAAACCATCCGACGTAACTTATTTCATGGGAAAATAATGAACAAATGCCCCCAAATACACTACATCCACCCAAAATATGTCTCAAAGGGCGAAGTAGAGTCTTGATAAGGGTTAAATATGGATCTGAAGGACTAAACTCACCAAATAACTGCTCTTAAGACAAGCTCTAGGCCAGAGAGATGCAGGTCCCGCTGTCGATTAAAATTAGAAGAGAATGGGCACATGTGCGCAAATCCCTATATACCCACCCATCCAGCTAACAATGATGGATTGTGGGAATACATCATCTCTTGTACGGAAACCCTAAATAAACTCTATGTCAGGGAGACATGGAAATGTCCACACTCCGACACTTTCAAAACCCTGCTCTCCTCCTTTCCCCTTTTCTTGCCGAGTGTATAGCAACTTGTCCGCGACATCATGTGTCCAGTGTACACAGGGACAACTTTTCGTATTCAGTTTTGTCAACAAAATCCTGTTGCGACACAAGCGTGACCTGTCCAGTACATCACACAGCTACCTTTATGATATCTTTGTATGATTTCTTACACTTACAGAGCGCCATCGATTAGAAGGCTGAACAGGCGATATCAGTAAGCGCTAGCTGTGCTGTATGGATTAGTAGTGTATTATATTCTGAGAGCGAATTTTACAACATAACGACGAACAAGCAGAGCTGGCTATAGAAGGTTACATGAAGTTCAATAAAATGGCGTCTGTGCAGGCACTCTGCACTTCGGAGCATCGTCTAATTTTGGTAGGATTTTTACTTAATCGTTCAGATTTCCTTTAATAAATGTTGGTAACTTCTAAACATAGAGTTGCTAGGGACGATTATGCCACAACCATCATTTGAGAAAGTGGATTCCCACAAGAATGGAGGGAGAGAAAAGCCAGACCTAAAAAGGAATTCATACATTCTGGTCATTTCATGGTGAGCGATCCATTCAAAGGTGAAGAGAAGTCGAAAAATAAGGACCGCCAACCGCCTGGTTACGATTTCGGAAAATATGTTAGCGCGGGAACTAGTGAAAACTACAAATTTAATCAAACGGATTTGGAGATTGACTCGTCTTTTACGAAGTTATTTGAGTGTCTGAATCTCGCGTACACTGGGTGAGAAACTCACTTGGCCTATTGGACCCAACGTTAGGTTAGGCCAGCCTAAGCTTAAATTCGGACTATAGTACTCTAGTGTAGCCTAGTATCATGCCGTTACGGGGTCCGAACCGGTTAGTTTCCTCCCCAACAAAAAGTTAATTTCCTCCTCTATCCCAGCCAACATGCCCAGCTGGGCACCAACTGGGTTCCAACTGGGCTACTTGCTGGGCCCCAGCTGGGGCCCATCCGTGTTTGTCAGGTGTTCACACGTGGGGCCCAACTGGGCTAGCCTTTCCCAGCTGAAGCCCAGCTGAAGCCCAGCTGTGCCCCGCTTCAATAACTGAAGCCTAACTGGGCTTTAGCTGGGCTTCAGCTGGGAAAGGCTAGCCCAGTTGGGCCCCACGTGGGAACACCTGGCAAACACGGATGGGCCCCAGCTGGGGCCCAGCAAGTAGCCCAGCTGAAACCCAGTTGGGGCCCAGCTGGGCATGTTGGCTGGGATGTATATTAAATTTCAAGTTAGCAAACTTTTGTGTAATTGTTAGAAAGTTAGGATTAGGCTAGACCTACTGACACTATTAATTGCAAAACAGATATAGCCTAGGCATAGGCCTATGTCTACTGTACAAGTCAGTTAGGTATTGTGGATTTGGGTTACATGTTAGTTTCCGCCCTCTCTTCTTTCCGCCCGTCAAAAACGGTGTTTTCTGCCCCTTTATTTTAAGCAGAAAACATCTTTTTGGGAGGTTGGAAAATTATGGAACAGAATGTGATATCAGGGGTACTTTTGTTAAATGAAGATTCCATCAACTTTTCCGTAGATTCAAACTTCATCGATGTCTTTTAATATTCAATACGACACCCGTTACTCAGTGCCATGTTGACGTCTTTCCAAGTAGCATTCTCACTGTAGACTTTAGTATACTAATACGTACTTACGTACAGGTATGCGTATTCAGTGTTGTGAACAATTGTTCACACATTCAGCATAAGCCTAGTACCCATAGACACTCAGACTCCTTATACCTAACGTTAGGCCTAAATCCGTGACTAAACGACGTTTAGAAAAAAGGTCATACAACTCGTTCTTTTCGATGAGAATGCTGAAGAAGTTTTAAGCCTATCCACAAATTTCATTGTTGTCCCGTACTTGGATTCGAAATTTGAAGTTAAAAGTTATTTTTAACACATGTAGGTTCAAACATTAATTTTCCGCCCCAAGATTTTTAGGGGGGGAATGTAACGGGCAGAAATTACCGAGGGCGGAAACTGACGGACCCCGTGAATTTGTGATATGTGTATGCCTGAAATGACAAATTTAGGGACTTTATAAATAAGCAATGGTCTAACGTTAGACAGGATAGGCCCCATGATTGCAAAGGGGTACGTTACGGCGTTAGTTTCAGGACCCGTTAGTTTCCTCCCCTACAAAAAAGTTGGTTTCCTCCCCTAAAACTTGTTTCCTCCCCTAAGTAGCCTATATTAAATTTCAACTTGGGAAAATCAGCTGCTGCTAGCAAAGCAATGTGCTGCTTTAATTGCAAAACAGACATGAGCTACTCAAGTCACTCAGTAAGTCTTGAGGACTTGTGAAGTTGTGATTTGTGTATGCCTCAAATGACAAATTAGTTGGCCTAAAGCCTTGGTCTAACGTTAGACACTAGACAAGATAGCCTAGGCTCAGACCACATGATTGCAAGTGCTATTGTAAGACCTCTACATAGAAATTGTACATGGCCAATCTTTCTACAAAATATGATAAAAGGTCATTTTTTTAAATTAAGGATGTTGTTCTCAAAGAAATAATGTAAAGCCTATCAAAGGTGTATAACATGATTCACATCATTCCCCACTGAAAAAGAGTAGGGGAGGAAACTAATGTTTGGAGGAAGCTAACGGGCATGAGTGTTCCAATGTACAAATATTTCGAAAGCTATACGTATGGTAAAATTTCAGAAATAGCCGAGTTGATTTTATTTCAAATTTTTGCAAATCTTTAGAGGTTTCAAGTTATCAAAAATAATTGCATTGGTTGAACAGGATTTGGAAAATGTAATTTATGATAGTAAATTAACATTTAAGGCAAAGGATCAATTTTGTCCGGCACTACGATGGTCGAAGACCAGCAACTACGAAATCACAGAAGTAAGGACTATTCATAGGGCGCCATTATGCGACCGTCCATACTACTAATCGCATGGGTTACCCCGGTAACTCTCCCAACATAGTATTACCAGGTTCCAAATCTACTAACTTGAATCTTAAAAAACAAGGGCGGATGTAAGGAAATTTGTTTTTTTTTTTTTTTTTTGGGGGGGGGGACTCAACTTGAGACCAAGACGTCTCAAATAGTATCAGGGGATGCCGTGCAATTTTTTTTTTTTTGGGGGGGGGGGAGTAGAGGCATGAGAGGTGGAAACTGACTGCCCGAAAGACTATCAAAGCGGAGGGCCACCATCGGTTGGCGCGGAGCGTACAGAAAAGTTTGAAAAATCGCGGCCTCTCAGATAGCCGGAAATTGCATTTGCCAGGCTTGTAAGTAGAATTTAAGCAGTCGTTATTTTGAGCTTTCCGTTGCAATAAAAATCTTCATTTCAATAAAAGGAAAATCACATTGCAAAATGATCAGAAACTTTCCAGATAAAATGTACTGTCTCCTTTACAGGACAATGTGACATTTTATCACTTTCTTTGTCGCAAAGTAAAATCTCCACTAAAAAGAATAGACCAGAAACAAATTTTTGTTTAATATGTTAAAGACGAACATAATCTGAGCACTCCGTAAGTTTTCATTCATTTCTCATGGTCAGTTCTCGAGATATTAGCAACTGAAGTTGACACATTTTCTACAAAAGGTAAACTTGAACCAATCAGGTGCTATGTCATGTATTCATATTGATGGTCAATGTTTTGTTTAGTTTTTTATTTATTTTTGATCCTGCCGTTTGATCTTGAATTGATTAGGAATGCTATCTTGCCCTTAAGGCAAATTAAGTTTTTAAACTTCCATTGCTCTTGATGCACGTATGGTTACAACGTAACACAGTTAAATTGTATAAATATGGTGTTAAATTTTAGAGAAAAACAACTAAACATTTCGATCAATGTGAATACATGACATCACGTCTACTTGTTGCAAGTTCACTCTTTGTAGAAAATATGTCAACTTCAATCTAATATCTCGAGAACCAAACGTGGGAAATGAGTGAAAATTTCCCCAATAAGCTATGCCTAGAATATGTTCCTCTTCAAAATATCAAACATAAATTTGTTCTGGATTTTTTTTTTTTTTGTTTCAAGGCGCTGCACACCGTTGAAAATAAATTGAAATCATAACTTTCCGAATCATATAAACTCATATGACCAGTGGTCGAATGAGCCTGTAAACCTGAACCGGCCACACAGAAGCATTGGCAGCGCTATCAGAACCAATAACACAGTACTGCTACTGGTGCTGGTAGCGTTATGAACGCATCTGGGCGACCGGTACTGGGCTAAAATTTTGATACAATTAAGAACTATATCCTTGACAATTACGCTTTAGTTAAACTTTATGACTCATATATGGCATTTGTATGAGAGAGAAGGCTGGGATACTTTGCCCAGATTAAGAAAAAGGCTCCTTTTTATTCATGTCATATCGATTAACGTTATTTTTGGAAAATTGAAGACCATGCTTTGGAAATGTCGGGGGGGGGGGAGCAAGTGCCCCCCGTGCCCCTATGGCGAGCCGCTAATGTTAAAAAATATACTGCATGCATTTACACAATTGATGGAGAGAAATGTCATCTAATTTTTCGGCTCAGCTCTTATGCAAAGACAACGGGCTCTTATCTCAATTTGACCAATCACAATGCAAGAAATGAATGACGTCAAACTATGCCTATCCATACGGTGTACCCTTTGACACAGCGACATATGTATTGCCAATGTATCACACATGATGTGTACAGTAGTATATGCATTATATGATATTAATATTATGATATACATACAGAATAGACTCATAATTAGTTTTCACTGTAGCCTGAAATTTCCTCTTTGAATGTCAAGTCCTAGCATCAAATCCAAGAAAAAGTGAACATTATCTTGAAACTTGGGACAGATTAAAATCGCACAATCAGCGACAAAATTAAAAACTGAACGATGGAGCCGAAACGAGTGAATAGGGATTTGTCGCTGAATCTGGGTTTGCAAATGAAACGAACGAATTGCGCAGTCGGTTCGATGCGATGTGCAAATTGGACACGTAAAGGGCGTTCGAATAACGTATGTATCCATTGAACGAAATTTCACCGCCTGTTTTGTTTGTACATTTTGCTTGACCTCTTCTCAAAATGACCTGAATATGCATCAAATTCATTGGGCAAAGCTAGAGCCAGACGATGAGGTAGAATAGCTTTTCGAAACCTTTGAAAGCTGTTTGCAGTTTTTTCGAATTTTTGCTTATTTTCGGAAAAAAGACTAAGGTACTGTATGTTAGTTTTTAAAGCTTTTTACATTTGTATGGAGAACAGCCCATACATTTGATGAACACTGGAAATGTAAAAAAAAAAAACAGCATAACCTGCTTTAACTGCCAAGTGAAGTCAGGGCATTTGGCTGACATGTCACACTACCTTTAAGGTTAAGCACAAAAAAACAACCAAAATACTGTAAATGTAATGTTCACACAGGCATACGTGAAGGTACATAAAAACCTGACAGACATACCCAGTGATGTCATGTACTGAAACACAGTGATTTCTGCCTGGCTGGATTTGTGATACTTCCCTAAGGTGAGAAATAGATGGCTGTAAGGGGTTGAAAAGGAGGCCATTTTATGCGTTTCTAGTACTTTTACATGTTCACATTAACCCTTCACCGTTGTGCTCCAATCGGGGCATATTTGCGCGCCTCGGGAGTGGGCCGAAAGGCGGACGCAGCACGCCCGCATCAGCTTCCTTAGGCTATTGACCCCGTGATCTTAAACTATTGTCTCTCTCGTTGTTGTGGCACAGTGTGTGCACAGCCTCGTGATGCAGATACTTTAGTTTAAACTATTGTGTAAACACTCCTGTAAACAGGTGTAAAAACTACAGCTTTCCGTTAATATAGTTCAGTACTTAAATTACTGTTCTTGCGTCTGGACTGGTTAATAAGTTAATGTTTGTAAATGTTTTCTTCCAAGCATTTTGAAATTTTATCATGGAAAAATCATGGCAATATGATGGAATTTTATCTTCTTGGAATGCTGGGAACTCCGGGTCTGGGTCTGTAACATTCGGCATATTACGTAATCTACTTCGCTCCTACTTACCTCATCTGTTTCACAAATGGACTGTTCCATTTACCGCGGAATACTCACTGGCCCAAGTGAGCACACCGCTGTGTGTAAAGTACTAAGATATCGCTGTAATGACACTGTAATATTCACGGAAAGATTTTGGGTCATTCCATGCCAATTCAAAAAATCTCAGATTTTGATGATTTTCACATGTTGCTGCATAGACAAAAGGAACACACTGAAATTTTAGCCCAAAGCTAAAACGGTTTGGGAGTCTTACATTTAATATGGCATGCCACCTTGAGTTTACTTAAAAGAAAACAATGCAACCCGAGTATTTCATGACTTTTAAATATGTCTCTTATTATGCAAATCAACGTTTTACCGCTGTGTGTAAAGTACTAAGATATCGCTGTAATGACACTGTAATATTCACGGAAAGATTTTGGGTCATTCCATGCCAATTCAAAAAATCTCAGATTTTGATGATTTTCACATGTTGCTGCATAGACAAAAGGAACACACTGAAATTTTAGCCCAAAGCTAAAACGGTTTGGGAGTTATATGATTTGAAATGATGAAATATATGATTTCAAATTAGCAGTACTTTGCTGTTTTTTAGCATATCTGGGCCTTCAAAAATGCAATTTTTACTTCCAGAAGCATTTTTTTCAAATTTTTGGGACCACCTGGGCCCAATACCAATGATCCAAAGGGCCCTAATGTTATACCTCCTTAATATTTGATCACTTCACTACAAGCAAGAGTAAGTATTACAACATGGATATCTAGAACAAAGATTAAGCAGGGGTCTATACTTGGTCCCAGGGAAAATTTTCAAAAAGGGGCCCTCCTTAGGAGAGGTAGTTGACCCTGAGGGCAATTATACACAGATTTAAAACTTTCACCATCGAAGGAAACAAATATGATGCTAATGCTCCCCGAATTTTATATTTGTAATTACCTCCTTCAAGGTCAGTTTACAGGATGAAAATGGCCCCTGTGGCCTACTTAAAGGATGTACTATGGGGCCTCGAACACTCTATTACAAAATATAAACTTTCCATCAGAGATGTCTCTGATTGCACTCATAGCAACAGATCATGTGCACAACCACAACAAATTTTACTCCTGGCCTTTTGAAAATCATCACAATCTGAAATGGTCACCTAAGAACTTTCTTGAAAATTTGTTGATTTGGCATGACCCTTTTTGAAACAGGCCATTACATATTAATACTGTAGTTTACCCCAAATGGAGCTCATGGAGATTACAAAGTTTACAGTTTGTATGAAAGCTATGTTAGTATGCCCTGATGTCAACACAGGGCTAGCTATGTAAGAACATACACGGCCCTTTGGTAATAGGCCTGATGCCACTGTATGTTGTACACTATTGTGAGTGAATGTCACCAGCATGACGTTGTTTGGTTACATTTTGTAATTTTTGACATCTATGCAGAGAATACGATAATACATGGCTTTGATTGGTTGATAATTTTAAATGGCAGTTCTAAAAGGAGAAGCTTCGAGCTCTTAGTATGCTTGCTTTTCGTAGGAAAATGTCCCAATATAGGCCTTGGGAAGTACTGAATTTCATTATTGCTTTCTGTTACATTTAGTTCATCATTTTTGATTTGTTCACAAAACGAGACGATAAAACTTTGTGAAAAATCAAGTGTTTTTTAACTTGTGAATGTGATTGCTCTCCGTTACAGGGGTAATTCATTTGTATGTCTTACTGTATGGAGCATACCTGAGTAACAAAGTGTTATCGACTTTTAGTCACCGTAACACTGGGTACCCGGGTACCCAATAGATATAGCAGTTGGGTACCTAGTTTGGATTCTTTGGTACCGTGCAAATACCAGTCCATGCATGGTCCTTTACTGAGGGAATGTCAAGAGTAGAACTTTTGTGTTAACATATGATGTTGAACTTTTGTGTTTGCATGTGATGTTACAGCATACTGCTAAGTGCTTACTCTTAGCCAAGATCTCCCTCCCTATTCCATTTCTAATTTTCAAGAAAATGAACCCTTTTTAAGTCTCTTCTCTTCTCTTCTCTTCTCCCCCCTCCCCAAGCCTGCTTTAGTGTAGTTGGATAACTGCACAATTACTCTAGCAATCCCTTCATAATGCGTTTGTTCATATGAACCATTTTATCTTGTACTGTAAGATTGCTCAATGTGTGTGGTCTGGTAACCATCTTTTCAAAAAGAGTAGCTCCTTATAAAAAACAAGACATACGTCTAGACTAGTAGACGGCAATGTAATTCTCATGGTTAATTTTTTTCTTTTGGTATTGAATGAGTAATAAGGTTTTCCATACATTATATAGTTTAAGGAGAGATATTTAATCATGTTTTGTGTTGTGGGAGGTTAGAATATGTAGATTTAACCATTATCAATCATCTTTAAGAAAAGTTTATTTTCATGATAGAGTGAATAATGAGCGTAAACAAATGTTTAGGGATTGTGGCAATATTTTGCGGTAGTAGAGGGTTGTTTGAAAATGCCATTTAGCAATACTGCCTTCTATTTTAATGCGGAGCTGTTTCATTAGCATATGTATTGATCGTGTGAATGAGGGTGTACATAGGTAGTGTTAAGGGTTGCTTGGCAATCAAAAAATGAAAGTTGCAATAGATGGTCGAACGTTGACTTCGCAATTCTTTTTATTTTTTTTTTGAGGATTTTATCCTCGCTTTATTTTTCAATGCCAAGAGAACTATAACACTCTATTTACAGAAGAAAGGTAGAGTAATTAAAATACAATAAAGAACGCAATACGGTATGTTTTCATTCGTTTTGAAACATCTTCATAGTTTTAATAAAAAATAATAATGCTATTTATAAAGCGCTTTTCTCAAAACACTTAAAGCGCTGTACAAAGAAAAGAGTTAAAACAAAATACAAAAAGCACCAAAATTACACAGATAAAATCAAAATTTAAAACACAGAAAAAACAAAAAAGCTTAAAATACAAAAACAGTGATCAGTTTAAACAATTAAAAAAATAGGTTTTCAAATTCTCTTTAAAATGATCAAAATTAGTTAGAGAACGCACACTAGCAGGCAGACTGTTCCAAACCTCAGGAGCAGCAACAGTAAAAGATCTGGCCTCATAACACTTAGTTTTAGAAAAATGAGGATGGGAAAGAAAAAATTCAGATGATCATGGGCGTCCGCAAGGGGCACTTGCCCCCCTGGAAAATTAAACTTGTGAAAAAAATTAATTAAAAATCCAAATAAAAAAATAAAAATAAATCATCACAATATCTTCACTCACAGCGTCAATTTCTACTCGTGAAATATGCGGAAATTTGACCAGGAATAGCAGAAGAGAAGATGGTATACTGAATAGTGAAATCGTAATTTGGGGACCATCATTCGTGATATCTATTGGAAATTTGTAATTTTAAAACTATGCCAAAATTGTACTAGTTGTCAGGTATGTAGTGTGCATAAGGCACCCGACTATTGATGAATGCCTTGGTCTTGGTTTGGTCCCGTGCTGATCTCAAGTGGCGACGCGCGGATGTAACTGGGATATACAAGGTGAATAGGGAGGGGGGGGGGGTATGATTCATAATTGGGTAACGGACATAGGCCTATATAGGCTGTTTGACAGTTGTAAGTTTTATCGAGCATAGGCGTGCAAGACCGTGACCCAGAGGCAGATTTCCCTTCAACAATTTTTTTACATTGAAAATTCTAAAAATATAAAAATTACAGACATTCCTGTTTCATGGCTGGGTACATGCAGCTTAATACACTCACCAAGTGCCGTTTCCGGCCATCTGGAGGGTTTGTAACGCCCAAAATTTTCTTGTACGCTCAGCGCCAACTGATGGTGGCGATCCGCTTAGATAGTGTACACAACTCAATCATTCATGAATGGTCTTGCCCCCCCCCCTTGTAAAAATTTCTGCCGACGCCCATGCAGATGATAATCGTAAACAGCGACTTGGTGAGTATTTGGTGATGAGACTTGAAATGTAATCAGGGGCTATGCCATGTAATGATCTGAAGGTAAGTATAGCTATTTTATAAATAATACGATAATAAACTGGTACTTAGCCAGTGCAACTCACGGAGGATTTGAGTAACATGATCATGCTTCTTAGAACGAGTTACTAGTCTGGCGGAGGAGTTTTGTATACGTTGTAACTTTGTAATATGGTTTGATGGAAGCCCATACAGGAGAATATTACAGAAGTCTAGACGTGACGTTACAAAAGCATGAACAGGACGCTCCGTTAATTTTCGATCAGGATAGTTGCTTAATTGACCAATCTTATAAATAACATAAGAAGAAGCAGAAACGATATTGTTCACATGATCTTTCAATTGCAGGGTGCTATCCATAGTGACACCAAGACTCTTGGCAATACTAGTAATATCAACAAAAGTGTCATCAATTGAAACTCTAGGAAAAGAAGGGCATTTCAGAAATTTAGAAGAAATATGTAGGACTTCTGTCTTAGAATCATTAAACATTAACGTATTATGTATACTCCATGGTTTAACTTCACGAATGCAAAGCTCAAGACGGGAAACTGCAACATGACGCTCAGATTGTTTCAAAGTGAGATAAATCTGAATGTCGTCTGCATAAGACATATAACTGATACCATGAGCAGTGAGAAAAGGGATGGACCCAGTACAGAGCCTTGTGGTACTCCTTCATCCAGACTACATGGGTTAGATAAAATTCCACCTATATTCACAGATTGAGTGCGTGCTTTTAAATAAGAATCGAACCGCTTTTATGGTGTGCCATAACGAGCCTGCAACCGATCAAGAGTAATATCATGATCTATAGTATCGAACGCCGCTGAGAAGTCTAGTAGTACTAATACAGCTTCTTGGTGTTGATCAACAGCTTTTAGTAGATCGTTCTGAATTCTTAGCATTGCGGTTTCGGTGCTATGGAATTTACGATACGCCGATTGCATAGCGGCATATATAGACCATTCTGCTGAAGATAATCATTAAGCTGGCCTGCAGCAACTCGCTCTATAACTTTTAAAATAAATTTGAGGTTTATATATATATATATATATATATAATATAGGATATATCTATAACTTTTAAAATCATTCTGGTTAAGGCCTTGTTTTTTCAGAAGTGGAATGACTTGCGCTGTTTTCAAGGATTTGGGAACAATTCTAGATGACAAGGAATGATTAATGATATCTGTAACGTGTGGCAGAAAAGGATCAAGACATGATTTTAAAAGAACAGTTGGAATAGGATCCAAAGCACAAGACGATGCAGGTGATTGGCTGATAAGTTTGTTGTTGTTGTTATTAAGTTATTGTTATTAAGTTATTAAGTTTGTTGTTGTTGTTTGTTGGTTTGTTGTTATTAACGTCATTTGATGACAACGTCGGGGACGTGTGAACAGGAACAAGATTAAAGAAGGATACACCCCGTAATGAATGGAGGGGGCCAGATGGTTCCCTTTGAGATATGATTGTAACAATAGGCGATATCCTACGCAAAGTTAAACCTCGGCAACCTCTCTTTGTTACACGCACAATATTTAAGTGTTTCCAGTAATCCCAAGCTGCTGAAGTGAATGGCCGCTTAACAAAAGGACTGGTCATGCTATTTCTGAGATTCAAAAGCACATCTCTGGCAAAAGAAAGTCGGGCCATAGCGTACAGTTAAAGTATAGGCTGGATAGCATGACAGTTAAAAGCACGTAAAGGCTACGGCGTTCCTTCAACGTACAAGAATCGAACGGTAAGATAAACAGAAAATTCCAAATAACCGTAAAACCAAGTAGTAAAATCAGATAAAAATAACGGCTGGAGAACACGAAGTACTTACAAACAGAGTAAAAGCACAAAAGTTTTTGCTGAATGAGGAACGAAGTAATTCCAAACAAAAAGGTGTTACGGCTTGGTCGCAATACAAACCAATAACAGCGAAAGACCACAGAAGAGCGAGATTAAAATCAACAACTTAATTATTATTCACCTCTTACTTCCTTAAATTTACAACAATTAATGTTAAATCTACTTACAATCTTTAACAGCTTAAGGTATCACTCTTTGTCCAATGGGTAGTGTTGTTAGCGTCGATTGTACAGCAGCACAGCGTAGGACTCGGTTCTGCGAGGGCAGGATGAAGACTATAGTGATCGGTAAATGGCGACACAATTACAGCGTTAAGCGGCGAAGCAGGCGTCTGGTCTCTGTATTACATGGGTATCTTCTGTTCACTTCTCTCCCTGTCACACTGCTTGCATGACCTTTTATATGCCTGGTAGTTCTTCCAGAAAAGTCTGGAACTCACTCTTATGGAAACGTCTCGTTTGATCTCGTACAAAACAAACAGCGAACGTTCTGGGCTCAGTAACTTACAATATGATAATACATGAGTAGTAACATCATTAACACATACGTTGCTGCAGGCAACATCAAATTTCAAAATTTCAGTACGACTTTTAATTTACTCCATCAGATTAAGTTCTTGACAAAGCATCAGGCACAACATTGTCTTTCCCTTTAATGTGCCTAATATCTACATTACATGATTGTAGAAATAAACTCCATCTCATCAACCTCTGATTCTTGTTCTTCATCTTAGACAGAAATATCAGAGGATTATGATCAGTATATACAATAACAGGGAAACTAGTAGTCCCCAAATAAACATCAAAGTGCTTTTTGTGGAGGTGTTAGAGATAACAAATAGAGTTGGGTAGTCTCACCTCAGGTTGCTGTGTTCTGTGCAGCCCCGTCAATGCCGTTGAAACAATATGGCGTCACAACGGAACCTCGTGTCCTCGCGAACGAATCTTAGCTGTTGCAAAAGCGGCACTATGGCTCCACTCAACACTACAGTCCCAAGTTAAGTAATAAATGTCGAGCTGCCAGCTGCTGCCCGACTCACGAGACTGTCCGTGTTGGTGGAGCGAATAGGGTGCTTTTTACGTGCTTCGAAACGGACACGAGTAGTAGATGAAATTAGCTCCGAGATTTCAAGTGGTAGACTTCTAGTAAAATGGCCTAGTTGGCTAAATAATATTTCCACGAAGGTAGCTGGTTTCAGCGAAGCCGGTGGCTTACTTCAGCGTCCTTATGTTGTGGTTGGCTAGAGTAGTAATCACTAGAAGTAGATGTTCCGCGTGCGAGAGCTAGAGTGGTTCTAAGGAGAGCATGCTGTCCGGCACGTGTTGGACCCTCCATTGACTCGATGCAGCTGATGGTGATTGGTCAGTAGTCCTGACGTCATGAGGCTGCTCTCCGTAGCTAATGTATATGTATAAGTAAGTGTGTATGGTGCACTTAGAATGTGTGAACGAAGTGCTACATGCTGAAGACCAAGGATCAAAGCCAATGTTTTTTTCTCAATTGTAGAATAATTTTTCTTATGTCTTTCAAATTTCTTTGAATAAAAACACACAGGGTGATTAACATCATGCTCATCTGCTTGAAGCAAAACTGCTCCTATACCATTGTCACTGGCATCAACTGCCAGCTTAAACTGTTTTTCAAAACCTGGAGCAATCAACACTGGCGAACTCATTAGTGCTTTTTTCAATGATTCAAATGCTGCCTGACAATTTTCTGTCCAAACAAACTTCTCATTTTTCCTTAATAATCTTTTCAATAGTGCAGCAATGTCAGAAAAATTTGGACAAAAACGTCTGTAGTAACCAGCGCTGCCTAGGAAGCGCATGGACTGCTTTTTGTCAGCTGGGGCAGGGAATTTGTCGATGCCCTCAACCTTAGCCTTAATTGGTTTAACTCTACCCTGACCAACTACATGCCCTAAGAATATTACATGGGTACAAGCAATCTCACTCTTGACTAAATTGACAGTCAAGTTAGCTTTGGCGAGCTTGTCAAATAATGCCTTAACATGTTGCACATGTTTATTCCATGAGTTACTGTACACAATAAGGTCATCAACATATTCTTCACAATTCTCTAAATCTGACATAAGGTCATTTACTAAACGTTGAAAGGTCATTGGTGAATTTTTCATACCAAACGGCATAACCTTATACTGAAATAACCCATCTGGCGTCACGAATGCTGAGATTTTTCGAGCCCTCTCAGTGAGTGGTATCTCCCAGTACCCCTTTAACAAGTCAAACTTTGATACGCAAGTAGCATTCCCAATCCTATCAATACAATCATCAATACGGGGTAT